>BSBN01000476.1:5532500-6782500 GCA_027924645.1 Cunninghamia lanceolata | reverse complement strand
GTGGGATGGCTTCAGAGGTTCGACCTCCTGCGCTAGCAGATAGAAGTTTTTTGGCTTCTAGACAAAGGTTTCTAGTAAGGGCTTCCATTTAGGTGGCCATACATGTGGTGATTCACTCTGATTAGGAGGCCTCCCATCCTATAGAGGTTACCTCTATAGGGTTTCACATACCATAAGGTATTGAGGGAGACATTCATTGATATGACATAACTGCACCTGTTGTTTGTGACTTTTGTCACAAACACATTATTTATATAGTGGCTTGGAAGGGCTTGGCTTTAGCCTATTTCTGCTTAGGTCGTCCCCTTCTCACAATAGGAAGGTAGGCCGTGTAGAGTTAGCAATGATTTCTCTTGCACCCTAGATCCATTGGTTAGGTGGGGGGAGAGGATACTCTCATTGCTAAGTTAGGTTACACATAAACTCAAGACAAGCAAACAAAGAATGAAAGTAGGCACAAATAAAGCTGACTTAATTTTAAACACCAAATCCAAATGTGCCTACTCTAGTGATAAAAAAAATTCTTTGATCGACCGAACCTGCAGAAGATATGTTAGTAGTTTTTTTTCTCCATTATTTGACAAGCGTGTTTGACAAGCTGCACCAATACACATCAGTTTCCAAGAAAAACCATAGATTAAAGAGCATGAAACCAAATGCAGATGGGAATAACTAGAAGTGATAAGATGCAATTCAAATGTGCAGAAAATCTTACCAGATGTGGTTAATTGTTGTTCAAATGCGATGTGCCATCATTCATAAGTAGGTTTTTGTGGTACAGATGAGGTTAATTGGTGATCAAATTCATCTAAAGCCTGTAACCTGCAAAAAAAATAGTAAAAAACCCAATACAACCAAATGTGACTGACTGTAGATCAAATGTGACTCATTGTAGACCAAATGTGGTTGACTGCAGACCAAAGGTGGTTTTCTTCACCAACTACAGTTTTCTACAAACCGAATGCGACTTTCTTCACCAAATGTGCATTTCTTAATGAAACCTAGGAAAATTTGTGGTCAAAATTTATGGAAACGGCCTCCTAGATGCAATGGTGAGCTTAAATTTGAGATAAGAGGTCACCTGTAACAAATCCTATGCAAAACTTGCAAATGAGGGTTAAAAGTACAAATTTTTATAATAAAAATGTGCAAAAATGATCAAGCAAAGTGGGTCCCACCAGGCGTGCCATAAATGTAACTGAAAAATTTGGATAAAATTGAAAGATAAAACAAAGCATGCAATACATTTTACCCAAATTCTTCGAATACCTTAGATGTTGATGCATGCATGATTGATCGCTCGAATGATTGGATTGTTGGTTGCTTAGATCTGCAGCATAACAATGATAGGATGAAGATTTGATGGATGAGAGGGCTAGAGGAATTTTGGCAAAGTAACGGTACTTGAAAGTTCATTCATGCAAATGGCTTGGTTGTGGGCTAAGTTATAGGCAACGATGAGAGGATGGAGGGATAAGACTTCCATTTCGAAATGGAAGATCCTCTCGAGTTGAGTGATGTCGGTTGAGGAAGGTTTCTATTTTGTGAGAGGAGATGGAATTAGAAAGTTGGTTTTGCAACTTGGGAGGAAATTAGAAGGTGGAAGATTTAACTCAAGAGATGATTTGAGTCATCTCGAGAGATGAAAATGGAAGGTGAGCTCAAGTCATAATTAAATAATTCAAAAAATTATTTAAATTATGAGGCATGTGGGGATGAAATAAATAAATTTATAAAGTGATAAATAAAATAAAATAAAAGATTTATTTTATTTAATTCAAGAGGAAAGGGGGATTAAATAAATAAATAAAATTTATTTATTCAATAATGTGAAGGGATGTGATAAATGTTTGATGTATTTAATTTATTAGAGGAAATGTTAGGATGGAGAAGGGGTTATGATGACGACATGGGTACCAAGGGAAAAACATAAGGTGTTGCAAGAGATGGACATTTTTGGGTGTCTACACACAATTATTGATAGATGTCTTATAGTGACTCATTTCCTCTATGAAGACCAAGATAAGATGCAAGGGACATCATGGCAAAATATTTACTCTCCAAGAGAAGATGTGTTGAGGCTAAATAATAATGGCTTCCATGTTTTTTGGATGAGTTGGTTCCATTCTAAGTGTTCTAATTAGGATTCTCTTTCCAAGTTGATTAAAGATCTTGTTTCCTAGTTGTATTGTAACTCTGTACGAATAAAGAATCCTTCCCTTCCATGAAGGGGAGTTGATCAGTGGTTATTATTATTCATTTAATGTTTGAACTATAATGGGTGTATATATCTATTTTTACCTTGATATCTAATACGTAGGATTTTCTATATGTTTTGTATCAAGTTCTTATTTTAGTTAATAGAAGAATATCATTTCAGTTGCCTATCATGTTCTACTTTGCTCTATCTTAGATTAGAAGCAAATGTATTGATTTAGTACTTAACCAATAAAAGGAAGGAAGTCAACCCAAGAAAGGGCCCACTTGCAGTTAGGCTACCACTTGTTATTTTCACTCTTACGTAAGTAGATTTGAGATCTCAGACTTAGATTGTGATTTGGTTTCAGTTATTATTAACTAGATTGTGATTCAATTACAGTTATCATTCTATTGTATTTAAATAGTAATATAGTTTACTTTCTGTACTTGCAATTTCCTTTCAACATTACTTTAATTTTATTCCAACATTGCTTTGATTTCTATTTGCTTAAGCTATACACAAATGAGTACCCATCATTTCTTTAGCTCTACATACAGTACAACCATCATTTCAAGAAACACATCCATGGGTTGATAATTAAATGTAGCATATCTTCACTCATGGAACTTCTTGATGTAGGATGGGATCATCTATTGGGTTAGATGCATGCCTTAGGTGCATTAGGTTTAGTGGGAAATGAAATTGGTCTTCACAGTGTTTTTTGGGTATATTCTTTAATAATAAATAATATTTGAACAAATACAAAAGTTAACATATAAAATATGAATTTCAACATTAAAATAGTGGACGTTTATACTCGTTAGCATAAAATATTATATATTATATTTTAGATCAAATGTCCAGTAATACATGTTTGATAAAACCTTAGAAATGGATACTCACACCCTAGGAAGATCTTAGTAGTTTTAGCCTTCTTAGCTATAATACATGTTGAATGCACAAGACAAATGAGAGGGGGTTGAATCAGTTGTATCAAAAATTTCAAACCTTTGCAAAAATTTAGATCTGCATTAAACTTTAAACATGTTATGATGATTAAGCATGAAAAGTGAATAACTGAAATTGAATCATAAAAACACCACACACAAGAGAACACCGGATTTTACATGGAAAACCCTAAAAGAGAAAAACCATGGTGAGGATTAGCTCACAATACAATGTAGTAGCAATACCGAATTACAAAAGGCTCACTGCCAACGACTTACTACCCAAAAGAAAGAATGCTCACTACAGGTGGACTCACTATCCATTGAGAAAGAAAGAGAGAAGAGAAGAGTGGCTCACTACCAATATTTGAACTAATACAATTTTATCTAACCTATGCATGGAGCTTAGTTCCAATGAAGCTCAATATTCACCACAAAACAAACAACACCTTTGCAGCAACATTGAAAATAGTAGACACCTTCTGCTCATTGCATCTAGTAGCTTAACACATGAAATCTCTTACTACACTAATCAAATTCGCATCACAAAACATCATACCCTTAGCACATGCATACATTCATGAATCCTTGACACTTATTTATACCATCATCAATCATAAAAACATTCTTCAAGGTCAACAACACAACTTAATTCATAAATTTCAAATTAGGTCTAGACCTAAATATTCCCATGGAGGAAAGCAATGAAAGAATACCATGCCACATCTTAGAATGGACTTAAATTCTCTCTTACACATTATTCCATGCTTCCTCAATCAACAAAGCATAATCAAAATTAGTACAAATAACCAAGTCAGCGAAACTTGAGTTAACACTATGAACTTTTAAGCACACACTTCCTCAAAGGTAAACAAACCTCATAGATCTTACACAAATATTTAACACAATCTAGAAACATCCACGAACATATTGAAGTCACCTAAAAACCAATAGATTTAACCATAACAACTTTCACCTGAAGAAAGTTCACAATTTGCTTACAAACAAAACTGTCAAACTCTGCTACACAAGAAATCAGCTTTCGGAGCATCAAATCATAAACCTTCTGGATTGAAGATAGATAAGGACCTTATAAGTACACATCTAGAGTTACAACACTTGAAACCATACTACACAGAGATGTAGAGCAAAACACTTTCTCCCAGACACACTACAAACACTGTCAAACAATGTTCTCAAACTGGTGAACGCAACTTTCACTGCACAACAATCTAGAGCACAAATTATGCATTTAGCATTTTCAAACTATTAGAATCTGAAAAGATTATTAACCCAAAAAACTAGTGCAAAAAATAGATATTTAAACTATGAATGTAAATGATACGAAATCAAAATAGCAACACAGAGTTAGTCTCCAAGAGAGTAATGCAAATGTTAAAAGCAAAATAGCATTAAGAGGATGCAAAATCAAAAGATACAAAATACAAACTAGGTAGCATGCTTATATAGACCAGGGAGAGGGAGGAGGTGGCAACACTGACCAATGAGGAGAAACCATCTATTGGACTAAAGATAGCGAAGTATCTTCCCAAGATAGCTAATGGATGCTCACATGTAAGAAGGTGACACCTAATTAAGCATGCTTTATTAACCTAAGCAAGATTAATAGAAGTGTAGGAACAACCTAGGAATATAGGGAAAAATAAATAACCCAACTAGGAAATAAAAACCTACACTAACACCCCCCATAAGTGAAGCTTAGGTGGATGTAGAAATGGGTCCTGGCAAATCAAGCCTGATAAGGTACCCATGTACATAAAATTCCCCCCCAAAGAGAGAGAAAAGCCCCCCCCACAATAAAGTAGCTTCTGTGCCAAAAGAGGATGCCCATATATGAATGCTGAAGATGATTCATTTCTGGCAAATGACATTTCTCCCCTTAGGAAGAAACAACTCCAATGGTGAATGTTGAAGTAACTCCCACTCAAAGAAGCAAGGTGAGGAAGGAAGCCTCATGATGTATCCTATCTCAGAACTCTGCTCAAGTGTCTCCATATGAATTTTAGAAGATATCTCAATGCACGAAGGTAGAAGCAATCCAATACCATGTGTAGAACAAGGAGGTACAAGAGCCAAAGATAAGGAAGATGGTATAATAGTGATGTGTGAGGCCGATTATTTTTCCTTCCTTATTTTGATCATTATGCATTTCAGTTGATGACATTATCAGACTTTTAGAGACTATGGTTTCATTATGTAGACTTGATTATATCTTTCAATTTTTGATATGACATTGATTAGACATATGGTGATTCAACTTGATCATATTTCAATGCTATTTTGGGACTAGACATACAAGATATATTAGATGATGTTTTTGTGATGTGATTTCTAATTATTTATGTGATGATGATTATTTGACATTTGATAAAAAAATGTAGTTTAATTCAGAATTATGTTATAGATGATTATTATAGTATTCAATGGCATGAATTTAATTCTAGTTGCTTCGGCTATGATTATTCATGATATGATTGACACTTGATTGAGATGTGCAGGATTACATTCCCAGGCCATGGGAAATTAGAGGTGGAATTCACACATATTTTATTCCCTATGAAACCAATCCATTCCCAAGAGGGATGAGGATCACGTTTGAATTGAGTGTTGATTTATGTGCTTGTTTAATTTTATCATTTTGGCCTAGTACCCCTTTGTTTAATTAATTAATAGTATGTGTTGTATAATTTTTATTGACTTATACCACTTGGTATTGTTTTTATTTTTTGAGGCCATTTAAAGTGGATTTATGACTCCCTAGGTGAACCTTAGTGTCCCAAAATTTACCCTAGGTGGTTACCCATGGGTCTAGGGTCAATTTTGACTAACTAAACCTTGGGATAACTCACCTTTGGTCACTCTAAACTAAGGTTTAGTTAAGGTGACGAAATTTGAATTAGATAAGGGTGGGAGATGAGTCATGCTTTGGGAAAGACTCATCACCCTTCCCAAAGTTTGGGAATCCCTTCCCTAGGAAGACTTAAGAGGTCTCCAAGACTCCCAAGTGTGTGGGATCTTCCTCCAAGGCTCTCAAACATGTGTGAGCATCTTGGAGGTAGATGGCTCTCTTAGAGAATAAGAGGATTTCATATGGCATCCTTTATCCTCATGGAGGTTTGAAAGGGGATGCCACCTCACCACTTGTTCTCTCACACATGTGTGAGAGCACAAGTGGATAAGGTGAGGATTGAGATGAAATTGGAGGATGACACTTGTCACCCTCACACTTCCTCTCCCTTGCAAGTAGCATAGGAGGAGGAAGGAGAAGGTGATAAGTGTCACCTTCTCATTCCTCAAGTCTAATTTAGAAGGCCTATATTACCTCCTCTTGTTGAGGAGTGTGGGGTTCTTGCATTTTGGAGTTTTCTTTCTATTTTGAGCAAATTTTTGGGGAAGTTAAAGGGATTTTTGAGATTGGAAGGTTTGGAGAAGCTTCAATCTCATCATCAAATGTGCTTCCATTATAGGGCTTTTGAAGGTAAGTCTCATGACTATGTTATTTACCCTTACATATTTTCATTATGATGTGTTTGTAGTTTTGGTTGTTGTTGTTTCATTTGTGTGTGGGATGGGGGTTTGGTGAGAGCACCTCCATTTGGAGATAAAGCTCAACTTGTTTGGGGTAGGGGAAAGGAACCTCCTTGAGGTCACTCCCATATTGTGTTATATTTATGGCTTTGAGGACTTTTTACTTGTTATGGAGATTATTTGAATGGTAAGAGTGCCATGAAAGTTTATTTTCAGATTTATTGGAGAGTTGTGGTTTTGGAGGTTTTGGCTTGAGGCCATGAGACTTGGTATTTGGTATTTTTGGTGTGGCCTTCGAAGTAGAGGGGTCCATTCCCTACCCCCATCAAACTCACTCTCATGAGTTGTGTTATGTGTTTATCCTTGGGGTGATTTCTGTGTTATTGTTGCTTTGATGCTTGTTGTGGTGTGTTGCAACTGTGTGAATCCCTACCTCCCTAGCTCGGGGGTGACCCTCTTGTGGGTCTAATGGTAGGGAGGAGGGCATTTTGAAGTGGCTGGGTTTTCCCTTTCTTGTTGTGTATTTATTGCAGGTGCTTAAATGAAGAAATGGAGCTTGATGAGAAGTCCATTTTTGTGTTTCTATAGTCATTATTGTTAGTTGTTTGAGCCATGGCCCTTGTGGCCCTATTGTAATTTACTGAACAAGTTATTCTTTCCATCATGTTTGTTGTTATAGAGAAATGTGAATGTGAAGTAATAATTAATGAAATATTGGTTAAATTTAATTATCATCTTTTGAGCTTGTGGATGTATGAAGATACATGTTATATTTTTGTTGTTTATTCTCTGTGTGGATTTTATGGTGTTGAGTAACATATGAGAAATTATCCTTTACTGACATGTATTTACTATCATTGTTCTTTACAAAAAAAAATACATAGCAGTTGTTGAATATATTTTATTGCTCACAAAAGAAAGAAAGAGAAATTTATAAACATTTGCTTCTATTTTATTGCTTTGAAAGTTTGTATTATTAGTTGCTGTTATGGAAATGGGCCACAAAACTGTTCAAAAGAAAAAAAGAAATATTTCTGAATGGTATATTTTCAAGAAAAATGCTTCTGTATTATTTTTGTTCTAGACATAAAAGTTTGTATTCTATGATTAGCCCAGATTTGTACTGTTGAGAAGAATTATTTTGATGGGTATATATATAATTATACATATATATATATGGGAACATATATATATATATAATTATACATCTTTTTGTTATAATGAAATCATGTTGCTGTTTTACACAAAAATTAGATAAAAAAAGAACAAACTTAGGTTTAAATTTTATGTATGTATTAAAATATATATATATATATATATACACATATATATAAATATATATACAATAATGGAAAATATACATTTATTGTGAGGTTAGAATGGACTTTATATATATATATACGTAACAGACAATATACATTAAATATCCAACAAGCAAAATATAATATAAAAACATCTGAGGACGAACTGTGTTTCGTTTATAGACTGTAGTTTTTTTTATTGGAAACAAGGTCAAATAAGGTGGGGCTGTGGTGGGTGTTTGGTGCCCACCACAGTTCCCACCCCGCTGCAGTTGCCAAGGAAGGTGTGGGGAGGGTGTTGAAACTCCCACCCACACCCTTTTGACCCCCTCCCCACCTCTAACACTTAACACAAACTATTGTCACCGCTGTCCCTTTTGTTGTCTGTGATTTTGTCACTCTCGGTTGACTGTGCCCAACCTGCCATGGCCGCCATTTGACCCTGTCACTCCTTAAATCCTACAAATCACTCAATGTATATATATATATTTCTGTGCGCCCAAAACTGTGTATTAACAACATTGTTTCTATTTTCTTAAATAGATTTGTAAAACAAAAAAAAAAGAGAATGTTTATTTGTGTATACCTCCTCAGAAAGCTCCCTTTCATGGTTGTCTCATACTTTCAACCTACACAAAACAAAGGAAGAAAATAAAACAAAACAAAGAAAACTAAGGGAGGTAAACAAATGAGTTAGGGTTTTCCTTAAGGAAACAATAAGAAATAACTTAGGGCCTTCTTTAGAAAACCAATTTTAAAATGGAATTAGGGCTTTTCAAATTTGAGAAAACATTATTTTAATGAGAGGAGGATGTGAGGGATTTGTTTTATTCTTATTTTTAAATCCTCTATTTTGCCTTTGCCTTTATTTTTGTTTTGTGCTCATTTAATTTTTGTTTAAGTTTTAATTGGGAATTTGATTTCTTGTATTATTGTCTTGTTCTTTTGTTTTTAATGGGGAGTGTATTTCCTTGAGATTAAATCATTTTACTTGGGATAATTATTTACTTATTTCTACATTTTTGTTGTTTTATTTATTTAGTAAATTGATTATTATTTTATGGGAAAGGATAACTTAATCTTTTCCCTCCTCTGTTATTCTGATTTAGTTAATAAATATAATGCCGAAATATATTTATTAACCGACTCAAATTTTGAAACCTATTTTGGCATCAGTTGGTTATTTTATTTCAAATTTTTAATATTTTATTGCAAGTTGAGTTATTTTGGACTTGGTGAGGTATTTAAATTTTAAGTTGATCTTAAGTTAATTTTTATCCTTAAATTTTGTTTAACTTCTCATTGGAGTTTTATTTTAAAATTTTTAAGTTGATTATTGAAAATGTGTTATGCTCTCAAATTTTTCCTAGATTTCTAGGGTTTTAATTTTACGTTATTTTATCAACTTTTATGTTTACCATTCCACTTTATCATGCATCCATCATGTCATTAATTCTTAATCATTATTCGATTTCATTTTTTTTCTGAGTTAGGGTTAGGTTTCGAATCTGACGAAATCCCCTTCTCACCTAGGAAACTTAAGGTTTGGATTGAAATCATTCTAACCCTATAAGAGACACGCTTCGTGTCACATACCCCCTAGATAGCTATCATCATGCAGGGGACTGTGTGGGAGAACACACCTTCCTAAATTTTGTTGACATGTTTATGCCTTATGCATATTGCCACCAAACACGCAAATGCGTGCGAGGGGGTTCCTAGGGATAGGTAGAAAATTTTTTCGTAATTCATGTCATGACCACATTGCAAATGTGGACATGACATGTGTGTTGTGTGTCATGACTGCATGAAAAATGTGGGCATGGCATTTGTTATTAGAGCCCAAGTTTAAACACTGGGCTTGTTTAGGGTACATTATTATTTCCACAACTTTGATTAATTTGTGGTTACCTCATTTTTGTAGGATGCCTCCCCAAAGAGTTCAGTGAGCGCGGTCCCACCACACTGCATCCACTGAGGTGCACAATGATTCATCAGCCGAGGGATAGGCACCTCCAGCCCCATAGGTACCGCAGGCACCACCGGCCCTACTAGATATTGGACCATAGATATTATAGGCATTATAGGTAGTGTTAGATAGGATTTCACCGGCTGTAGTTGAGCCATGTATAGAGCCACATGTTGAGGCCTGCGAGGATCCATGAGAGGAGCCATGTGTGGAGCCACGAGCAGAGTCCCATGTCGAGCCACGTGTGGAGCCCCGTGTTGAGCCATGAGGGGCACCATGTGTGGAGCCATATGTTGAGGTGCTAGAGACGATGGCAGAAGAGGTTGAATCGGCCGACAGGGCCTGTAGCAGGAGCCCTCCATGTCATGCTAGGCATGATGACGCAGTACGAGTAGAGCACATTGCTCACAGACCTTATGACTATTACACAGATGAGCCCATCAGAGGGTACAGAGACAGAGTAGATCCCATTAGGGATTTGTTGAGGCTAAACCCTCCTACTTTCATTGGGACCACAGAGGGAGCTGAGGCAGAGGCCTAGCTCATCAACTTAGATAGATGCTTTGCATTGCATCCTTATGAGGGCAACATGAAGGCTCGTGTGGTAGTACACCTGTTTTGAGATGCAGCAACTACCTAGTGGCGCACTGAGGAGTGCAAGCATCACCTATCATTAGACACTCTCTCATGGGAGACCTTCATTGAGCACTTCAATGCGCGATACTTATCAGATCATTATAGGCAACATCACATAGACGAATTTCATGACCTTCAGCAGAGAGGACTTACAGTTGCTTAGTATGAGGGTAGATTTACTGAGTTGTCTTGATATGCAGAGTATCTCCATGATGAGAAACTCCTGGTTGATAAGTTTATCAGAGGACTGAACCACAGTACAGTAGGGCCTATTCGCATGGCAAACCCCCAGACTTTGATTGATGCTACCGAGAAGGCATATATCGCTGAAGAGATATAGGGACGAGGGCAGAGTTCACGCCCTCAGTTTCAAGATCGTGGGCAGTAGCAGCATCAACAAAGTTTCTACAAACCATCATAGCCACCCATAGGGGAGGATTTAATTGTGCACCCTTACCTCCTAGGCCCCCACAGCAGCAGCAGCCTCAGTAACAGCAGAGAGCCAGAACACAACAGAGGGCACATGGAGGGCATAATAGAGGTTGGCAGCAGTAGGGGCCGCACAGAGATCAGAGGCAATAGAGACCACCTGCAGGACCCGCGAGGTCGCAGCAGTCATATAGGGGCTCACAAGGGTCCACTGGTAGATCAGGACAACAACAGTCAAGTAGGACTCAGACTAGATAGGTAAAGGCTAGGAGCCCATGCTATGTGTGTGGTGGAGCAGGACATCTAGCCAGAGAGTGTCCACAAGGCTTTACAGCAGGGGGCAGCCTCGTGCAGGAGAATCAGAGTAGACGGTTGGAGATGTGGGTAGGTCCCACCATATGTTCACAACAGTTGATAACCACCAGGCTAATTTTTAGGCATCAGTGATTGAGATGTCAGGTATGATAGGGGGTATTCCCATTTCTATTCTCTTTGATTTTGGTGCTACTGACTCTTTCATATCTCCATTGTTAGTGGAGCATTGCAGGCTGGTGGCCTCTAGACAGGGTGATAGGTGGGTGGTTAAGTTGGCCTCAGGGGCCAAGATGATAGTAGATGTCTTAGTCCATGACTAAGAGATTTCTTTGGGACTCTTTTCCATAGTATATGACCTTAGAGTTATGACATTAGGATCCTACGATGTGGTGTTGGGTATGGACTAGCTTGCGGCTCATCGAGCCAAGCTAGATTATTGTCGAAAGGCGATTAGCTGCTTAGATGATCACGATACATCAATTGAGATAGTGGGAATGCAGAAGCCCACAACAGTGCATATGATATCCGCTCAGCAGCTTAAGCATCGTATGTGGAAGGGATGCCAGATGTTCACTATCGCAGTGAGTGACAGATTAGATGACGAGCCTGAGGCATCTTTGGATGATCATCCCATCCTGAGAGAGTTTACCGATGTGTTTCCAGCAGAGCTGCCAAGGATGCCACCCTGTCGTGAGGTAGACTTTCACATTGACTTAGTGCTAGGTGCTGAGCCAGTGTCTCGTGCACCCTACAGGGAGCTCATAGAGCTCAAGTTATAGCTAGGTGACTTGCTCGAGAAGGGGCACATCTGACTGAGCATTTCACATTGGGGCACTCCTATCATCTTTGTGAAGAAGAATGATGCGTCTCTTTGATTATGCATGGATTATAGGCAGTTGAATAAGGTGATGGTGAAGAACCGTTATCCTCTACCCAGGATTGACAATCTCTTCGATCAGATGCAGGGAGCCAGGGTGTTCTCTAAGATTGACCTGAAGTCCAGTTACCATCAGCTACGTATGACAGAGGCAGACATCCATAAGACTACTTTTCAGACTCAGTATGGCCACTATGAGTTCACTGTGGTCCCCTTCGGCTTGATGAATGCCCTTGCAGTGTTCATGAGTCTCATAAACGGGGTGTTCCATACCTACTTAGATCAGTTCATGATTATTTTGCTTTATGACATTTTGATCTATTCACGGACTAAGGAGGAGCATGAGGAGCACCTACATCAGGTTCTACAGTATTTGAGGGAATAAAATCTTCATGGGAACTTGGCAAAGTGTGTATTTTTCAAGATAGAGGTACAGTATCATAGACATATCCTATCTGGCAATGGAATATTAGTAGATCCACCGAAGATCAAGGCTATCAGAGATTGGCTAGCACCCGCTAGTGTGACAAAGGTCAGGAGTTTTATGGGGTTAGGTGGTTATTACCATCACTTTGTTGACAATTTTTCTCAGATAGCGCACCCCATCACTTCCCTTCAGCGAAAAGGGAGGAGCTTTCTATGGACTAAGTAGTGTGAGAGGGCCTTCGAGGTCCTCAAGGAGCATCTTACCAGTGCTCCTATTTTAGCGGTTCCTAATCCTGCATCAGTTTTATGGTTTGCATGGATGCAACACTTGAGGGTTTGGGAGCCGTACTTATGCAGGGTGGTAGGGAGATCACGTATGAGTCATGAAAGCTCAAGACCCATGAGCTGAATTACTCCACGCATGACTTGGAGTTAGTGGCAGTGGTTCATGCTCTAGTTTGTTGGAGACTTTTCTTATTGGGTCGTCACTTTGAGCTTCATTCAGATCATCACAGACTTCAGTATATCTTTACACAATTGAATCTGAACACCCATCAACGGCGTTGGATGGAGTTTCTCTCCAAGTATGAATTTGATGTCCACTACATCAAAGGGAAGGAGACAGTGGTTGCTGACGCATTGAGTTAGAGGCACCACGAGATCTTGACCTTGACTTTGAGTGTGGACTTGAGAGGACACATTATTCAGCATCTGCTGGAGGATGAGTGGTTTCTTGAGGTGCAGCAGGAGATCAGTTCATAGAGGGCCCTTGTGGGCAAGTATGCAAGGTATTCACTTGAGACAGATGGGTTACTTTGTCATCGACAGTGCATCTATGTACCCCGCGCAGGTGACCTATGTACTGTAGTGTTATCAAAGGCTCGCAGAGCACCATACATGGCACATCCGAGGGTGAAGAAGATGCATGCCGACCTATGATAGCTATACCATTGGGTAGGTATGAGACGGGAAATTGCAAAGTTTGTTGCTCGATGCCTTGAGTGCCAGAGGGTCAACGTCGAGCATCAGCATCCAGCGGGTCTTTTATACCCACACGAGATACCTAAGTGGAAATGGGACACCAATTCCATGGCTTTTATTGTTGGTCTTCCTATGTCTTCGCATCACCATGATGGCATCATGGTGATAGTCAGCAAGTTGACCAAGGTGGCACATTTCTTACCTATATGCACAACGTACAATGTGACAGTAATGGCGAGAGTATTCTTAGATGATAGCATGAGATTACATGGAGTATCTCGCCACATCATTTTGGACAGGGATTCTATATTCACTTCAGCATTTTGGAGAGCCTTGCAACAGGCATTGGGCACACAACTCAACTTTAACTCTGCTTATCATCCTGAGATAGATGGACAGACAGAGCAGGTGAATCAGGTGTTGGAGGACATGCTTCGTATGTATGTTATGGACCATCAGTCTAGATGGGAGGAGTATCTATATCTGGTTGAGTTTGTCTACAATAATGGGCATCACAACTCGTTGGGTATGTCTCCTTTTTAGGTTTTATATGGCAGACCATGCAGGAAAACATTGAGTTGGGATCGGATAGAGAATAGGGTTGCCATTGGTCCAAAGTTAGTTCAGTATATGGAGCAGCAGGTCACACTGATTAGGCAGAGACTTCATGAGGCACAAGATAGATAGAAGAAGTATGTCGATGCTAAGACGACTGATCAGAGCTTCTCAGTGGGTGACAGGGTTTTCCTTAGAGTGCGGCCACACAAGAGTCCAATCCGTTATGGAAAGGGCTCTAAGCTCATGCCACAGTTTGTAGGACCCTTTGAGATCTTAGAGCGAATAGGACTTATTGCCTATCATCTAGCATTGCCACCTAGTCTATCACGTATCCACGATGTCTTTCATATTTCTATATTGAGGTGATATATATCTGATTTATCTCACGTATTAGACTGGAGTGCTCTACAGGTAGAGGCAGATAGATAGTTGGCTTTGGAACCAATTCGCATATTGGCTCTTCAGACGCTGGGCCTTCGAGGTCGAGAGTTGGACCAGGTTAGGGTCCAGTGGGATCACTATGATGAGGTCATAGTGACTTGGGAGGATGTAGCTAGTTTGAGGGCACTCTATCCTCACCTTTTTAACGACTTCCAGAGGAAGTTTAGTCTTAGGGGGGGAGGATGTGAGGCTGATTATTTTTCCTTCCTTATTTTGATTGTTATACATTTTAGTTGATGACATTATCAGACTTTTAGAGACTATGGTTTCATTATGCAGACTTGATTATATCTCATGATTTTTGATATGACATTGATTAGACATATGGTGATTCGATTTGATCATATTTCGATGCTATTTTGTGATTAGACATATGAGATATATTAGATGATGTTTTTGTGATGTGATTTCTAGTTATTTATTTGATGATGATTATTTGACATTTGATAGAAAAATGTAGTTTAATTTAGAATTATGTTATAGATGATTATTGTTGTATTTAATGGCATGAATTTAATTCTAGTTGCTTCAGCTATGATTATTCATGATATGATTGACACTTCATCGAGATGTGTAGGATTACATTCCCAGGCCATAGGAAATTAGAGGTAGAATTCACGCATATGTTATTCCCTGTGAAATTGATCCATTCCCAAGAGGGATGAGGATCACGTTTGAATTGAGTATTGATTTATGTGCTTATTTAATTTTATCATTTTGGCCTAGTACCCCTTTGTTTAATTATTAAATATTATGTGTTGTATAATTTTTCTTGACTTATACAACTTGGTATTGTTTTTATTTTCTAAGGACACTTAAAGTGGATTTATGACCCCCTAGGTGAACCTTAGTGTCCCAAAATTTATCCTAGCTGGTTACCCATGGGTCTACGGTCAATTTTGACTAACTAAACCTTGGGATAACTCACCTTTGGTCACTCTAAACTGAGGTTTAGTTAAAGTGACGAAATCTGAATTAGATAAGGGTGGGAGATGAGTCATGCTTTGGGAAAGACTCATCTCCCTTCCCAAAGTTTTGGAATCCCTTCCCTAGGAAGACTTGGCAGGTCTCCAAAACTCCCAAGTGTGTGGGATCTTCCTCCAATGCTCTCACACATGTGTGAGAGCATCTTGGAGGGAGATGGCTCTCTTAGAGAATAAGAGGATGCCATATGGCATTCCTTATCCTCATGAAGGTTTGAAAGGGAATGCCACCTCACCACTTGTTCTCTCACACATGTGTGAGCACAAGTGGATAAGGTGATGATTGAGATGGAATTGGAGGATGACACTTGTCACCCTCACACTTCCTCTCCCTTGCAAGTGGCATAGGAGGAGGAAGGAGAAGGTGACAAATGTCACCTTCTCATTCCTCAAGGCCAATTTAGAAGGCCTATATTACCTCCTCTTGTTGAGGAGTGTGGGGTTCTTGCATTTTGGAGTTTTCTTTCTATTTTGAGAAAAAAAATTGGGAAAGTTAGAGGGATTTTGGAGATTGGAAGGTTTGGAGAAGCTTGGAGCTCATCACCAAACGTGCTTCCATTATAGGGCTTTTGAAGGTAAGCCTCATGACTATGTTCTTTACCCTTGCATATTTTTATTATGGTGTGTTTGTAGTTTTGTTGTTGTTGTTTTATTTTTGTGTGCGATGGGAGTTTGGTGAGAGCACCTCTATTTGGAGGTAAGACTCAACTTGTTTGGGGTAGGGGAAAGGAACCTCCTTGAGGTCACTCCCATATTGTGTGCTATTTATGGCCTTGAGGTCTTTTTACTTGTTGTGGAGATTATTTGAATGGCAAGAGTGCCATGGAAGTTTATTTTTAAATTTATTGGAGAGTTGTGGTTTTGGAGGTTTTGGCTTGAGGCCATTAGACTTGGTATTTGGTGTTTTTGGTGTGGCCTTTGAAGTAGAGGGGTCCATTCCCTACCCCCATCAAACTCATTCTCATGAGTTGTGTTATGTGTTTATCCTTGGGGTGATTTTTGTGTTATTGTTGCTTTGATGCTTGTTGTGGTGTGTTACAACCGTGTGAATCCCTACCTACCTAGTTCGGCGGTGACCTTCTTATGGTTCTACGATAGGGAGGAGGGAATTTTGAAGTGGCTGGGTTTTCCCTTTCTTGTTGTGTATTTATTGCAGGTGCTTAAATGAAGAAATGGAGCTTGATGAGAAGTCCATTTTTGTGTTTCTATAGTCATTATTGTTGGCTATTTGAGCCATGGCCCTTGTGGCCCTATTGTAATTTATTGAACAAGTTATTCTTTCCATCATGTTTGTTGTTATAGAGAAATGTGAATGTGAAGTATTATTTAATGAAATATTGGTTAAATTTAATTATCATCTTTTGAGCTTGTGGATGTATGAAGATACATGTTATATTTTTGTTGTTTATTCTCCATGTGTGGATTTTATGGTGTTGAGTAATGTATGAGAAATTATCCTTTGCTGTCATTTATTTACTGTCATTGTTCTTTACAAAAAAAAAATACACAGCAGTTGTTGAATATATTTTATTGCTCACAAAAGAAAGAAAGAGAAATTATAAACATTTGCTTCTGTTTTATTGCTTTGAAAGTTTATATTATTAGTTGTTATGGAAATGGGTCACAGAACTGTTCGAAAGAAAAAAGGAAATATTTCTGAACGGTATATTTTCAAGAAAAATGCTTCTATATTATTTATGTTCTAGACAAAAAAGTTTGTATTCTATGATTATCCTAGATTTGTACTATTGAGAAGAATTAATTTGATGGGTATATATATAATTATACATATATATATGGGAACATATATATATACACATCTTTTTGTTATATTGAAATCATGTTGCTGTTTTACACAGAAATTAGATTAAAAAAAAGAACTTAGGTTTATATTTTCTGTATGTATTAAAATATATATATATATATATACATATGTGCATATATATAAATATATATACAATAACAAAAAATATACATTTACTGTGAGGTTAGAATGGACTATATGTATATAAACCTATGAAAATATATATATATATACTTAACAGACAATATACATTAAATATGCAACAAGCAAAATATAATATAAAAACGTTTGAGGATGAACTGTGTTTCATTTATAGACTGCAGTTTTTTTATTGGAAACAAGGTCAAATAAGGTGGGGCTGTGGTGGGCATTTGGTGCCCACCACAGTTCTCACCACACCGCCATTGCCAAGGAAGGTGTGGGGAGGGGGTCGAAACCCCCACCCACACCCAAGGGTGTGGGTGGGGGTTTTGACCCTCTCCCCACCTCTAACACTTAACACAAACTATTGTCCCCGCTATCCCTTTTGTTGTCTTCGATTCTATCACTCTCAGTTGACTGAACCCCACCCGCCATGGCTGCCGTTCAACCCTGTCACTCCTTAAATCATGCAAATCACTCAATCTATATATATATATATATATATATATATATATATATATATATATATATATATATATATATATATATATATATATGTACACATTTCTGTGCGCCCAAAACTATGTATTAACAACATTGTTTCTATTTTCTTAAATAGATTTGTAAAACAAAAAAAAAGAGAATGTTTATTTGTGTATACCTCCTCAAAAAGCTCCCTTTCATGGTTGTCTCATACTTTCAACCTGCACAAAACAAAGAAAACTAAGGGAGGTAAACAAATGAGTTAGGGTTTTCCTTAAGGAAACAATAAGAAAAAACATAGGGCTTTCTTTAGAAAACCAATTTTAAAATGGAATTAAGGATTTTCAAATTTGAGAAAACATTATTTTAATGAGAGGAGGATGTGAGGGATTTGTTTTATTCTTATTTTTAAATCCTCTATTTTGCCTTTGCCTTTAATTTTTTTTGTGCTCATTTAATTTTTGTTTAAGTTTTAATTGGGAATTTGATTTCTTGTATTATTGTCTTGTTCTTTTGTTTTTAATGGGAAGTGTATTTCCTTGAGATTAAATCATTTTATTTGGGATAATTATTTACTCATTTCTACATTTTTGTCATTTTATTTACTTAGCAAATTGATTATTATTTTACGGGAAAGGATACTTTAATCTTTTCCCTCCTCTATTATTCTGAGTTAGTTAATAAATATAATCCTGAAATATATTTATTAACGGACTCAAATTTTGAAACCTATTTTGGCATCACTTGGTTATTTTATTTCAAATTTTTAATATTTTATTGCAAGTCGAGTTATTTTGGACTTGGTGAGGTATTTAAATTTTAATTTGTTCTTAAGTTAATTTTTATCATTAATTTTTTTTTAACTTCTCATTGGAGTTTTATTTTAAAAATTTTAAGTTGATTATTAAAAATGCGTTATGCTATCGAATTTTTCCTAGATTTCTAGGGCTTTAATTTTACATTATTTTATCAACTTTTATGTTTACCATTCCACTTTATCATGCGTCCATCATGTCATTAATTCTTAATCATTATTTGATTTCATTTTTGTACTGAGTTAGGGTTAGGTTTCAAATCTGACGAAATCCCCTTCTCACCTAGGAAACTTAGGGTTCGGATTGAAATCATTCTAACCTTATAAGCGACACACTTCATGTCGCATACCCCCTAGATGACTATCATCACGCAGGGGACTGCATGGGAAAACACACCTCCCCAACTTTTTTTGACATGTTTACGCCTTATGTGTATTGCCACCGAGCACGCAGACGCATGTGAGGGGGTTCCTAGGGATAGGTAGAAAAGTTTTTCGTAATTCGTGTCATGACCACATGGCAAATGTGGACATGACACATGTGTTGTGTGTCGTGACCACATAGGAAATGTGGGCATGACATTTGGTATTAGAGCCTAAGTTTAAACACTGGGCTTGTTTAGGGCACATTATTATTTCCGCAAATTTGATTAATTTGTGGTTACCTCATTTTTGTAGGATGCCTCCCCGATGAGTTCGATGAGTGCAGTCCCGCCACAATGCATCCACCGAGGTGCACAATGATTCATCAGCTGAGGGACAGGCACTGCCGGCCCCACAGGTACTACAGGCACCACCGGCCCTACCAAATATTGGGCCACAGATATTATAGGCATTACAGGCAGTGTTAGATAGGCTTCCACCAGCTGTAGTTAAGCCACACATAGAGCAACATGTTGAACTCCGCGAGGATCTGTGAGAGGAGCCATGCGTGGAACCATGAGCAGAGTCCCATGTCGAGTCACGTGTGGAGCCCCACATTGAGCCGCGAGGGGCACCACATGTGGAGCCACATGTTGAGGTGCCAGAGAAGACGGCAAAGGAGGATGGATCGACCGACAAGGCCCGTAGTAGGAGCCCTCCACGTCATGCTAGGCGTAATGAGGTAGTACGAGTAGAGAACATTGTTCACAAACCTTATGACTATTACACAGATGAGCCCATCAGAGGGCACAGAGATAGAGAAGATCCCATTAGGGATTTGTTGAGGCTAAACCCTCCTACTTTCATCGGGACCACAGAGGGAGTTGAGGCAGAGGCCTGGCTCATCAGCTTAGATAGATGCTTCATGTTGCATCCTTACGAGGGCAACACGAAGGCTCGTCTGATAGTACACCTGTTGCGAGATGGAGCAGCTACCTGGTGGCACACTGAGGAGTGCAAGCATCACCTATCATTAGACACTCTCTCATGGGAGACCTTCATTGAGCACTTCAATGCGCGATACTTATCAGATCATTATAGGTAGCATCGCATAGACGACTTTCATGACCTTCAGCAGAGAGGACTTATAGTTGCTCAGTATGAGGGTAGATTTACTGAGTTGTCTTGATATGCAGAGTATCTCCATCATGCGAAATTCCTAGTTCATAAGTTTATCAGAGGACTAAACCACAGCATAGCAGGGCCTATTTGCATTGTAGACCCCTAGACTTTGAGTGATGCTACTGAGAAGGCATATATCACTGAGGAGATACAGGGATGAGGGCAGAGTTCACGTCCTCAGTTTTAGGATAGTGGGTAGCAGTAGCATCAATAAAGTTTGCACAGACCATCACAACCACCTCATAGGGGAGGATTTAGTTCCACACCCTTACCTCCTAGGCCCCCACAGAAGCAGCGGCAGAGAGCCAGGACACAGCAGAGGGCACATGGGGGGCATAATAGAAGTTGGAAGTAGTAGGGCCCATGTAGAGATTAGAGGCAACAGGGACCACGTGCAGGACCCATGAGGTCGCAGCAGTCATATAGAGGCTCACAAGGGTCCACTGGTAGATCAGGATAGTAGCAGTCGAGTAGGACTCAGACTAGACAGGTACAAGCTAGGGGCCCTTGTTATGTGTGTGGTGGAGCAGGATATCTAGCCAGAGAGTGTCCATAGGGATTTGTAGCAGGGGCAGACTCATGTAGGAGGATCAGAGCAGACAGTTGGAGATGTGGGTAGGTCCCACCGTATGTTCGCAGCAGTTGATAATTGCCAAGCTGATTTTTAGGCATCAAAGATTGAGATGTCAGGTATGATAGGGGGTATTCCCATTTCTATTCTCTTTGATTTTGGTGCTATTGACTCTTTCATATCTCCATCGTCAGTGGAGCGTTGTAGGCTGGTGGCCTCTAGACAGGGTGATAGGTGGGTGGTTGAGTTGGCCTCAGGGGCCAAGATGATAGTAGATGCCTTAGTCCATGACTGCGAGATTTCTTTGGGACTCTTTCCCACAATATGTGACCTTAGAGTTATGACATTAGGATCCTACGATGTGGTGTTGGGCATGGACTGGCTTGCGGCTCATCAACCCAAGCTAGATTGTCGCCGTAAGGCGATTAGCTACTTAGACAATCATGGTACATCAGTTGAGATAGTGGGCATGCAGAAGCTCATAGTAGTGCGTATGATATCCGTTCAATAGCTTAAGCATTGCATGCGGAAGGGATGCCAGATGTTTGGTATCACAGTGAGTGATAGATCAAATGATGAGCCTGAGGCATCTTTGAATGATCATCCCATCCTGAGAGAGTTTGCCGATGTGTTTTTAACAGAGTTGCTGGGAATGCCACCTCGTCGTGAGGTAGACTTTCACATTGACTTAGTGTCGGGTGCCGAGCCAGTGTCTCGTGCACCCTACAGGATGACTACACATGAGCTCACATAGCTCAAGTTACAGCTGGAGGACTTGCTCGAGAAGGGGCACATCCGACTGAGTGTTTCACCTTGGGGCGCTCCTGTCATCTTCGTGAAGAAGAAGGATGGGTCTCTTTGATTATGCATGGATTATAGGCAGTTGAATAAGGTGACGGTGAAGAACCGTTATCCTCTACCTAGGATTGACGATCTCTTCGATCAGATGTAGGGAGCTAGGGTGTTCTATAAGATTGACCTGAAGTTCGGCTACCATCAGCTACGTATCACAAAGGTGGACATCCATAAGACTACCTTCTAGACTCGGTATGGTCACTATGAGTTCACTGTGGTCCCCTTCGGCTTGACGAACGCCCCTGCAGTGTTCATGAGTCTCATGAATGGGGTGTTCCGTACCTACTTAGATCGATTCATGATTATTTTTCTCGATGACATTTTGATCTATTCACAGACTGAGAAGGAGCATGAGGAGCACCTATGTCAGGTTCTACATTGTTTGAGGGAGCAGAATCTTTATGGGAACTTGGCGAAGTGTGTATTTTTCAAGATAGAGGTACAGTATCTAGGGCATATCCTATCTGGTGATGGAATCTCAGTAGATCCATCAAAGATTAGGGCTATCAGAGATTGGCCAGCACCCACCAGTGTGATAGAGGTCAAGAGTTTTATGCAGTTAGCTGGTTATGACCGTCGCTTTGTTGAGGGTTTTTCTCAGATAGCGCACCCCATCACTTCCCTTCAGTGGAAAGGGAAGAGCTTTCTATGGACTGAGCAGTTTGAGAGGGCCTCTAGGGTCCTCAAGGAGCGTCTTACCAAGGTTCCCATTTTAGCGGTTCCTGATCCTGCAGCAGATTTTATGATTTGCTCGGATGCATCACTTGAGGGTCTAGGAGCCTCACTTATGCAGGGTGGTAGGGAGATCATGTATGAGTCACGAAAGCTCAAGACCCATGAGCTGAACTACCCCATGCACGACTTGGAGTTAGCAGCAGTGGTTCATGCTCTAGTTCGTTGGAGACATTTCTTATTAGGTCATCTCTTTGAGCTTCATTCAGATCATTACAGCCTTCATTATATCTTTACACATCCAAATCTAAACGCTCGTTAGCGGCGTTGGATGGAGTTTCTCTACAAGTATGAATTTGATGTCCACTACATCAAAGGGAAGGAGAACATGGTTGCTGATGCATTGAGTCAGACGTGCCACGAGATCTTGACCTTAACTCTGAGTGTGGACTTGAGAGGACACATTATTTAGCATCTGCCAGAGGATGAGTGGTTTCTTGAGGTGCAGCAGGAGATCAGTTCATAGAGGGCCCTTGTGGACAAGTATGCAGGGTATTCACTTGAGGCAGATGGGTTACTTTGTCATCGACAGCGCATCTGTGTACCCCGCACAGGTGACCTACGTATTGTAGTGTTATTAGAGGCTCACAGAGCACCATACGCAGCACATCTGGGGATGAAGTAGATGCATGCCAACCTACGATAGCTATACCATTGGGCAGGTATGAGACAGGATATTGCAGAGTTTGTTGCTCGATGCCTTGAGTGCTAGAGGGTCAAGGCCGAGCATTAGCATCCAGTGGGTCTTTTATACCCACACAAGATACCTGAGTGGAAATGGGACACCATTTCCATGGATTTTATTGTTGGTCTTCCTATGTCTTCGCATCGCCATGATGCCATCATGGTGACAGTCGACAAGTTGACCAAGGTGGTGCATTTCTCACCTGTACGCACGTACAATGCGCCAGCAGTTGCGAGAGTATTCTTAGATGATATCGTGAGGTTACATGGAGTACATCACCGCATCATTTTGGACAGGGATTCTATATTCACTTTAGCATTTTGGAGAGCCTTGCAGCAGGTGTTGGGCACACAGCTCAACTTTAGCTCCGCTTATCATCCCGAGACAGATGGACAGACAGAGCAGGTGAATCAGGTGTTGGAGGACATGCTTCGTATATATGTTATAGACCATCAGTCTAGATGGGAGGAGTATCTATATCTAGTTGAGTTTGCCTACAATAATGGGCATCACAGCTCATTGGGTATGCCTCCTTTTCAGGCTTTATACGACAAACCATGCAGGACACCATTGAGTTGGGATTGGATAGAAGACAGCATTGCCATTGGTCCAGATTTAGTTCAGGATATGGAGGAGTAGGTCACATTGATTAGGTAGAGATTTCATGAGGCATAGGATAGAAAAAAGAAGTATGTCGATGCTAAGAGGACTAATCAGAGCTTCTCAGTGGGTGACAAGGTTTTCCTTAGAGTGCAGCCACACAAGAGTCCAATCCGTTATGGAAATGGCTCTAAGCTTGCACCACGGTTTGTAGGAACCTTTGAGATCTTGGAGCGGATAGGACCTATTGCCTATTGTCTAACGTTGCCTCCTATCCTATCATGCATCCAAGATGTCTTTCATATTTCTGTATTGAGGCGATATATATCTAATTTATCTCACATATTAGACTAGAGTGCTCTACAGGTAGAGGCGGACAGGTAGTTGGCTTTGGAGCTAATTCGTATAATGGCCCGTCAGACGCTGGACCTTCGAGGTCGAGAGCTGGACCAAGTTAGGGTCTAGTGGGATCATTATGATGAGGTCACAGTGACTTGGGAGGATGCAGCTAGTTTGAGGGCACTCTATCCTCACCTTTTTAACTACTTCTAGGAGGAAGTTTAGTCTTAGGGGGGCAGGATGTGAGGCCGATTATTTTTCCTTCCTTATTTTGATCATTATGCATTTCAGTTGATGATATTATCAGACTTTTAGAGACTATGGTTTCATTATGCAGACTTGATTATATCTCCTAAATTTTTATATGACATTGATTAGACATATGGTGATTCAATTTGATCACATTTCGATGCTATTTTGTGATTAGACATATGAGATATATTAGATGATGTTTTTGTGATGTGATTTCTAGTTATTTATGTGATGATGATTATTTGACATTTGATAGAAAAATGTAGTTTAATTCAGAATTATGTTATAGATGATTATTGTTGTATTCAATGGCATAAATTTAATTCCAGTTGCTTCGGCTATGATTATTCATGATATGATTGACACTTGATCGAGATGTGTAGGATTACATTCCTAGGCCACGGAAAATTAGAGGTAGAATTCACACATATGTTATTCCCTATGAAACCGATCCATTCCCAAGAGGGATGAGGATCACGTTTGAATTGAGTGTTGATTTATGTGCTTGTTTAATTTTATCATTTTAGCCTAGTACCCCTTTGTTTAATTAATTAATAGTATGTGTTGTATAATTTTTATTGACTTATACCACTTGGTATTGTTTTTATTTTTTGAGGCCATTTAAAGTGGATTTATGACCCCCTAGTTGAACCTTAGTGTCCCAAAATTTACCCATGGGACTAGGGTCAATTTTGACTAACTAAACCTTGGGATAACTCATCTTTGATCACTCTAAACTAAGGTTTAGTTAAAGTGATGAAATTTGAATTAGATAAGGGTGGGAGATGAGTCATGCTTTGGCAAAGACTTATCTCCCTTCCCAAAGTTTGGGAATCCCTTCCCTAGGAAGACTTGGGAGGTCTCCAAGACTCCCAAGTGTGTGGGATCTTCCTCCAATGCTCTCACACATGTGTGAGAGCATCTTGAAGGGACATGGCTCTCTTAGAGAATAAGAGGATGCCATATGGCATCCCTTATCCTCATGGAGGTTTGAAAGGGAATGCCACCTCACCACTTGTTCTCTCACACATGTGTGAGAGCACAAGTGGATAAAGTGAGGATTGAGATGGAATTGGAGGATGACACTTGTCATCCTCACACTTCCTCTCCCTTGCAAGTGGCATAGGAGGAGGAAGGAGAAGGTGACAAGTGTCACCTTCGTATTCCTCAGGGCCAATTTAGAAGGCCTATATTACCTCCTCTTGTTGAGGAGTGTGGGGTTCTTGTATTTTAGAGTTTTCTTTCTATTTTGAGCAAATTTTTGGGGAAGTTAGAGGGATTTTTTAGATTGGAAGGTTTGAAGAAGCTTGGAGCTCATCACCGAACGTGTTTCCATTATAGGGCTTTTGAAGGTAAGCCTCATGACTACGTTCTTTACCCTTGTATATTTTTATTATGATGTGTTTGTAGTTTTAGTTGTTGTTGTTTCATTTTTGTGTGGGATGGGAGTTTGGTGAGAGAACCTCCATTTGGAGGTAAGGCTCAACTTGTTTGGGGTAGGGGAAAGGAACCTCCTTGAGGTCACTCCCATATTGTGTGTTATTTATGGCCTTGAGGGCTTTTTACTTGTTGTGGAGATTATTTGAATGGCAAGAGTGCCACAGAAGTTTATTTTGAGGTTTATTGGAGAGTTGTGGTTTTGGAAGTTTTGGCTTGAGGCCATGAGACTTGGTATTTGGTGTTTTTGGTGTGGCCTTTGAAATAGAGGGGTCCATTTCCTACCCCCATCAAACTCATTCTCATGAGTTGTGTTATGTGTTTATCCTTGAGGTGATTTTTGTGTTATTGTTGCTTTGATGCTTGTTGTGGTGTGTTGTAACCATGTGAATCCCTATCTCTCTAACTCGGGGGTCACTCTCTTGTGGGTCTATGGTAGGGAGGAGGGCATTTCGAAGTGGCTGGGTTTTTCCTTTCTTGTTGTGTATTTATTGCAGGTGCTTAAATAAAGAAATGGAGCTTGATGAGAAGTCCATTTTTGCATTGCTATATTCATTATTGTTGGTTGTTTGAGCCATGGCCCTTGTGGCCCTATTGTAATTTACTGAACAAGTTATTCTTTCCATCATGTTTGTTGTTAAAGAGAAATGTGAATGTGAAGTATTATTTAATAAAATATTGGTTAAATTTAATTATCATCTTTTGAGCTTGTGGATGTATGAAGATACATGTTATATTTTTGTTGTTTATTCTCTATGTGTGGATTTTATGGTGTTGAGTAATGTATGAGAAATTATCCTTTGTTGTCATTTATTTACTGTCATTGTTCTTTACAAAAGAAAAAAACACAGTAGTTGTTGAATATACTTTATTGCTCACAAAAGAAAGAAAGAGAATTTATAAGCATTTGCTTCTGTTTTATTGCTTTGAAAGTTTATATTATTAGATGTTGTTATGGAAATGGGTCACAAAACTGTTCAAAAGAAAAAAGGAAATATTTATGAATGGTATATTTTCAAGAAAAATGCTTCTATATTATTTATGTTCTAGACAGAAAAGTTTGTATTCTATGATTAGCCCAGATTTGTACTGTTGAGAAGAATTAATTTGATGGGTATATATATAATTATACATATATATATACATCTTTTTGTTATATTGAAATCATGGTTGCTGTTTTACACAGAAATTAGATAAAAAAAAAGAACAAATTTAGGTTTATATTTTTTTGATTTATTAATACACACACACACATATATATAAATATATATAGAATAATGGAAAATATACATTTACTATGAGCTTAGAATGGACTGAATATATATAAACCTGTGAATATATATATATATATATATATATATCTGTGTGTGTATGTATGTATATATATATATATCTGTGTGTGTATGTATGTATACATATATATATATATACATATATATATACATATATATATACTTAACAGACAATATACATTAAATATGCAACAAGCAAAATATAATATAAAAACGTCTGAGGACGAACTGTGTTTCGTTTATAGACTGCAATTTTTTTTATTGGAAACAAGGTCAAATAAGGTGGGGAAACGCCCACCACAGTTCCCACCCCACCGCCATTGCCAAGGAAGGTGTGGGGAGGGGGTTGAAACCCCCACCCACACCCTCCCCACCTCTAACACTTAACACAAACTATTTCCGCCGTTGTCCCTTTTGTTGTCTGCAATTCCGTCACTCTCGGTTGACTACACCCCACCCGCCATGGCTGTCGTTCGACCCTGTCATTCTTTAAATCCTGCAAATCACTCAATGTATATATATGTATATATATATGTATATATGTATATATATATGTATATATATATATGTATGTATATATGTATATATATATGTATGTATATATGTATATATATATATGTATATATATATATGTATATATATATATGTATATATATTATATATATGTACATATACATATACATGTACATATAAATATATATATATGCACACATTTCTGTGCACCCAGAACTGTGTATTAACAACATTGTTTCTATTTTCTTAAATAGATTTGTAAAACAAAAAAAATGAGAATGTTTATTTGTGTATACCTCCTCAGAAAGCTCCCTTTCATGGTTGTCTCATACTTTCAACCTGCACAAAACAAAACAAGGAAAACTAAGGGAGGTAAACAAATGAGTTAGGGTTTTCCTTAAGGAAACAATAAGAAATAACTTAGGGCTTTCTTTAGAAAACCAATTTTAAAATGGAATTAGGGCTTTTCAAATTTGAGAAAACATTATTTTAATGAGAGGAGGATGTGAGGGATTTGTTTTATTCTTATTTTTAAATCCTCTATTTTGCCTTTGCCTTTAATTTCTTTTTGTGCTCATTTAATTTTTGTTTAAGTTTTAATTGGTAGTTTGATTTCTTGTATTATTGTCTTGTTCTTTTGTTTTTAATGGGAAGTGTATTTCCTTGAGATTAAATCATTTTACTTAGGATAATTATTTACTTATTTCTACGTTTTTGTCATTTTATTTATTTAGCAAATTGATTATTATTTTACGGGAAATTATACTTTAATCTTTTCCCTCCTCTATTATTCTAAGTTAGTTAATAAATACAATGCAAAAATATATTTATTAACAGACTCAAATTTTGAAACCTATTTTGGCATCACTTGGTTATTTTGTTTCAAATTTTTAATATTTTATTGCAAGTTGAGTTATTTTGGACTTGGTGAGGTATTTAAATTTTAAGTTGTTCTTAAGTTAATTTTTATCCTTAAATTTTGTTTAACTTCTTATTGGAGTTTTATTTTAAAATTTTTAAGTTGATTATTGAAAACACGTTATGTTGTCAAATTTTTCCTAGATTTCTAGGGTTTTAATTTTACGTTATTTTATTAACTTTTATGTTTACCATTCCACTTTATCATGCATCCATCATGTCATTCATTCTTAATCATTATTTGATTTCATTTTTGTTCTGAGTTAGGGTAAGGTTTCGAATCTGACGAAATCCCCTTCTCATCTAGGAAACTGAGGGTTCAAATTGAAATCATTCTATCCCTATAAGCAACACACTTTGTGTCGCATACCCCCTAGACAACTATCATCACGTAGGGGACTGCGTGGGACAACGCACCTCCACAAATTTTGTTGACATGTTTACGCCTTATGGGTATTGCCACTGAGCATACAGACACATGCGAGGGGGTTCCTAGGGATAGGTAGAAAAGTTTTTCGTAATTCATGTCATGACCACATGGCAAATGTGGACATGACACGTGTGTTGTGTGTCATGACCGCATGGGAAATGTGGGCATGACATGATGAAATAACTATCATCAAAGAGGAGTTGAATGTCCTCAAGAGTGTCATCCAGATTCAAAATGTGAGACTCTACAAACAAACAAGAGATGTCTGGTAGAAATTGGTCCCAATGAAGTGAATCCAGAAGACATATCTGATCTTGTTGCAAAGAATCACTGGAATACCTCGAAGAAGCAACTCTAAACTCTGAAGTAGCAATAGGTGCAAGGACAAAATAATTGTCATGAAAGAGGAGAGATAACCCTTCAAATGTGTCCTCCAAATCTGAAATGTGAGACTCCACAAACAAAGATGTAATGTCTGATAGATAGGAATCTCAATCAGGAAGATTGTAATGATCCTGCTACAAAGAATCACTGGAAGCTCTCAAAGAAGCATCTTTGGTATCTGATGAAGCAACATGTGATGTATCTGAAGATGGGGTATCAATGCATGTCACACAAGATGAGGTAAAAGAGGACTTAGTATCATCCACCATAGCTTGGTCACCCAAGGAAACATCACTATTAGATGAAGATCCAAAGTCTCCATACAACTGCTGGATGATGGTCCAAGCAATGAAAGGGCACTTAGTGTGCTATATGTGATGTAGAATATCCTCAGAAATAGTAATACATATTAGTCCATAGACCATGTCATTATTGTTAAATCATGCATTCTTCTGTTCACAGTCACTTGGCTCAGGAACAAGTCCAAGGAGATGGGGCAATAGATCTTGCTCAAGGCAATGATTCTCTATCCCTTTTTTCCAAGACAGATAGTTCTCTGAGGTTAACTTAACAACAAAAGGATGGAAATAACCAAAATCCATGATGAACCCCTAAAATGATTACAATAACCCCATAAAAGATGTCACTCAAAGAGAGCACATAAGACACCCCCTTTTTTACTCAATCAAAGAACTCCCCCAAGAAAATATGATTTGACACTTTATATCAGTGCATTTACAACTTCCACTAGAAAGAAATACTAAGTGGTCTTGATTTCAATGCATTACAAAACCCTCACTAAGAGCATATGCTAAAAATACAGCTTTAGCACAATACCAAGAGAAATAAATAGTACCACTATGATCTACTCAAAAAATCATGCACTTTTAAAAAAAGAATCACCTCGATACTGTGTATGAGGAAGAATTGATTAAATCAAAACTAATAAAACCGAAAACCAATCACATAAAGCGAACCAATCTAAGTAAAAGCCAATATCATCAAATCAAAGAAAAATGAAAGCTCTTACCAAAATCTGTATTGTTCCCTTTGGAGAAGTGTAGATTGCTCAATGAAGTTGCAAAACCATAGCTGCAACAAGCAAGTAGTGTGCTCAAGAGATCAATGTTAAGAGATCATGAGGTTGCTCAATCGACGCGTTTGTATGCTCAAAGCACTGTTAAGTATGCCTAAGAATAAGATCGAAGAGAGAGAGGCTCAATGAAGGAAATGAGGGGGGTTTATATAGGTTTCAATGAAGATTGATCAATGGTCCAAATAATTTAGAAGAATCAACGGAGGAGAACAGTTGAGAAACGTGCAACGAATAAGAAGAAGCCAAGTGTCTTGCTTTCTTTTGCATGAGAGGAGTTATCAAGAATAGAAGAATGAGTTAAAGCAATTAACAAAATGTAATGATCAGTTAAGTGATTTAAAACAAGAAGAAGAGATTTGCATGAGAATAAGAAGATATTTTGCTTTATTAAATATTAGAAATATTTAATTGCATGAGCAAGAAAGCTTGAATTATTTTAGAGATAACTCAAATTTAGAAGAAAAAGCAATTTAAATAAATAATTGATTTATTTAAATTTAGAGAAGATATTATGGAAGAAATAATTAAATAATTAGAATTATTTAATTTAGAAGATTTGAAAGCAAATTAAATAAATAAATTTATTTAATTGTTGTGCATGATTTTGAAAGAATGATTTTGATTTAATTAAATAATTTAAGAATTATTTAATTGTAGATAAGAGAGAATTTGTGATGAATTAATTAAATAATGGGATTTATTTAATTAATGGAGACTTGAAATTTGGAAAGAGGATAATGATCTAATTAAATAATTGAAATTATTTAATTGTGGAAGAATAATAGAGGAATTTGATTTAATTAATTAAATAACGAAGATTTATTTAATTAATGTCGTAATTTTGTGATTTAGAAGAATTTGGTGAAATTAATTAAATAATTAGATTATTTAATTAACGTTGAAATGCAGGTGATTAGAAGAATTAGATGAAATGCAAATAGTGCGACGACTTGGTCATTTTAGGGTGTCTACATTTTGCCCCTCTTTGGTGCAATGCAGTTTACAGCGTTACGTCAAAGAAAATGATTGTTGAAGACATGATACAATTTTTGATGCCCCAGTGTAGCCAACTACCCCTACGTAGCTGGCGTAGGGTGCCCCCTTGAGAGGAAAGACAGGGAAGCGACATAAGAACTGTGTTGACGCTCGACTAGAAGATTTTGTTGGAGACAGACGAGGTTGGGGTTATGATAGATAGAAGAAAGGAGATAGGAGAGAACATGAGAGAAAGACTGTTGATCGATCATTGCTTTGAAAATGATATAAGGCCATGGATAAATGGATGGGTAAATGATGAGCTTGTTGCAATGGTTTCACAATTATATATAAAGAACAATCCTTATTTTTGATATAGCACGTGGATAGTTTGCCACCAAGGTATAAAAGACTAAGGTGCTGTAATATCTGAGTGCGTGGATGTTGACTCCGCAAGCAAGTGGTTTGAACTTAGATCCCTTAGACATAATATAACCTTGTTGGTACATGTGAATAAGCCATAGTCTTGAACATAAAATAAACTTCAATACATGTAAATGCAAGAAGAGTATTAAATATGTAAGATGCTAGGTCATAACACACACAAGATAAATAGAATGCTAAGAAAGATGCTAAAGATCATTCCTCAAACACGGCACACAAAAGCAATGACTATGCCCCCAATCCGTACTGCATTGTAACATACCAAGATTATAGATAAACCAAGGTAGCCTTGAGTAGGTAATGGATAAAGGAACAAAAGATAAACCATAAAACAAATTGACTGACTTACAAAGTAAACATACAGCCAACATATTCTCTTGCCAAAGAGGTTGCTCAGGATAGATTGGATAGGAAAGATAACAACCTTATCGTAGGAACTCTGTGTCTGTTAAAGGGGGCTATCTACCTAAAAAGACAATATCTTGCTATCAAAAATGCTACATGTCACAGGAGACGCGTGTGTTGGTCTCAACAATGGAACACTTTGCAGAAGACAAGCTTGTTGATATGGTGCTTTGGTTAAGCTGGAATTAGCTGATGTTGGCAATCGGTATGCAGGACAGTAGATGACTCTAGAAGGAAGCTGCTTTGCTTCAGGTTTGTTAAGGACTTTTGCTTTGAAAGGATGTGCTAGCTTGCTGCTTGAGTTAGTCAAGTCGGGGTGAATGGATTTTTGGTAAACAGAAGACCAGAAAGGTGACATGCTAATGGATTGGGGTGGGTGGAGAATGATGGATCATGTGTGCCTGAGTACTGGATACATCCTTCATATTCCAGACTACCTACATACCCTGTATCCACGAAATCAAGGCACATTATGATGAAAGATGAACAATGATAATATGTAGTTCTGGATAGAGTGATGAGATGGGTCAAGGTGGAAGGGGGAGATCTTATGTACATGAGTACTAGATACTTCCTTCGTATTCCAAACTGCCTACATACCCATATCCATGGGATCAAGGTACCTTAAGATTGAGAAGAGATAATATGTAGTTCTGGTGGAGTGATGATGTGGGAAAAGTGTTGAGAAGATAACAGCCTTATCATAGGAGCAATGTGTCCATTAAAGAGTGTTATCTGCGGAAAGGAGAAAAGATTGAAGAGCGCATTGTGAACCACGAACAAGGAACCAATCCTAGACCTAAGTTAAGGAAAGAGTTGCCCCCATTCTGATAGAGGAATTTGCATGGATGACTGACGAAGAAGACATAGAAATCTTGACCTAGGACAGGACAGTGATGACTACTGACACAGATCAAGACATGGGATGATGACGATGGACACTAACAAATTTCCAAGCTATACTAGATAGGGAGATGGAAATGCAAACAAGGTCAATGGTTTTATTATGGATGGATGGATGAAGTGCATTGTGACAACAAGAAATGAACAAGACTCGATAGACCATGGGTGCTGACTCTACACATAGCGCCTGTTTGCCAAGTTTTCACCAGAGGACGGATTTTTTTTTTTTTTTGGATACTCTGAGGATCAGGCATAGAACTTCTTGAGATGGACACTATTAAGTGGCTCATCTAGAGGAATGTCGTCAGGTGTAGCTAAAGTATAAGCTCCTGATCCATATGCTGCTGTGACAATAAAGGGACCTAACCAGTTAGGCTCAAACTTGCCCTTCTTTTCTCAGTCTGCTTGATTTCTCTGATTCTCTTTGAGGACAAGATCACCAACTTGAAACCGTATTTCTTTGATCTTTTTGTTGTAATTATGCCTGAGGCAATTTTGATAGACATGGAGATGGTTAAGTGCGGCAAGATGCCTTTCATCTAGTAGTTCAAGTTCAGCTAATCTAGAAGTGTGATACTCCTCTCCACCGATCAGGTCCTGCATGGATACTCTGAGGGATGGGATCTCGACCTCTATAGGTAGGATGGCTTCAGAGCCATAGACCAAGGCATAGGGTGTGGCACCAGTTGGTGTTCTGATGCTGGTGTGGTAGGCCCATAGGGCAAGATTGAGTTGTAAATGCCAATCACGACCAACTTCATTGATAGTTTTCTTGAGGATTTTGAGAATAGTTTTATTGGAAGCCTCAGCTTGGTCGTTACTCTGCGGATAGTAGGGAGTTGAAAAGCAATGTTGGATGTTGTATTGTATGCATAAGGCACGGACATCTTGGTTCTTGAATGGTCTCCCATTATCAGTGACAATGGCTTGGGGAATACCATACCGGCATATGAGGTAGTTTAGGATAAACTTGGCTATTTGCTTATCGGTGATATAGGTCATGGGAATGGCTTCAACCCACTTCGTGAAATACTTAGTGGTGGTAATGATAAATTTGTGGCCATTGGAAGAGGATGGGTGGATTTGCCCTACAAGGTCAAGACCCCATTGAGAAAAAGGCCATGGAGTTGTCACAAGTTGTAGTGCATGAGCTAGTGTGTGAATCAAATCTCCATGTTGCTGGCATTGTAGACATTTCTTAGCAAACTATGCATCATCTTGCTCTATTGTAGGCTAGTAATAACTTGTTCTGAGTATCTTCTTAGCGAGATTAGGACCGGTAGAATGTGCGCCATAGACACCTTCGTGTATGTCTCGTAAGGTAGCTTCAGCTTCTTCTGCATTAAGACATCGTAAGAGGATACCATTGAGACTCCGATGATATAGTGTATCACCCAGAATGGTGTAATGGGAGGATCGACGGATAAATATTTTGCGTTGGGTGGATGATAGGTCAGGGGGAAAGGTATTGTGTTTAAGGTATTCATAGATATCTTCATACCACGGAGAATTGGGACCAACAAGTTCACAGATGATTTTAGTAACGGCAACATCAACGGCTGGTATCAACAACTGCTCAATCAAGAATTCACTCTTCTGTGTATTTGCAGGCATGTCAATCAGTGACCCTACAGAAGCCATAGAATCTACAGCCTTGTTACGCTCTCTTGGAATTTTCTCAAATGTGATTCCAGAAAAGTGTGGTTTGTAGGCGTCCACTAGTTGCTTGTAGGGGACCAACTTTTCATCCTTTGTTTGGTACTCATCTGTGACTTGGCGAATGACTAGTTGTGAGTCTCCATATACTTGTAATTCTGTGATGTCCCATTGAACTGTTGTGTTGAGACCTATGAGGAGTGCTTCATACTCAGCGATGTTGTTGGTGCAAGGGAATGCAAGCCAATATGACTTAGGAATATAGTCATTTTGAGGTGTGATGAACAATATACCAGCCCCTGATCCGTGCTATGTGTAGGAACTGTCAAAATACAACTTCAACATTATTGAGTTGGCAAGAGTGAATAGATTCTCATCTGGAAAGTCTGCTACCATAGGGTGTGTATCTTGCATGGGTGCTTCTGCTAGTTGATCTGCTAGGGATTGTCATTTGATTGCTTTACGATCCATGTACTCAATGTCAAACTCACTAAGGATCATGACCCATTTAGCTAATCAGCCTGTGAGAGCTGCTTTTGCTAGTAGATATTTCAAGGGATCAATTTTGGCTATAAGATTTGTGTGTTGGTTCAACATGTAATGCTGCAACTTTTGAGAAGAAAACACTGCTGCTAAACAAGCCCTTTCCATTGGTGAATAATTGAGCTCATATCCCACCAAGGTTCTACTAATATAATAAATTGCATGCTCTTTTCCTGATTCATCATGTTGTGCTAGCAAGGCACCTAGGGTCGAAGTTGTAGTTGAGATGTATAATATCAAAGGTTTATCAGCAACTAGTGGAACCAATATAGGAGGTGTAGCCAATTACTCTTTAAGCTGATCAAATGCTGCTTGACACTTATAATCCCATCAGAATGAGACATCCTTTCAGAGTAAGTGTTGAAATGGTTGACATTTATCTGCTAGCTATGAGATGAAACGCCTGATGGATTGCAACCTTCCCTGAAGGCTCCTTAATGCTTTAAGGTTCTTTGGTGGAGGCATCTCTACTATAGCTTTTACTTTTGCTAGATCTACTTTGATACCTCGATGAGATACAATATATCCCAATAGCTTCCCTGGTGTTACACCGAAGACACACTTCTTTGGATTGAGGCACACTTGATATTTCTCAAGCCTATCAAAGATCTGTCCTAGAACTTGTATGTGATTTCCCCTAGAATATTTAGCTAGTATGTCATCCACATAGTCCTCCATGATATGATGAAAGAGGTCATGGAATATCACTGTCATTGCTCTCTGATAGGTTGCTCCTGCATTCTTTAGACTAAACGACATGACACACCAACAATAATTGCCCCAGGGACAAGTAAAAGTTGTTTTATGTTGATCTTCTTCTGCTATCCTTATCTGATTGTAGACAGAGAATCCATCCATGAGAGAAAACATTTCATGACCCGCAGTCAAGTCTACTATAATATCAATGTTTGGTAATGGAAAGTCATCTTTGGGACATGCCTTATTAAGGTCTCTGAAATCATTACACATGCGGATGCGCCCATTGGGTTTAGATACGGGTACAATGTTGGAGACCCAATCTGAATATTCAATAGGTCGTATGAACTTTGCATCTAACAGCTTCTATATTTCCACTTTTACCAAGAGAGCTATCTATGGGTGCATCTTTCTTAGTTTTTGCTTGACTAGTTTCACATTTGGATCAATAGTGAGATAGTGAACAACTAGCTTAGGGTCTAACCTTGGCATATCAGAATAGGTCCACGCAAAGTTGATGGTTCTCTGTAAGAAGAATGTGTTAAGATTCCTGTGCTCTGTTTCTGATAATGATGCTGCTAGGAATGTGGTCTTTGGATTTTTCTCTGTGCCAAGGTTTATCTCTGTAGAATCTTCCACTAGGAGAGCTGACTTCTCTTGATACTTAGATGGTAGGGGAAGGTCAAATCCTCCATCCTTAGGTGCCACAGTTGGGTTTTCACCTTTGGATACGTCCTTTGTTTTTACTATTTTGTGATCAGGAGGTGCCATAGTGTGGTTTTCACCTAGAGATCTTTCTTTATTTTTACTTTTGTGACTGGAGGATTTGGCATTCTCACCAAAATAAGTTGTTGGCTCTAGTTTCATTATAAAACCTACTTTATGATCGCCAAGAGGGCTAACTTCCCGAAGTCCCATGAACTCAGCTAGAGCTTCATCATTCTGAAATACATCTATTATGGGGGACCCTTGTTGGTCCCAATCGATAAGTTCAGGGTAGACAAGTGTTACATTCTGGGTGTTAGTGGTGGAGGTTAAGGATACGGAGGAGAGCATAAAAATGGAGGATTCTGTGAATAGGTTGGTCATATGGAGGGAAGAGTCATCGATGATATCCTCTGTAGATGTCAAACCAGTGGAAAAAGTGTCAGCTACCTCGTCGAGGATATACTCGATGTCCAAGGCGTGTTGTACCTTCTTACCAAATCCTAATCCCTTCTTGTCTAGCTTCTTTGTCACAACAATGCGTTCCATAGTTCCTTGATTCTGTTTCCCAAGGCCACCCTTGCCTTTATAGCCCATGTTTTTTATTATCCTTAATCCATTTCCATATTGCTTGACTGGTATTGTGACTAGTTCTTTCTCTTTATAGAGCCAATAAGAAATGTCCTCAATAGTTTCCTCTTCCAATAACTGTCCCTATTGGAATTGGGTTAGGAATGCTGGGGGAGGAATAGCCACTTTTTTGGTTACTTTGGCAATGGGTGGTTAGCCGTAAGATTTTGGAGATAAAGGCATCTGCCCTACACAACAAGATTTTGAGATATCATAAGTGCCAAAGCCTATATCACGGATGTGCACTTTGATTTCAGGAAGAGGATTAGGGTTACTTGTAGAGGCTGGAGTCAACATTGTAGGGTCAACATATAGTGGGGATTCAAGGGCTTTTTCATTGTTAGGCACCTGGTTGCAATTCTTGTAACTACCTTGCAAGACACGGTAGAATTCAAAAGGATTGGGGTCTCTTGGGATAGTTATCTCTGTACCATTGTATGGGAACTTTAGAGATTGATGATATGTGGAGGGAACAGCTTTCATTGCATGGATCCATGGGCAGCCTAGGATAATGTTGTAAGGTAGTTCAATATCAAGGACTTGACACCTGATTTCAAGCATGACAGGGCCCAGTTGTATAGGCAAGTGGATAACACCTTCTGAGCGGCGTTCAGCATCATCATACCCCTTGATTGTAATACTATGATCAGAGTTGACATGATCCTCAGAGTATCCCAATTACTTAAGTAACTTTAAAGAATAGATGTTGAGGCCAACACCACCATCTATGAGGATGCGTTTGATTTTGTGCTTATGGATGAGAACTTCAATATGAAGGGCATCATTGTGACAAGGATCATGGGATGGGAGATCTTTCTCGAAGAAGACCACATTGTAGGGTGAAGCAATGTTACCTACTATAGCTTGGAAATCTGTGACTACTATGGTGTTAGGAACCGAAGACTCTTGGAGGGCTTTTTCTAGCACTACTCTATGTGCAGGTGATGACCGTAGAAGGTCCAGGATAGAGATCTATGCTGGCATTTTCCCTAGATGTTTGACAAGATTATAATCAGATTGAGCCAAAAGACTGGGTGTAGGACCATGAATGGTGACACGAACACGATGAGTTGTAACAGCACAATCTATAGATTTGCCTTTGATTGTGAGGGTAGACACTCGACTCTTTTCAAAACAACCTACAATGGAATCAAAGGAAGTGGAAGCATGATTGATACCTTTACCTCTATCCTGAGGAGGAGGTGGACCATGATGAGGGAATGGTTCCTTGTACATATCAAGATCTTTGTTCGTGTGCTGAGCTGGTGGATCTTCTTGTAGAGATATTTGATTGCCTTCGATGAGATTTTGGATTAGGTGCTTGAGTTTCATGCATGATGCGGTTGTGTGCCCTTTGCTCCTATGGAATTCACAGTATTCATTTTCTCTATACCGCACACTTTTGTAAATAGGTTCCCCATATGGGGGAGCATCAGGTAAGGTGATCAAACCTGTGTAAAATCTTTTGTAAGACTATCTCTATGGGCTCTCCCAAGGGAGTGAATTGACGCCGCAGAGGGTAATCTTGTTGAGGCCACTCTTGTTGTCATTGTTGTTGGTTTTGATAAGGTTGCCTTTGTTGTTGCTGCTGTTGAGGTGGAGCTTGACTTGGTTTTGAAAGCTACAGCGGCGTTTGCAAAGTTTGGACATGTTTAGAATCGACCACACCATCGTTGACCATGTTTTTGTTTTTGTTCTAATATTTGGGTTTATCACTCGATTGTTGATGAGGAGCATTGTCTTTTATTTTTTTGAAGATTTTGACCACACCCTTAGCAGTGAGGGCCTTTTCAATGTTGATTCCCTTGTATGTGATTTCGTCAAAGGTTGTAGCACTAAGAATTTGCAAATGAAAACCTAACTCTTAGTTGAGGTTCTGCACAAATATGCTAACCAGTTGTTTCTCAGGAATCTTGAAAGGGAATTTGCTAGCCATTTGTCTCCATCATTGAAGGAAAGAAATGAAAGTTTCACCATTTTTCTATTTATTGTTGCATAGATCAGTCATGGAGATTTCATGCTCTACGTTGTAGGAGAAATGGGTGGCAAATTTCTCTGCTAGCTCGTTAAAAGATTTGATACCCGTAGGTAAGTGTGAGAACCATTCTATAGCTTGACCTCCAAGACTGCAAGGAAAGAGATGCATAAGATAGGTGTTGTTATGTGAGACCTCGAAGCAAGCAAGATAGAATTCCCTGAGATGGTCTTTTGGGTCACCTTTTCCTTTGTATTTATCAAATTTAGAAATAGTAAAATTTTGAGGAAAAGGGATCATAGGTAATGACCGATCAAAAGGATAAGGACACACTTCCTCTAATGAGAAGGTCTTTTTGGTGTGGCCAAACATAAGATCAGATAGTTGCTGTTGAACTTCCATGATTTTTAGCTCCATCACCGTGGGAGGGGTTGGAAACATCTCCTGTTGTCCTAGAAGTGGTTGTTGCTGCCCATATGGAAGATTGTAGTGTAAGCCATGAGCATTGGTATTATAAGGATCATAAGATTGGTTGGGGTCATACGTGTTGTATGTTGGATTCAGATTGGTTTGGAATTGGATGTTTTGATTTGGAAGAGGTGGAGGTGGCACTAGGTAAGAATGTTGGCTTTGTGATGGTTGGAGAAAAGAATTAGGTGGAGGAAAGCTAAAGTGCACTGGATTAGGTTACGATGGCGACACATAGATTTGGGAAACTTGATGTTGGGGAAGTTGAGGGTGGCTAGGCAAGGTGTTGAAGAAATTTAGCGTGGATGAACGTTGTGGAGGAGGGACATAAGTAGATGTGATTTGCGATGGTTGAGGTTGATTGAGGATGAGAGTAAAAGAATGTTGTGGGGGGGGACTGCATGCCTCTAATTGGTTGAGAGACATGGAGGTTTGATGATATAGGAGGTGGTATGTGTTGAGACCCTTGTTACATGGCTACATAGTTGTTCCCCAGATTGTAATTTGGTGGGAAACCTATTCGTGAAGGAGTAACCAAAATTTCACTTGCGATTGGTGTGGACATTAGGAGTTTGTTGTATATTTGATTGAGCTAAGGTGGCTTGCTTAGCTAGCTCCACTTGACATTGTAGAGTCTCTTGTTGGTGTTTGTAGATTTCCCTAGGAGTCAGAAGTGGTGAAACGGCCCTCTTTCCTATTGGGTTTTGAAAAAGGGGATTCTTATATTGTACCATTGTTTTCCCCTGTGAGCCTTGTTTGGGTAAAGGCATGGTCACTGTTGACATGGTTTGCACTGCTTGTATGGCGTCTAGGGTATTGTTTGTCTCCTTGAGATTGGAAAGATCAAAATCCTGAGGTAGTTTGGCTCCTTGCTCTGCTAGTAAGCAAAAGAAATGATCTTGGTTCTCACTAAGGATTTTGTCAAAGGCGGCTATAGCTCTAGGATCTTGTATGAATTCATTAAGATCTTGCCCATCTTCTTGAGAGGATTGACCCATTTCAAAGTGTCGCTCTTCTTGAGATGGGGCTAGCTCAGTAGTATAACCTTGTGGGACAAAATTGGGAGGCAAGCCGGTGGTGTAATGAGGTGTACTTACCAAAGGAACTCTTTCCTTGTGGGACGGGACTAGATTGGCGATATAACCTTGTAGGACAAAATTTGGAGGTAAGTCGATGGTATAGTGGGGTGTATTTACCAAAGGGACCCTACCTTCTTAAGAATTGCTTGGTTGGTCAATGTGCGACATGTTGAGAGAGCTAGTTGATTTTGCCGTGGGTGTCCTAGGAGTAACCTTGGGAGTAATGTTGAGATAGCCCAATTGCGGTGTGCGAGGAGGCGATTTGCACTTCCTAGGGACAACTTGCTTGGACTTCATAGTTTGCTGGAGCCTAGTGGTTACCATGGAATACACTAGGACAAAAGGTAATGCTGGGATTCTACTTGTGTTTTGAGAAAGACAAACTCTGATGCACAAGTGACTGGACCAAAGGTGCTATACTGTTTGACCAGAGGCCAGGACTGTGCAACCAAAAGCGTACTACTGTAATACCAAAGGTGATGGACTGAGCTACCAGAGGTGAGTTACTGCTATACCAAAGGTGAGCTAATGTGACCAAAAGAGAGCTACTGTACCACCAAGGGTGAGCTGCTGTAATACTAGAGGCGTTGAAGTAGTGTTTGATGTTTTTAAAGGCAATTTTGACAGATTTGGTTATGGTTCTGATTGGATTTATCTTTGGCAAGAGAAAACACAGCAAACAAGTGGTCAAAAAAGGACTGACACAACAGATAGTGTATGTTCGAGGCTCAGAAAAAAGCCCAATGTTTCCATAGGTATAAGACAATTGCAATCAATAACAAGCACTTTTTATCCCTAGAGACAAGGTTTCATTGCAGTAGATCAGCTCACAGCTTAATACTCTGTCAATAAAAATATCATTCCATAAAGGTGTCAGATATTTTGTATCTTTGCGAGAGACGATAGGTAGGGATATCTCACCCTCCCCTTGGAAAGCTCAAGTAGGTCACAAGAGCTTTATGACCAAGGGAATACTATCTCTTCTCATGGGAGCCAATGGTGAGTATCTTAAGGGCTTAAATCGATTCCCCTTGCACTGATGATTACCGCAACGTTCGAAGGTAGATCAGGTAGTCTCTATCTAGAATGGTTCTTAGTAACTTTGAGGGACCAAAGCCCTACGAGCAATGTGACAAGCTACTAAAAGCTTTAACCAATCCTACTAAGAGTATCAAACACTTCGCTCAATGTGAAAATCATTTCCACAAAGAGCTAGTACACCTCTTTTCAGTTTGGCACCACAAGGTAAGGCTGATGTTGGTTAGGACTTGGCTTTTACCTTATCCCTCTTATATAGTGGTTCAAAGGAAGACTCTACTTAGGGTCGTCCCTTTTGGATGAAGCACAATCCAAAAGTAGGCCCTTCTAAAGGAAGTACTAAAATGTAAAAGCAAGCACATCAAACAAAGGTTCAATTATCCCGTTATAAAAAAATAAGGTGCAACTAAATTAGGCACACACACGTTTGTAGTTGTCAATTGTCTCTTATGAAATTAAAGTGTTTGGCATTCATGTCCATTGTCCTTTAGAAAATTAAGGTGTTTTCGCATACATGTCCATTGTCCCTTAAGAAAAGCAGTATGTTCCTAAGACTTAAATTGTCGAAATGATTTGTTCAATTATCCCTTAAGAAGGCAATATGTTTCTAAGACTTAGTGTAATAGATTTATCAATTTATTCAAAGCTCGTCCTACATGAACATGTTAGAGAAACCTATTTGCTCTGTTTGAATGATAAGAGGCTGCAAAATGTTGATTAGTTCCACCAAAACTCAAATAGTTAGCTAAAAATAAATCAATTGACCAAAAGCACTTAACTTGTTAGGTGAGAAATAAGCAATATAAAAAAATCTAATAATAAAGATTAGGTATAGTAGATTGAATATTATGATCATATTCTATATGAAATTCTTTGCAATTTCAAAAAAAAGTTTGTGAAAATTGAGTAAATTTTACACAAGTTATGACCGTTTAAAGTTTGCAAAGAAGGGTTGACTTTGACTGAGTGTACCTGATAAATCTGATAAAATTACCTCAAAATTATTTCACCACAGAAAAGTTGGGAGAACCATCTTTCCAACGCCACTGGTTTCGTGAAAATCTGACTCTGCATCTAGAAGATATGCTCGATTTCGTGAAACTGCTAAAAATAGGTCAAAAAAACATGGGCTAAAAATAGGGATATGGATTGGGATCTATTTTTCTTGCAATCTATGCACTTCTTACAAACAATAAGAGATACCCAGATAGAATTTTGATGTTTTTGACAAAACCCAGAAATTATTTGAGCTAAAGTTACACAGATATTCCTGATTTCATGAAATTTCTAAAAATAGGCCAAAAACAAAAACAAAAAAAAAGCATAGGCTAAAAATAAGGACACGGATTGGGATCTATTCTTCCTAAAATCTGTATACTTCTTGCAAAAAATAAAAGATACCCAAATAGGATTTTGATGTTTTTGACAAAAATCAAAAATATTTTGAGCTAAAGTTACCCCATTTGAATGCTTAACGCCTATTCTCTCAAACCAGTGAACAAGAATCTTTAAATCTTCTACATTGTGATTGCGCTTTTCCATACCTAGCTTCAAAAAAATTAATTTTTTCTTAAAAAAAGTAAGATTTGTGGGTCCCACCGGGCGTGCCAGAATGTGTATGAGGAAAAATTGATTAAATCAAAACTAATAAAACCAAAAACCAATCACATAAAGTGAACCAATCTAAGTAAAAGCCAATATCATCAAATCAAAGAAAAATGAAAGCTCTTACCAAAATCTGTATTGTTCCCTTTGGAGAAGTGTAGATTGCTCAATGAAGTTGCGAAACCATAGCTGCAACAAGCAAGTAGTGTGCTCAAGAGATCAATGTTAAGAGATCGTGAGGTTGCTCAATCGACGCGTTTGTATGCTCAAAGCGCTATTAAATATGCCCGAGAATAAGATCAAAGAGAGAGAGGTTCAATAAAGGAGATGAGGGGGCTTTATATAGGTTTCAATGAAGATTGATTAACGGTCCAGATAATTCAGAAGAATCAACGGAGGAGAACAGTTGAGGAATGTGCAATGAATAAGAAGAAGCCAAGTGTCTTGCTTTCTTTTGCATGAGAGGAGTTATCAAGAATAGAAGAATGAGTTAAAGTAATTAACAGAATGTAATGATCAGTTAAGTGATTTAAAATAAGAAGAAGAGATTTTGCTTTATTAAATATTAGAAATATTTAATTGCATGAACAAGAAAGCTTGAGTTATTTTAGAGATAACTCAAATTTAGAAGAAAAAGCAATTTAAATAAATAATTGATTTATTTAAATTTAGAGAAGATATTATGGAAGAAATAATTAAATAATTAGAATTATTTAATTTAGAAGATTTGAAAGCAAATTAAATAAATAAATTTATTTAATTGTTGTGCATGATTTTGAAAGAATGATTTTGATTTAATTAAATAATTTAAGAATTATTTAATTGTAGATAAGAGAGAATTTGTGATGAATTAATTAAATAATAAGATTTATTTAATTAATGGAGACTTGAAATTTGGAAAAAGGATAATGATCTAATTAAATAATTGAAATTATTTAATTGTGGAAGAATAATAGAGGAATTTGATTTAATTAATGTCGCAATTTTATGATTTAGAAGAATTTGGTAAAATTAATTAAATAATTAGATTATTTAATTAACGTTAAAATGTAGGTGATTAGAAGAATTAGATGAAATGCAAGTAGTGCGACGACTTGGTCATTTTAGGGTGTCTACAGATACAAGGTCGTATGTGAAAGTTATGATCTTTTGAAGTTCCCAAAACGAGAACTATGCAGTGTCACGACTGAGAATCTGCAATTTCTAAAAAATTTCTACATCAAAATAAAAAAACATCTGCACTAGTACATAGAGTACGAAAAAATAGCCAAAATCAAAAAAATATTCATAGGAAACAGAGTCCGTATGAGCAAGAACGGAGCATTTGAAAACTATCTTCAAAACTACAACTGCCAACATAGAGGGGTATTGTTGTAACTTTCTAAGTTCAATTTTGCAAAATATATAGACTGCATGCAAAAATTGAAAGATACCCAAATGGTTTTTCTATGCTGTGAACAAAACCAGAAGGTGTTTTTCTTGCTGATGTACAAAAGATGTAGTTCTAATGTAAACAAAATACCTTTAGCAACAAAAAAGACCCCAGCAACCAAAAAATGACATGCAAAGGCTGAATCAGCTACCTAAGACAAGAAAAGGCATGCTAGAACCTACAATATTAATTGAAAACACCAAATATGCAAGTTGGTTGTCAGATTTGAGCTCGAAACACCAGTTCTGCAACTATGTATAACGATCTCTGATTTTGGTGAAACGAAAGCCAAATCTAACTTTTTCAAGCCTCTTGGACTCGTTGGAATAGTTGGAAATGTTGCCAGTATAAACATAAATGCTACAATCACCCAGATTTCATAAAACACATGTGCAAACCCCAGAGATTAAAAAAATTTCTGTCAAACTTTTCTAATTCTCAAAATCATCCAAAGATGCAAGAGAAGAGCATACTGGGTTTTTCAAAAAACTGTGATAAGATTTATTAGCCCCCCCCCCCCTGAATCTCTCAAATATGGAAACTAAAATCTATTCTTGCACATAGAAAAGCTCTGATACCATATTAGAATCTAAAAAGATTATTAACCCAGAAAACTACTGCAAAGAATATATATCTAAACTATGAATGCAAATGATACAAAATCAAAATAGCAACACAGAGTTAGTCTCTAAGAGAGTAATGCAAATGCTAGAAGCAAAATAGCATTAAGATGATGCAAAAGTAAAAGATATAAAATATAAGCTAGGTAGCATGCTTATATAGACTAGGAAGAGGGAGGAGGTGGCAACATCGACCAATAAGGAGCAACCATCTATCGGACTAAAGATAGCAAAGTATTTTCCCAAGATAGCAAATGGATGCTCACATGTAGGAAGGTGACACCTCGCAACCACTCACCTAATAAGACATGCTTTATTAGCCTAAGAGAGATTAATAGAATTGTAGGAAAAACCTAAGAATATAGGGAAAAATAAATAACCCACTGGGAAATAAAAACCTACACTAACACAAATGCTTCTAAACAACATATCCAAACCACACACTCATATCACCAACATAAAATAAATGCGGAGCAAAAACTCCAACAACACTCTGTAAGCCAGAAGACTTCTTCAACACACTCTTTCTAATATTAATCAAATTTTCTCGAAAACACTTGGAAACCCAACAACAGAAGCATATCCTCAACATCTTCAGCACCTCTACAAAGCAACCAAATCACTTTTAGCAAGACAACTTAATCAAACAACAACCTCATCAGAAGACACAGTTGACACCAATGACAACACAAGCTTGTTGACATCAATGACAACACCGATTAGCACATACTTGCAACAATCTCCCCCTTTGTCATTGATGGCAACACATAATGTGAAAAACCATCAAGACACAACTCTGCACCAATCTTCTTTACTTTCTTACTCTCTCCCTTTTGTTTACACATCTTACTTTCTCTTTGATTACTGACTCTTTTCTTTTTCACATTCTCTCTCCCTTTATTTTTTCCCATGAACTCTCTTCCCCTTTGAAATCAATGGTAAAGGGTGACACAAACTTTTCTAGCTCTTTCCCTTTTTATGATATTGCACATACTTGCACTGCTCACTACTACTCTGAATACTCCCCTTGTCTGCAACAATCATCAAAGCTACTACCTGCTCCCCCTGAGAGGTAGCCTCCAACACCATTCCAGAAAAGAATGAATCTTGAAGCACACTGGACCGATGCATCTCCTTATGCATCTAGTTCAAAGAAGTATGGGAAATAACCACTAACTTCTCCTAGTGATACTCAAATGTATCCTTAGGAAGAGTCTTAGTGAATATGTTAGCAACTTGATCCTTTGTGGGCACATACTCAAGCTTTACCTCATTCTCTGCAACCTTCTCCCTTAGAAAGTGTTACCTGATTGAAATATGCTTTATCTTTGAATGCATTACTAGATTCTTTGAAATGTTAATAGCACTTGTATTATCACAGAAGATAGAGATTGGCTCATCATACACAACTTTGATATCTTTCAAGGTTTGTCTCATCCATAAAACTTGTGTGCAACATGATGTTGCAGCAATATACTCTGCCTCTGCAGTAGATAAAGACACTAAATCATGTTTCTTACTTAGCTAAGACACCAACTTGCATCTAAGGAAGAATGCACCACCTCTTGTACTTTTCTTGTCATGTACACAATAACCCCAATCTGCATCTGTATGAGCATTTAGAGTAAATTTAGTATCTTTTGGATACCACAAGCCATGATTAGAAGTGCCCTTCAAATATTTGAATATCTTGTTCATTTCCATAACATGTGACTCTCTAGGATCTACTTGAAATCTAGCCACAAGACAGATTATATGCATAATATATGGTCTTCAGAGTGATGCTTCTGCACAAACCTAGGGATCTTAGGAGTCCTTTCCAGAGCATCTTCAACTTGCACTTTCTTTTCTTTACCTTTCTCTTCTTTACAACTTGAAGACTCATCTGATTCATGTTCATTCATCTTCGAGTTCATCTGCAGACCCTCAAACACCTTCAATCAACATGAAAACTGCTCTGTACTGGAAACAATTGTGTTCTGTCAAGCCAAACTTCTGTTACTCATTACTTTCAAGCCAATCATCAAAATCAGACAAAATTATGGATGTATATGTATCCAATGAATAATAACCATATGCCAGAACCGTAGAGTAATATCTTCAATAGCAGACCAATGTGGACCAATGCAGACCAAATTACTGGAACATTGTAGCTTGATTTTATTAGATAGATACTTAGCCAAATTTCATAACATGTCTTCTTACTTGATCAAATTTTCTTGCACAAAAGACTTCTTGTGGAGGATAAGATCCTCTTGCAAAATTACCAACCAAGCTAATCTGTACATTTCTACCTTTAGCCTTTGCAATCACAGTCTCTTTCCGAACTTAAACCTTTGTTGCTAATCCTTAACCTTATCTTTTTGTGCTGAGACATCAACACTATTCCTTTGGTAGGGGAGAAAAGATTTTCAATAAGGCTCCCCCTGATCCAAAGTTCTAATCTTAGTTCCCAGAGGAAACATCTGCACCAGATGCTAGTACAGGCTCATCCTTAACCTCTGTTACATCCTATTTTATCCAGATCCTATTCATTGCCCTTTTTGTCTTTGTTGGATCAACCTTTTGTACTGGTTCATTCTTTTCTACCAGATTGTCCTTCTTCATGCTTCTTCTTCTATAGAACTTAGAGGTATGTTCAAATCTATTGCAATTGTAGCATACAACATTTCTCTAACTAGAATTCCTTCCATTCATTCTAGATTTGCATTGGTTAGATTTATGCCCAAATTTCTTTCATGTATAACAATAGCCACTGAAAGATTTAACTATTCTATCCTTTCCATAGCCATTTCTTATTTGACTTCTACACTCATTATCTATATGTCCAGTTTTCTTGCATGTAAAGCATTGACCAGAGAAGGATGGAACATTTTGATTCCTTCTACTTCTACATTCTATTGCTTTGTGTCCATACTTATTGCATAATTGACATAAACCATTGAAAGATGAGTGCCTTTGAGCATTTGGTTGTCTGACCAAAGGTCTTTTAGCTTTATTCTTTTGATTCTAGATCTGCTTGCCATTGTTCTTCTTGTTTGAAGTCTAATCTGATTTTGAACTTTTACCTTTTTCAAATCCTAAACCCTCTTTATCATTGGAGCCTTTCTGACTTGCAATCATCTCATCAAGCTTTGTAAAACTTATCTTGAAATTTTCTTCATAATTCTTTGCCTTCTCCAGATCTAATTTCAAATTCACAACTTCTTGTTCAAGCCTTATACATTCTTCAGATTTACCTTTCACCATTAAGTTCAAATATTCCTCAATCCTTGCCTTTTCTTCAACTTGCACTTTCAAACCATTCATAGATTCGGTTACTAGCCTCAATTGTTCACTGACCTCCTTGTTTCTTTGAACTTTTTGACTTGCTCTCTTAATTTTTTAATACATCCATTTGCTTCTTTAATATTCTCCTTCATATCTTTGATTTCTTCATTAGTCCTCTCTAGGTCTTCAAGAGCAACCTTGAGTTCTTCACTACTGACAAACATGCATTCATCTTTTGAAGATCCATCAAACAGGAGAACATCCTTCTTGTGGGCCATCCTAGATCTACCTAAAGCTATTAAGATTTCTTCTAAGGAACCTCACTGTGATACCAATTGTTGAATGCACAAGACAACTGAGAGGGGGGTGAATCAGTTGTATCAAAAATTTCAAACCCTCGCAAACATTCAGATCCACATTAACCTTTAAACATGTTATGATGATTAAGCATGAAAAGAAAATAACTAAAACTAAATCATAACAACACCACACACAAGAGAACACTAGATTTTATGTGGAAAACCCTTAAAGGGAAAAACCATGGTGAGGATTAGCTCACAATATAATGTAGTAGCAATACCAAATTACAAAAGGCTCATTGCCAAGGGGCTCACTGCCCAGGGCTCACTACCCAAAAGAAAGAAAGCTCACTGCAGGTGGACTCACTGTCCAAGTGGACTCACTACCCATTGAGAAAGAAAGAGAGAAGAAAAGAGTGGCTCACTACCAGGATTTGAACTGATATAATTGCATCTAACCTATGCATGGATCTCAATTCCAATGAAGCTCAATATTCACCACAAAACAACCAACACCTTCGCAACAACACTGAATATAGTAGACACCTTCTACTCACTACATCTAGTAGCCTAACACATGAAATCTCTCACTACACTGATCCAATTCACATCACAAAACATCATACCATTTGCACATGCATACATCCATGAATCCTTGACACTTATTTATACCATCATCAATCATAAAAACATTCTCCAAGGTCAACAACACAACTTAATTCATAAACTTCAAATTAGGTATGGACCTAAATATTCCTATGGAGGAAAGGAATGAAAGCATACCATGCCACATCTTAGCATGGACCTAAATTCCCTCTTACACATTATTCCATGCTTCCTCAATCAACAAAGCATAACCAAAATTAGTGCAAACAACCAAGTCATCCAAACTTGAGTTAACACTATGAACTTTTAAGCACACACTTCCTCAAAGGTAAAAACACCTCATAGATCTTACACAAAGCTTTAACACAATCTAGAAACATCCACAATCATCTTGAAGTCACCTAAAAACCAACAGATTTAACCATAACAACTTTCACCTGAAGAAAGTTCGTAATCTGCTTACAAACAACACTATCGAACTCTGCTACACAAGAAATCACCTTCCAGAGAATCAAATCATGAAACTTCTAGATTGAAGATAGATAAGGACCTTATCAGCACACATATAGAGCTGCAACACCTGAAATGACTCTACAGAGAAATGTGGTGAAAAATATTTTCTCCTAGACACACTGCAAACACTGTCAAACATTGTTCTCAAAATGGTGAACACAACTTTCACTGCACAACAATCCAGAGCACCAAATTTTGGATTTAGCATTTTCAAACACTTGTAAACAACATATAAAAATTGCACACTCAGATCTCCAACATAAAATAAATGTAGAGCAAAAACTCGAACAACACTCTGTAAGCTAGAAGACTTCTTCAACACACTGTTTCCAATATTAATCAATTTTTTTCAAAAGCACTCAAAAACCCAGCAACAAAAGCATATCCTCAACATCTTCAGCACCTCTACAAAGAAACCAAATCACTTTTAGCAAGACAACTTAATCAAACAACAACAACCTCATCAGAAGACACAATTGACACCAATGAGAACACAAGCTTGTTGACATCAATGACAACACCGATTAGCACATACAAATGCAACAATACACTCTATGAGAAATAATTTTATTCATAGAAAAACACATAAAACATGTACAGTAGAAAAAATGCTCAACACAAAGCCTTGACCAAGATACTCTTGAGTTTACTTTGTACCCCAAGTTGGACTTACTCTATCTACCCCTTGTTTAATGTCATTAGCCTACAAAACCACCTTCTTCCTTGAGTGATGTCTATGCCTTCCGAGCCTCTCATAAATGATTTATATAATATTTCAAAGGGTGATTCTCAAATGATCACACCCTTTCATATGTCAATGAATCTATTCATTTATTTTGCCTTGTTTATCTCTTGGGACCATTTTTTCCTAATAATCAATTATTTATAAAACATTTTCCAAGGTAATCAGGTAGAAATTACATAATTTTGTTTTTTACACCTTTATATCCTTAAGGTAAATATGAATTTTATTTTAATTTTCCTTTTAGTCAAATGGTTAAATAACAAATTTTATCCCCCTTTAAATCTAAATGATCATTTACATTGATAAATATCACTCTTTTTCTATTTGGGGAAAAATCTCATAATAGTAATAGAGACAAATTGTTAATTCATCTAATCAATTTATGACTAGAAATACATATTTCTATCATAAAGGAATACATAATAATAAAATAAGATTAAAATATCATTCTCTATCATTTCTAACATTGTTCATCAAAATATTAACGTTTGCTCATTCATTCATTATTTAAATTAAATCATTCTTGAAAATGAAACATTTCAAAATTTTATATAGATTCTCAAAACCTTCCCAACACTAGAAACATTACTAGATGATCTCATAATATTTCCATTCACAAAAGGAAAATAGTCACAACATGATTTACAAAATGGGATTCACTCATCAAAGTTTTATGAGAAATTGAGCATAAGTATAAATCTACATACAATTTTTGAGAAATAATTATAGAAATACGAAGGTCAAAATTCATCCACTAGACCCTAAAAATATTTTTTAGAAAAATCCATAGTAGGATGTGACTATAATGGCTTGAATCCACCATTATTCTTAAGGTGTGACTGCAAGACTCCAATAAATTGAGAAAAATGTGGAATCTAAAGATGCAATTTATACAATAAATTCTATTATATTATTCTAGCCTATCAAATTAATAAATTATTGTTATGATATTTTCAAGTTAGATAAAAGAACAAATAAAAAACAAAAAGGACCTACAATGGATCCCACATTAACCAAAGGTACAAATTTCACAAGAATGGTTCAAGACCTAAAACTAAATCTTAAATTTGATAGTGAAGCAATGTAGACCCACCCTATAGCCTAATGAATCATAAATTTAATCTACAAGGCCCATCTTTAAAATTTATAAAATGATAACTTTTAAATTCAAAAATAATTTATCCATTCCATCAAACTCCATAGTTTTCTCATAAATGGGTCCATTTCATTACATATTTTCAAAGCCTACTGATATAGACATACTCCGAATAGTATGTCAGATAGGAGGTACCAAGACCTATCTGACATACTATTCTAAAATATTATGTGCGTGTGAGGACTTTTGTGAGTTGAAGAAGAAAGGAACATTATATCAGTGGGGCTCGATCCCAGTAGGGTTTGTCAGCAGGGTCTCGATTCTAGTCTTTGTCAATTTGGGTTACGATCCATCCTCAGTAGGATTTGAGCCTACTACTGATTCCTACTACTGATATAACATCTCTGAATATTATGTCAGATAGGAGGTACCAAGCCCTATCTGACACAATATTCAGAAATGAGGATCAATTCAGTGATTGGCTATTTGTAGATGCAAACATAATATTTCTATGTTACATTATAGGTAATATTATCATTATGTGACAAGCTTTGTTTCATTATTGCTCGTAACATTTAAACAATGCAACACAATATCTCTATTTATCATTATTACAATGCCATCATTGTATTTGTCAAGTTTTGTCAAGTTTTGACAAGTTTTGTTTCATTATTGCTCGTAACATGTTTTGTAAACAACGCAACACAATATCTCTATGTATCATTATAGAATGTCATCATTGTATTTGGCAAGTTTTGACAAGTTTTGTTTCATTATTGCTCGTAACATGTTTTGTAAACAACGCAACACAATATCTCTATGTATCTCAAAGTTCAATCATTAGATCTACATTTCATTCCATATTTTATTTACACATGTTATTTTATGTGGTTACATTAGATCTACATTTAATTCCATCTTTTATTTACACAAGTTATTTTATGTTACTCCATGCTTTTCACTTTATTATGCAACTTGGGGAGCAAGGGTACTACTTCTATTTTACATGCAATCATGATTGTCCTAAATTAGGGGAAAATTTAGGGGATCTCTCATTGTTCATTTTAAACACACACAAAGGTAAGTATCTTAGATATACATCTTTGATTTTTTGTTGATATTATCTTAGGTTTTTTCATACTCAAGTTTATCATGCTTATCCTACATACTCACTCTATCATTCTTATGATTAATTTTACACATTATCATGTTATTATGTTTGTCCAATGTTTCTCTCTCCTTGATTTATTTGTACACCTTAAGGGGCACACAAAATCATTGGGGTACAATTGTTAATCATTATCAATGTTTATGTGTAGTTCACAAGTGGAATCTAGAGCATTACTCTAGATAATTTGATTCTAGTTTTGCTTATCTTAATATTTTTCTCCTTTGGTACACTTTCTCATGTATATTTTCATGCACACCAAAGTGAGGACAAAATGTAATGGTGAAAAGTTCATACCTTAAACTCTTACCATTAATTTTATGCTACTTTGTGTCAATATCCTAAGTACTTAGTCTTAACACATGGTTTTGATTGATATGGCACCCTTTGATCTAAATTCACATTTGACCAATTAGAAATAGAACTTAACCTATACTCAAACTATTCTTGGACCATAAATTATTATTTCCTCTCCTAGGTTCATTTATCTACTTGTATATTTGATCTAGTTCATTTCAACACCCACATATTTGACCCCTAGTGTCTTAAATTCAAATTTAATCATGGGCTTGAGTTAATCCTTTTCCAACTAGTTGTTATATTTTGACCCCTATACTAAATTTTGTATTGTGTGTCTAAGTAAAGTATAAAAGGACATCATCTAGGAATCACTCACTTCTTATAATCATTCTTGCCCCTATCATATCTATTTGAAAATGTGTCTCAACCTTGCATCCCAATATTCTATATTTATTAATTGTGAATTGTATTTACTTATTATTTTCTCCTCATATTGGAAAGAGGGTGTCCCACTTTGAGGTGGCATTCTTGGCCACATGTCGATATTTTGTAATGTGTGTAAGAGGTTGTAAGATGATCTGATATCATCACGATGTGTAAGAGAATATTATGACATAGTAAGACGAGAATTAATTATGACAAATTATATGATGTGTAAGAGCATGATTATAGGGTAGTTACATTATAATCTTGACCAACATTACGATGCATGTTATGACACATCATAAGGAATATTTGAATAGGGGTAATGGAACCAAAATGGTGTGCCCAAGTTGGTGAGTTGGTTATAATGGATTATGATAGAATAAGACGATCTTCTAATATTAGCATGTTGACTCATCATGGGAGTTTGGCATTATAATTCCTCGTGAGGATTTGGGCACCATTTTGGGGGGTGGAATTCTCTATTGGTTTATATTTTACGATTTTGTGGTTTCTTGTTTATTATCTTTTATATATTGAAGCCTAGGATGGAGACATAGTATGATGTAATTTTGTAAGTGGTTATGCTACCAAAATTTCTCTAGACTTGTTTTGGTTGTTCCCCTATGAAGGCTTGAGCTTGTTGATGTATTCTAGCTAAGTCTCAACCTTGCATCGTAATGCTCCATATTTATTAATTTCTTATATTTATTTATTATTTTACCCTCACATGGGAAAGAGGACATCCTATTTTGAGTTGCTATTCTTGGCCATATGTCAATACTTTGTAATGTGTGTAATAGGTTGTAAGAGAATCTAATGTCATCATGATGTGTAAGAGCATATTATGATATTGTAAGATGGGAGTTAATTATGATGGATTATATGATGTGTAAGAGCATGATTTAGGGGAGTTACATTAGGATCTTTACCAACACTATGATGGAGTTATGATGCATCATAAGGTATCTTTTAATGGGGATAATGGAGCCAAAATGGAGCACCCAAGTTGATGAGTTGGTTATGATGGATTATTATAGTGTAAGATGATCTTCTAATATTACCATGTTGACTCATCATGGTAGTTGGGTGTTGGGAATTCTCATGGGAATTTGGGTGCCATTTTGGTGGTGGTATTCTCCCATGGTTTATGGTTTACCAATTGTGGTTTCTTGTTTTGTATAAATTCTATATATTGGTGCTTAGGATGGAGATGTAGTGTGATGTAATTTTGTAGGGGATTATGTTGCCAAAATTTCTCTAGAATTGTGTTAGTTGTTGTCCTATGAATTCTTAAGCCTACTAATGTACTATAACTAGATTAGTACTATGAATACATTGGTTGAAGATTTAGTACTAATATATTAGTTATAGTATGAATACTACAACTAGTTTCCAAAAAAGGTTTTCCCAAGATAAATAGTGTGTCATTGTGATATATTTTTATGTGTATATTTTATTTTGAAACTACTAGATTATACTTTGTATGCATTTATCTCATATGATTAGTGTAGAAATTGTTTCCACTATTAGCTTCCTTCCATTTGGTATTAGATCTTGATCAACTCTATTTTCTATTTGGTATGAAAAGTATTATTTGGACTAATCTTGGTTTGAGTAAGAGCCATGCATAGAAGACATTTAATTTTAGGGAAATTGGAAAGTACATGTCATGATTGGAGATGGAATGGTTTAATGGCACAAACTTTAAGCTATGGAAGCTCAAGATGGAAGATCTATTGATAGGTAGAGATATATGATTAGCAGTCTCTAGAAGTAAACCTGTAGGAATAAAGGATGAAGACTAGGATGTGTTAAATTGAAAAGACAAAATCTTCCTTTAGATATGCTTGTCAAATATAGCATTCCTAGATGTTACATCAGAACCCACTACTAAAACCCTCTTAGAAAAGTTGGGAAAGTTATAACAAGCTAAATCCCTAGTGAACATTTTTTTATGAGAGAAGTTGTACACATTGAGTATGTGTGATGGGGACTCAACTATTGAGCACCTGAATGCATTTAAAACCATTGTACTTATTAGTTATAGTTTGTTAATTATGTGAAGATGGAAGAAGATCATTACATTATCTTCTAATGTTCTTTGCCAAAGTCATGGGACAATCTAGTGATGGCCATTGGAAGTACTATTTCAAAGTTTGTGTTTAATGAGGTAATGGGCTCTCTTCTCTCAAATGGGATTAGGTGGAATTCATTCAAATATACTAAGGAAGCACTAGTTTTTCATGGGTGGTTGAAGAAGAAAGGGGAGAAAAAGGACAAGAAAAAGGATAAGAGCATATCTATGTCTTGAGGGAGATATAAGTCCACTAATGAATCCAAGGTAAAAGGTTGGAACTATGGTAAGAGAGACTACAAGGGGAAGAAGGAACAAAAGACATAATTCAGATTTTAGAGACTCTTAGCATGAATCAAATGCATTTTTTTCAGCTCTTGCCACACATGCATGTGTGGATACATGGATGATTGACTTTGATGCCTCTTTCTACATGACTCCCCATAGAGATGAGAACTTTGATGGCGGAAAGGTCTACCTTTATGACAATTCATTTTTTAGTATTGTTGGGTGTAGCTGAGTCAAGATCAAATTTTCTTTTGGGAGGATCAAAGGTATTTTAGGAGTTCTACACATCTTAGGTTTGGTACAAAATATGTTATCTATTAGCAAGATGAATGATGTAGGTGTGCAAGTAGCCTTCATTAGTGGTGGGCATAAGATGGTTTATGGAACTATGGTGTTAGCAAAGGGATCTTGGTTTGGAACTCTTTTCCACCTTAATGCTAGCACTTATATTTAGTGTACTAGTTTAGTAGACTTGCAACAAAGGGACTTGCAACATCTAGGCCTACAACTTTAGTACCTACAACATCTACACCTACAGGATCAATACTTGTAGCAAAGGCACTTACAACACTTGGACTTGTAATAAAGGAACTTGTAGCAAGGGGACTTGCAACACTTGAAAATACAATGTAGGTTACCAACTATGTTCTCACCTTAGAGAGCAAGCTACCAACTAAGAAGACTATGTTGTGGCATGAGCACATGGGACACATATGTGAGAAGGGTTTTAGGACCTTACAAATAAAATTCTTATTCTAGGATTGGTTGATTGTTCTCTTGACTTTGAATTTTGTGAATATTGTATTTATGGTAAACAAAATTGTGTTTGGTTTTAATTGATCTTGCATAAGTCTCATAGGATTTGGAGCTTATTCATAGTGATGTGTTTGGTCATGTAGATGTTCCTACATTGGAAAACTCCTCATATTATGTTTCTTTCATTTATGATTTATCCATAAGGACTTGGGTCTACTTTCTTAGGAATGAATCTGAGGTCTTTAGTTAGGTCAAGGAGTTTAATGCTTTTGTGGAAAACTAGACAAGTAGAAAGATCAAGGCGTTGAGAATAGATAATGTGCAATGTCCACCTATGTTGACCCTTGTCATCTTGTGTGATAGATGATTATTTATGCATTGATCTTGTTATTAGATCCTTATGAGATATGCTATATTGAGTATTTTTATAGTGTATTGTGTGTTCTCATGATTTCAGATCATTGCACCGAACTTGTTGATGAGGTTGTTTCCATTGAGGTGTTTAGATGGTGTAGTCTAAATGTTTTATGGGATGTTTTGTATGACCATCAAGGTGCTTCCGCTAGGGTCATGTTATGAGAATTATATGCTTTGGTGTTTCAGCTTCATTATTTTCATTTAAATGATATGCTAGGTGGGTAGACCTAGTTTCCTTCAATATTTTTTCATGTATGAGTGATTGCACTTCAATCGTATTGCCTGATGAATGATTTAATTCAAATGTGTAGATTAGATGGTTAATATTTAATAGTGTAATTTCTATTAGTCGCTTCGACTATTTTCATATATTAGACATATGCACGTGACATTTGCATTAAGTGTGTAGGAAATTATAGGTTATTGACCAATGGACAAAATGTGGAGAATGTTGACATGGGATGCTTAGCCAGCTCACTTTCATCCTTGTGTTGTCAAAACCCATGAAAACCCATCCTAATCGATTTTGATTTCGGACCACCCTTGTGATAGACAAGTAAATGTCTTGTTGGGTGTATTTAATTTATCGCTTGTGCAATTCTACATGTACTTGGTATGTGTGAATTTATGGTTTGTGGGATTTTAGAAATCATTATTGTGTTATTTATTTTCTAACATAGAGGAAAAGCATTTAAATTAATTTATTGCATTGGGAATTATTTTAATTTTGGAAAGACATTGTATTTTATTTAAAAATACGTTTTGGAAATAATATATTTGGGTGAAATGCATTTTGTTTGCAAAATTAGAATTATTTTTGTAAGAAAGGAATTATCTATTTATTTGTGTTGTCAAAATATTTGAATTTTAAAAGGCATTTTAAATTGGTTGCCTTGTGCTTGGAAATAGATTAATTTCTATTTTTGTGAAAATATATTATTGAGTGGTTTATTTTGTTCAAGGAATGAATAAGGTTTTATTTATTTTTTGAATTAGTGGATATATGGAAAAAAGTATTGTATTATTTTCATTATGAATTATTTTGGAAATGGAGAGCAAAATAGAGATTATCAAACCCCTTCTTAGGAAAAATTTGGTTTGCTCATACCTAGAGATCGTTTGGTCGAATTAGATTACATGAAGAACAAAAAGATTCCCCTCATCAATAGATTTAGTTTAAGTGAGGTATTTCTCCATTTCATTAAGTATTTGATTTTATTTGTTAATTTTTAAATTTGTAGGATTTTTTTTTTTTTTGAAAATTGAATTTCCTACCCAAACTTTGTCAAAAAATTTAGAAACGTAAATTTTATTTGAAAAGTATGTTGATGGTTAGATTAGGCATAAGAGGGTATGATTAGATTTTTAGATTTTGCATTTCTTGGAAAATGTGAAAATTATGTGTTTTTCCTTGTTTTACCCTATCAGATGTCATGGAAAAATTTATGTTTTTTGAAAAGTGTGATGTTGGGAAAATTGGGAACAAAAGGGTATTTTTAGATTTTTGAAATTTGTTGTTTTATGAAAAAGTGAAATTTGGGGGTAAATTTGGGGATGAATGCTTCAAAATTCATTGATGGTGGACTTGGATTATTTTTAGAAAATATTTTAATTATTTTTGTGAAATTTGAATTTTCTAACTGTGGCATGATATGTGGGATGGTTTTTGATTATGCTAAGCTAGGAAAGGGTCCTACTCCCTTATAGATAAAATTTTAAATAAAGTTCATTAGAATAAACAAAATTACAAACATAAATAGACCCTTGGAACTAAAACAGAAGGGGTGGGGAACAAAACAACTAGAAAATAGAAAGTAAACAACACCACAGAGAGCAAAAAAGCATACCCAACACACAAGAAATAAAAAGAAGATTAGATATTGCTATGAATCAGAGTGTCCCAATCCTTCTTTAGCGTGCTTAAAGTCTCCTCCCAGTCAGTTGATCCATCCATCTACTGCTTTTACTTCTTAACCTATAAAATCTTATGTTGAAACTTATGCTTTTTGAGATCTATCTGAATAGACACCATGCCTAAGACAGTCTTCTTCATAACCTCATTTGTAAACTATTCGAAATCATTCATTCCCTTCTGAAGTTTGATGAGCCTAAGCTGGTACAATTTCATCATCTCATACATATTGGTCTAGTTGTTCTGGCAAGTAGTGCAGTCCATTCTTTTGTTGTAGATTTCCTCTAGATAGTCAATCCTTTCAGTCAGGTCCCTAACAATACAATCAAGATTCATATTATCCCTTCCTCCATTAGCTTGTTTGAGTTCATTTTCAAAAACATCAACATCATTCTCCACATCCTCCAAGTCATCTTCACCAGGGGAAGTAAACCCAACCTCCACTTCCTCATTCTGAGTTTGACTCCTCCCTACTTCAAATGCTCTTCAACTTGAACATCCTAAAACCCCTCCATATTCTACAAATTATTGTCCTCCTCCTTCTCCTCAACAACATCTTCCTAAATCTCCTCCACAACATCATTTTGGTCATCTTGCATTTCTTCAACAATTTTGTCACAATTCTCAGATAAGGAATCAAAGGTAATTTCTTAAATAATAACTTCTTTGTGTTTTTCATGCTTCTTACTATTCTTAGATTTTTGAGAATTTACCTTAGAAATGTCAGAAAACCTTCTCCCAATTTTAACAATATTGGAATACACCTCCTTCATAGTTTCCTTAGGTTAATATCTTCAAAGGTTGCATCAAGATTAACCCTAGTAGAAGTAGATTTTATTTTCATGGTTTTACCTTTCTTCACAAAGAAACCACCAAGGGATCCACTACTAATTCTTTTGTCTTTAAGAGACAAAATGATATTATCTGGGGACTCTATATCCTCTTTGTTAGCTACAGATTTAGAAGCCTTAACAATTGGCATTGCAAGGTTGGTATTTTTATCAACTGATAGAGAATTGTTTTCTTTACTAATAAGTACATCCTTCCCCTTATAGGAATGGGAAACTTTCTTACCCTTAACATCATGCATACTTGTATCATTTTCAACAAAGGACACTATTTTTTCCTAGACGAGAAGGGGATCCAACAACATCTTTTTTATTACTAACCCTACCCTTACCCAAAGTATCAGGGGAAGTAGGGATTTCAACATTCTCCAGATTAATGGGTAGGAAGCTAGCATTCCTAATGATCTTAGGATTAAGGAGCACATTAAAATGATAAAGAACAAACATCAAACCCTTATACAAAGGAGGGTTTGCTCCTTTTTTGATACTATTTTCTAGTGAAGAGAGTATGAAAAAATGAAAGCTAATATAATTTTCATGGTGGAGATGATCAAGGAGGGGGAAATGATATCCATGGATAGTCTCATACCTACCCTCAAGAGTGAAGTATTTCATTAAATGGAAGCTTAGAAGACCCTGTGGCGGCAGAAACTCCATTCTATTATACCCGTTTCGATGCCTTACAAGAGTTTCTTTTCCTTCAAAGAAACTATCAATGAAACTTTTGTATTACCCATTACTCACTCTAGGAACTTTCTGCCCATTTTTACTTGACCCAGTAGTCTCTACAATCAAATCCTCTATCACAATGAACTAAATACCCTCAACATTAACCTCCCTGTTCTTCCAAGAGTTAACAAATTGCTCTATAATAGTGACATCATGCCCTCTCATGGACTGAATGTATGAATTAATACCCCTAATTTCAAATATGCTCCAAAGATAAGCATTCTTCTTCAAGGAAACATAAGAAATTGGCTCAAATCTCAGCAGTTGACCCCCCATTTTCCCCTTTGTAGATAAACTTAACAAAGTGCAAAGAGAAATACAATAATAGACCTTTAGCTCCAAAATATTCCCAATACATAAATTAATGTGCAAAGTAATGAGAAATAAGTCCTTACCATTGCCGATGGTTTTTGAATCATGATCTTCACACATTTGTGAAATCCATCTCAGACAAGCAATGTAAGGAGGGTAATCATTATTCCTTTCCTTAATTAATCCATCATCATAGCTAAGACTGTCCCAAAGTTCCATATTGCCAAAGGACTTTAATATGATCCAAATATTCATATTAACATAAAGAAACTTAAGGTTGTTTTCTTTCATTAGTAATGATATTTTGAACACTCCTAGGTAGATGGTTCACATCCAAAAAATAACCACCAATCAACAAAATGCAATCCATGATTAGAAACATTGTCAGCAACTATATTCCCTTCATGGAAAATATGTTGCATTTTCAAACAATTAATCTTCCTAAGGGAATTCCTTATGTCTTCCACATAATCCCTGATTTGCCAAGGGGGATTAGAATTGTTTTGAACAAAAGGTCTAGAATTATCTTAAATCTCCCCTCAATTTCTACATAGTGAAAATTATATTTATTGATCCTTTTAATTCCACACCATAAAGCATACACCTCAACAGTATTATTAGTATCCCACCCAATTTCTTTAGCATAGAATTCCACCATACATCTTGTATTTGGAACACACATCAAAGTTGAGTTTAACCCAACCTAGTGGGGAAGTTCTCCATCTTGTGTGTTTTCTAATGTAGTCTTTCTTCTAATAAATGTTATTAAAATCATGGGAGATGTCACAACTCTTGCACACTTTCAACTTCAAAGTTGTAGGGAGAGTCTTAGGTTTCCCTATTTTTGCCACATTAATATTTTCTTAAATAGAAAAACTAATAGACTAACAAACCTATTGAATAGCAGAGGAAATGCCCCTAAAAATTCTATTATTTTTCTCTTTCCAAATACCCCACACAATGTGAAGAGGAGTTTGGTTCCAAAGCTCATTCATGATAGGATGAGTAAAAGGAGAAAACCTAAACTAGGCTAGCACAAATGAAGAAAATCCCTCTATCATAATCCTTTGAACTTCAAATTTATGTAAGGTCATCTCCCATATTTACCTGGTGAAGCTACAATGTAGCAACAAGTGATTAATGGTTTCTTCAGCTGCACAACATAGTTGGTATATATTAGAAATTGAAAACATCTTCTCCTTAGGTTATCAAGAGTCAACACTTTATTGTGATTAACCACCCACCAAAAGAAATTGATTTTTTGAAGAATTATGTGATTCCAAACCAATCTCCAATCAAAGTCCTCCTGGCTAGTATTAGAAATCAAAGAATAACTAGAGGAAATAGTAAAATTCCCTAAAGGATGAGAAGACCAAACCAGCTCATCCTCTCTAGAGGCTTTGAAAAAATGACAGCTACCCAAGTAGTTCTAAAATTGAGTTGCAGTATCCTCCATTCCACTAAGATTGTCAGTGAAATCAAGAAAGTTCTTATAATGAGGTTCATTACCAACAAAAGAAACATAATCATATAAATAATGACCATAAAGTCTTGTCAAAGTATCTTTGAGTAGAAACTTGAGGATGAGAAGACAAAGGGGAGTTGTCCTTCCAAATATCATGTCAAAAATGAATTCTATGACCATTACCAACCCTCCACCTCATTCCGTTCTTGAGGATCCCTCTCACTTTCATTAAAGAATTTTAAATAATTGATCTAATAGACAAAGTATGGCTATGGAGAAAACTGAACTCAACATTATGTTGGAGGTATTTTTCTTTAACAATAGTGACCTAGTCTTTTTTATCATTAAGAATACACCAACCCACCTTAGCCAACAGGGCTTTGTTAAAGGCCTTAAGTTTTCTAATACCCAGACCACCATTAGTTTTTGTTTTACAAACAGTGTCCTAGCTGATAAGGGCCAATCTTTTCCTCTCCTCCACAAAAGCCTTTTCTAAATTTGCTCAATTGTGTCATCCATAAAAGTAGAAATCTTAAACAAGGAGAGATAATAAACAAGGATATTCTAAAGAGAAACCTTGAGAAGCTAGTATTTTCCAGCTTGACTTAACAATTTACCTTTGCAACCATCAAATTTTTTTTAGATGCTCTTCACTATACTAAACCAATATGAATTTGTAAGTTTCTTAGTAGAGAGAGGTAAACCCAGGTAAGTAGCTGGAAGACAAGATTTTTAGCACCCTAAGATACAATCAATTTTATTTTGACGAGTTTCAACAATATTAAAAAAGTAAAACTTTCTCTTTTCATAATTTATGTGTTAACCAGAAGCCTTAGCATAATCATTTAACAAGAGTTTCACTTGTTTGGCTTCCATAATAGAAGAAGCACCAAACAAAATGGTATCATCAATAAATTTTTGATAAGGGGCACTGAAGAAACTGGTTTCACACCCACGAGATTTCTGAAATTTATCAGCTTGGTGATATTTCTGCCAAGCACCTCAGCCACCAAAATAAAGAGGTAAGGAGAGATGGGGTAACCCTGTCTCAAACCTCTGCCACTATTGAAGAAATCTCAAGGGGCTTCATTTATCATCACAAAGTACTTAGGGTTAGTAACACACTCCTTGATTAGATTCAGACTTCTTCCTTGGAACCCAAACTTCTAAAGAACAACAAAAAGGAAAGACCAAGACACTCTATCATAAGCTTTCGAAATATCAATCTTCATAACCATACCTTCTTTTTTGTTGTTTTCCATAGAATACAGTATCTCATGGGTTGCTAGAACATCAAGAATATGTCTTCCAAGCACAAAACTGTTTTGATTCTGAGAGATAAGATCTTGCAAGAAAGGTTTTATTCTATAGACTATAAGTTTGGAAAAGATTTTATAGATAGTATTGCATAAACTTATAGGTCTATAGTCAATGAAAGAAATAACATCCCCTTTTTTGGGAACCAAAACAATAAAAGTAGAATTAAATTGCTTCAATATCTAACTAGATTTTAAAAAGTCTCTAGTAGCAATAGTTATATCTTTCCCTGTTATATCCCAAAACTCCTAAAAAAAGCAGGGGGAACCCATCAGGTCCCAGTGCTTTAAAATGCCCAAAGGAGAAAACAACAACCCACACATCTTCTTGTATAATATTTTTAACCATATTGGCATTGTCCAACTCAGAAAGAACTGTATTCCCCATGTATTTAATTTTAGAGGTACATTGGGAAGCATGTTTTCTGGGAAAACTACTCTTTTCCTATTCCTGGGTGCCTTAAGAAAGTTGACCCCTAGATTAAATAGGATAGGGATATTCGTAGGAGACTTGAAGTGGCCAACTCCCAAGTAAGTGTGTGTGCACCTTTATAGAGACTCCCTTCCATGTGGTAAGTGTGTGTGTGCCTTGCTAGTGACTTCTTTACCCATGGATTAGTGTGTGTTTCAATAAGTACATGTGTGCCTTACTAGTGACTCCCTTACATGTGGTAAGCATTTGTATCCTTGCTAGAGACTCCTTTACCTATGGTTTAGTGTGTGATTAGGTAAGTGTGTGTGTGCCTTTCTAGTGACTCCCTTACATGTGGTAAGTGTGTGTGTGCCTTGCAAGAGACTTCTTTACCCAAGGTAAGTGTGTGTGCACCTTGCAAGAGACTCCTTTACCCAAGGTAAGTGTGTGTGCTTTGTGTTAAGTCAGAAAGGGTCCCCTTGGGGGCTTTTCCCTCCTAAGGTTTAGCTCTCGGGTCCTTTAGAATGCATTTAGATCATCTTGCATGTTAATGATGACTCCTGATGAGAAAACCCCTAAATTTTATGGCAAATGGGACCTAGGGGATGTGCTTATGATGAATCCTTCCTAAAATAGGGGGAGAGGACTTGGGCGCCCACACCCTATTCCTACCCTATTTTAGGTCAGGACCTATTTTCATGTGTCGGTTATGTGACCATTATTAGGTCCTATGCCGACACCTCAAGTTTAAATTACGAACTTCTTGTCAGGAAGTTGTTTAGTTGCATATATATAAGCATGTTTAGGCATTCATTTGTAAACTAGATGTCCAGAGGATATGATTGCAGACTTTAGGCATACTTATGATTTCAAGATATTCATTGTTGCAAAAGCAGAGCATTGTTATTGTGTTTGTGATTGCAGATTTGACTTCATCTTCTCATGTGATTGAAGAGCCTTCATTTATGTGAGATCTACACTACAAGGTTACAAGTTTTGGAAGTGAAAGAAGTGGAGTTACAGAGAAGCATTATAAACTATCAAAAGTGCAGATCAAAGAATAAAATTAGGGTTTGGACTAGGGCACCCACTCATTAGTCCTTTGGATTTCAAAGCAGTGAAATCTCTGTGACAGCGAGATTAGGTTGCAAACATTCTTCAGAGATCCTGACAAAAGTAGGTACACAGGACTAGGGCACCTGCTCATTAGTCCCTAACCTTTCCACACACCGAACTTCAAAATCTGGTATGTATTTGATTGTCATTTGATATATCTATGTGTGATCATTTTCTGTAATTTCTCTGTTTGTTTACGATTTCACAAAATTAGGGTTTTGAGCATAATTGGACTTAATTGAACAACAAATTCACACAATTCCAATCTTCCCCTATGTTCCAAGTGATAGGAGATCTATCGTAGAGTTCTCTACTTGGTTCAATGTCCTTGAATGTTTAGTGGTGAAAGGAGGATCAACATAAACCCTTAAAATCATCAAACCCCCTCATTTTCATTTCCCCCCTTTTTACCCTAAACATTTTGGTGAACCTGACATGATTCCAAGTGAAATCTTTGTGACAACAAGATCATTATACTGGAAAATGTTTAGTGTGAAAAGAGGGGTTTGGTAATAAGTGGGATGGAGAGGTGGTTGAGAGTAATTATTCATGAAACAAGTCACGTTAGGTGCCAAGTTTTGATAGTTAAATCCCACAGCTTTGTAATTTTGTGAATTAGTGTCATTAGATACTCCAATACCTATGGTAGCATTACTACAAGCATTTTCATTAGTTGTTAAAATTGTTGATGTAAATGTAGATATTCCCATAGTCGGTATAGGTACCGATAATTGCATGTGAGATGGTGATGACATGTTATTAATACCATTCACATATTTAGTCATTAGCATAACATTATTATGTACTATATGCTTTAAACCTCAAATAACATTAATACCATCTTGTCCTTATTTTATCAACTCTATTATGTTGTGAATCACAAGTATAGCTTCTTCTACTATCCTTTCAGTTTCGACAAATGATTGAAAATTGGCTAACTATCAAGTTTGATTATTTTCTCATTAGGTACATGTGTGACCACCTCAATAGTGTCCTCAACATCATGAAATACTTGATCTTCCATAGTGGTTGTATGAGGTATAATGTCTTACAAATTTTGTGTATCTCCTTTTGTAAAGAAGGTGTTCAATGGATTTTCAGAGGTAGGAATACCATTTTCTTCAAGAGCACTGGATCCCATGAGTCTTCTACTTCTTCTTAAATGAATATTTCTATTAGGGCAACAGGTTATAATACTCATACAAAAGCATGCAACTCTCAATGCACAAACTAATAGAACAAACCCAAGAAGTAAGATATGTTTTGTCGAGATCTCTGAAGAATGTTTGACCTGAAACTAATCTGGTATATATTTGATTATCATTTGATATCTCTATGTGCAATAATTTTATGTAATTCATCTGTTTATTTACGATTTCACAAAATTAGGGTTTTGAGCGTAATTGGACTTAATTGAAAAACAAATTCACACAATTCCAATCTTCCCCTATGTTCCAAGTGATAGGAGATCTGTAGTAGAGTTCTCTACTTGGTTGAATGTCCTTGAATGTTGGTGTGAAAGGAGGATTCCACATAAACCCTTGAAATTACCAAACCCGTCTTTTCACACTAAACATTTTTAGGGTAAAAATGTGTTGTAAACCCCTCCTTTTGCACCTTGCTGAGTGTTGTACTTCAGATTTACATTCATTGATTTAGTTTTCATCTTATTGTAGGACTAATCATTTTAGGTCATTTTCACATATATTTTTGCACTTGTTTCTTGCATAACTTGTGAAAAGATTTTAAAAATCTAATTTCACATTGATTTGAAAACATATACACATGGTTTCTAATCGCAACAATAACACTAGGTTCCCTCCTAGGCCTTACATGAAAAGAAAGGTCCCCAAACCCGAAATTGTGTTTACACCTCATGATAGAACAATAGGAGACACTAAAGGACCTCTTTACATCACTATGAAGACATGGGAAATCCTGTAGATGGAACCCTTATTGATCCTAATTTCATGACTAATGTGGCAACGGAAGAGTTCCTTTATTCACATGGTTTGATACAAGGCTTCTATGACCCTTCGGACATGATGATTAAGACACATAAGGGAACCTTTATAAACACTTCTGGGAAGATATCTTTATTGGTTATTATATTTGAGAAATCTATAGAAGAACTATTTGATGTTGTACCCGTATCTAACTTTTTCCACATAAATAATGGACACCCAAGTTTAAAGGCTATGAAAGTTGTCCCTATTTCAGAATTTGGGGGATTAGACTTGGGCAACCTATTTTAGAATTCTGGATCCTGACACTTTTGGGACTAATGAGCGGACACCCTAGTCCAATTGGGAAGATTCTCTAAGATCTAGGAGCTACTGAAGGTTACCAGACATCTGATACAGAAGGTTTTTATAGACGGGAAGTTACAGGACTAATGAGTGAGTGCCCTAGTCCAGTTAGCCCTCAGTTTTCAGGTGCATGACCTCTGAACCTTATTCTCTACATTTCTATGATTTGTTCTATCTATTTCATCTATGAATTTAGTAAACTACTGTTACAAGGTGTAATTAGGGTGTGATGATTAGTGAATGAAAACACTTGGTAAACCTTAGTTTAAATTCCTAATCTGACCTAATTAACATTAGGAAATGCATAAGTAATCTGTAGCTTCATCCCAAGCTAGGTTCTTATCTTCCCAATGTTTAGTTAGTGAAGAAATAGGACTTAATCTTGTTTAAGGAAACCTACTTTTTCACCCTAAACATTTTGGTGAACCCAACGTGAAAAGATTTGCAAGACTAAGCATTTTAGGTCATTTTCACATATAGTTTTACACTTGTTTCTTGCACAACTTTTGAAAAACTTTTAGAAATCTGATTTCACATTGATTTGAAAACATATACACATGGTTTCTAATCGCAACAATAACACTACGTTCCCTCCTAGGCCTTACATGAAAAGAAAGGTCCCCGAACCTGAAATTGTGTTTACACCTCATGATAGAACAATAGGAGACACTGAAGGACCTCTTTACATCACTGTGAAGATAATGGGAAATCCTATAGATGGAAGCTTTATTGATCCTAATTGCATGACTAATGTGGCAACAGAAGAGTTCCTTTATTCACATGGTTTGATACAAGGCTTGTATGACCCTTCAGACATGATGATTAAGACACATAAGGGAACCTTTATAAACACTTTTGGGAAGATATCTTTATTGGTTACTATATTTGAGAAATCCATAGAACAATTATTTGATATTGTCCCTATATTTGACCTTTTTTCATATAAAATTAAGACACCCATGGTTAAAGGCTATGAAAGTTGTCCCTTCAACAATTTATAACTATGTAAAATTTCCTTTGAATGGACAAGTGCATACTAATCCTCACAACAGATATAAACCTTTGGTTACAAGACAACACTTTAGCCTTGATTACTTTTGGGAATGATCTGAACTGGAACCAAAGCCATGGACAGATTTTAACTTCTTGAGCTATAGAAACTACAAAACATAATTATTACATCAAGTGGTCGGTCCTTCTATTCAAGAAACAATAAGAGATGAACAACCCGCATTTGAAGAGCATCCTAGACTAAAAGGAAAAGGACCCTATGTTGAGGTTCCTCCTCGCCATCCTTACAAGGATTGGGAGGTAGTCGTTGAGAGAAAAACATTCCACTGAAACAAATGAGATTTGACCATGGTGCTTCCTTCTCTAAAACACAAAAACCTATGGAAGAACAAGACACTATTTTAAAAGAGATAAACAATAAGACAAGAAGGAATAGACAAGCAAGAGAAAGGAGGAAGAGAAGATAAGCATTTGCCCAATCAAACACATCTCAACAAGAAAACATCTCACCTAACATTGAATCAAATCAAGAAGACCTTAAGAATAGACAACTTAAAGACAAGAATAAAAGTTGGGCTATGGTACCTTATGTCCCACTGGTGCAGTCACGACAGGAGGGTTCACAGAATGAACTATCTAGACCGTGCAGCAAGAGTAAACATAATGGAAACAACTTAAAGATATGAAACAAATGTAGATTCAGTCATTTAGTATAGCATACAATTCAAATATAGATCAGCTAGAAACATGAGGGCTTACAATTAGGGCTTACAAGCCTGATTACAGAATATCAGAATATGCACAAGATATGGCTTTGAAGCTCCTTCGCATAAATTTCAAGCTATCAAACTATAACTATTTGAATCACTACTTTCCTAGGGATCTATTACATCATTATATATCATCTCTGGTATGAAAGATTGCTTCGCATTGGCCAAGGAAGATCACAAACTCCAATGAAGAACTATAACGTGTGTACATGGATAGGTCAGACCTAAACGCAAAGAACACCTCCGCAAATGAATGGAACAATGTGTAGATCTCGAAGAAGGTCAGCCACAATCCAAGGATCATTGAATGATGTGTCATTAGGTTCCACAGGTCAAGGAATGCTCAGAAAATCTTCTCCTTTAGCTGATTATCAGATATTGTCAGGATGCTTTGTTCTAAGAAAACGGTCGATCTTTTGATAGCGATAATTTTTTGGTAACTGATCCAAATGCTCTAAAATTTAGATATGATGTAGATGGGTGAATCTAGATGTTAATTCCAGCTTCATGAGATCTAAAATGCAATTGTGGTAGAATGTGGACCAAAATATAGAAACTGCTACTGACTAAACTACCTGAACTGAACTGGAAAATGAAAAGAAACAAACTGAACTGCAAACAAACTAAAATGCAAATGTTTTTGGTTGATGAAAGATTGCTCTTGAACCAGGGACGCTCCTGCATCAGACATCTAGGGTTATTGAAAAAGTAAGTCACTCACTTTGGTGGGACTAGAGGAAAACCAAGATAGTCCACCTCAATGTGAGAAATCCATGATGAATCTTCTTTCGGTCTGCCTTTTGAAGTATTCTTTGTATTGTCTTCCTCTAGTGTTGCATCCAACTCTGCTATCCAAAATGCCTTCAATCTACTCTAGTGCTTGTTGTGGTAACTGCTTCTTCAAGTCCTCTATCATGCTGTCACTGCACTCTACTTCATGATATTAGTATAGGTTTGCAATGTTGAAAATAGGTGATATGCCCAATGTCTCCGATAGCTCCACTTCATATGCATTTCCTAAATCAAATTTTCTGAGTATCCTACAAGGTCCAAATTTCTTCGTCTTCAATTTGTTATATGTTCAAACTAGAAATCTTTCTTTTCTCAAATACACCATCACTTCATCTTCAACTGCAAATTCCTTATGTCTTCTCTTCTCATCTTCTTGCTCCTTGATGAGTGCCAGGTAGCACCCATGAAATACACCTTTTTACCCCTCTTTTTCCTTCCTTCGTATTCCATTGTCCTGATGACTGCACCAAAGTAGATTAACAAGATTGTTCTAATTATGTTTAATGAGAGATGAATTACTAAAAATCATGATTTCTGATTGAAGGACTAATGTGCATTGAATTCATGGAAATATGCAGAAATTTTCTCTTTTTGAATCTACAGGTGCAGATGTTTGGGCAAAGACAATTTTGGTCATCTCCAGAGGTGGTCCTAATAATCTACAAAGATGACATAAGGATACTGCATCAATCTCTAATATTTTCCAATATAATTGGAGAGATTTTGAGATAAAGGGGTGACTCATCTCCGGATTTGGACTGAAGTCATGAGCATATCTCCGGAGCTAAACAGAAAGCCATAAAACATATCTCTGGAGCTGCAGATAGAAGCACACACCTCTGGAGCCTCCTCAACACAAATGTAGATTTCCAGCACCACTGCCAACCAACACCTCTAATGGTAATTGGGGTGCTCTAGATATTACTCAATCAGCACTTGAGTAATCAAATGAAGACTGTAGTTAACTACTGGAAGTTTTATCTTTCTTTTTGATTTTGCATGAGTTCTCAACAAACTGATTAAATACCTATATTTCAGGGCCTCACTACCCAATTGTATTTGAAACTAAGACTCAAATTTAGTGAGACTATTGTTCCACTAAATCTATTATTGCATGAATGTTTACTCTGTAGTTAAACAATTAGTAGAATAAAAGATTAGTACTATCTCACAGATGAACTAGTAGTTAAGGTAAGTGATATCTCATCACTGGATTAGATATAAACTTACAAAGGTAGCAGTAGAATACACAATGGATAATTTATTGTTATTGTAATCTCATTTTGATATAGACATTTTTCTAAATACAAAAGCTGATGGAATTGGACTGAAAGTGAATTGTGATATTATCTTCTTGTGCTGGTTCATTGCTTTGGTCTTCAGCCCTAAGGGTGTGGAGCAAGGGCCCACTCCCACCACCAAGGAAGAAGGCTAGTATTGTTTGTTTTGTTATTTTGTTTCAGATTCTTATTGTTTGCTATTATGTTTCAGATTCTATTTAGAAATATAGTTGTGGTTTTCTCATAGATAAATGTATGTTTCAATTGTATGGAATAGTATAGATCTATATTAGCAATTCATTGTTTCAGCTCTGTTTCTAGCATTTCTAGAATTTATCTTCATAGTAGATAGATCAGTAGTATTAGTTTCTTTAACTAGTAGAGATCATTAGAGTTAGTTAAGTAGACTAGAAACTATAGGATTCCTAAGTGCAAATAGCCAAGGACACAACTCTAGATTTGACACATGAAAATATGATTAAATGCTGAGGTGCAATGACCCTTGTCATTTTTAGCGTTGTTGTCGGGGACTCTGTGTTAATTAGGGAATTTAGTTAAATAGTTTTAGGATAGATTGAATCTGTATGGTAAGAGCTAGGGATTCAAAAGGAAGACACATAAAATAGACACCCCATCAACAAACTATAGGAGAAAGTAGTGGGGTGGCACAAGATCTTGTTGAAGAGAGACACTAAAACCTACCTTGGAAGTTGCACCTCAATTCAATAATCCCTTCAATCCTCCAAATCTTCCACTCACTGACTATATCCAAGAATTGCAATAGAAATTCTAGGCAGATCCTTTGACAGAAACTAATTCCTCATAAACTAATCCCTTAGAACCTCACATTGAATCTCAAGGAGAAGAACCAATATCAGACATGGATGATAATCATGATAGTCATGAAGAGGAGGATAATTAGGCTCCAAGAACCTCCTCATATCCAATTGTTCTGGCTGCTGGAGATAATTCCCCTATGAAAAATATTTCACCAGCACACTTGCCAAATTTTAGGGGGCTTGCTTCTGAGGATCCAGATCAGTTTTTGTTTGAATTCAAAGTGGTATGCCAAACTTATGATTATGGATCAGATAATCAAAAACTCAAACTATTCCCCTCAACCTTAAAAGATTCTACAATGAGATGGTTCATGGGTTTGCCCCAAAACTCCATCCATTCCTGGATCAGATGGAGACAGAATTCTTGGGAAAATATCAGGACTACTGTAGAGTCAGTGATAAAAATGAGGAATTATTCAAAATTAAGTAGACAGAGGAAGAGACCTTAGAGGATTATGTGGATAGGTTTATCTGTGCTTTGAGAAGGTATGGCAACCCTGTAAATCACTCTTTGGCCAGAACCCTGTTTATAAAAGGATTAGACAAAGAATCAAAATAGGCACTGAATCCAATGGGAAAAGGGAATATCAATAAAATGGATATGTCTACTATAGAAGAACTCTGTAGGAACTATTCCAAAACCCAAGATGGAGTGAGAACACCCAAAACCTTCAAAGGGAAGAATGAAATAATATAGTTAATGGAGGAAATTGCAAATTTTAAAATAGATATTCTAGTCCAACTGAATACCAAATTAGATGGGATTCAGGAAAAAACTAGAACAACTAATCAAGGTAGAACAAGTGAACAACTCTCCATCTATTGTCCTAGGTGTAGAAACAAACATCTGTTGAGAGAATGCCCTTTAGATAAATCAGAGATCTGTCAGATCTATGACTAGGAACATCCTACCAGTCAATGCAGTCAACTCCCAGCCTTAAAAAGGCTACGTATAAAGAAAGCTACTATAGAAGAGGAGTTGAAATATGTAGGACAAAAACAAGCTGGGAATTTTCCTTATAATCGGTATCCAAACTAGGCTTCTTATAGGGGTCCTTCTAATTGGGGAAATAATCAATGGAATCCAAATTGGTATGGGCCTCAGAATAATCCTCCTTGGAGACCACAAGATTGGCCAAAACAACAATGGCAAAGCCAACATTGGCAAAATCAGCCCTGGGGAAATCAACAATGGCCACAATAGTTTGGATCTCAAAACATGCAGTCTCATTGGGGTCCTCAACAAGGATATAATCAACAATACCAGGGACAACCTCGATGTTTCCAACCTCAAAAACAAGCATTTCTAACTGGACCCCCCAACACACAAGGATAGTCACAAAATGAACCAATTAGCCAACCACCCTTACTAGCTCAACCTATACCAAACCCATGGAATAAGTAGGTAGCAGCTGTTTACATGACAGAACAAGAAAACATGGCTGATATTAATGCCATATATTCCAATAACCTCTATCTGTATTCTGGGAAAGCATTTCCAAGACCATCTCCTCCAACTATAGTTGAAGTAAATAATAATGAGGAACCTAAAAATCCATCCACTCAGCTTCTAGAGGAGATTACTATAGAAATACTGCTAAAAGAATCATCCTTGGATAACTCTAGAATTTCTCCTAAAATATTGACTCTAGTGGACACCCCTGGAAACATTTCTGATAAGAACTCTAGAGATGCTCTGAAGATAGAAAAACTAGTACCATACCTAGAACAGCTCAAATAGCATGTCCCTAAAAAAAAGGCTTTACAAAAACAAGTCCAATCCACCTTGGAATCAAAACTTTTACGATAAATTAGACAATTGAACATTGAAATTCCACTCCTACAAGCAATTAGGGATGTCCCTAAATTGAACCAATTCATCAAACAACATTATGTTAAGACCCAGGGCAAGAAGAAAAACTTTCCTTCCACCATCCAGGTGGAAGGAAAAGTAGTAGACCTCCTAATAGGAGAAATGCTCCTCCCAAAATATGGAGATCCTAGAAATCCTGTTATAACTATTTACATCTTAGGGGTAGACATTTCAAATGTTTTGGTTGATTTGGGAGCAGTAATAAATGTAATGATAGTTCATACAATGGATAAATTGACCCTAACAGGTATCCAATCCACATCTACAATCCTTCAACTTACTAACCAGTCAGTAGCTATTCCAAAAGGAGTGATAACTGATGTACTAGTTGTGATAGAATCATGGGAATTCCCAGTAGACTTCCTAATATTAGAACCAAGAAACCAGCAAAATGCTTATCCATTTGTATTAGGAAGACCATGGCTAGCTACAACAGCAACATCTATTGATTGTCGAACTGGGGATATCATCATTTCTAATGGAATAGATTTAAAGAAAATATCTTTGTATCCACCAGCTAAACCATCAATACATTATTCAAGAAGAGTATGGGTAGATGACCCTGATAACATGGAAAATAGTGCCTCAGTAGCTATGGTGACCATCAAAGAACATTTGGGTGAGTTAGAAGAAGAAATCCACTATGATGCAATAGAAGATATTACACACATTCTTATTAATGAGGATATAATGGAGCTAGCCCAAGATTCAAGGAGAGAATTTCTCGCTTCTGCTCATTGTACCTTAGCAAATATCATTCCTTGTGGAGAGAATTTTTACAAAGACTTAGCCACATTCCACATGTTGCTTCCACATTCTAGCCCCCTTAATGCCATTACTCCAAGATATGGATTGACTACATCTATGGATTAGATTACAAAAATAGGTTATGATTTTACCTGGCAAAACATTGAATATCAACACCTAGTTAGCAGAAAAATAGGAAGAAGAACTTATCAAACTCCTAATTTCCCATTCAACAACTTTTGCTTGGGAATACCAAGATATGAAGGGCATCCCTCCTGAGATCTGTACTCATCATATATACACTGAAGATGTCAAACCTATCAAACAACCCCAAAGAAGATTAAATCCTACTTTAAAAGACATTGTTAAGACTGAAATAGAAAAATTACTGCAAGCAGGGTTTATATATCCAAACTCAGATAGTCAATGGGTCTCACCCTTAGTCATAGTGCCTAAAAAAATGGGAAGTGGAGAGTGTGTATTGACTATAGAGAGCTAAACAAAGCAACAAAGAAGGACTACTTTCCCTTACGATTCATTGACCAAGTGTTGGACAACCTTGCAAGGAGGAAGTATTTTTCTTTCCTAGATGGGTTCAATGGATATAACCAAATCCAAGTAGCAACTGAAGATCAAGATAAAACCACTTTCACTTGTTCTTGGGGAACTTTTGCCTACAAAGTTCTTCCATTTGGACTATGTAATGCTCCAACTACATTTCAAAGGCTTGTTTTAGCCATTTTTGTTGAATTAGCTAATGAGTGCATGGAAGTCTATATGGATGACTTTACTATGTATGGGGACAAATTTGAAGAAGCTCTCATAAACTTAGAAAAGGTATTAAAATGCTATGAAAAAAATTGACTATCCCTGAGCCATGAAAAGTACTTCATGATGGTAGAGGAAGGAATTTTATTGGGACACCACATTTCAACAAATGGGATCAAAGTGGACCAAAACAAAATAGAAGTGATCAAATAGTTACCTTCACCTAAAAATTAGACAGATGTTAGAAGTTTTTTTGAGTCATGCAGGCTACTATAGGAGATTTATAGAAATTTTCAGCAGAATAGTTGCTCCTCTATTTACCCTGCTTAACAAAGACACAGAATTCTTATGAACAGAGGATTGTCAATCAGCATTTGAAACCCTTAAGGAGAAACTTACTGTCACGCTTGTTTTAAGAGGACCCAATTGGACTCTACCATTTCACATACAAACTGATGTTTCAAATGAGTCTATTGGAGTAGTCTTATGACAGAAAGAGGAGGGAGAAGGTATGCATGCCATCTACTACATCAGTAAAAACCTTACCTCTACAGAAAGAAACTACACCATGACTAAAAAAGAATTCTTCGCAGTCATATATGCTATAAACAAATTCAAGCATTATATCACTGGATACAAAATATTTGTACATACTAATCATGCAACCATCAAATACTTAATGAATAAGCCAGTAGTGGGTGCAAGGATAATCAGGTGGTTATTGCTATTGCAGGAATTTGACATTATTATAGTTGATAATCCAGGAAAATTTAATTTGGTTGCTGACTTTCTGTCAAGATTGCATACAGGTGGAGAGAACCATCCAATGGAGGACAGATTTCCAGATGAACATCTTTTTACTATCTCCTCTACTACACCTTAGTTTGTATACATAGCTAATCTCTTAGCTATAGGCTTGTTTCCATCCCATTTTACCTCAAAACAAAAGAAACACTTACTTAAGGAAAGCTTATCTTACGAATGGTTAAATGGTTTACTGTTTAAATGTGGTCCTGATTTCATTTTACGCATGTGTCTAAAAGCTGATGATTTTTTTTATGTCTTAAGGGCATGTCATGATGAACCATCTGGTGGGCACTATTCTTCACACAAAACCATCCACAAAATTCTGGGAGCTAGTTACTACTGGCCCTCTATTCATAAGGATACCAAGAAGTATGTGCAGCAGTGTGATCAGTGTCAAAGGATGGGACAGCCAACTTTCACCTAGGAAATGTCACTTCATCCTCAAGTAATGTTGGAACCATTTGAGCAATGGGTTCTAGACTTTGTGGGACCAATTTCTCCACCATCATCAGGCAAAGAGTACATTCTAGTATGCACAGACTATGTGACTAAATAGGCTGAAGTTCAAGCATTGCAATTTGCAAGAGAAGAGAAAGTTGTTGATTTCCTTTATAATAGAATTTTCTTGAGGTTTGGAGCTCCAAGATCAATAGTTTTAGACAGAGGACCTCAATTTACTTCACAAGTAATCAGAGAATTCATAGACTTATATCAAGTTAAACAAGGAAATCTTCACCTTACCATCCCCAAGCCAATGGGCAAGTAGAGGTGACTAATAGAGAACTAGAGAATATTCTGACAAGGACAATGGCCATGAACAGAAAGGATTGGGCTAACAGATTACCTGAAGTAGTTTGGGCTTACAATACCACTTGGAAGTCCACAACCAAATTCACACCATATGAATTGGTTTATGGAAAGAAACCCATCTTGTCTATAGAATTTGAATTGCAAACACTCAAAACTTCATTAGATATTAGTCCACCATTGTCTATAGCACAACAGAATAGGATTCTTCAGCTCAATGAGTTGGATGAAATCCATATAGAGGTCATACAGCAAACAAAACTTGTTCAATATCAAAGGAAGTAATGGCATGACTAGCACATCAAAAGGACATTTCAGCAAGGTGATTGGGTTCTCCTATATGATTCTAAGTTCAAGGAGTTCAAGGGAAAGATACAAACTCATTGGATGGGTTCTTATCAGATAAAGGAAGTTTTTGAGAATGGAATAGTGTTGCTAGAACCCATCGATGGAAGCACAGATACATTCTTAGTGAATAGCCACAGAATTTGACTCTATAAAAGGCCATCAACTAAGGAAGAATTCATCAAAGATTTGTGCTTGGTTATAGGGGACACATCCTCTATCATAGATTTGGACTGAAAAAAAATGAAAAAATGAAAAAAAAAAAGAGAAGGTTGAAAACCAGCAAATGGTAGCCTTCTTATAAAAAAAAAGAGAAAGATGGAAAACCAGTAAATGGCTGTCTTTTTTGACCAAGGGGATTGAAAACCAGTAAATGGTAGTTCCCTTCTTCTTGCCAGATAAGAATAATCAAGCTACAGAGGTAATTAGGTGCCAAGAGTTACTAAAACATATTTCTGTAACAAACTAGGAGCACCTCTGGCATTTCACAAATTTGGAGCACCTCCGGCACTTCACAAACTTAGAGAACCTCTAGCGCTTCACAAACTAGGAGCACCTCTGGTGCTCCACCAATAAAGAGCCATTTTTAAATATAATAAATAAGGAGGGGACCCACCTCTCTAGGTAACAAAGTGGAGATGTCCTTTGATGAAGTCAACATGACTCATCCTCCACTTTATGACAAAAACAAAGATAAAGTCAGCATGCATATCATCAGCAATCAAAAATCCATCACGAATTGCTATACCAACGTCACCTGCCACCATGTCATTCACAGACCACTTAACAGAAATAATTGCAAAATATGTGACAACACGGATGCTGACGCCAGTTCAAAGCTGTATAGGAGCTGCTCATGTGCCGGGTCGTATCAAGTCTCATCATTGCCGCGACATTGTAACCAAGTACATCGATTCGTCATCATTAAGATTGATTCAGGTAATTCTCTTTGATGAACTTAGTAACTATCTTGTCAATTCTATTTTTAGGTGCCATTATCGTGCCACATCTCCCTACCATTATTTCCCTTCTTAACTCATGCATACTACCATATTTGCCACACTATCGACCTATCTACAGAGTGTCCCATCACTCTGCTGCAATTATGATTGCATAAGCATGCTAAACTAGTTTCAACCTCCTTTCCCATAATCTGAGCTATAAAACAAAATGACATATCAACCTTCACTCAAGATTGCAGATTTCTCTAAAAATCTTTGAGTATAAAATTCAAGTCTACTGACACAGTCCTCCAGAGTGAAAAGAAAAAAATAGACTACAGAGAGAAGCAACAAGAATTTTAGCTACAAGAGGTGGAATAGGATAGAGAGATGGGTGTCAAGAAGAAATCAAAGCCAAAGAATATAACAGGTCTTCTGCAAGATGAAGTTGTGGTAGACATTTTAAGGAATGCATGGTGGTTAGAATTCCTAGAGAAATTTGAAGGTTTTCAGGAGGATGTTGTTGATGATTTCCTACGTAACCTAAGAGATAATCAAACAATTGTGAGAGGGGTTTAGTTCAATAACTCTGCCACCATCATCAGTCATATCTCTAGATTACCAGAACAAGGTGAGAGGTTTTACCATTTGAAAACCCTATATGCTGATTTAATTAAAATTTTCTCTGGAGAAGATGAACCTGCAATACAATTATAGTTAAGCAAAAATGAGGTTAAAGGAATTGTTAGGTCTTCACTTCCAAACCCATGGCAGTCTGTAGCATTATGGTTGATGAAATACTTTACATGTGATGGCCAATTTTCCATAGTTTTAGGACCAATAATGAAAATGTTAATTTTTCTGAGGCATGGAAATGATCACCCAAAATTTAGCATAAACATTCCAAACTTTCTGTATTCTACCATTAAATCATCTACAGACAAGTTTCAACAAGGGAAAGGTCCTATGAAACACCATTGCCTCATTTTCTAATTGTGAAACATCACTTTATGTCTCAAGCTAATGGAGAAGCATTATGGTAGACATTTTTAAATAATAAACCATAGGGCAAAACACCAGAGAGGGCACAAAGAATGGATGAGGCTCCCTCTACCCAGCAAGAAGAGGAGGCAGAGTCTTCAACTTCCTCCCTAGCTACTAAGAGAGGTAAAGGTCAAAAGCCCTCACTAGAGGCAACTTCATCTGTTGCCCCTGTTTCTGGCAAAAAGAGGAAAGGAAAGGAAGTTATGGAACCTGTTATAGAACAAACCCCATATATGACTCGCTCAACAAGGCAAAAGATGACCTTGGCTGAGGAGTCTATTCCAATTGAACCAATAGGGGAAACAGTTATTATAGAGCAGAACTCCACCTAGACTTTGGACCTTAAGAAGCAAAAGAAAAAGACAAGTCAGGGTCAAAAAACAAAAAGAGCTTCAAAGAAAACTGATTCCAGCATACACTACTGGGCTGAGGAAGCATCTCATGATTCAGATGAAATTCCTTTAGTTAGAAAGAAGAAACAAAGAGAAATTTCCCCAAAACAATCTGTTCATCCAGGTTCCCATAGTCCAACTTCATAACATTCCCCTACTCCGGAGACAGAACACAAAGACACTTTTACTATTTCCTTAGACTCTAAGGATAATATGCTTGCTACAGAGAAGCAAAAGAAAAAGGCAACTCTCCCAAGATGAAAAAGATACTGCTCTACTAGATGAAGTTCTCTTAGGTTTCAAAACTTCTGTAGATGAGTTTGGGCCTTCATCAATACCAATAATTGCAGAGAGAAACCAAGAGGAAGTTTAGGACAAGGAGATTGCAGGGGAAGTTGAAACAGGGCAAGTGGAAGTAGCTGGCAGTGAAGAGAAAAGAGTTGTGGAAAACCCTGAAGTGGAATAGACAGAAGAAGAAATAGGGACTTATTCTCACCCCTCTGATTAGGAGGATGTTGAGATTTCAAAGGAGTAGCTAATGCTAGAAGAAATAGATAATCTGAAAAGATTATTATGGAGGAAGAAGCTAATTATTAGTGACCTCAAGAAGGTCATGAAATAAAAATAAATGGAACAAAAATAGGTGATTGAAGGACTACAAGCAAAGCTCCAGAATAAATAGAAAATAATTTAGGAGAAAGAGGCAGAAATGAGAAACAAAGAAACAAAGGCAGGCCAAAGCATCAAGGAAAAGAAGGCAGAGGAAGCACAAAATATTTCTGATCTTACAAAGGCTCAAGACAACAGTCTCACAATAATTGCAGCACTTGTTGAGAAAGTGCAAAGTCAAGCCAAACAATTAACATGGGCCAACAATAAGATAGGTGATCAAGAAGAGTAGATTTAGGAGTTGATTGTCCCAGGGGCAACCATGGAATAGGGGGTGCAAATAGATCCATACTTAGGTCCAATTCCAATAGATATTCCTAAAGCCTTGTTCCATTGGGAAAGAAGATGCAGGGAATATGAGGCCTCTAAAACTATGTTGCAATTACAAAGGGTAGTAACTGCCATGTCAAAAAGAGTACAAAACTTGGAAGAAAATGTCCTTCAGGTAGCTTCCATTTCATCTGAGATCTTATCTTGCAGACCCCCAAGTGGAAGTTATGCTCTTTTTCTACAAGAAAGAATCCTACAGAGAAAAATATCTTTGGTTCTATCTGATTTGACTGAGGACACAGAGACAGGGATAGGATTCATGGAGGCATACATGAGAAGTTCTAATGAGGATAAAGATTTTCTGTGTGAGTTATATTTGCATGGTTTCTGCATTGATGATATTACCTTCATTATCAACTATTATGTAGGAGAATGTCAACTTAGGGAATTCATGTCGCTGATGAGAAATCATTAGATTTGGAATGAAAGGATGGAGGCTTATCTAAAGAAGGATGCAGAAACAAGCCTTTTTATCAAAAAAGAATGTCCAAATCCCAATGCTTTTAAGATCCAGTTCAGGGCATACATTTACCACCCAAACAGTAAGACCAGGATTTTGTCTTTATATCTAAAACATCTGTAGGAATGCTCCATTGATTTTGGTCTCCTCATAAATAGTTTATCTAATCAAATGCTTCCAGTGGCAAAGAAAAGGTGGAACACCTTGACTACAGAACAGAAGATGAGGGAAGTGGTGTCCCCTGCCAACCTCAGGTTGTTTATGAGGAAGGCCAGGTTAGTGTCCAAAATGATGGATAAATACCAACTAGAGTGGATAGGTGATTGTTTCAGACCTCCTCTCATCATTGAGCCACTACCTATCTAGACTGAACAAATGGAAGATGATAAATTGTAGGAATGGATGAAGCAAGTTGATCAGTTCAGAGGAAATGGTAATACAAACCGCACCACTTGGACTACTTATGCAAAGGACTACAACTTGACTGATAGAATATTCCACCTGAATAAGTGTAGATTGTAAGAAGCAGGACTTGCTAACCTTTAAGTATGAGGGGATGATGAGTGCTAGGTAGCACCCATGAAATACCTTTTTACCCCTCTTTTTCCTTCCTTATTATTCCATTGTCCTGATGACTGCACCAAAGTAGATTAACAAGAATGTTCTAATTATGTTTAATGAGAGATGAATTACTTAAAATCATGATTTCTAATTGAAGGACTAATGTGCATTGAATTCAAGGAAATATGCAAAAATTCTCTCTTTTTGAATCTATAGGTGAAGATGTTCAGGAAAAGAGAATTTTGGTCATCTCCGGAGGTGGTCCTAATAATCTCTGGAGCTGACATAAGGATACAACACCAATCTCCAATATTTTCCAATATAATTGGAGAGATTTTGAGATAAGGGGGTGACTCATCTTCGGAGCTGGATTGAAGTCATGAGAATATCTCTGGAATTGAATAGAAATCCATAAAACATATCTCTGGAGCTGCAGACAGAAGCACACACCTCCGGAGCCTCCTCAAAGCAAATGCAAATTTCCAGTGCCGCTACCAGTCAACACTTCTAGTGGTAATTGGGGTGCTCCAGTTATTACTCAATCAGCACCTGAGTAATCAAATGAAGACTGTAGTTAACTACTGGAAGTTTTATCTTTCTTTTTGATTTTTCATGAGTTCTCAACAAACTGATTAAATACCTATATTTCAGGGCCTTGCTGCACAGTTGTATTTGAAACTAAGACTCAGATTTAGTGAGACTGATGTTCCACTAAATCTATTATTGCATGAATGTTTACTCTGTAGTTAAACAGTTAGTAGAATAAGAGATTAGTACTATCTCACAAATGAATTAGTAGTTAGGGTAAGTGATATCTCATCACTGGATTAAATATAAACTTACAAAGGTAGTAGTAGAATACATAGTAGATAATTTATTGTTATTGTAATCTCATTTTGATATAGACATTTTTCTGAATACAAAAGCTATTGGAATTGGACTGAAAATGAATTGTGATATTATCTTCTTGTGTTGATTCATTGTTTTGGTCTTCAGCCCTAAGGGTGTGGAGCAAGGGCCCACTCCCACCACTAAGGAAGAAGGCTAATATTGTTTGTTTTGTTATTTTGTTTTAGATTCTGATTGTTTGCTATTCTGTTTAGAAAGATAGTTATTGTTTTCTCACAGATAAATGTATGTTTCAATTGTATGGAATAGTATAGATCTACATTAGTAATTCATTGTTTTAGCTCTATTTCTAGCATTTCTAGAATTTATCTTCATAGCAGATAAATCAGTAGTATTAGTTTCTTTAATTAGTAGAGATCATTAGAGTTAGTTAAGTAGACTGGCAACTATAAGATTCCTAATTGCAAATAGCCAAGGACACAGCCCTAGATTTGACACATGAAAATATGATTAAATGCCAAGGTACAATGAACCTTATCACTCCTTATATTTGATGTTCATATCCTCCAAATGCTTCTTCACCTGATTATGCACTGTCTCCATGTGTCCTGCAAACTCTTCTGCTTCTACACTTCTCTTTTCTGCCATACCCATATCTCTCAATTATGTCACTCCTCTAGGATTCACTCCGGTAACAATCTCGAAAGGTGTTCTTCCGGTACTCCTATTTACTGAATTATTGTATACAAACTCTTACTTGTGAAAGAATTAAATCCCAACATCCTTCCTTTTCTCCAACCAAACATCTCAACAAGTTTCCCAAACTCCTATTCACTACCTCTATTTGTCCATCAATCTGTGGATGAAATGTTGAACTAAACTTCAAGTCTATCTTCATCTTCTTCCAAAGTGTCTTCCAAAAATATCCAAGGAATCTAGCATCTCTGTCTGAAATTATACTCCTAGGTAATCCATGCAATCTCACAATCTCCTTGAAAAATAGGTCAGCTACATGTATTGCATTAGTTGTCTTCATACAAGGTATGAAATGAGCCATCTTTAAAAATTTGTCTACCACTACAAATATAGAATCATATCCTCTCTGTGTCTTCGGCAATCCCATTACAAAATCCATGCTTATGTCTTCCCAAGGTCTCTCCAGTAGTGTCAAAGGTTTATAAAATCTAGTATTCTGACTACTCACTTTTGCAACTTGACAAAGTCTAAAACTCTACACAAACTTCCTAACATCCTTATGTATCTGAGGCCAAAAGTAATTTTCACTCACCAAAGCCATTGTCTTATCAATACCAAAATGTCCTACCAATCCACCACTATGTTTATCCTTGATCAAATTATCTCTCATTGAACTTCTAGGTATGCATAACTGATTTCCTCTGAACAAACGTTATCTTCTTGAATGAAATAGTCCAACCACTTACTCCTATCTGTCACAACAGGTTCCTTGCATGCTTTCCAAGGTTCTACAAAATTAGTGTCTCCCTCATTAATGTTCTTTAATTCATCAAAACCTATCACTTCAACTCTCATCTCTGTCAACAAGTTTCTTCTCCTACTCGATGCATCAACAACTTTGTTTGATTTTCCACTCCTAGGCTTCAATATAAATGTATAACTCTGCATGAACTCTACCCATCTCATATGTCTCTGATTCAATTTTCCTTGACTGTTTAAATACTGTAAAGCTTGATGATCGGTATACAACACAAATTCCTTATGCAGCAAATAATGTCTCTACTTCTTCAGGGATTGAATTATGGCATAGAACTCTTGATCATAAATTAAATATCTTCTTCTTGCATCATTCAACTTCTCACTGAAATATACTACAGGTCTTCCTTCTTGACTTAATACTACTCCAATTGCACTCCCACTTGCATCAAAATCTACTTGAAATACCTTATTGAAATCAGGTAATGCTAAAACAAGTTGCTCTGTCACCTTTTGCTTCAACAGTTCAAAAATTTTATCTACTCCTAATGTCCACTTGAAATCTTTTCTGTCACCTCTCATTGTCTCTGTCATAGGGTTACAAACTAAATTGAAATTTCTAATGAACTTCCGGTACAAACTAGCTAATCCATGAAATGATCTAACCTCTCCAATGCTTTTCGATGTAGGCCATTCAACAATTGCTCTTACTTTCTCAGGTTCCATCTTCAATCCTTCCACAGAAATCACAAATCCCAAATACACTAGTTCTTCCTTCATGAAACTACAATTCTTGATGTTTATCAGCGATTTCTCTTCTCTCAACCTCTGTAATACTTGTCTAAGGTGTTGCAAATGTTCTTTTGTCTTACTAAAAATTAGAATGTCATCCAAATACACAATAACAAACTTACCCAAGAATTTCTTCAAGACTTCATTCATCAATCTCATGAAAGTACTCAGTGCATTTGTCAATCCAAAAGGCATCACTAACCACTCATACAATCCTTCATTTGTCTTAAAAGCAATCTTCCATTCATCTCCTTCATTGATTCTGATCTGATGGTATCCACTCTTCAAATATATCTTTGTGAAATATCTTGTTCCACTCAAATAATCAATGATATCATCCGTCCTAGGTAAAGGAAATTGATACTTAACTGTGATCGTGTTTATTGCTCTAGAGTCTGTACATATTCTCCATTCTCCATCTTTCTTAGGTGCTAACACTGCAGGTACTGCACAAGGACTCAAAATTTTTGATGCAGAGAAGGGGAGGCTTCTCAAAGACATTTAAAATGATTCTTAAGACTCACTAAGTTGATTGTCCCAACTTGAAAGGTTTCCTCTTCACCTAGCATGGTTGCTAGAGGATGAAACATGTACAAATGAAGGCCAAATGAGTTAACCAACCCACTACACTCCTATCACACCTTGACACACTCTATTTTGGTATACTAAAACTATTCAAAGTCACAAAGATCCATGATACCATGCCCTCCTAGTCGCTTGCTTGCAATCAGCCCTATTTGCTTGTAGCCCTTAGAATAGTGTTTTCCAATCATATATTGTAAAATAATTGGCCAACCCAAAACCTAATTTACTTTCTAGATACCCTTTTGGCTCCTACATGACATATTAAACATTCAATATGGGTTCTTTTGGAACAAATGCCTCAAAATTGGACTGTACCTGCTATTATTACGCCTAATTAGGCCTCCTTCACAAGGTAGTTATTGGACAAACTTGCTCTCAACTCCTCTAACCTACTCTAGGGAATAAAATGGATTAAACATAGGTTGAATATGTTGATTTCAAGATTCTTGATCCATCACAAGTCAAGCATGCATCAATTTACCACTCTACCTAGTTTAAAAGCCCTAATACATGAGGATATTAGGCTTCAAATACTGCAACAATCACTCCAAACCAATCCACTGCTCCTGCAAATGAAAATACAAATGAAATATAGTCTAAATAAATCCATTCCATCCATTTTTTGGATCCAACATAGATGGAATGGGTCAAAAACCCATTGGGCTGTCTAAAACCCTCAAAACTAGGGTTTAAGACCCACTTACAGAAACTTGATTATAAAATGCTTCAAGGACAATGAAATTTCTCCTAAATTGACTCAAATGAAATCTAGTACTATCTACTTCATGATTTCAAAGGTTTTTGTCTATGACAATACAGTACGGCTCTGTGCCAGGCATGGAAACAATAGAAAATATAGCAAATATGCAGAAACTCAGAAAAATCTTTATTTCTTTCACTCCAAATTACATTCTCTGATCATCCTCAACATGTCTGAGGCCTCCAAATCATGTTTACATATAAACACCACATTCCACTACTCCACCATAGCGGAAAAATTAAAAAGAAGGCTTAAAATAGCCTTTCCACTAAGGCTGCCCAAAATAGCAATCATAAACTTAGGCAAAAATTAGTTTCTAAATCCTCCACTACATGAGAATGCCTCTAGTGGGCTTTATTACAACATTTAATAAGAAAACTCCACTTATTTTCTTTATTAAACCCAAAAATTCAAAATTAGCCTTAAAGTCCAGGTGCCCCTGCACCATACACCCAAGGAGAAAGGATCTCAGTCTCCACCTGAGATCAAGTCAGGGACTATAGTGCCATGTTTTGCAATGTCTTCAGCTGTCATCCAAGTTGCATCTTCAGAAGGTAGCCCCTGCCACTTCACAAGACATTCATTGTACACCTTATGCCTAGTTCTCTTGACCTCCTTGGTGTCTAGAATGGCTTCAAGCTTGACTGGTGCAACAGGAGGAAGATCTCTTATCCAATTAGCATCAACACCCTCATGAATAGCTGTACCTACATACAAAGATTCCTTGAAAGGATATAAGTCAGCAATGTTAAAGATTGGTGAGATAGCAACTCCAGGAGGGAGTTCTATCTTGTATGCATTTTCACCAAACTTGTGGACCACCTTACATGGCCCAATCTTCTTCATCAGCAACTTAGTGTATCTACCCTTAGGTAACCTCTCTTTTCTGAGATGTGCAAGTACTAAATCTCCAACTTTGAACTGAACATTCCTCCTTTTCAAATCTGCATGCTTCTTTTAGGTTTCCCCACTCTTCTTGAGGTGTTCTCTAACTTGATCATGTATGTCTTTCATGGACATTACAAACTCCTCTCCTTCGGCACTTCTCTTCTCTAACCCTCTCAAATCTCTTAGTTTAAATATACCTCTTGGGTTCAGTCCATACACTACTTCAAAAGGACTCTTCCCTATGCTCCTATTAATGGAATCATTATAAACATATTCTACCTGTAGGAGAACAAGATCCCATTGCTGTCCATGTTCTTTTGTAAGACATCTAAGCAAGTTCCCCAATGATCTATCGACTACTTCAGTCTGCCTATTTGTTTGTGGGTGATAGGCAAAGCTGAAAGTCAAATTGGTTCCTAGTTTCCTCCACAAGGTCCTCCAAAAGTGGCCTATAAACTTAGAGTCTCTATCTGATACAATAGTGAGGGGTAGTCCATGGATTCTAACTATCTCCTTGAAGAATAAACTTGCAATGTTTGATGCATCACTTATGCATTTGCAAGGAACAAAATATGTCATCTTACTAAATCTATCCACAACTACAAAGACATTGTTCACTCCCCTCTGAGTTTTGGGTAGGCCTAATACAAAATCCATACTAATATGTTCCCAAGGCCTGATAGGGATTGGGAGAGACTGATATAGGCCTGCATTGGAACTAGAGCCCTTGGCTCTTTGACAAACTCCACAAGATTCAACAAATTTTCTAATATCAGTCTGCATCTTAGGCCAAAAATAAAATCTTCTTACCTGATCTAGTATCTTGTCTAGCCCAAAATGTCCTCCAAGAATCCCACAATGCTTCTTCCTTATGAGATTTGTCTTCATAGAGCACTTAGGGATGCATAACTGAGCTCCCTTGAATAACAATCCATCTTGCAATAAAAAATCAGGAAATTGATCATGAAAAGTACCTTGAAATTGTTGGCAAATAGAGTACACCTGCTTGAAGTCTACATCAGCAGCATAAATGTCTTTTAATGCCTCTAATCCCACACTTTGGAGTTGTATTTCATGCACTAGGACTTATCTCCTGCTTAATTTATTAGTTACCTTCTTAGCTTGGCCTTTCTTGTGCTTGATGGTGAATGTATAACTTTGCAAGTACTCAACCCACTTTATATGCCTATGACTCAACTTGTCTTGGCTATTCAAGAAACTCAGAGCATGGTTATCTATGAAGACTATAAATTCCTTAGGCAAGAAGTAATGTCTCCACTTCCTTAGGGACTGCACTAATGCATAGAGTTCTAGGTCATATGAAGAGTACCTTCTCTTAGCTTCATTGAGATTTTCACTAAAGAAAGCTACTGGTCTGCCCTCTTTGCTCAAGACTGCACCTACTACAGACCCACTTGCATCACATTCCACTATGAAAATTTTGTTGAAGTTAGGTAAACCAAGGATGGGCTATTGTGCTACTCTCTTTTTCAAGTATTCAAAACTTTTTGTTGCCTCCTCAGTCCACTGAAATTTCCTCTTCTTATCTCCTTTGATGGTGTCAAGGATGGGAGAACAAATATGACTGAAATTCTTAATAATTTCTTATAGAATGTAGCTAAACGATGAAAGCTTCTTACCTCTCCTACTAATTTTGGAGCTGGCCAACTGAGAATGGCTTTTGGAAGGATCCATCTTCAACATGCCTTTGGAGATCACAAAACCAAGGTATACTAGTTCTTCCTTCATAAACTCACACTTTTTGAGGTTTATCATCAACTTCTCCTCATGCAATCTCTACAAAACCACTTCAAGATGATGCAAGTGCTCCTCCTTTGTCTTACTAAACACAAGAATGTCATCTAAGTAAACACCAACAAACTTTCCAATAAAAGGCTTCAAGACCTCATTCATTAATCTCATGAATGTACTAGGAGCATTAGACAACCCAAAGGGCATTACCATCCATTCATACAGTCCTTCATTGGTTTTAAAGGTAATTTCTATTCATCTCCTTCCCTTATTCTGATTTGGTGATAGCCACTTTTGAGATTAATCTTTGAAAAGTAACATGCACCTCCCAAACAGTCCATTAGGTCCTCCATTCTAGGTATTGGGAACCTATATCTGATTGTGATCTTGTTTATTGCCCTTGAATCAGTACACATACTCCACTCTCCACCTTTTTTGGGTGCTAAAATAGTAGGGACAACACATGGACTCAAGCTTTCTCTGATGAGACCCTTATCTAACAATTCTTGGACTTGTGCTTTGATTTCTTCATTCTGATGTGGGGTCAACTTGTATGTAGCCTTGTTAGGTAGACTGGCACCAGGGATCAGGTCTATGTGATCTCTGATGTCTCTTATGGGAGGTAAGGAACTTGGCAAATAATCTACCACAATATCCTTGTACTTGTTCAACAAAGACTGAACTTAACTAGGTATGTCTTCCACCTTATTTGTCGCTACATCAGACTTGTTCTTAGGTCTGATCACTACTACAAATCACTATCCTTCCTCCTTCATTGTTTGCAAAAACTCTTTCTCTCCTACTACCATGATCCTAGACCCAACTTGTTTATTAGATTCTTCCTCTTAAAGGGCTGTTAAAGAGAATGAGACTCCATCCTTCTTTATCACATAAATGTTCTTCTGACCATCATGCTTTCGCTTTCTGTCATGTTACCAGGGTCGTCCTAGCAGTAGGTGGCAAGCATCCATAGGGATGATGTCACAAAGGATTTTGTCCTTATAACCTCCAATGTTAAACTCTATCCATGATTGTTCATTCACCAAGACTTGTTCACCTTTGTTTAACCATGATACTTTGTAAGGTGTGGGGTGAGGAATTCTCTTCAAGTGCAACTTCTCTACCATTTCTAAAGAAACCAAATTATCAGTAGAACAAAAATCAACTACTACTGTGCATACCTTTCCATGTGACTTGCAAGTTGTTACAAACAATGATTTCCTTTGTGAAGGCTCCTTGGTTGTTGGCACCTTGAGGAGTGTCTTCCTTATCATCAATGTATCACCTACCTTAGGAGCAGTAGGCTGAAGTGGTGAATTGACACTTTCACTATCCTCTTCATGCACTATTTGGGTTCTTCATTCACCTCCTTGAGAACTTGATGATTGTTTGTCAGGGCACTTGAATGCAGGGTGTCCAAACTGATTACTATTGTAACATTTACCTGAGAAAGTGTTTGATCCTCTACCTTGGCCACCAAACCTTCCTCTACTATTGGATCTTCTTCCCTTGAAGTTACCTCTGCCACTTGACTCACTATCTTGTTCCTACTACCCACTTGATTCTCCTTGTTTTTGTGATTGTCCTCTTGCACCAAAGTTACCTCTACCTCTGAGATTCCTTCCTCTACCTCTTCCATGCTACTCTTGCCTCCTCTTTATCCTTTCTTCTACCTTGGCAGCCAATTGGAAACACTCTTCCAATGTCCTTGGTGTAGATAGGGTGGTCTCATCTTGAATATTGTACCTCAGGCCATACAGGTACCTTGCCACCTTTTCTCTTTCATCTTCAACATGTCCTGTCCTGATGCTCAGTTTATGGAACTCTTTAGTGTAGGTCATAACATCCAACTCCTTTTGCTTGAGACTTTGCAACTTCCTAAAGGTCTGGATTTCATAGTCTGTAGGGAAGAATTGTGCCTTCAATTTTGCTACCATTCTATCCCATGAATGGATCTTTTCCTTGTCTTTGTTTATTCTTTCTTCCTGAACATAGTTCCACCATGTTAGGGCAGGGCCCTTCAACTTAGTCTTTGCATACTTCACCTTCTTGCGGTTTTCTACCTCCTCAAACTCAAAGAAGTTATCAAAAGCATCTATCTAGCCCAATATTTCTTCATTGTCCATCTTCCCACCATACATGGGTACTTCTACTTTCAATTTTGGAGTCCTTTCCCCTTTGACGACCCTCAGCATCTTCAGCATTCTCTCTTCACCTGAGTCCAAGGTTTCTTCTTCTTCTTGAACTCCTAATTAAGGGTCTATGTTCTCACCCTCTTCCTCTGGATCACTCTGATCCCCTTTGTCCATACCTCTCTTAAGGTTGGATTCTAATGTTGATATTCTATCTAGGGTAGCTTCATGAGACTCCTTCACTTGTCTCAGCTCCTTTGCATGCTAGTCCTTAAACTCTCTAACTTCTTTAGCCACTGGATTGCTCTTTGGAGGTATCTTGTAAACTCAACTCTTTCACACCCAATTAGAACCTGAATCTAAGCTCTGATACCACCTGATGCAGAGAAGGGGAGGCTTCTCAAATGCATTCAAAGTGATTCTTAAGACTCACTAAGTTGACTTTCCCAACTTGAAAGGTTTCCTCTTCACCTAACATGGTTGCCAGAGGATGAAACATGTACAAATGAAGGCCAAATGAATTAACCAACACACTACACTCCTATCACACCTTGACACACTTTTTTTTGGTAGACTAAAACCATTCAAGGTCACAAAGATCCATGATACCATGCCCTCCTAGTTGCTTGCTTGCAATCAGCCCCATTTGCTTGTAGCCCTTAGAATAGTGTTTTCCAGTCATATCTTGTAAAATACTTGGCCAACCCAAAACCCAATTGACTTTCTAGATACCCTTTTGGCTCCTACATGACATATCAAACATGCAATATGGGTTCTTTTGGAACAAATGCCTCGAAATTGGACTGTACATGTTGTTATTAGGCCTAATTAAGCCTCCTTCATAAGGAAGTTATTGGACAAACTTGCTCTCAACTCCTCTAACCTACTCTAGGGCATCAAATGGATTGAAAATAGGTTTAATATGTTGATTTCAAGATTCTTGAGCCATCACAAGTCAAACATGCATCAATTTACAACTCTACCTAGTCTAGAAGCCCTAATACATGAGGATATTAGGCTTCAAATACTGCAACAATCACTCCAAACCAATCCCATACTCCTACAAATGAAAATCCAAATGAAATAAAGTCTAACAAAATCCATTCCATCCATTTTGGGGATCCAACACAAATGGAATGGGTCAAAAACCCATCGGGGTGTCTAAAACCCTCAAAACTAGGGTTTAAGGCCCACTTACAGAAATTAGATTATAAAATGCTTCAAGAATAATGAAATTTCTCCTAACTTGACTCAAATGAAATATAACACTATGTACTTCATGATTTTAGAGGTTTTTGTCTATGACAGTGTTGGTGCCTGAATTCACTGTCAGTTAATTTAGCAATTTTCATGCAGGCACCATCCCAAAATATCCAAAAGGTTTAAGTTTTGGCACCCCTTCAGTGTTTTTCAGCATCTGCATTTCATTTCTTGAGGAGGGGTCTTCGTCTTTTCTCCATTGGCATGGGTTCATTTTTGTGTCTTCGACATTTCAGTTTGAACTTGAACCCTTTTTTCTCTAAGTTCAGTGGTTCAGCGGTTCAGGGTTCAATTTTCTTCTAACGGGTCGCATTATGCATTTGCCTTGCGCAAATATTGCATTGTTGAACCTCCCGCTTGAACCTTTTTGTTTTGGTTCAAGGTTCAATGGTTCGAAGCTTTGTTGCCTATGGAGTATTATTTTTTATGTTTGAACCATCGCGTTGAACCCTCGTGTTGAACCCTTTTGGTTCGAGGTTCAATGGTTCAAAGCTTTATGTTTTTGGTCTTATCGGAGTGATTGGCTTCATCGGCGAAAGATTTCTTGAGTGCTCCGATTGTTTTGGTCTGGCCGATGGATGTCCATCGGCGTGTGTTTGGCTATTGGCGAAGCAAATTTTTGGGCCGCCGATGTAAGGAGTTTGCCCGATGGGGAATGCCATCGAAGTAAGATTGCATATCGGGCTAGCAGTTGGAGGGTCCGCCGATGGGGTAGTGTCAGGCCGATGAGGATTTGGAGTGGTCATCGGTGAGAGTTGTATTGTCAGCCGAAGTGTTTTGGGTTGTGCTGACAATGGGAGGTGTGGCCGATGGGGTGTCATCAGTGTGTGTCTCGCCGAAGGATTGTGTATCGGGGTGATCGGCTGTGTCGGTGAGGGCAATTCTTGTTGTGCCGATAGAGTTGGTTTCACTGACGGAGATAGGAAGCGAGGGTGTTGTCAGCGTAACTTGGTAGATCGGAGAAGGTTTGGAAGGTTAGCCCGATGGTCTATCTCTAGCCGATGAAGGGGAATGCGAAGCAAGTTATATCGGCCAGACTATTGAGCTCGATGAGAGATTTTTGGGGCAGTCCGATGGTGTTAGTCTTGGCGATGGGCTTTTGGCGAGGGCATGTGTGTCGAGCGCGGCAAAAGCGCTCGACACTTGGTATGTATGTGGCCCCATTTTTAAACTAATGAAGTGGTCTCGGCAGCATGCATGTGGGACTATTCTTCCTGCATTTTTTTGAACCTGTGGTAAACATGTTTTGGCGGGAAACTTCCATTTGAACATAGCGACAGTTTCCAGGTAGGTTGCGGGTGGTTGAGCCATCAATGGTGGCTGTAGCGGGGGTATGGGCGATGGTACACATGATCAGGTTGCCCGATTTTTGAGTGTGAAGACTTCCTGATGGTGGCGCAAGGCTCGAGGCCTCCCTTGTCTGCTGCATTGATGGCTTCTGAGCACCATTCCCTCTGATGGATGTATCTAGCGAATTTTTGACTTCTAGCCATGTAATTAATTGTTGAATGTACATGGTTCTGTATAAATGGTTTTGGCTATGTTACTTTTTAGAGGTTGGAGGTTTTTTGGGCTTTCGGCTCTGACTCTGAACATAAGGTGTTCACATTTTGAAAGGCATTTTTTACTACAGACTCGGTCCTTAGTCTGGTGTACTAATCTATCTTGGATTGTAAATGATGATTTTCTCTCTGATGACCTTCTATGCATATTGATTTTAAATGAAAAACACCTGTGTGTGTATTGTTTCTGATTGTCTCCTGTATGTCATTTGTTTTCCTTTCAAACAAGGTTGTCAAGGACTTCCAAGTTTTTCAGTGTATGCATACTGTGTGTCTGATTTATTGCATCTGCTCAAGGAGTGGTTAAATAGGCTTTTGATCAGATACAAAGGGAAATAGATTGCATCATAGGATCTATTAAGCATGATCATTAATGATACTCTTTCTTGGACATGTTGCTGTTAGGCAATAGCATTATTCTTAGGTCCTCTGGATATGAATTTATGTTGTCATGGGGAGACATTTAGAGTCGTAGATATGACTCTGCTGCCCAAATAAGGCACTAGTTTGGGAATTTGTCTGTTCAATGGGTCTAGGAAAGTCCCATCACTCCAAACACCATTTCAACCCATCTCATCACTTCCACCTATTAGTTGTAGGATTAGGATTAGGAACCTCTGCATGCTCTCATACCTAACCAGACATTATGTCCAAGAATGTTGCCAACCTTGTGATTTGTTACACAAATCTTGGTCCATACATGAGAGTATTCTGCCTGTTGCTGTCAAGTTAAATCCTTATGTCATTGAGCTAGTCAAGGTTATACTTTTATCAAATAGGGACACCCCCCTTGGTGCGGCAGAACCAGAAGTGAAGCGGAGGAGCTCACGCAACCTCCTGTATTCAGTTGGCTGAATCTGCCTGTGCATTAGAACTGGCAAACCCTAATGCTGATTCAGAAGAAAAAACCAACAAAATGGCAACTCTGCTGGGGACGGTGATTTGAAAATTGATATTTTTGTCCTCCCTGGTGAAATATCTGTGTGCCCATCCGAGTCACCAACGAAAATGGCGACTCCACTCGGGAGTCTTTCATGTGAATAATGATGCTCTGTTGGTGGTATGAACTCAGAAAAATATGTGTTGAGCTTTCAGCTGCTGTAAATTTTGTCCTCTCTAGAGAGGTGGCGACTCTGCAAAAGATCTAAATGCACATGAAAAGTTGATGTGTGTTGTGACAAAAATGTGCTATTCAGACTTCAGCATCTGTATGAGAAAAGGTACCTTGTTCCTTCCCCTTTATATTTGTTGTTTTACTACATAAGTTAGATGCCAGGGGAAGCCTTAGGTCTTAGGCAGACAAAGGATGTCTAAGAGTAAAATTTTTATGAATCCAAGTATGAATTATCCCATACTTAGCGGTGAAATGTTGGATAAAAGAATAGAAGAGATAAGAAATAGGTTGATATTCTTAGAGGGTGAGCAGGCCCAGTTAAAAAACAATAACCCTGTTGTGTCTGCCAGTCAGAAAGCTAAACCTCCTGCCACCCCTTTTGATCCTTTGTATGACCAATTAGATTTGTCATGGGTTGACTATAAAGTAGAAACTATGCCTGCTAGGATATACTGTCAGATGCCCAGATTTAGTGGTCACAGTGTATGTGATGGGAATGCACATATCCAAAATTTTCATGAGTTCATGGGAAAGCATTCATTCAGAGATGAGGATATGTGGATGAGGTTTTTTGTTAGGTCCTTTGATGCAAAAGCAAAAGACTGGTATTTGAGCTTTTCAAAAAGATCCTTTGCCTATTAGGATGAGCTTGCTGACTGTTTCAAGGAAGAATTTGCAAAAGAACCGACTGATCTTGTTGCAAAATTGATGAGAATCAGAAAACAAGATGAAGAGCCATGTGTTGATTTCAGTCATAGGTTTGCAGTAGCCTTTTCACAGATCCCAGAAGTCTTCAGACCTAATATTTCAGCCTGTGTAGGCATATTCTTTGAGGCTTTTGAGGAGGGCTCTAGTGCATTACTGAGGGATTTTAAGGTGACAAGTATGCAGATGGCATACAATTTCGTAGAAAATATAGAAAAAATTAGAAATGAGCACTTGTTGAAACCCCTGTCCACAGGCTTTGGTGTGAAAAATAGTTGTGAAGCTGCAAATGACCAAATAATTAAAGCATCATGTGTAGATAAAAATGAAAATGAAAGCATAGAGGTTGAGACTGTTGTATTTAAACATAATGCTAACAATACAGCTCAACTGGATTGTTCACCAATTGAGGATGCCAATGAAGGAACTAATGAAGACTCCCATTGCAATGATGAGGCAGCTGGCCATGAAAACAACAATGAGGTTGTGGACAGCAATGAGCAACTGTTGGAATGGACCTGTGGAGAGAATTGTGAGTATTGTACTCAAGACAGAGAAGATATAAGCAAACAGAGAAACAGTCCTATGTGTGACCCATTGACTTCCTTTCAAACACATGGGGATCATGAAGAGCAGTCAGGGATTGAAACAAGTGCTAGTTCAGAGCATGATTGTTTTTCATTTGATGGCTGTTTTTCTTATGACACACAGGTTGATACTCCTCCACAAAGGGAATCCATTGGTGATGAAGATGCGTGCTCTGTTGCCCATGAACAAATGGCATATTATGATCAAGCTTATGTACCTGGATCACCCATTTTTGACACATATGATGATGAGGATCTATTTGAGTATGGTGAAGGCTTGAGCACTATTTTTGACTTGGATTCTGTTTCTCATCCTAATGAAAGAGGAAACAACATACATCAGGTAAGTGATTGTAAAGATGTGCCAGATTGTAAAAAGATGCCAGAGCCTGATCTTTTCCAGTTTCGTGCTGCTATTGGTTGTGTGCATGATGTGCACAATTGTGAATTTGAAAGCTTTTCTTTTGAGAGGCCAGCGTATAAAGAGAGCTCTATTTTTCCTAGTTGTGTGGTGGACTTCAAGTGCTTTCAATTTTCAGTCCAGCTAGGAGATCATTTTGCAATGCATAATGCTGATACAAATGATAACATGTGTTATATTCCATTTGAGTATGCATTGCTTGATACATTCTGCATCCATTTGTTGCCTGATGCTGAGGGTTGTTTGCATAAGGTTGACAGTGACAAAATAAATCAGAAGGTTGAATGTGCAGATGACCAGGTTTGTTTGTGGTCAGATCATGGCAGTACTCTCAGGCTTGACCTAGTGTATGTAGATGAGAACAAGGTGTTTGACAAGGGGAAATATTGGTTTTCCTTTTCTTGGTGGCCTTAGGCCATCAAGTTTGATTGGTGATGCAGATCATGGTAACTTCATGACTCTATGCCCAATGGATAAGGCACTGGTCTGCATCCCAGAGATCTGGGGTTCTCGCTGCAGTCTTGCACCTGCACGTCCCCAATCAGAGCCACTGTTGGTGCCTAAATTCACTGTCAGTTAATTTAGCAATTTTCATGCAGGCACCATCCCAAAATATCCAAAAGGTTCTAAGTTTTGGCACCCCTTCAGTGTTTTTCAGCATCTGCATCTCATTTCTTGAGGAGAGGTCTTTGTCTTTTCTCCATCAGCATGGGTTCATTTTTGTGTCTTTGACATTTCGGTTTAAACTTGAACCCTTTTTTCTCTAAGTTCAGTGGTTCAGCGGTTCAGGGTTCAATTTTCTTCTAACAGGTCGCATTATGCATTTGCCTTGCGCAAATATTGCATCGTTGAACCTCCCGCTTGAACCTTTTTGTTTTGGTTCAAGGTTCAATGGTTCGAAGCTTTGTTGCCTATGGAGTATTATTTTTGATGTTTGAACCATCGCGTTGAACCCTCGTGTTGAACCCTTTTGGTTTGGGGTTCAATGGTTCAAAGCTTTATGTTTTTGGTCTTATCGGAGTGATTGGCTTCATCGGCGAAAGATTTCTTGAGTGCTCCAACTGTTTTGGTCTGGCCAATGGATGTCCATCAACGTGTGTTTGGCTATCGGCGAAGCAAATTTTTGGGCCGCCGATGTAAGGAGTTTGCCCAATGGGGAATGCCATCGGAGTAAGATTGCATATCGTGCTAGCAGTTGGAGGGTCCGCCGATGGGGTAGTGTCAGGCCGATGAGGATTTGGAGTGGTCATCGGCGAGAGTTGTATTGTCGGCCAAAGTGTTTTGGGCTGTGCCAACAATGGGAGGTGTGGCCGATGGGGTGTCATCGGCGTGTGTCTCACCGAAGGATTGTGTATTGGGGTGATCGGCTATGTCGGTGAGGGCAATTCTTGTTGTGCCGATAGAGTTGGTTTCACTGACGGAGATAGGAAGCGAGGGTGTTGTCGACGTAACTTGGTAGATCAGCGATGGTTTGGAAGGTCGGCCTAATGGTCTATCTCTGGCCGATGAAGGGGAATGCAAAGCAAGTTATATCGGCCAGACTATTGAGCTTGGTGAGAGATTTTTGGGGCGGTCTGATGGTGTTAGTCTTGGCGATGGGATTTTGGTGAGGGCATGTGTGTTGAGCGTGGCAAAAGCGCTCGACACTTGGTATGTATGCGGCCCCATTTTTAAACTAATGAAGTGGTCTCGGCAGCATGCATGTGGGACTATTCTTCCTGCATTTTTTTGAACCTGTGGTAAATGCGTTTTGGCAGGAAACTTCCATTTGAACATAGCGACAGTTTCTAGGTAGGCCGCGGGTGGTTGAGCCATCAATGGCGACTGTAGCGGGGGTATGGGCAATGGTACACATGATCAGGTTGCCCAATTTTTGAGTGAAGACTTCCTGATGGCGGCGCAAGGCTCGAGGCCTCCCTTGTCTGCTGCATTGATGGCTTCTGAGTGCCATTCTCTCTGATGGATGTATTTGGCAAATTTTTTACTTCTGGCCATGTAATTAATTGCTGAATGTACACGGTTCTGTATAAATGGTTTTGGCTGTGTTACTTTTTAGAGGTTGGAGGTTTTTTGGGCTTTCAGCTCTGACTCTGAACATAAGGTGTTCACATTTTGAAAGGCAGTTTTTTCTACAGACTCGGTCCTTAGTCTGGTGTACTAATCTATCTTGGATTGTAAATGATGATTTTCTCTGTGATGACCTTCTATGCAGATTGATTTTAAATGAAAAATACCTGTGTGTGTATTGTTTCTGATTGTCTCCTGTATGTCATTTGTTTTCCTTTCAAACAAGGTTGTCAAGGACTTTCAAGTTTTTCAGTGTATGCATACTGTGTGTCTGATTTATTGCGTCTGCTCAAGGAGTGGTTAAATAGGCTTTTGATCAGATACAAAGGGAAATAGATTGCATCATAGGATCTGTTAAGCATGATCATTAATGATACTCTTTCTTGGACATGTTGCTGTTAGGCAGTAGCATTATCCTTAGGTCCTCTGGATATGAATTTATGTTGTCATGGGGAGACATTTAGAGTCTTAGATATGACTCTGCTGCCCAGATAAGGCACTAGTTTGGGAATTTGTCTGTTCAATGGGTCTAGGAAAGTCCCATCACTCCAAACACCATTTCAACCCATCTCATCACTTCCACCTGTTAGTTGTAGGATTAGGATTAGGAACCTCTGCATGCTCTCATACCTAACCAGACATTATGTCCAAGAATGTTGCCAACCTTGTGATTTGTTACACAAATCTTGGTCCATACATGAGAGTATTCTGCCTATTGCCGTCAAGTTAAATCCTTCTGTCATTGAGCTAGTCAAGGTTATACTTTTATCAAATAGGGACACCCCCCTTGGTGCGGCAGAACCAGAAGTGAAGGGGAGGAGCTCACGCAACCTCCTGTATTCAGTTGGCTGAATCTACCTGTGCATTAGAACTGGCAAACCCTAATGCTGATTCAGAAGCAAAAACCAATAGACAGTATAGTACGGCTCTGTGACAGGCATGGAAACAGCAGATAATAGAGAAAATATGCAAAAACTCAAAAAAAAATATTTATTTCTTTCACTCCAAATTGCATTCTCTAATCTTCCTGGACATGTCTAAGGCCTCCAAATCATGTTTACTTATAAACACCATGTTCCACTACTCCACCATCATGGAAAAATTTAAAAAAAGGCTTAAAAATAGCCTTTCCACTAAGGCTTCCCAAAATAACAGTCATAAACTTAGGCAAAAATTAGTTTCTAAATCCTCCACTACATGAGAATGCCTCTAGTGGGCTTTATTACAACATTTACTAAGAAAACTCCACCTATGTTCTTTATTAAACCCAAAAATTCAAAATTAGCCTTGAAGTCTAGGTGCCTCTACACCACTTTTTTTGATCAAACCTTTCCTCAACAATTCCTATATTTGTCTATTCAATTCTTCATTCTCTGCTAGTGTCATTCTATGTGTTGCTTTATTAGGCAAACTAGCTCCCGGTATAAGATCGATGTGATGAATAATACTCCTTATTGGTGGAAATCCTTCAGGTACATTGTTTGACATGATGTCTTCATACTCTATTAGAAACTCTCTTATCTCCTCTGGTCATGATTCTTCAGTCTCCTTCAATGTTTTAGGCTTCTTAGGAATCAAAGCATAATACATATTCTCATGTCTCAAACCATCCAAAAATTTTCTTCTATCTACCAAATAGATTCTAGCACTCCCACATACTTCAATCTTAGGATCATCTTCCAAAGGAATCAAGGTAATTCTCTTCCCATTTGATGTTATAGTGTATGTGTTCTTCCTCCCATCATGTATAGCTTTTCTATCATACTACCAAGGTCTACCCAACAAGAAATGACATACATCCATAGGCATAATATCACACAAGACTTCATCATGATAAGATCCAATATGAAGTTTCACCAAACATTGTTCACTCACAAATACCTTATGATCATCTTGAATCCATGCTATCTGATAGGGCTTAGGGTGTTTCAATCTTTCTAACTTCAGCTTAGTCACCATCTCCTATGAAACTAGGTTATCTGAACTACCACTATCAATAACAACTTTACAACATTTACCTCTTGATTTACATCTGGTTCTAAACAAACTCTTCCTCTGCAGTGATTCTTTAGTTGTCTCTGCTTGAAATAGTGCTCTCCTCATCACAAGTGATTCTCCCTTCTTTGGTTTACCAACTGAACTAGGTAATCCAATAGGTTCTTCTTCAACATAGGCTGCTCTTCCACTATTCTCTATTCTCTTGCTTGTACTCCCTTGATTACATTCAAAAGCCTGATGTCCTTCACCTCCACGCTCAAAACAAGTTCTTTTGAATGTTCTCCTATCAAATCCTCTTCCTTCTCTTCTGTGTCCTTCATTCCAGTATGCACTAGGGTTTCCTCTTTGGTAAAAATTTCTATCATCTCTCCCGTAAGCACTATTATCTCTGGCATCCTTCTTGAATGTGTTGTCAAACTTGTTCTGCTCCGGATGTGACCTATCTCCTCTGAAAATGTTCTACCTTTCTAAAATTTACCTCCTCTGCCTCTCTGTCTCTGATCATGTCTCTTATTCAGCTTCTCTTCAACTTTCAGTGCAAACTGATATGCTTCTTCTAGTGATGTCATCCTTACCAAACTTAGTTCTTCTTGAATGTTCAATCTCAGTCCATTGATGTATCTAGCCACTTTCTCTTTGCTTGCTTCACTATGTCTTGTCCTTATAATCATCTTATGAAATTCTTCAATATACTCCTTCACAGATTTCTCCTTTTGTCTCAGGTTTTGTAATCTTTTCAACAGCTCCAGCTCATAGTCAGCAGGTATAAACTAATTCTTCAATTTTGTCACCATCTTGTCCCACTTTGTAATCTTTTCTTTTCCTCTTCTATTTCTATCCAACTAAACTTGTTTCCACCATATAGTAGCATGTCCTTTCAACTTTGTCTTTGTCAATTTCACCTTCTCTAGATCTTCAACTTCTTCATATTCAAAGTATTCTCCCATGTCATTTATCTAGTTAATCAATTCTTCGGGCTTCAAATTACCAGTATAGTTCGGTGCATCAACTCTAGGTCTTTTTCTCATCTTTGAAATAGCTCACAACATCTTTACTTGATCTAATTCTTCTTCTTCATCACCTCCTAGGGTTTCACCAACTTGTTCAACAGATTGAAATTCTTCTTCATCGTCACTCTCAACATTAGGTCTCGGTGTTAATCCTCTTTTCCTATCTTCTTCAACAACATCCAATCAAATTGGCATTGTTTTCATCATTTCCATCATCTCATCCATTCTAACAGCCATTGTTCCAACAACAACTCTCATTGGTAGCATTCTTCCTAGGATCAAGTGCAAACTGCCTCAAGTTCGGTGATCAGGCTACAAGGTGACAACTGACTCACAATCAGAGATCATTTGTGACACAAGTAACCTGCCTCAATTTGGTGATCTATCCACAACAAGATCTTACAGAATTCCTTCACCAACTTCACTCAATTCACTTCCAAAGATTCAAACTTTCACTCTGATACCACTTGGTGCAATCACGACAGGAGGGTTCACAAAATGAGCTATCCAGACCGTGCAGCAAGAGTAAACACAACAGAAACAACTCAAAGATATGAAACAAATGCAGATTTAGTCATTCAATATATCATAGAATTCAAATACAGATTGGCCAACAACATGTGGGCTTACAATTAGGGCTCACAGGCCTAATTACAGAATATCAGAATATGCACAAGATATGGCTTTGAAGCCCCTTTACACAAATTTCAAGCTATCAAACTATAACTATGTGAATCACTACTTTCCTATGGATCTATTACATCATTATATATCATCTCCAATATGAAAGATTCCTCCATGTCAGCCAAGGAAGATCACAAACTCTAATGAAGAATTGTAACATGTGTACATAGATAGGTTAGACCTAAACACATAGAACACCTCCGCAAATGAATGGAACAATGTGTGGATCTTGAGGAAGGTCAGCCACAAACCAAAGATCATTGAATGATGTGTCATTAGGCTTCACAGGTTGAGGAATGCTCCACAAATATCCTCCTTTAGCTGATTATCAAAGACTGTCAGGATGCTCTGTTCTGAGAAAACAGTCGATCTTCTGATAGCGATAACTTTCTAGTAACTTATCCAAATGCTTTAAAATTCAAATATGATGTAGATGAGTGAATCTAGATGTTAAGTCTAGCTCCGTGAGATCTGAAATGTAACTACGGTAGAATGCGGACCAAAATATAGAAATTGCTACTGATTGAACTGCCTAAACTAAACTAGAAAATGAAAAGAAACAAACTGAACTGCAAACAAATTGAAATGCAAATGTTTTTGGTTGATACAAGATTGGTCTTGAACTAAGGATGCTCCTACATCACCCACTTTCCTCTAACATTCAGGATTGGGAAGATGATGATTTGATTGTTGACAACCTTTAATTAGGTTGTCCTTACAGGTAAGTATTTCTAACCTTGGTGGTCACCTATGTCATAGCATTATTGGCTCATTTATGTGACCTCCCCTTTAATGTTGTGTTTCCCTCGTGCTGTGTTATGTGTTGTTTAGGCCTCCTAGGATGACCCTTGATTCTCTTGTAAGGTCAGGGATACCATGAGACCACCTCTATTGTGACCCTTCTTCTATTTGTATCATCATTCTTCTATATTACTTCTCCTCTATTTTCATTATTGTGTGTTGTGTCTTATAGACATAGCGTTGCAGTTGGTGACTTGGGGGCACATTCCTTTGTGATTGTCCCTAAGGCACTTGTTCTCCTCTCTTGATTTATTGTTTACCTTCCTCTAGTGGTTCTATCTAGATGGTGGATGACAAAAAAACATATTATATTGATACAGACCTAGTGTCCCTTCAGCAAGAAATCAAAAAAAGGACCTAGTCCATACATGACAATGGGGTTGATATATATTATCTAACGTTTGGCTAGTAGAATCAATCCATGTGATATCTTGATGTTGTCTTATTGCACTTACAAAACATAACAATACTACTACTCCGTGCACTTTTTCTATCTTGGATCTTGCTTTCCTTGGCTCTCTATGTGAATGATTACATGCATTGTTGTTTATCATGATTATATGAATGCTAACACCTTTTATTGCAGGAAATTGTGTCTTTGTAGGAACATTTGGTGATCGTAAAGTACATGTCACCTCTAGGGGCATGGGCTTTGTGAGAGCTCATATTCCCTTGTGTATTTTCTCTCTACCTTAACATGCTTGATATTGTTACATGATATCAACCACCTTAAGGTGGGGCCATATATAAGGTAAGTTGTCTAATGATTTTGGTACTAACTATAGACACCTAAAATTGACTTGCTTCACAAACCAATTTCCCGTATCTCTACACCACCAATTATCCCTCCTATTAATTCAATAAATTTATTTTATTTAATTAATTTATCCCTAAACATCTACCCTTAACTGTTTATCCATCCTTTGTGATCAATTAATTCATTTAATTTATCACTATACCTTACAACTATATCCTCATTGATTAAATAAATATTCTCAATATTTATTTAGTTAATTTTGTCCATTTCCCTAATCATTGTTAATTAGATAAATCATGCTTATCTAATTAATCTACCCTACTAATCAACCTAAACCTAGCCTAGTTGATTAAATAGAAATTTTTTAATTAGCTACCCTAGCCTACCTATCCTCTAGACCCAAATTAATTAAGTTAAACACTTAATTAACCTTGCTTAGCCCATCCTCCCACACACCTTTGAATAAAAATCAATTTTTTATTCAAAGGGTCAAATCTTCCTTACAACTCATTTATCACCCTCTTACACATGTAAGTGTACATGTGTCATTCAACCTTCACATCTCCACATAAAAGTGAATTTTTAATTTACACTCCCCCATGAGGTGAATTCTTAATTCACTTGTCATATCCACTCTTCTCAAAAATGAATTTTTAATTCATTTTTATCCTCAACACCTTTCCCCATGTGAATTTACAATTTACAAATAATGAAAACCCTCCAATTCCATTGACCAAATCTCAACCATTGATCTCCCTCATCCACTCCTCTTGTGACACTTGTCACAAGGCTATGACTTCAATCCTAACCCTAACTCTCAAGCATTTATAGCCCTTTATCTCATCTTTTAATCCTCACCCTCCATCCATTTTCCAAAAATCTATAAATGAGACCCTTCTCGAAGCCATTTTCAATAACTTCCTCTTGCATCAAAACTATGCCAAAATTTCTATCTTCTCCATCTCTCATCCTCATCTCCATCTCAATCTCTATCTATCTATAGTCTCTCATCCTATTGTGTTGAGCAAGCATTGAGCAATCCATATTTCATTCTTCATCTACTTGGGTAAATCTAAGGAGTTTGGGTGCAACTCCTTCCACCCTATCTTGGATTTGTGGGTCACATGTGAAGGTATATCATTTGTTTTTACACTTGATTTCTGTTTTTGGCTTTCATTTTGACTTCATAGATCACATTTTGGCATGCCTGGTGGGACCCACAAGGTCCCTATCTAACATCTTGTGTGAGTTTTTGTTGTGTTTAGACCAGTTTTTGTAGGTTTAGCGTTATCTCCTTGCGTAGTGGTGCCATTTTATCCACGTTTTGGTGCTATTCTCTATCTGTTGTGGTGCTATTTTAACGTGACAATCCCACTCATCTTTGGCTTAAATCTAATCTTCTTCTTTTTCTTTTCTAGCATTTTAGCTCTCAGTTTTTGCAGGTTTTTACATAGAAACAAGGGGAAACTATGGCAATTTTTTTCTAAAATCATCCATTGACTAAAACTATGTCGTATTGGCACTATCGACACCTAGAGCGGTGCCTTTGTCTGAGACAAATCGACCAAACCAAACTCCTATGCAAAGTGGCGCTATCTTTCTGTATTCTAGGACTATTTTCTGTATCAGCGCTATCTTCTGTATTAGTGCTATCCTCTGTATCGATGTCATATTATGTATCAGCGCCATCTATTTCTGTGGTGCCATCTTTTATTGTGGCAGCATCTTGCATTATAGTGCCATCCTCTATTGTAGCGCTATTTACTGTATTGATGCCTTCTTTTATTGTAGCACCATTTGTATCTGTTTTAGCACTATTTTTCTATATTAGCTTAGGGATCTGTGAAGGGTTGGGTCTCTTTTCTGTAGGTCATCCAAGACCATCATCTTGAAATTTCTAACATCTTTTGCAAGGATTTTGTAGATTAGACACATCTTCTTTGGTGCACTAAAAAGAACCTTTGTGTGCTTAGCTTAGAAAACACTTAAATTTGGTGCATAAAATCAATCTTACTTGCAAACAATCTACAATCAAACACTTTATCTTAGTGCACTAAAAAGAATCCTTGTGTGCCTTAGTGTAGAAAATATTTGATTTTGGTGCTCTAAAATTAATCATTGCTTGCAACAAACAAATTTAGGCACATTTTAATTTGGGTTTAAAAAGAACATTAGAGAAGTGTTTATCGTGTTTGGTGCACTTGCATGTTTGTGTTATCCCATAGTGTAGAATCAAAGTATCCTCTCCCCTTGCCTTCAAAAGGATCTTGGGTGAAGAGAAATGGTTCTATCCTCTTTTTTCTAGGAAGTGCCTTTCGGAGAAATCATTGGTGACCCGCAGTGGTACTTTCATCCAGTCTGCTATATGTAAATTGAGGATAAGGCAAAATCCAAGTCTAATCCGTATGAGTGCTTACCATTCAGTGCTATCTTGAAAGGGAGTAGTACCTTGTGTATATGAAACCCCTAGTAGAGCTAGTCAAAACCTTAAGTGGTTTATCGAATGCTCATAAGGTGCCAATCCCCCAGATGTACCCCCACTACAAACCATTGTTCTAAAAGCCAAAATCCCTCTACTTGTTCAACAAGTATTGTCCTTTCTTCACCTTAGGTTGTACATGCTTGATAAATCTTTCACAAACAAAACATTTGGCCATTGTGTTTTCTTGCTTGTTTGTTTGTTTACTTTCCAAGAAAAAATCAAATTCATACATCATTCCAACCATTCACAGTCTTTTAGCGCCATTTCCATTTGTTTTAGCACCTTCTTCATCCATGTTCAAAAATCAAATTTTTCCATCAAAAATATCAATTTTATAAGCCCATTTTTCAAAAATTCTAGTCGGGGGCTACGCCCCTGAACCCCTGTCAGCGGGGGGTCACGTCCGGCCCCCCGCACCCCCCCTCACATCAGGCCTAGTTTTTCTCCCAACATCGCTAAACCATCCCCCCATTTATCAAACCCCATAAGTTGAGCTTATCCAATCCCTTTATTTGAGCTTGATCAAATTCTAATCCACTTCATCTCTAGTCATAATCTATCTTCATCATCCTAATCATTCTTATCCACTTCATCTTAATCTAATCACCGATCTATCCTAATCATCCTAACCACCTATCTTATCCACATCATCATCCAAATCATTCAATCCAATCTTATCCTAATCACCCTCATCATCCTTAATCCAATTCATCAACATCATTCTAATCCCATCTCATCCAAATCAAATCCAAAATCCAACCAACATCAATCCATAATCTTCCAAACCATATTCCAAATCCAATCCAAAATCAACATCGATCCCAATCAACATCCAAGTCCCCCAACATCACTATCAAGCTCCAAATCAACCCAATCAAAAATCAAGACCTTAATTGTTCATCCAATCAAATCAACCCAATCAATTCTATTACTTAAGTGTCATTAGTCCACCTTAAGTATAGAGAATCATCCATCCTTTGAAGCAAATTGAATCACCCTAAGGTCTTGAAATTTGATCCCCAACATCGCAATCATCCATCATCCTCCATCATCCCATACCTCCCCAATAAAATGGATCCTTATCTAGCAATGCAACAATTATAAAGACATAGAAAAATCTATGAGAACATGGATCCTAATGCTAAGGAAAAATGTAAAAATGACATTAGGGATATACCCTTAGCACACCTCATCATTGGAGAATCCCAAGCCCCTACCCAACAAATACCCTACATTTCATCCCCATCCACATCATATCAACCTTCATCATACCAACCTACATCTTACATATCCACACCATCAACCTCATACCAACAAACACCATATCTTTAATCCCCGCTAACATCATACCAATCTTCATCCCCTTATACATCCATACCATCATACCTATCCAACCAATCAATACCTCCAACTTATCCATCCCCAACCTTTGTCACACTAACTTTGATCAAGAGAACACCAATCTAGCACACCTTATATCCTAAATCCAAAGCTTACATCAACAACCATTCCCCCACGCAAATCCCCCATCTCCTAATCCGCATCCTCCAATCCCCCCATCACAATATCCCCCCAATCTTATCAACCTTAATCCACCATCTTATGTATCTCCCAATCCACCAACCCCTATCACCCATACACCATCTAATCCACCATCAAATCTTCCAAATCCTAAGCCCACGACATCCAAAGAATCCTTACAGGATTTCCTCCAAAGAACATCACCAAGAAAAGAAATGGAATCCCCCAAATCCTCCACCCCTCCAACACCACCATCTACTCCAACGCCTATCCTCGAACCCACCCAAGAACCATCACTACCTAATCCCATCACCCACCTATCCAATCGCAATCCTAATCCCACACCAACCACCCTTACTATCCATCCATTATATTGTTCTTCAACCCATACACTCATGAAGGATGCCATCCATTGGCTATTAGCAAGGAATCAAACACCCTCATGCAATCCAACACCCACCAAACCTCTTGAACAATCTCCTAGCATAAGTCAAGAACCTATCACATCCATCCAAGAACCTACCATCACCCCCACTTCTATCCAAACACACGAGCCATGTCAAGAATCAAATCCAAAGCATGTTGAAATATTAACCCCTTCTCCTAATCAAGATCTAACCATCCTATCTAATCCCATCCCCAATCATCTCCCATCTATTAATCAACTTATTGATCCTACACCATCTTCTACCACCCCTTCACCATCCCCCATTAATCCTTTACCTCCATCAACCAATCCCATCCCGAATCCATCATCCTATTCACTTGGACAAGGGACCTTCATCCATGGTGAGTCCCTTGTAGGAGGTGAACAACTTCCATCCACCACCTATCCTTCTCCAACAAATAATGGACTCGCGTCTTGTTTCCAAAGCACCAAACATCCCATTGCATGTCGCATGCTCCAACACGTGAACTATCAAGGCAAAGGCTTAGGCCTTCATGAACAAGGCATCTTAGAGCCCATCCATCCTCGCATGGCCTCGGCTATACATCCCAAGGCAAACAAAATAAACATGTTGGTACCACCCATGCATCCTCCAAAATCCATTCACCCAATTCCAAATCCGATGCATCACATCGCACTCCTAAATCATATGTCGCCATCCCTCCTCCATCGTCATATCATTTGCAAAAGCATGTGACCGTCCATCTTCCTCCATCAAATTTACCTCCACTACTTCCAACTCCAAATATCCCTATCAAATCCACTTTACCTCCTATCCTACCAATGCCAAACACCCTTATCCACAAATCCTCTAATTCTCCTATCCTCCCAACTCCTAATATCGCCATCCTCAAATCTCCTCATCCATTTATCCATAAATCCATTTTTAACCCCTCCACCCATAAACCCCCTAAAATTCCCAATCAAGACCAACAAAAGCACACATCTTTCAAACATGAAGCTTCCCCCAAATCCATGGGATTCAAAAGTAATAATTTGAATGCCTCAATGCATAAAGCACAAAATCCTAAAGATGTTATCCCTTCCAAGAAAAATCCAAAATCCAAAAGGCTATCAAAGCCCACACCATCAAAAGAAAAAGAAAAAACAAAAATGGTGTGGGTCCCTAAACGACCAAACTCCAATGAGACATTCACCTCCCAATCTACCGCAAAATCTCAAACATCCCACTCCCCATCTGAAAATCCCACAATTTCTAAGTCCATTTGGGTCCCTAAAACCCCAAATCAACCATCTCAAAATCTCCTATCCCGATCCCCATTACTACCCACCCTCCATCCAAAACATAGGCTTCAAAATCCAAAATGGTGTGTGCAACCGTTGGTCTTGGTTCCCCTCCACCACTTGACATTCCCACATAGCCCCATCTCTCCATCTTTCATTCACTATCCTACATATCATCCCCATCACATTCCTATGGTCCATGCTTTCACATAATCCACATCATAATTCACTATCCACCATACATTCCATCTTCTCCTATCTACTAACATCTATGCAATCATCATCCATAATGCTATCCAACATGGGACCATCTTCGCCTTGCTATGGAAACAGACTCTAGAGTCCCCATTCCATCAAAAAAGCAAAATAAATAAATAAATAAATAATCAAGAAAATAGTAAAGAGAAAAAATCCATCCAAATGGTGAAAACCACTCCTCGTGGCGCCTTGGGCAAGTACCATGATGAAAACCCCTTGTGGGCGTCATGCGTAATCCCTTCTCCATCCATTTTGTATCCCTACACTTGGCGACAAAATCATACCTGTCATCCACATCCATAATATCCTTTGCACACCTTATCCACTATATTATCTTTACCCCATCATATTCCTATCCCCCATCCCCCTAGTTATCCTGTCATTTCCCATCCATCCTATCCACTATATCTTCCTCCTTAGATCTTGATAAGGGGTAAAATATCAACAACTTGCTTTGGACACCTCTTGGCATACTCCCTTTCCAAGAATATCCTCCATCCATCTACTACAAAGTCCATCCATCCAAACATTAACCCATCATGCAAAATCCTAAGCATTGGGGCATATGATTCCTTGCAACCTAGCCCTTGGAGAAAATCCTTATCCCCATCTCTCATCCATCCATCTTGCATGTCCCTATCTCTATCTTCCAATCCATCTATCATGAATATCCTCTCTATCACCTTCCACTGACAATCCCTCCATCTACTTATCATGTATCCCTACTAGATCCTTTATCCCCCATCCTACCCCTTATCCGCATGTATCTATCCATCCATCAAAATCTCCTAGCCATTATCCTTTCATCACCAATCCCCCAATCCAACCCCATCACCTTCACCTCTAGACTTGGTGTTCTATTGTCATTGGTATCTAGCACTTAGGCTATCCAAATGAAATCCAATGCAACCATCTCATAATAAATCATCCCCTTTTCAAAATCACAAAAATCCAAAAAAATCAAAAAGTCCATAAAATCCCAAAAATATCCATCCCAAAATCAACATCGTTCTATCAACATCTCATCACCATCACATCTATCCTCAATCATCCCACAACATCATCACAAATCAGAACTACATATCATCACCACCCACATCTTGATGTCCCTTGATGATGCAGAGCATCTAGGATAGCAGAAGCATGTTCATAACTTCACATGCAATAACCTTCAATTTCACTGTTTTCTCTAGAGATTCCCACTCCTACCCATGAAGGGCTTCAACACAATATCCACTTGTTCTTGGCATGCAACAAGAGGAAGGACTCCAGGACACCTATCCCAAGAAGTCTAACTCCATCTAACATTCCTTCAACTCCTCTACACAGACCTGCAGGACAATAGTTTCATTCTGCCTTTCCAAGATAGTCACAACATCCACCTTGGGATGATCTCCCTCTACACAAACACAATCTCAATGCCACTTTCCAAACCTATAGCATGCATTTACCCTAATGCCTTCATTGGCAAAGCAATAACTTGACAACCAAATCTCTTACCTTCTTGACAGTGGCTGTCTACAAGCCTTCTCTGCAGTGACTATCATCAAGAGGCCTATCACCCTCTTGTAGTGACCACCTCCATATTTATTGTCAAAGGATCATTTCTAGATCTAGGGGTAACTTGTATCATTGCTGATGATTGGTGTTTCAAACCAACTCCACTTCCTCAGACAGTGGCCATCACATAACTTGCTGCTGTCCTCTATTAACTTCCAATTCATGGATCTTGGTGGGCCATTTATATGGAAAACTCCACCTACACTATTCTCCTACCCCTACAACCTTCACAAGCCTCTACCACAACTATTCTACATTCCATTCCTATGATCACAACTAGAAGAAGATCAGAGGAATGAGGAAAAAATTGATTGGACTGTCAAAAGAAGCCTTAACTAGGTTTTCAAACCTACTTTCAGACAAAAAGGAAATATAGAGCTAAACAAGGGTGTCAAGAGCCCAAACCAAATGCATAGGGAAGTTAACTCTCCATTCTAACCATACATTACAAACTTCAACCCCTACATGCTGTACAGGTACGGATTTATGCAGAAAATAGCGAATAAATGGATGATAACAGCAGTTTTTAAAAAAAATAGTTTTGGGAAAACTAGTGATATCTCCCACCTAGATCATTATCAAGATTCCAAACTAGACTCAAATCAAAGGTATTTCAAGGCTTTACCCATCCAATTCATACATGGCCTTTGACAATTCCGTACAGGCATGGGTATAGCCTGATAACAGCAAGGAAAATTTAGAAAAACAGAGAAAAAGCATAAAAATAGTGTGTCTTTGTTATTTCTCTCCAATCTATTGAATGTTCTCACAATGGAATCCTTCTTGGCTTCAAATAAGCCTCAAAACAATTGCATGGAGTGGCTGGGGTCGAAGAAAACTACCCCACCATCATGCTTTTTCTTTGATTTGTAACTGCAGTCTTTTAAAAGCCTATTGTTTAGTAACTGTCCACTTTCTGTTTTTGCTTAGAATGCTTTTATAACCCTTGATTAACCTTTGGACAAGGTATTAACCCATCTTCCAACCTTTGACATGCCTCTATAAGCTACAAACAAGAAGATTAAAAATGACTAAATGACAGTCCTATATGACTAATGCAAACTACCTATGACTACAAGACTGTCCTACCTAGGACTAATAACATAACCATAGTAGATTCTAGCTATTTGGACATAGTCCATTACAAATATGGCTTTCAAGCCTTATTACACCATTGAAAATGGTCTCAAGGACCCAATTGACTGAAACAAACAACTTGAACATTAACCAAAACTTAGACATCTAGGTGCTCCTGCACCACTTGATCCCGTGGATACAGGGTATGTAGGCAGTCTAGAATACGAAGGAAGTTTCCAGTACTCAAGTACATAAGATGCACCCATCCAACCCACTTGGATGGTCCTTATCCCTTGAGCTTACACTAGATCCAAGCATCGCATCACCTATTAAAGTATCATACCTTAACAAAAATCATCAACTATCAAATCAGCATCAACCACAACTTGTCACCATCATATCTTGAGCCAATCTTACAACATCAACTAAGCATGATCCAATCATCCATCAATTCATGCCTTAAGATATATCATTCCTACAATAGGTAGAATCTATCAAATCATTATCCATCTTGGCAAGAGATACAATGGCTATTTGTTTGGTTCGTTGGTCTTTTGGTTCTTGATTTTTTTTATCTTTTGTCCTATTTGAAGATCACATCAAATTTACCTTGATCTCACTATATCATGGTATGTGGCAAAAACATCTAGAATAGGGCATAGTCATTGCTTTTGTATGTTGTTCTTATGGGTTGGTTTCATTACTCCAAGCTAGTATTCATATCTTGTGGATTGTAGGGTCGATTCATATTGATCTCCTTGTGCATCTAAGGTTCATCATATCTTTTGTGTATTAAGGCTTTATGTTATGAGTCCCCTTCCCTCATCTAGACAAGGTTGTACTATCTTGGGCATATATGGGATCACCCTCTTGTTTGCATGCTTAGTCCATGCAAATGTTGGATAAACATCATCACCCTAGTCTTCTATACCTTGGTGAAAATATCCACTTTGCTATAACAAACTTAGGATTGCTCTAAATCATTTTCAGCACAATAATCTTCCATTCTCCAATCCATCTATCATCTAATCATCTACCCAACATCATCAATATTTCATCTCACCCCTTATCCTCCAACCACTTCTACCAAGTTGTTCCATCCATTTCGAGAGCACACCCTTGTTCTTGCAACCCGCCTATCCTCTTGAGGGGGCATCACCCTTACCAATCATCCCTAAATCTTATCCTATTCTTCTAAGATAAAACATTTTTCTATCCAACCCAAATCTATATTTTAACTTCTTTGAAATAGTGTTACTTAGATGCAACACCATTTCAGAGAGGGGCAAATGTAGACACCTAAAATTGACTTGCTTCACAAACCAATTTCCCGTATCTCTACACCACCAATTATCCCTCCTATTAATTAAATAAATTTATTTTATTTAATTAATTTATCCCTAATCATCTACCCTTAACCGTTTATCCATCCTTTGTGATCAATTAATTCATTTAATTTATCACTATACCTTACAACTATATCCTCATTGATTAAATAAATATTCTCAATATTTATTTAGTTAATTTTGTCCATTTCCCTAATCCTTGTTAATTAGATAAATCATGCTTATCTAATTAATCTACCCTACTAATCAACTTAAACCAAGGCTAGTTGATTAAATAACAATTATTTAATTAGCTACCCTAGCCTACCTATCCCCTAAACCCAAATTAATTAAGTTAAACACTTAATTAACCTTTCTTAGCCCATCCTCCCACACACCTTTGAATAAAAATCAATTTTTTATTCAAAGGGTCAAATCTTCCTTATAACTCATTTATCACCCTCTTACACATGTAAGTGTACATGTGTCCTTCAACATTCAAATCTCCACATAAAAGTGAATTTTTAATTTACACTGCCCCATGAGGTGCATTCTTAATTCACTTGTCATATCCACTCTTCTCAAAAATAAATTTTTAATTCATTTTTATCCTCAACACCTTTCCCCACGTGAATTTAAAATTCACAAATAATGAGAACCCTCCAATCCCATTGACCAAATCTCAACCATTGATCTCCCTCATCCACTCCTCTTGTAACACTTGTCACAAGGCTATGACTTCAATCCTAACCCTAACTCTCAAGCATTTCTAGCTCTTGATCTCATCTTTTAATCCTCATCCTCCATCCATTTTCAAAAAATCTATAAATGAGACCCTTCTCTAATCCATTTTCAATAACTTCCTCTTGCATCAAAACTATGCCAAAATGTCTATCTTCTCCATCTCTCATCCTCATCTCCATCTCAATCTCTATCTATCTGTTGTCTCTCATCCTATTGTGTTGAGCAAGAATTGAGCAATCCACATTTCATTCTTCATCTACTTAGGTAAATCTAAGGAGTTTGGGTGTAACTCCTTCCACCCTATCTTGGATTTGTCGGTCACATGTGAAGGTATATCATTTCTTTTTGCACTTGATTTGTGTTTTTTGCTTTCATTTTGACTTCATAGATCACACTAACAAAGTGTGTTTGAAGCCCTCTGTGGAGGTGGGATGTTGTACATCTTCAAACGAGTGGACAGCTTTCTTTTCTATAGTGTAATCATTTAAGCCCTCTGCGAAGGTGGGGATGGTGTATTTCTCGAGGAGATTGCACATCCTGTCATTTTCAAAAAGTCCTCCGACTAGGCGGGGAGTGGATCTAAGACTATCCTAACCCTTAAGCATGTCTTCGGTGATTGTTGTGGCGAAGCTCATTCGTCGATGTGTGCCTGTAATGTGCTTGAGATGGCTGTGAACCTAGCAATAGGTTTCTTCCATCGCTAGTTTGCCTTGTCTTCTCCATGTCTTTGTGTGTGTATGGCATGTTTGTTCCTAAGCATAGTTACAAGACTGGTGGCGATGAGCTCCTCCTATGCTTTGGGATTTGTATGGCATGTTTTTTCTCAAGTGTAGTTTCAAGACTCGTGGCGATGAGCTCCTCCTACACTTTGAGATTTGTTTGGCGTGTCTATTGCCCCTTATGCAGTTTCAAGACTGGTGGCGATGAGCTCCTCCTACATTTGGGTTGTGTGTTTACTTTCCTTGTACTTGCATTTGCATTTCATATATATGAGAAAATGAAAAAGAAATAATCACTACATTCATTGTATTTTGTGTGTCTTCAATGTTGTCTTCTCTGTGTTTTGCGTGAGAGTAACTATTTTCTCCATGTTTTGTGTGCATGTTACTGTCTTCATTGTAATTAGCGTGTCTTCTCCGTGCTTGGCATATTTTATGTGTTTGTTGACCTTACTTTAATGCATGTATTGACCTTACATTTATACATACATTAAAGTGGCAGCTAAATGTTATGTCGAAAAATGTCCCCTTGGGGGTTTTTCCCTCCTAAGGTTTAGCTCCCGGGTCCTTTAGAATGCATTTAGATCATCTTACATGTTAATGATGACTCCCGATGAGAAAACCCTTGAGTTTTATGGAAAATGGGACCTAGGGGATGTGCTTATGATGAATTCTGCTTGAAATGGTGGGAGAGGACTTGGGTACCCGCACCCTAGTCCTACCCTATTTTAGGTCAGGACCAATTTTCATGTGTCGGTTATGTGACCATTATTAGGTCCTATGCTGACACCTCAAGTTTGAATTACAAATTTCTTGGCTGGAAGTTGTTTAGTTGCATATATAAGCATGTTTAGGAATTCATTTGCAAACTAGAAGATGTCTAGAGAAGATGATTGCAAACTTTGGGCATACTTATGACTTCAAGATATTCATTGTTGCAAGAGCAGAGAATTTTTATCATGTTTGTGATTGCAGATTTGACCTCATCTTCTCATGTGATTGAAGAGCCTTCATTTATGTGAGATCTACACTACAAGGTTATAGGTTTTGGAAGTGAAAGAAGTGGAGTTTCAGAGAAGCATTACAGACTATCGAAAGTGCAGAGAAAAGAAGAAAATTAGGGCTTAGACTAGGATGCCTGCTCATTAGTCCTCTAGATTTTAAAGTGATGAAATCTCTATGACAGCAGGATCAGGTTATAGATATTCTTCAGAGATCCCAACAAAAGCAGGTACACTGGACTAGGGCACCTTCTTATTAGTCCTTGACTTTTCAACACACCAAACTTTGAAATCTAGTATGTATTTAATTGTCATTTGATATATCTGTGTATGATCATTTTCTATAATTTATCTGTTTGTTTACAATTTCATGAAATTAGGGTTTTGAGCATAATTGGACTTAATTGAACAACAAATTCACACAATTCCAATCTTCCCCTATGTTCCAAGTGACAAGAGATCTATAGTAGAGTTCTCTACTCAGTTGAGTGTTCTTGAATGTTTAGTGGTGAAAGGAGGATCAACATAAACCCTTAAAATCATCAAACCCCCTCATTTTCATTTTCCCACTTTTTACCCTAAACACTTTGTTAGAGATTCTTTATAGGAGGTAAGTGCATGTGCCTTACAAGATACTTGTTACCTTTGAAAAGAATCCACTGGGTTTTTTGGGTGTTTTGACACTTTGGTTTTTGTATGTATGTGACCTTGTGTTGAGATGAGCCATGCTTTCTAGAATATTCACGTAAACAGAGGATGCTATCCTAGATTATATCCTATTCTAGTATTGTGTTGTTTTGTATGATGCTTGAATTATTGTGATGGTGTTATTTCTTATGTGTTTGCTTGTGTGATCCACCCATGCCTATATGTATTTGATTGGTAGTTGTGCCACGTGTTTCATATATTGGTGCATGTTTATTGGTGTGAGTGTTTCCATATATTCCTTGGATGTGTGAGAGTTATGGCTTAGATAGTAGTGTTTCCATGATCTTATTCTTCATATCTTTGGGTTTGCCTAGAGTGGTATATAAATCTATTGTGCTTGATGATGGTAATATGGTAGGGTGGTTGGTAACATTTTCCCCACTAGTCCTTGAGCTGATTTTGTAGAAGCTAGATGGTTCTTTGTTCATTTCAAGACATTTTGACTATATTGTACAATATTCTTGTTGGGCCACTTTGGAGATGGTTTATTATGATGCATATTCATGCTTTGTATATCTTATTTATTGGAGTGTGATCCTTCTATGTTTGGAAAGTATCCTCCGTCATGTTATTATTTTATGTGATCATTTGGTTGAAAAATGATCCTTGTCTTGGAAGGAAATTGTCATTTTGAGAAAGTTGTTTTAGTTGTTAACATGGTTAAATTGTCATGTTGGTACTATATTTTATATATGCTGTTATTTCTTTGTTCCATATTTATTGGTGAAGTTGTATTGTGTGCATATTATGGTAAAGATATTCATGTTTGTATTTGGCCCTTCTCGATGTTGGTGTCAAATGAGTGTGGAATTTTGTATGGTGTTTCTCCTTTTTGGCATGTATGTGTATATGTTGGAAAATGTTTACTTTCTATATTTGAGTTGTGTTCATGCTTTTGAGTTGGTTATCATATTTAATTAATGCCTAGTGAGTAGATGGATTGTGTTTCAAATCCATGTTAGATATTTCATCCTTGAGATGTTTCATGACCAAACTTCCCATTGGCTTGTTAGTCATTTGTCGACATTGCTTGGCTTGGTGGCTATTTTTTGATGTGGATTGTTCTCGTCTTTGGAGAAGTGTGTTTCTTGTTCCACCTTCTCTCTAGTGCCTTTGTGTGGCATTTGGATAACTTTTCGTGCTTAGTGTGCAATTGGGACATGTGGTTGTTACACTTGCATTATGAAAAATTTTCTCATCCTATGTTTGTCAACTAATTCCCTAGTGTTAAAAGTTGGGGCATTACATAATGGTTGATAATTTTGGTCATTTGAGTTTGATAGATTTTTCTATGAGAATAGTATTGCATGGGATAAGACAACTCTATACACCCCTCAACAAATGGAGTTGCAAAGAGGATGAATAGGTCATTAATGGAGAGGGCTAGGAGTATGCTCAATAGGGCTAGTTTGGAACAAAAATTCTAGATATAGGAAATTAGTATCACATGTCACCCAACTAATAGGTCCTTTATAGTATTACATGTGGATAAAACCCTTATGGAGGTTTAGATGGGAAAAAATATCCCACTTCAACTTCTTTGATTTTTTGGTTGTGAGGCATATTCTCATGTGCTTAAGGAGAAGTGATCAAAATTGGATTATAAGGCAATGAAGTGTATCTTCATCATCTATGATGATAGTGTGAAAGGGTACAAGCTTTAGGATCCTATAACTAGGAAGGTATTGTATATTTGTAATGTGATCTTAGGGTTATCAAACATTCTCCTTTAGTTGAGAAACCATATGGGAGTACAAGGTCTATACTACAATTACAGACAAAGACCAAGATGGTTGCACCCAAATTAAAACTAGAGGTTCAGGCTGGACCATATGAGGATAGAACAAAGAACTTAGAGTTTAGAGGAGATAGAACCTCCACCTCATATTTTGAGGAGGTCCACTTGGTAGAGGAGGCAAAAAAGAGGTATAGCCTATTTTATTTTATATGTACTTTTTCCTTGATTACTAACACTAATGAAACTTGAACTATGATTGAGGTAATGGAGATGGATGATAGTGATTCCAAGAAGATGGCCATGGATGTTGAGATGGTTGCATTAAAGAAACATTGCATTTGGGACTTGATTTAGTTGCTAAAGGGGAGAAATCATGTTGGTTACAAATGGGTCTTCAAGAAGAAATTTGGTTCAAATGATAGTATTGAAAAGTACAAGGCGAGATTGGTTGCAAAACAATATTCCCAAGTTGAGGAAATTAATTATAGTGATATTTTTTCCTAGTTACTAAGCTAACATCCATTTGGTTCTTATTATCTATTGCAACAAGTTTTTATCTTGAGATTGAGTAGATGGATATGAAGATAGCTTTTCCTAAATGATGATATGGAGGAAGAAATGTACATGACAACCCAAGCACTATGCGGTAAAAGGTAAGGATTCATTGGTTTGCAAATTGAAGAAATATTTGTATGGTCTCAAACAACCTCCTAGAATGTGGTACCACATGTTTTAAATTTGAGATTTTTAAGGTCCAAATTAGATCATTATGTATATTTTAAGCAAGATGGTGAATGTTTCCTTGCTATCACTTTGTATGTGGATAATATGTTGATATTTGGTAACAATAAGGGGATGATTAGAGATCTCAAGTCTCAACTCATATTATAATTTGATATGAAAATCTTGGGGGCTATTAAGTTCATCTTAGGTATTGAGATTAGAAGAGATATAGATAACAAAAAGCTCTAGTTGGGATAGAGTAAGTATTTTGAATCTATATTACAACATTTCAACATGGCAGACTCTAAACTAGTTAGTGTTCCTATTGTGGTGGGGACCAAGTTATCAGTTGAGAAATGTCCTGATGCAGGAGCATCCACGGTCAATGGTAATCTTGCATCACCAAAAAATATTGTTATTTTAATTTGGTTTATTTTCAATAAGGTTTATGGGCTTGGGAAATAATATTAATATTTGCAACAAATGTGTTTTCTTGGGATATATTAATAAATGCAAATTTTGATGTAAAATATCCTAGTAATTTATAAATTTCTCCATTAATGGGGAGAATCTTTCCTAGGCATCCACTTGGAGATATGCATTAATTTGTATTTTGGTGGGACTAATTTGGTGGAAGATTATGTCATAAGCGGGTCAACAACTCCTATTTTTATTTCTAAAATTGTAACCTCTAAGAAGGGTGTGGATTTCGAAGAGGTGGTTCCAGTTGATGGTTTTAGTGAAACCATGGGAAATTTTAATGAAACCATGTGGGCCACAAGCTTTGCATGTTGTTGCACGTCTGGGTTGTAATTATGAAACCCATTCTCGGTAAAATGGGCATAAATCTCTCATTTCTTATCTAAATAAAGAAGTTCAAAATGTTTTGGAAAGATGGGAAGGAGGGGCACAAAACCCAAAAACCGTTTTAGAAAATTCCAAAAAATGAGGGAGCGGTGAGAGGAATAAGTGACAGATTTTCTTAGAGCTTTGGGGGAAGAAGAAAATTTGGAGATACCCAAATGCTGCTAGAAGGAGTCCAGAGGTGGAGAAACTTATTCGTTGCAGGTGTTGAATGTGTAATTCTTAGAAGTTCATAAGCTTCCTTATTTTGTAATGCATTTTCAGATTCAATAAAATATAAGTTGTAGATTTCTCTTCTATTTTCTGCTATTCACTTTATTTGCAACGTTCTTGCATAGGCTATTGTGTAGTTTATGTTGTAGATTTGAAAGGGAGAGTATCCCTCTTCATCAGTGGTATCAGAGCATGTGTTTGCAAGTATGGATAAGTTTCTACTTCATCATGTCCATATTAAACTATAGAAATGGAGAATATGTCTCATGTTTCTTATGCTACTATAGTTGGTAGTTTGATGTATGTCGTGGCTTGAAGAAAACGAGACAATTCTCAAGTATTCATAGTCTTGAGTCACTTTATGGCTAATCTTGGCAGAGAGTACTAGGTAGCAATGAAGAGAGCCTTCAGGTACTTCCAGGGAACTATATAGTATTATCTTTTGCTACTAGAGTCACTTGTGACATAGTGAGGGTCACTTACAATAAAGGAAGATTAGTAGCACTTCCAACAAAGCGAATGAGTACTTGCAGCACTTCTAGAGATCTAAGAAATTGTTGACTTGGAATAGATAGAAGATGTGGACAACATAAGATCTACTAGTGGTTGTCTTTAACCTATTTGGTGATGTGATTAGTTGGATGACCAAGCGATGGGTTGTGGTCACTTTATCCACTATAGAGATAGATTACATGGCAACTACTCATGCCTATAAGAAGGCAACTTGACTTTAGAAGTTATGTTTAGATGTTACGATAAGGGTCAGTGCAAGAAGATGGGTCCACTTTTTGGCCAAAAAGTGGAAGTGTTTTCCTTGATTTTAAGAATTTGTCACAATTGACCTAAAAATTTGAGGCACTTAAAGATTGAATCTTAAAAAAAGTTAGTAATATGAAATGTAGTACTTAGAGTCTAGTTTCCAAATATGTAATTTATTTTAAAATACCTAGATGATACAAATTGATTTTCAATAGGAATTTCTAAAAACTACTATTTAAAAGTCACTTTTTTTTTACCATACCATGCACGTGTACGGCCAACATAATTTGACCTAAATAAAAGTGTTTTTCTAAATCCTTTTGGAGAAATATGTGTAGTATAGTGAAGTTTGATGAGGATATTTTTTTATAATTTTTTTCCAAATATTTTTTTTATTAATTTTTTATTGGCCCTAATCGCTATTTTTGAAAACCCGTCGTGTACGACTAACATAATTTGAGCAATACTAGTCATAAAATGAATTTTTTTTCATTGTGTAAAGAATGATGTGTATATTGATGACATAATTTTTTAAAAAAAATTAAAAATTAAACGTTATTAAAAAAAACAAAAACCTGTCATTTCAAGTTTTTGGACCAGCTTGCTCATAAATTAAATAATAAATAGAAAAACAAGTCCAATAAAAAAAATTACATATTTGAAAACTACACATCGTCATCTGTAATGGGTTTTAATTTTGTAAAAAAAATTAGAAAAAAACATCATTAGCCATATTGGTAAAGTTGGTCTTTTCTCTTGCTCTGAACATAGACTTGTACTTGTAGGTCCAAGGCAAGGGGTTGGCTTACCATGCCTTTCCCAAGCCTCAGCTTTTAGGAATGGGAACCCATTCTAAAATGGGTACCCATTATTAACAGGTACCCATTTTAAAATAGGTACCCATTCCTTTTGTGGGAAAAAATGCATGTAGGGATTTTTTAAAAATTCAAATACCTATTTAGAAATGAGCACCCATTCCTAAATGGGTACCCATTCCTAAGCGGGTACTCGTTTAGGCTCGGGCACTCATTCCTAAACGGATACCCATTTCTGTTGGGATTTTTTCTTTTCCTGTGACTTCCCCTATATGTGGACCCAACTTCTTGTGGGAACCCATAAGTTAGGGAGAAATTAAAATTGTATGTGATAGTTAGATGTCATTAGATTAACAAAGAACCTAACTTTTCATGCATAGACAAGACATATATATGTTTAGTATCATTTTTTTTTGTGACATGGTGGAGGATAAAAGGATGATGCTTGAAAATATTAGCACTTTGGTGAATGTTGTAGATGTTTTGATGAAGCATATGAGCACATAGAAGTTTAGGTGATGCAATGAGTATATGGGGCTCATGGCCCCTAGAATTTAGATTTCTATGTCAGAATTCCTAATTTCTCTTTTGCAAGGTATTCAACAAGTGGGATAATAATGGGGAAGGTGTCTCGATCTTGCATCCCGATTCCCCATATATATTAATTAGTTTTATTTATTTATTATTTTGTCCTTGCATGGGAAAGAGGGTGTCCCACTTTGAGGTGAAATTCTTGGCCATGTGTCAATACTTTGTAATGTGTTTAAGAAATTGTAAGAGCATCCAATGTCATCATGATGACTAAGAGCATATTATGGTATTGTAATATGGGAGATACTTTTGACAAATCCTATGATGCATAAGAGCATGATTATAGGGGAGCTACATTGAAATTTTGAAAACATTATGACGCATCATAAGGCATCTTTGAATGGGGATAATGGAGCTAAAATGGAGTACCCAAGTTATTGAGATGGTTATGATAGATTATGACAATCTAATAAGATCTAATATTAGCATGTTGACTCATCATGGGAGTTGGCCATTGGAATTCCTCACGGGGATTTGGGTGCCATTTTTAGGGTGGTATTCATGCATGGTTTATGGTTTACCATTTTTGGTTTTCTATTTTGTATCTTCTATATATTGGTGCCTAGGATGGAGGTCTAGTATGATGTAATTTTTTAGGGGTTATGTTAAGATTTATCCAAACTTGTGTTGGTTGTTCTCTTATGAAGGCTTGAGCTTGCTGATGTATTGTAACTAGATTGGTGATTTGAATACATTGGTTCAAGATTTGGAGGCTAGGTTTTTTCCCAAAAGGGTTTTCCTCACTTAAACATTGTGGCATTATGGTATATTATTTGTGTGTATATTTTCTTTTGAAACTACTAGATCATATTTTGCATGCATTTATCTCCTCATTGATTAGTGTAGGAAGTGTCTCCACTATCATATTCCTTTCAATATTACATTTCCTTTGTATTAGCAAACCAAAAAATCCTAGTTTCACATTAGGTCATTACATCACCCCTTTGTATTTTGTTTTAAGTTTCAAGTTACTGTCATTAGGATAGTGTCTGATCCACTCATTGCATGTTGTATTTTTTACTTTTATCACAAAATGTTAAGATGAATCCAAGGATTTTCAGAAGGAGAAGACCCTCACTTAGAAATGATTTGAGGCCTAAGTTGAATCCTAGCACGAATAACTCTGTAGATGAGGATCTAGATGAAGATGTAGGTGTATGTGAAAGCTATATAAGATAGAATAGTGCAAGATAGAGAGATATAGAATTTAAATAGTAAATTTATTATTAATTGATTGAGTATTCTATACATGGCATGTCCTTGAGAAAGATGTATGATTGTTATCTTCTAAATATACCTATTTGTCTACTTATCGATTGATTAAATGATGCCTATCTATGTTATAGATATGTATATATAGATAACAAAGATTTAATCTCATGGAAGCCGAGAGGAACTAGAAAGTTGAATCAACCCTATGGAAGTGGAATTGTCTCATATGTTTGACTCCTTAGCTTCTGATGGTTTTGGACTATAATTTTTTATTGGTGGTTTATTGGTGTGCTCCTAGACAACCCAACATAGTGTGAGAATTAGGAGTGCCAACTAGATTGTCATGTACATTAGTTCAAGCCTACAAATTGATTCTTAGAACAAAAAAATTAATTTTGGTGAGGATTGGACATTGTAGTTTGGCCTATATGTGTACTAGACCCTACTAAATTTATGGTAGGAACTATAGGATTTTTGGTGAAGATATGATTACCACAAAAGTGTGTGTTTCTAAGAAAAGTTCTTTGTGCCATAGTTGGAGTATGTGTGACACTTGTTGGAGAGTATGTGGTGGTCATTATGTTCCTATGAGAATCTGGGAGGTGTTCTAGTGTACCATAGACCATTAATATGTTATTATAGTTATTACAAGCCATGCGAATGGTCTTGGCATCACATGATGAACCACTATTAGTGAATCCTCTTAGATTAGTCACCTCTCCTTATGAATCAATAGTCCTAATTGTATTGAGTTTAGGAAGTAGGTGTAAAATCCTTGACTTCTAGTTGTTTCTCAACAAAGCATTTGGCTTGTTGGAGGAGCTAACCATTTTTCACAACTCTATATGTAGGCATGTAATAGTTTTATGTAGACAGTTTTCAAATTTGATCTATCTTGTTTACAATAGGTTGTTCTTCAGTTGGAGGTTAGGTGTTGAAAGCTAAATATGTATAGTTGAATGGAACAATCTTCTTTGGAGCCAATGTGAAATGTGTTGAACATGAATTCACTTTAAGAATCTAGTATCTCTTATTTCCCATTATAATAACTACATTGGGAGGATTGGCATTGTACACACACTTATGATTATGCATGTATATACGGTCAAGGAGTATTGTATAGATTTATATTGGCACTACATAATAGACCACTTCATCCTTGAAAGGATGAGTAACATATGAAAAACAACATTGGAGAGTGAGATGCATACCTTAGGTGTTGGAGGAGTTGCGCCATCCCAATTTTTAGACATACGGATGAGGCATGGTTGGCAACTTCAATCTCTCAATAGTTTCTGAAGAGATTAGAATCTTCATATGTGACTTCCATCAATCATGAGTTCCAATGGATACCCTTTCATCATCATTTATGAATGGAATAGCCACTCTACTTTATCTTCTTTAGGGATCACCTATGTGGCGTTGACTAGGATGTTGGGATATGTGTTAATGGTTCCATGATTTAAGGTTTTGACATCATCATCCTTTATTTAGGTGTTTGTAAGTATATTATTCTAAGCATGGAACCCATTGTTGGAATGACTGCAACTTAGATTGTGCCTGTCACACCACTTACCTGTATCGAATGGTTTGCTCTTTTCTGAACATAGTGTCTTCTTTGTCACATTAGTTGCTTCTTGCTTTCCCTTTTTCTTGAGTTCCTTCTTAATGGTTTCCACATAGTGATATACTCTCCCATCATCCTGACTTTGATCATCTTTAGTCATGATTGGATGGCTAGTCATAGTTTGCTACAGTCCTTGAGGAATTAATGCTACATTGACTTGAACAAGGTTAGCCTTGCATAGATCTCATGGAAGGCATCGATGTATGCCTAGACTAACTAGTCATGTCCTTGCTACAATTGTGACCACTGTATGTAGCAATTAACATAAATATCTTCAAGATAATACTCTTCCTTGAAGGCTTCCAAGAACTAATTCTAGATTGGCTCAAATTTATCTTTCATTTATTTCTCCTCCCAAAGTGCATGGTCTTGACACCACTTCTTCATAAGTGAAGAAACTTTTAGGATAGAAATATTAATCTTCTCTTCATTAGAGAAGTTGTTCATAAAAAAGTAAGATTTTTACTGAACTGACTAGCTATCTATAACATTAGCATTGATTTTACCATCAAACACAAGAACATGTAGGATTACTTGAAATCTAAGGTGGATCCAACCATCAAAAGCTCTACTTAATTACAAGGTCAATGAAACAACCCATTCAAGGACATTTGTAAACTAGTTGAACAATTTTTTTGTTGGTCCATGATTTCTTCTTTAATTTTACTCTTGATCATCATGTGTATCTCCTCTTGCATTGGTTTGGAAATCTTGAAATGGGTTGATAGGTAATCTGATGGATCTCGGGGCTTAATTTCAAATCTTGATTACTTCAATAATGATTGAAAGGACATTCAAGATGAAGATGAACCACTCTAATACCACTAATTTAGGGGCCAAGTTGAATCCCAATGGACAACTCTCTAGATGAGGATCTTGAAGAAGTTGTAGGTATATGTGGAAGCTATGTGACACAATTGTACAAGGCATAGAGAGGTATATAATCAAAATAATAAATGCATTTTTATTTGACTATTTGTTGAATTGTATATGACATACCCTTGAGAAAGGTATATGATTAACATCTTTTAAATTTAACTATTTGTCCATTTATTGATTGATTGAATGATGCCTAGCTATGTTACATTATATATATATATATATATATATATATATATATATATATATATATATATATATATATATATATATATATGATTGAAAGGACATTTAAGATGAAGATGAACCACTCTAATACCACTAATTTAGGGGCCAAGTTGAATCCCAATGGACAACTCTCTAGATGAGGATCTTGAAGAAGTTGTAGGTATATGTGGAAGCTATGTGACACAATTGTACAAGGCATAGAGAGGTATATAATCAAAATAATAAATGCATTTTTATTTGACTATTTGTTGAATTGTATATGACATACCCTTGAGAAAGGTATATGATTAACATCTTTTAAATTTAACTATTTGTCTATTTATTGATTGATTGAATGATGCCTAGCTATGTTACATTATATATATATATATATATATATATATATATATATATATATATATATATATATATATATATATATATATATATAAATATATATTTCATGATGTGGAGACCAAGAGTTGATAGGAAGTTCAACTATCACAATCAAAGGGGAACTATCTCCTATTTTTGACTCCTCATCTCCTAATAGTTATGGAGTGTAACTATTTAGTAGTAATTTCTTAATGTGTCAAGGTGGATGACCTAGCATAGCATGAACCTTAGGAGTTCCAACTAGGTTACAATATTGACTACATTGTTTGAACCCTATAGAGTGATGCTTAGAACAACACAATGAGTTGTGTTGAGGATTGGACATTGTGGTTTGGTCCAAAGGTATACTATATCTTGCTAAAGCCATGGTAAGAATTGTAGGATGTTTGGTGATAGTATGATTATTGTAGAAGTGTTTGTCTTTGAGCAAAGTGATTTGTGTCACTATTTGAGTATGTGTGGCACTTGCTAGAGAATGTGGAACCGTCTTTGTGTTTATGTGAACATTTAGGAAGTGCATTGGTGTATCACAAAAATGAGGTGTTATCACAAGCCACAATAGTAGTTTTAGCATCACCATGTGTTCCAGTGTTAGTGAATCCTCTTAGTTCAAGAAAGCTCCCAAAGGTGTTTGTTATCACTACTAGTTTGTCACTGTAGTTGAAGACATTGGAGTGAATCTTTGTTTGCTAGTAGCTAAGGTATACATGTCTTAGGTGTATTTTTGCAATCAAAGTTAATTTTACATGCCATGTTCTAATCTACAAATGTAGAGATCAAATCCACAAGTATAGATTTGACCTTGAGTTATAGACAATTCAAATTCTGACATAATCTAGTCATCTTATTTTATTCATCCTAAATTTAATATCAAATTCTAACTATTTATCATTGATCACAATTTCAAATTTTAATTAAACATACATAATCTATCCAATCTTTATTATCTTAAAAAATAATTTACTCACATTGCTTAAAAGTAAACACTTGATAAAAACATGAGATTGACCAAGAAGTTTGAGCTCTACTAGGGTTTCCTTTTGGCCTCCCTGTTCATATGTCATATTGCAGTTTCCTACAGGAAATTCCTTGTGCTAGCCTACATTTATTATGGAGCATTATCATTCATTAGGATTGAGGGTGCTTTCTTCCCTTTAAATGGCCTCAACCTTTGATGACCAACACTAATGGCTCCTCCACACTCAAGTGTCCCTAAAAGTTTGTTCCCAAGGTGTTTCACAAGGGATGTGCACTGATTCACCCCCTGATATTGTGCTTCCCATTCCAGAATTTGATAATGCCTACAAATGGCTTGAAAATTTTACTTTGATTATGTATTTTGTGGGTAGAGTCCCACCTAAAAGCATGCTCAATGATTGGGTTAGTCGGACCTAGTCCCCACATGGGATCCGCCTTGAGGCCATGCAAAACCTCAGTAAGGGGTTTTTTCTTTTTCACTTTTTTGAAGCCAACCATGTTGAAACTATCCTCTCCCAGGGCCCATGGTGAGTCTACTCGTCCCTCCTTGTGTTCAAACCTTGGACCCAAGATTTTTCTATCTCTGATGAGAAGTCCATTCACGTCCCTATCTAGGTGGAATTTCTTGGCCTTCCCTTTCTGTGTTGGAATTTTCTTAGCCAAATAGTTTCTTCTTTGGTTTCTTTTGTTTATTTAGAACCAGAGAAGTTCTATTTAACTCATCCATGCTAGGGAGTAAAAAGTGGACAGTAGCCTTTTTACCTCCTTGTTTAGCTCCTAGGTCCCCGTGATTATATTATACATTCCAAATATTCATCCTGATGCAAAATCCCTCGAAACCAATGCAGATTGGGAACAAGGGGCCCATATTCTTCCTTACCCTAGACCAAAAAGGTGCCTTGGGACTTAGGCTCATGCACCCAAGTCCTCCATGATTGGTGTTGGGAATTAACGTGTCTCAACCTTGCAATTACTAACATTGATTTATTATTTGATTATTTATTTATTTTTTTAATTTGTATTTTACTTGCACATTTAGTTTTGGCATTTAGTTTGAGGTGGCATTGTGACACGTCATCCTACTTGTAATATGCTTTGAGCGGTCAAGTCAAACACATGTGGATTTGGGCATCCCATTTGAGGTGGCAATAATATGCCATGTGTCGGCATCTTGTGGTATGGCAGAAGTGTTATTGTGTATGACAGAATCTATGACGCATAAGAGCCAAGTATAGAGATTCTTAGGACAAGTGAAGACAAGTGTCGTAAAGTATCTTTGCATATGGAGAAGGCATCTTTTGGTGCCCAAGTTGGGCTATGACATGTTGTAAGAGGAATATGCTATATTTAGTCTTGTATGACCAATTCTCTTACAACATTTAAGGTTGTTATGTTGGGAAAATCTATGACAACTGTAAGATGCGTAAGAGCATTTGTCATAGTCTATTTTTAGCATGGAGCACTCTATCCTTGGGAAGTCAAATCTGCAATGTTATGATAGATGTAAGAGAGTTATTTGCATCTTGGACAAGTGTCCTTTGATGCGGGAAAATGGCCATGTGGCCAAGATGGATGCCTATCTCTAGAGGCTTCCCAATATTGCCTTGTAACTCTATATAATGTGAAGTTTTGGAGTTGTAGATAAATTGTGTATTGATAGGTATTGTTATGCTACCGGAATAACTCTAGAAATGACCGTCAAAGACTCCTAAGAACTTACATTGCAAGTGTGTTGTAAACATTCCTTGTTTTGATAATACATTGTGTAGGTTTTGGAGTGTGGGGTTTTTCTCCCGTAAAGGTTTTCCCGTGTCACTTTATTTATGTATTGTGTTGCTACTGTAATATTTATGTTATATGTTTAAAATTTCTACAATTGTAAGGATTAAAACAAATTTGCATACTATTCCCCTCATTAGATTGGTGTAGGAAGTGTGTTACGTGTACCTTGTTTCCTTTCAGTTGGTATCAGAGCTTGATCACCTGTGATCCTAATTGTTAGGTAGGGGTTTTTTGACCTAATCTTTGATTGAGTGGGAGTTTATGTAGAGTATTATATAATCTTGTTGCAGAAAGAAGATGGCAGGCACATCCAGTAGAATTGAATTGGAAAAGTTTAATGGCAGTAATTTCAAGTTGTGGAAACTCAAAATGGAAGACATGCTTGTTGACAGAGATCTATGGGAAGCAATTTCTGGCACAAAACCAATGGCAATGCCTCAAGATGAATGGGATCTCAAAGATCATAAAGGTAAGGGTCTTGTGAGAATCTGTTTAGTTAATTCCGTCCTGTTGAATGTTCATGAAGAGAAGACCACGAAGGAGCTATGGAAGAAACTTGGTGATTTTTATCAGGCTAAATCCTCGATAAACAAGTTATTCCTACGGAAGAATCTATATTCTCTAAGGATGGATGATGGTGGATCAATTACAGATCATCTAAATTCTTTTAACATGTTATTTGCATAGTTGACATCCATTGGTGTAAAGATGAAGGAGGAGGATCATTGCATGACCTTGCTTTTTTCTTTGCCAGACTCGTGGGAACACCTTATCATGGCCATTGGGAGTACTACAACCACCGTCAAGATGGATGAAGTGGTGTCTTCACTGTTATCTAAAGAGATGTGGAGAAAGTATTCTGAATCAGCATAGGAGGCTCTTGCAGTTCATGGTAGACCCAAAGAGAAAGGGAAAAAGAAAGACAAGAAAGATGAAAAGGGCAAATCCAAATCCCATCAGAGATCCAAATTTCTTGGAAATTCCAAGGAACTTTGTTGGAACTGTGGTAAATCTGGGCACTTCTGAAAGGAGTGTAAAAAGGATAAGAAGAAAAAAAAGAAGAACATCTCTAATTCTGATTCTGACAAGTCACAAGATGATGGTGATACTTTTGTTGTAGCCTTGGCCACCCATGCATCAGAGGATGTGTGTCTGATTGACTCTGGTGCTTCCTTCCACGTGACCTCACATCGAGGTTAGTTTACAAAGTATGAAGAATACGATGGTAAGATGGTGTACTTGGGTGATGACTCTCACTTGAAGATAGTTGGTTGTGGAAGAGTCTTGATTTGATTACCTGATGGATGAGTGAAGGGGATCAATGGGGTTATGAACATCCCCAGTTTAGCATGAAACTTGCTCTCTATAAGTAAATTGAATGATGCAGGTGTGCAGGTTGTCTTCTCAGGTGGAGGATGCAAGATGATGAGAGGAGTTATGGTGCTTGCTAAGGATACTCAGAGAGGTACTCTATTATAGCTAGATGCATGCACTACCCAGTGTAATAGTTCTTCTATTTTAAAGAAAAGACCTTTAGATTATTCATCCTCACCATTGGAACCCGCAGCAAAAAAGTGTGTTGCTTCTACTTCCGATGGTAGTGCTTTCTGGGTACCTAAGGGTGCTCATGCTTTGGAAATGAAAATTCCTGCTGAAAAGACAATGTTGTGGCATAAGAGACTGTTGGAGTACAGAACAACACTAAGAGGGGGGGTGAATCAGTGTTGTATAAACTTTTCAACTTTTTGCACCTTTTAACTTACAAGATAAAGAGAAAGGAAGATATCAATGATCTGTTAAACATATATGCAAAAGTATGATAATGAAAAGTATGAATCAAGACCTTAAGAACAAATCATTAGGGCACATGAACACATGAAGACAAACAAGAACCATGACACCTGATTTGATGAGTGGAAAACCCTCTAGGGGAAGAAAAACCACTCTGTAATGCTTCACTAGCTTAATCAAGCACCTCACTAATTACAAATAGGTCTCACTGACCATACAAGCCTCACTGGATACAAAGAGGTCTCACTGACCATACAAACCTCACTAGAAAATGTAATCACCATCATTAAAACATAAAGCCTAGTGTGCAAGAAATGATTGCAAGTCAATCTGATTTACACCATTGCATAACATGTGATTCATCACTCACACAAAGATTCAAATACAATCACTACACAAAGAATACAATAACTTTCTTCCCTAAGTTTGCATATTCTTTTACAATCATACTCAATTCAATCTGCATATCAATCTCATTATCTCTGCACAATCAATTGCATATTATCTTCATACTTGACATCTATAATTTTTTTGCATAATGTCTTCAACCTTTGTTTGATTCATTCCTGCAAAACATGATCTCATACATCTCTTAAATCACATACAAAATATCATGATTCATCTATATTTTCTCTTCAAAAGAATCTTCACAAAATGTCTTCATCACTGCATATTGGTCCACACCCAAAATCACCAATAAATGCATATGCAAAATCATTATATAAAAAATAGAATGTCCTTTCACATTCTTCTCCTCTCTGCATAAATCATCTTCAAAAATCCATTTACCTGCAAAAATAAAATCATATTCCTCTTTTCTGCAAGACCATTCAAATTCTTCTTTTCTCTTATACATTTTTCCTTCTCATAAAAAACCTTCATTCAGTACCAAAAAAATCGCAATGATCCTGCAAAGAAAAATTTGACCTTTCATTTTTATTTCTCTTCAATCACCTCATCAAATCACCTGCAATTTCTTTTTAAGACCTCACACAAAAAATAATGTCTTCAAAATTCCATTTTTGTTCTCAATAAAATCTTTCATACTGCATCTATAATATTATTAGAAAAAAAATGACCCTTCATATATTCTTCTCCTTCTCTCTGCAATTTTCTTCTTTCATAAAAAGAAACTATTCATATTACTTAAAAAAACTTTTCTTTTTAGTCTTCAAAGTCATGAATGGATAGAATAAAAAATAGAATAAATCTCCCAAGAATTTGAGCTTTTAAAACCACAACAATCTGTCTTAAAAAAACTATCTAAAAATAGTCTTGAAAAAGAAAAAGCACTGTAGTTTACATAGTGAAGACGTTCATGGGCACATCAATGTGCAAGCATAGGTGCAGGGTCTTAATTTTAAATTAGGGCCATTGATCATGGTCATCATTCCCACCAAAGATTTAAAAGGAACCATTGATAGGTTTTTGGCGCCCCACGCACTTAGAAGCAAACCACACCAATCGATAGAAGGGTTAGAGGGGGCCGATTAAGGTATGGTTGTGACCCCTCAATGTTGTCACTTAAGTGACAAACCACCTGCAATAGCAAGTCAGTGAACTAATATAACATAAAGTGCAATATGTCAAGACAACCATTTGAGGATAGGTTAAATGCAATAGGAATAGAACCTTGAACCTTAGGAGATTATGATTTAGGAATAAGGTTTAGGAATATTTAGGGTCTATAAAAGAATATTTTGAACAATATGGATTTAGGAATTAAAACCTTAAGTTCTTTGTGAGACAGGACAGAGACAATATATAGACAAGGTTTCAAAAACATTATACTTCGGGATTCACAAGTAATTATCATTAGGAATATATCCTAGATGATTATGAGAAACAACCTAGGCCCAAGACACTCAGAGATAATTTGAACTTTCTTGTTGTCCTAGTTCATAAGTATTCACATGAACATGATGAGGACATGAACAACAAAGTTTGATGTATGACAAGCACATTAACTCTAACCACTAGATACCTCCAAAGACACCTGACAAGTGACCCTTTGATGATGGTGACATCTGATCCTCTGAAGATGTGCTTCTCAAATCAATCTTGCCAAACACCACATATCATAAACATTATAATCCTAAACTCATAAAACATGTGAGCTTTATGAAATCTTGAATCATGAAGCAACAAGTATCAAAATAAATGGAGATAGCATGAACACCACTTGGCACATGAACCTGGTAACCTGGTATGGTATGAACAACACAAACATCCTGATCAAATGGGAGCATCTCATCTCTTACCACATTTACATATCTGACTACACTAATCCTAATGACATCAATCAAACTGAGAACTCAACACCTTTTTGACATTAATGATAATCAATCTCCCCCTTTGTCATTGATGGAAAAAACTACATGATGTATTTTCTCTCTCTCCCCCTCTTTTTGACATCAGATGACAAAGGTTGAATTAACTCCCCCTATTTAACTCCACTGAAAAATGTTAAATCTTGATCATAACATTTACAATCACATTGCATTATGAGGATTTTGAAGACATAAACTCTTGTTAACCTGTTATCTTTCCTTTGAACCTATGATGACAAAAATAACAATCCTGAAGCAAGCATATGATAAACCATATTAACAATACCTTGAAACAACTCTTCAATTTGACCTGGAGCACATACATCCTGAAGCACAGATCCTGAAAGCAACATCATGAGAGGCACACCAAACAAAACATCAAACCACTTTTATAAACTACCCATAAACTGTACCATATTATCAGCACAATACCACTTCTTGTCACAACACCAATATGAAGATAAAGATGAAAAACTGACATCATTGAGATCCTCTGATCACTTCTTTTGACAAGATGAAGGATGACATATATGAACTTGAACTTCATGCAAAAATATCATAACCACTTGAACACCCATAAACACAAACATGAAGACTACTCATCACACTATTCACAACTCATGATGACATGATGATCACACAAGAGATGACCTTGCCAAGACTTCCATGATAGTGACTACAAGATGGACAATCAATCTATAACAACCTGCAACCAATCTACTCTTACACACACTTCTTAATATGATAAAGAATGAAGACCATCCTATAAGGAATAAAGACTATCTTGATGAAGACCATCCTCCTATTCCTGCATATGACACTTTTTTTCAACACAATGTCAAATACATCTTAAACATATTGTAATCAACAAGAACTATTGCCTCTTGACTTTATCATTCAAATCAGCTCATCAAGACTGCACATCAACAAACTAACTACATCATCAAGTTCTTCCTGCAACAACACTTTGCAAAACCAAATGCAAAGATAAGTGCTATGAATTGACTTCTTCCATTTTCAACCTCCTCAGTCAACATATGCTAACATCTGATGAGAGCTCCATGGGTACACCTTAACTGGAATTGAATAGCTCTTTGCTAAGACAACCAACATGATATGAACAAGATATAAATAGGATCACTTATAAACCAAGTCACTCAACATCATCAAACTCTTTGTGCATTGAACCCCTAAACATCTTGTAAGCATTATCAGGTAAGAATCTAATAATATGATAAACAAGACAAGATCATCATATTGACAAGCACCAAATAATCTCCTCCTAAAACTTCTTGGGGATAATTGATAGGACATGAACAACTCCCCCTTACTTCATGCTATATGTTATGCAACTGATGATGTAACTTGTGCAAAATGCACAAGTTTAGGATCTATCTTCTCTTGGCTTTGTTTCAGTCTCCAAACTTTCATAGGTTCTTTCTTTTGTTCTGGTTTCTTCTTCCAAACCTTTTCAACCTTTTTCTTTTTCCAACCTTTCAAATCAGGTGATGTTGTTCTTGCATACATTCTACAACTATATGCTTTGTGACCAGGAGAATTGCACTTGAAACATACAATATTAGCATTCCTTATTGATGCAAATTGACTTCTTCTATAATTAACTACTTTGTGTCCAAAATGATTACAGATATAACAATAACCATTAAATGAATAATTATACCTATACATATATGCTTGTCTTACTTGAGTAGCTCTTCTGAAACTTTTCCTTTGCTTGTGCATTTTGCCTTCAGGAGCAGCATCATGATAACTTAAATCAATTTTCCTTCTAGGAGTCTCTCTGACTTTGGAACACTCTCCTTCTTCATAACCTAAACCAGTAGTATCCTTATGATACTTTTGTTTTCCCAACATTTCATGTAACTTGTTTGTGCTTTCTTCAAAGTCCTGATATTTCTTGGACAAAACCTTGAGACCTTCATAATCTTTTCTAAGATTGATAATTTCAGCCTCTAATTTTAGATTTTCAATTCTTTTAATCTCAAGGTCAGATTTTGTTACATCTATTATTCTCTTGCCCTCTTCAATTTCAGTCTTTAGTCTGATAATCAATCTGTCAGATTCATCAACATGACTTTTTCATCCTATAATCTGATTTCTTGTGTCTTCAAGATCAGAAGATACTCTTTCAAGGTTTGAAAGTGCTTTGTCTTTGGATTCTTTTTCTTGTTGTAGTAGCAACTCTAATCTCTGATTATCCTTTTTGTACTTCTTGATTTCACTCAGAGAACACAAGAGTTCTCCTTCAGCATCAACCTCATATTCTTGTTCATCATACTTCTGATTATAATAACCCATAATGTGATCTTCTTTTGAATTAGATTGAACCTCATCTCCTTTATGTGAATGACTTCCATCATTGTCACTCTTCTTAGATAACAAGTTGTCCTCACCTTCAAGTGCATCACCTTGATAGATTCTTATCAATTCCCTCCACACATCCTGAGTTGTTTCACAATGCATAACTTTACAAGAAACTTCATTAGATAAACTAGACAGGATAGCCTTCTTTGCAATATGATTATATTCATAAGCCTCTTTGCTATTTGTAGTGTTAGGTGATTGAGAGGAAACAAAATACCCATTCTCAACTGACATCCAAACACCATACCCTAAAGAGGATAGATAGATTTGCATTCTAATACACCAAACAAAGAAGTCTGAACCATCAAATAAAGGAGCTCCAGAAAACTCTTTCTCTAATTTAATACCTGATTCAACTTGTGAGACATTTCTATTAATAGATTCTATATCAACATTTAAATTTGATAAAAATGGTGCCTTTTGATCAATAGGAGACTTGACATTTCTCTTTTCTCTATTTCTTTTGTACTTACCCATGGTACTCCACACTCAGGACCTACCCAAGCCAATTAAGCTTCTATAGGGAACCTATGCTCTGATACCACTTGTTGGAGTAAAGAAAAACATTGAGAGGGGGGCTGAATCAATGTTGTATAAAATTTTCAACTTTTTGCACCTTTTAACTTACAAGACATAGAGAAAGGAAGATATAAATGATCTATTAAACATATATACAAAAGTATGATAATGAAAAGTATGAATCAAGACCTTAAGAACAAATAATTAGGGCACATGAACACATGAAGACAAACAAGAACCATGACACTTGATTTGATGAGTGGAAAACCCTTTAGGGGAAGAAAAACCACTCTGTAATGCTTCACTAGCTTAAAATCAAGCACCTCACTAATTACAAACAGGTCTCACTAACCATACAAGCCTCACTGGCTACAAAGAGGTCTCACTAACCATACAAGCCTCACTCACAAATACAATCACCATCATCAAAACATAAATCCTAGTGTGCAAGAAATGATTGCAAGTCAATCTAATTTACACCATTACATAACCTATGATTCATCACTCACACAAAGATTCAAATACAATCACTCCACAAAGAATACAATAACTTTCTTCCCTGATTTTGCATATTCTTTTGCAATCATACTCAATTCAATCTGCAAATCAGTCTCATTATCTTTGCACAATCAATTCACATGATGCACAATCAATTGCATATTGTCTTCATACTTGACATGGTTTAATCTATAAATTTGTTGCATAATGTCTTCATCCTTTGTTTGATTCATTCCTACAAAACATGATCTCATACATCTCTCAAATCACATACACAATATCATGATTCATCTGTATTTTCTCTTCAAAAGAATCTTCACAAAAATGTCTTCATCACTGCATATTGGTCCACACCCAAAATCACCAATAAATGCATCTGCAAAACCATTATATAAAAAATAGAATGTCCTTTCACATTCTTCTCCTCTCTACATAAATCGTCTTCAAAAATCCATTTACCTAAAAAAAAAATCATATTCCTCTTTTCTGCAAGACCATTCAAATTCTTCTTTTCTCTGATACATTTTTCCTTCTCATAAAAAACATTCATTCAATCCCAAAAAAAATCACAATGATCCTTCAAAGAAAAATTTGACCTTTCATTTTTATTTCTCTTCAATCACCTCATCAAATCACCTACCATTTCTTTTTAAGATCTCACACAAGAAATAATGTCTTCAAAATTCCATTTTTGTTCTCAATAAAATCTTTCATACTGCATCTGCAATATTATTAGGAAAAAAATGACCCTTCATATATTCGTCTCCTTCTCTCTACAATTCTCTTCTTTCATAAAAAGAAACTATTCATATTCCTTAACAAAACTTTTCTTTTTAGTCTTCAAAGTCATGAATGGATAGAATAAAAATAGAATAAATCTCCCAAGAATTCGAGCTTTTAAAACCACAATAGTCTGTCTTAAAAAACTATCTAAAAATAGTCTTGAAAAAGCAAAAGCACTACAGTTTACACATTGAAGACATTCACGGGCACGTCAATGTGTAAGCACAGGTGCGGGGTCTTAATTTTAATTATGGCCTCTGATCATAGTCATCGTGCCCACTAAAGATTTTAAAGGAACCATTGATAGGTTTTTGGCGCCCCACGTGCTTAGAAGCAAACCACACCAATTGGTAGAAGGGTTAGAGGGTGTTGGTTAAGGTATGGTCGTGACCCCTCAATGTTGTCACTTAAGTGACAAACCACCTGCGATAGCAAGTCAGTGAACTAATATAACATAAAGTGTAATATGTCAAGACAATCATTTGAGGATAGGTTAAATGAAATAGGAATAGAACCTTGAACCTTAGGAGATTATGATTTTGGAATAAGGTTTAGGAATATATAGGGTCTATAAAAGAATATTTTGAACAATATGGATTTAGGAATTAAAACCTTAAGTTCTCTGTGAGACAGGATAGAGACAATATATAGACAAGGTTTCAAAAACATTATACTTTGGGATTCAAAAGTAAATGTCATTAGGAATATATCCTAGATGATTATGAGAAACAACCTAGGCCCAAGACACTCAGAGATAATTTGAACTTTCTTACTGTCCTAGTTTAGAAGTATTCACATGAACATGATGAGGACATGAACAACAAAGTTTGATGTATAACAAGCACATTAACTTTGACCACTAGATACCTCTGAAGACCCCTGAAAAGTGACCCTTTGATGATGGAGACATCTGATCCTCTGAAGATGTGCTTCTCAAATCAATCTTGCCAAACACCACATATCATGAACATTATAAGCATGAACTCATAAAACATGTGAGCTCTGTGAAATCCTGAATCATGAAGCAACAAGTATCAAAAGAAATGGAGATAGCATGAACACCACTTGGCACATGAACCTAGTAACCTGGTATGGTATGAACAACACAAACATCCTGATCAAATGGGAGCATCTCATCTCTTACCACATTTGCATAGCTGACTACATTGATCATGATGACATCAATCAAACCGAGAAATCAACACCTTTTTGACATCAATGACAATCAATCTCCATCAGAGACTTGGTCACATTGGTGAGAAGGGTCTTAGAGCCCTGAAAAATAAAAACCTCGTTGAGGGGTTAAATGATTGTAATCTTGAGTTTGACTTTTTCTAACATTGTGTATATAGAAAACAAAATTGTGTTCAATTTTACTCGAGTTCTCATAAGTCTTCTGGTGTGTTGGATCTTATTCATTCAATGTGTTTGGTCCTGTGAATGTTCCTTTGATTTCCAAATCATTGTATTTTGTATCATTCATTGATGATTACAGTAGGAGGACATGGATTTATTTTCTTAGAAGCAAATCTGAAGTCTTTGGTCGGTTCAAAGAGTTTAAAGCTTTTGTTGAGAATCAGACTAGTAAAAAGATTAAGTGTTTGAGAACTGATAATGGTGGTGAGTTTTGTTCTACAGAGTTTGATAAGTTCTGTAAAGAACATGGGATTGAAAGACATAAGACAACTACATACACCCCTCAGCAAAATGGAGTTGCAGAGAAGATGAATGGGACATTGATGGAGAGGGCTAGGAGTATGCTTAGTGATGCTAGCCTTGAACAAAAGTTTTGGGCTGAAGTTGTAGCCACTGCTTGCTACCTAGTAAATAGGTCTCCTACATCAGCTCTTGTTGATAAGACACCCATGGAGGTGTGATCTAGTAAGAAGCCCTCATTAAGACATCTTCATGTTTTTGGTTGTGAGGCATATGCACATGTACCTAGGGAGAAGAGGTCAAAATTGGAGAACAAGGCAGTTAAGTGTATCTTCATTGGCTATGGTGTCAGTGTGAAAGGGTACAAGCTTTAGGATCCTATGGCTAAAAATGTCTTGTATAGCAAAAGTGTTATCTTCACAGAGGTAACACCTTATCCTATTGTTTTATAGCTAGAAGAAAAAGAAAAGAAAGAGGATGTGGTTCAATTTCCTACTACCCCTGAGAAGACTAAACTGAAAGACCCTGTTGGACCTGGTGATGAGGAGAGCTCTAGCAGCTCTAAAATTTCAGATGAAGAAGTTGAACCTCCACCTTAGCCTTTGAGGAGGTCCACATAAAACAAGAAGCAACCTGAGAGGTTTGGTTATACACTACTTGATTCTAGTTGTGCTTTTGCTTTGCTTACTAACACTGATGAGCTTAGAACTGTGATAGAGGCTATGGGCATGAAAGATGCAGGTTCCTGGAAGGAGGCCATGGAAGATGAGATGGATTGTTTGGAAAAGAATAAAACTTGGGACTTGGTTCCTTTGCCTAATGGATGGAAACCTGTTGGATGCAAATGGGTGTTCAAGAAGAAATTTGGTGCAGATGGTAGTGTTGAGAAGTATAAGGCTAGATTGGTTGTGAATGGGTATTCACAAGTGGAGGGAATTGATTACGGTGAAATTTTCTCTCCCATTGCAAAGCTGACATCTATTCAGTTCATGTTATCTCTTGCAGCAGCTTATGACTTAGAGGTGGAACAAATGGATGTGAAGACAACTTTCCTTCATGGTGATTTGGAGGAAGAGATTTACATATTACAGCCAGAGCATTACATAAAAAAAGGTAAAAAACATTTGGTTTGCAAGTTAAAGAAGTCTTTGTATGGATTGAAACAATCTCCTAGGATGTGGTACTTGGAGTTTGATGCCTTTGTGTTGTCTATTAGATTTTTGAGATCAAAATCATATAATTGTGTGTATTACAAGTTTGACAATGATCGTATTCTCATTATTGCACTATATGTTGATGATATGTTGCTGATTGGGAATGGTAAGAATATGATTTCTTATTTGAAGTCTCAATTGTCAGCACAGTTTGAAATGAAAAACTTAGGGGCAGCCAGGTACATTCTGGGAATGGAGATCAGAAAAGACAGAGCAAACAGAAAAATTTGGCTAGGCCAGAGTAAGTATGTTAACATTGTATTGGAGAAATTCAGTATGGTGGATTGCAGACCATTGACTGCTCCTACTACGATGGGGACAAAGTTATCTATTAATGATTGTCCAAAGTATCCTTCTAAGATGGAGGATATGAGTAGAGTACCTTATGCTAGTGTGGTTGGTAGCTTGATGTATGCTATGGTATGTACAAGACCAGACATTGCCCAAGCAGTGGCAGTCCTTAGTCAGTTTATGGCTAATCCTGGATGGGTACATTGGGATGCAGTGAAGAGAGTGTTTAGATATTTGAGGGGTACTTCCAAGCATTCCTTATGTTATCATGGTTATCCTAATGGAGCTCATCATTATGTAAGTAGTCATGGATTTGTGGATTCTGATTGGGCAGGTGACATTGACAGCAGGAGATCCACTAGTGCTTATGTGTATACTATGTTCGGTGGTGTAATCAATTGGATGAGTAAGCAGCAACCTATGGTCACTTTGTCCATGATAGAAGGAGAGTATATGGTAGCTACTCATGCTTGTAAGGAATCCATTTGGCTTAAGAGATTGTGTTCAGACATTAGTATTGATGCAGGACAGATTACCATCTGTTGTGATAGTCAGAGTGTGATTTGCTTAGCAAAGAATCTAACTTTCCATGCCAGAACAAAGCATATTGATGTACAATTTCATTTTGTACAAGACATGGTAGAGGATGGGATGGTGATATTGGAGAAGATAGACATTTTGAATAATGTTGCAGATGCATTGACTAAACCTGTGAGCACAGATAAGTTCAGATGGTGTTCAGAGTCTATGGGCCTTTTGGCCCCTAGAAGTTAAATCTTGTCTTTCTATTGCCTCTTGCAAGGTGTTCGACAAGTGGGAAATGTTGGGAATTAAGGTGTCTCAACCTTGCAATTCTAAGTATTGATTTATTATTTGATTATTTATTTATTTTCTCAATTTGTATTTTACTTGCACATTCAGTTTTGGCATTTAGTTTGAGGTGGCATTGTGACATGTCATCCTACTTGTAATATGCTTTGAGTGGTCAAGTCAAACACATGTGGATTTGGGCATCCCATTTGAGGTGGCACTAATATGCCATGTGTTGGAATCTTGTGGTATGATAGAGGTGTTATTGTGTATGATAGAATCTATGACGCGTAAGAGCCAAGTATAGAGATTCTCGGGACAAGTGAAGACAAGTGTCGTAAACTATCTTTGCATGTGGCTCGAAGGCATCTTTGGGCACCCAAGTTGTGCTATGATATGATGTAGGAGGAATATGCTATATTTATCCTTCTATGACAGATTCTCTTGCAATATTTAAGGTTGTTATGTTGGGAAAATCTATGACAATTGTAACATGTGTAACAGCATTGAAAGGAACCTCTTGTAACAATATAATGAAAATGCATGAAATAACATAAATATATAAATAGCAGAAACATAGAAAAAATTTATTGATCATAGGCCACTTCGAGGGGGCAACCTCCTTTGAACAAGCTCAATACAATAAATTTGTGGATGCTTTCATTGGCCTCAACACATACTTATATACTAAGTCTAATCTAAACAACTATTACTTCCCATGAATATGGGATAATACAATATACTCACGAGATGACTTACAAAGCATATGTGTCCAAAAGTAATATACTAACAAAGTAAAGAGAAGGGCTAAACATGGGTTCCTAACATCCCCTCCCTCTTAGAAAATCTTTATCCTCAAAGCTTAAGATGTGGAAATTGTTGTTGAATCTAAAGGAGTGATTCCCATGTAGCATCCTCTAGTTGCATTCCATGCCACTGAATTAATACCTCTATGATGGATTGAGAGTGAAGCTGACGAGTGCACCTATCGAAGATTTCCTTCAGCTCCAAAATGATGGATCCTTCATTATCTAGTTCTAGTAAAATAGTTTGTGCTCTGATGTTGGTTCCAAGAACTTTCTTTAGATAAGAGACATGAATTACTGGATGAACGTAGGAAGAAGGAGGAAGCTCCAATTTATAAGCAATTGACCCAATCTTCTAAAGAGCCTTATATGGCCCATAGAAATTTGGAGCCAGCTTATGATGCCCTTTGAGTTTTAGGGATGATTGCTTGTATGGCTATAGACGAAGAAAAACCATATCACCTACTTGAAAAGTGCACTCAGAACGGTGTTGATCGGCTTGTTGTTTCATTCAATTTCTTACCATGTGAAGATTGTCCTATAAGATGTGAAGAATCTGATCCTAGGTTCAAAGAACCATGTCGACTGCCTGAACTAGTAAACTACTGGGGGTGTATGGAAGGAGCACTAGCGGTGCCTAACCATAGACTGCTTCATATGGGGTCATTTTAGATGCAGTATGGTAGGAGGTATTGTACCACTTTTCAGTGAGAGGGAGCCACTTTGCCCATTGATGTTGTTGTTTTGAGGTGAAGCAATGAAGATAAGTTTCCAAACATTTGTTGATAATTTTAGTCTGACCATCTGTTTGTGGGTGATACCCCAAACTCATCTTCAGTTTGGTGCCAGTGTGTTGAAATAGTTTTGTCCAAAAATGATTGGTGAAAGTTGCATCACGATCTGAGACAATGGAAGAAGGGATGCCATGAAGATGGAAGATTTGGTCCATGGAAATTTGTGCAACTAAGGAGGCGGTATAGGGATGGCTGAGGGCACAAAAATGACTATATTTGGAGAGGCAATCAACCACAACCAAGATCAATGTCTTCCCTCTAGATTTAGGGAGCCCCTCAATGAAATCCATAGAAATATCTATCCAAATCTGTGTAGGGATGGGTAAGGGTTCAAGCAATCTAGGAAGGAGTGTCATTTCATCCTTGTTGTGTTGGTAGGTATCACATTCAACCACCATTTGTTAAATTGCCCTTTTCATTCCCTTTCAAAAGAAGTTACGCAGTGCCCGCTCATAAGTTTTGAGGAACCCAGAGTGCCCTACCGATCGAGAAGCATAGAGTTCATAGAAGATAGCTTGCTGAAGATCTGTGCTCTGGGGAAGCACCAGACGACCCTTGTATCTCAGAGAAGAACCATCCCAAGAGTAATGCGGTACAGCAGAAGGGTTATTGTCCAACTGTTCAATGATTTGAGATAATGAAAGGTCATTGACATAGCCCTGCTAGACAGATTCCAACCAATTTGGAACAAGCATAGAAATAGCTAAAAGAGAAGCTTGGTCATCAAATGTGCGAGAAAGAGCATCTGCCACAATATTGTCCTTACCCTTATTGTAAGTGATCTCATATTCATAACCCATGAGTTTGCTAACCCATTTCTATTGTGCTGGGGAGGAGACCCATTGTTCTAGGAAATAGTTTAGACTTTGGTGATTAGTCTTGATGTAGAAATGATTCCCTAGTAGGTATGGCCGCCACTTCTGTATTGCATACAAAATAGCCATCATTTCCTTCTCATATGTAGAGGGTACTAAATTCTTGCCAGAAAGGGCTTTGCTGGTGAATGCAATGGGATGTTCATCTTGACGGAGAATAGCACCAAGTCCATTGCCGCAAGCATCACTCTCAATAGTGAAGGTCTTGGAAAAATCTGGCATAGCTAGAACAGGTGTAGTACACATAGCTTGTTTTAGTTTTTCAAATGCACACTTAGTAGCATGTGTCCATGTAAAAGCATCTTTTTTCAACATAGTTGTTAATGGAGCTGCAATCTTCCTGTAATCCTTGTCAAACTTGCGATAGTAGCCAGTCAGTCCCAAAAAACCATGGAGGCTCTTGAGTGTCTAAGGATGCAGCCAATTTTTCATGGCATCTATTTTTGCAGGATCCACTCGAAACCCTTGGGCTAAAACAATATGCCCAAGATACTCCACTTCTTCCTAGCCAAAAACACATTTAGATTGTTTTGTACAAAGATGATGATTAGAGAGAAGTTGTTGTATGAGATCCAGATGTTGGAGATGCTCAACCCATGTTTTACTATAGATGAGGATATCATCGAAGAAGACCAGAATGAATTTCCAAAGGTAGGGCTAGAATATTTTATTCATTAATGCCTGGAATGTTGAAGGAGCATTAGTGAGGCCAAAGGGCATGACCAAAAACTCAAAGTGGTCATCATGCATGCAGAAAGCCATTTTAGGGATATCATCCTCATGAACCTGAATTTGGTGATACCTAGAATGAAGATCCAACTTGGAGAAAAAATGAGCGCCATGAAGCTCATCAACAATCTCATAAACTACAGGAATCAAAATCCTATCCTTGATTGTGATGTGATTAAGTGTTCGAAAGTCAATGCAGAGGCACCATGACCCATCTTTTTTTCTAGACAAGAAGAATTGGTGAAGAAAAGGAACTGGTACTAGGGTGAATAATACATTGCTTCAGTAAGTCTCGAACGAGCATTTGAATCTCTATCTTTTGGTGAACTGGGTAGCGGTAGGGCCTGATGTTGGGAGGAACGCTTCTAGGAAGGAGCTGAATATGGTGGTCCTCTGGTCGTGAAGGTGGCAATCCCACTGGTTCGGTAAAGACACATTCATACCTATCTAAAATTTGTTGTATATTTGAAGGAGTAGTGGAGACCGTTGATGGTTACATCTGAATGAAATGGAGCTGAGCGATGACACCATGTGAATTCTTCTTAAGAAGATTTTCTATGCAGTGTGAACTTATGATGTTGAGAGACACCAGTTGTAAGCCCTTCAATGTGTGTTTTTGTTCATTGTCTAAAAATTGCATCCAAAGTTCAACAAAATCCCATAAGATGGGTCCAAGTGTGTGTAACTATTGGGCAACCAAAACCACATCACATCTGCCTAAGGGCAAGGCAAACATGTTGGAGCACAGGTTATAATCTTCAATAGAGATATGCACATTGTGACACTTCCCTTTGCAAGGTAATGTGCCCCCATTGGCAATCATGACTTCAAAGCTGGAGCAAGGATGGACAAAACAATCAACCTATTTGGCGATGCAAGGGTCAATGAAGTTATAAGTGCTACCAGAATCAATGAGTATTGTAAGAGGGAGCTTCTTGAAGTAACCCTTGACCCGCATGGTTTGTGGGGTGGTGACTCCTGGTAAAGCATGGAGAGAGATCTCTAGGTGGTCTTCCTGAGAAGTGGGGTCAACAGGTGGCTGCTGAGTTTCGACCTGATCATCTACTGTATCCTAAGCATCTTCATAAACTTTAATTGCAAGCAGAGAATCCACATCCAAGAGATAGAGCTTTTGCTCTACACATCTATGTCCCCGAGTGAATTTCTCATCACAATTATAACAAAGCCCTTTTTCTCTACGTTCCTGCATCTCTGCTTCAGTCAAATGCTTGATAAGAGTTGTTCTAGGAGATGGCGTGATTGGAGGTCTTTGGGAAACCATATTTTTGAATGGAACAAAATTGGATTTGGATTGTTGTTGAGCTGTGATCTTGTCCTCCACCAACTTAGCCAACCCTAGGGCTTCCATCATTGTGTTGGGATGGAACATTTTAACCTCAAATTGGATTGCATCCTTCAGACCACTAACAAAATAACTCCTGAAGAATTCATCAAACAATCCATTTGTGTGATTGGCCAGTTTTTCAAACTCTATCTGATATTCTCTCATAGTGCCTATTTGGCGAAGTTTAGTGAGTGTTCTTATAAAGTCATCAAAAGCACTAGGGCCAAATTGTTGCAAAATGAGTTTGCAAAAATATGTCCATTTTGGCTCTTCATGAGCCTTAATGTACCAACGGAACCATTGAATGGCTTCATGTTCCAAATGAAAGGATGCAAGTGGGACTTTGTTGACATCAGAAGTATTATACAGACTAAAATATTGTTTTGCCCAGTATATCCATCCATTCATATTATCACCATTGAAGCGAGGAAAATCAAGCTTCAGCCCATAAAAATTAATGGAAGAAGAGAGCCCAATGTCTATAGAAGACTCTAGCTACCATCTATTGTTCATGGCTAAATGCTAAAGATTGAGGCCCAGAATTTTTTCATCCAAATCTTGGAGTTTGGTCTTGAGGGCTGCAAGTTCATCCTCCATGTTTTTTGCTCCTATGCGGGTGACAACCATAACCAACAGTTTTTTTTTTTTTGGGAATGGGTAAAAAAATAAAAATAGAAACTTTTTTAGTAAAGGAAAATTTGGATTTGGGAAAAACTTCGATGGGTAATTGGGGTTTGACTAGGTTTTGGACACTTTCTGAGGGATAGGGAAGCAGAAAATGGGGATTTCAAAAGTGGTGTGAAAGAATGGGAAAATTTGTCAAAGAGGGACAAAGGAGTAGAAATATGAAATGAACACTGTGGTAAAATTTGAAGGCTATTGGGTGAGAATTGAAGAAGTTATGGCAAACCCTAAAAATAGACAAATGTGGGATTTCTAGCTTCAATGAGTGGAATTTGGGATAGGGTCCTCAAGGAAGGAAATATACAGAATGAAATTTTAGGAGTTCTAGTGAATTTTGAGTGGAAATGGAGCTAAAGCAAGGAAGATATGGCGAAAAAACAAAAAGAAATATATCTGGCAACTGCTCTAGACGGATTCAATCTATGATTTGCTGGCTATCAACAAATATGGGCCCCAAGTATGTTCAGCTTCCTAAAGGTTCAAGGGAGTCACTCAGCCACCAATGTTGTCTAACAGCTTGCATATTGGGGTAGTACCCCTCACTCCACAACTCAGGTAAAACTGATAAGCATTTTGCCACAAATGACATCTCTTGGTTTACCTCACAGATGGGAACTAGTCAATCAGGTAGGGGTCATTGCCCTTTTCACTGGTAGGTCCTCTCGATGGGCTAGATACTTTGGGGTTCCTGTGGTACTCCTCACAATGAGTTTTAGAGCTATATGCCTAGGCACTTCCCACAGTTAAGTGGATAGGGATCTTCCCTGATTCGAACCTACAATTGAAATGAACAATACAAATGCAAAAAAGAAAGAACTACTGCAATAATCACAGTGCCTAGAGGCCACTGCGGAAAAAAAAATTGACAGAAATTCCACCCAACGAGCCCAAGAAAGCGCTCTGATACTAGATGAGAGGAACCTCCTGCAACAATATAATGAAAATGCACAAAATAATAGAAATATATAAATAGTAGAAACACAAAAGGAATTTATTGATCGCAGGCCACTTCAAGGGAGCAACCTCCTTTAAGCAAGCTTAATACAATAAATTCATGGATGCCTTCATTGGCCTCAACACGTACTTATATACTAAGTCTAATCTAAGCAACTATTACTTCCCATGAATGTGGGATAATACAATATACTCACGGGACAACTTACAAAGCATATGCATCCAAAAGTAATATACTAACAAAGTAAAGAGAAGGGTTAAACATGGGTTCCTAACAAGTATTTGTCATAGTCTATTTTTAGCATGGAGTGCTCTATCCTTGGGAAGTCAAATATGCCATGTTATGATAGATGTAAGAGAGTTGTTTTCATCTTGGACAAGTGTCCTTTGATGCAGGAAAATGGCCATGTGGCCAAGATGGACGCCTATCTCTAGAGGCTTCCCAATATTGCCTTGTAACTCTATATAATGTGAAGTTTTGGAGTTGTATATACATTGTGTATTGACAAGTATTGTTATGCTTCCGGAATAACTCCAATAAATGACCGTCGAAGACTCCTAAGAACTTGCATTGCAAGTGTGTTGTAAACATTCCTTTTTTTGATAATACAATGTGCAGGTTTTGGAGTGTGGGGTTTTTCTCCCTTAAAGGTTTTCCCCATGGTATATCTTGTGCCACTTTCTTTATGTGTTGTTTTTCTACTGTAATCTTTATGTTATATGTTTAACATTGCTACAATTGTAAGGATTAAAATGAATTTACATATTATTCCCCTCATTAGATTGGTGTAGGAAGTGTGTTCTGTGTACCTTGCTTCCTTTCAATTGGTTAGGGTAAATTTTAATATATGTTGGCATAGGACCTTTAAAAGGGTCTCTCCTTGTCGACTCTTTTGGTTAATTTCATGAATGTTGGTGGGAAAGCATATATAATTGTGTTTTTGAATTCATTATGAACCTAGATAGTGATAGAAAACTTGAAGCATTAGATTAAAAAGCATTGGAAGCATTCATTGTGATTCTAGAGAAGATTTGTATTTTTATTGTGTGTTGTTATAGGTTTTAAAGTTGTCATCTATCTCTCCTTATGAGTTGAAGAGCATTCATCCTCCTAAGGGTTTCATCACATAGGTGATATCATTTGTGTTCATCATCATTTGATTTCATCATATTGGTTTATATTTATCTTATGCCCTACTAGGGCATGCACTCTCTATCAAACAACAGTGTTGGGAAGCTTGAATGCTATCCCAAGATTTGATTGAGGCAAGTCCCTAAACACCATATCCCCCAAACCCCTTTTCTTCTTATGTGCAGGTTACAGGTGTGAGATCCAAAAAAGTGAAGACATAGGAAGACGAAGTAACGAAAAGGGTTTGGGGATCCGAAAGCATTTTAGAATATTCCTTTGTAGAAGACTTGGGAGCTTTTGAAACTATCCTTCTACATTAGATAACTCTAGATCTGGAATCAGGGCAATTTGTATATCATTTCTCTAGTTTATAGTTTTTGGAAATTCCACAGTTGAGGACATGGGTACCTTTGAAATAGTCCTTCAACTTTCCAGCTTCCAGGATACAAGTTCTGGTCTCTTTGATCACTCTTGTGAAATTAGTTTCTAAATATCTACTGTACATCTCCTGTTATAATTAGATCTTTGCAAATCTAGGGTTTAGTGCATTAGTCGACCTAGGGTTTGGTAAAAGTCTTGATTAAATAAGATCTTTCCATAACAATCTTGAGTACAAGATCTGTAACTAAGTCCACCTCCATTTGGTAGTGATTCATCTTGGTCTTGCCCTTGAATGTTATTGTGGAAGAGGGTTTGATCTAGTGTGCATGCTAGTCTTCATTATTCATCTTTTTCACACAACATTTTGGTGAACCCGTAGCTTCAAGCATTTGCATCTTGCTGATAGTTAAATTCAAATCTTGCATTGATTTCATTGCATATTCATCAGTATCTATTTAAACATCTTGGATGATCTTGGAAAAGCACATATCTAGGCCTTAAAAAGCTTGCATTTTGATCAAATCTTGCATTCGGGTTTCAAAAAAAATCTCTTTCATAATAATATTGGTTGCATTTGATATTCATCAAATTTGATTTGGTATAATATTTTTGCATCATTACGTATCATAGATTTCAAAATTCTTATGTTTACAATTACACATTGTGTATTTCAACATAAGAATATAACTTTTCTTTCACATTTTACAATACATCTTAAAGAAACCTATACTTGCCTTTATTTGCAACACTTTAACATTGGGATCACTTGGTTTGCATTGACACTTGTGTGTTCTTGATCCTTGCAAAAAGATTCAAAAACCCAATTTCCTCAAGCTAGTGCCTTGTTAAAAAGTCTCACATACATGGCATCTAATCAAAATAAGGGTGGTATGGTTCCTCCTCAAGCTAATAAGAAAATGAAGGCTCCTAAACTCGTAATATCATTCACACCACATGAGGTCACAATTAGAGATATTGATGGCCCTCTTTACATTACAACATGTATAAGTGGGAATCCTACAAGAGGAGTCCTTATCGATCCTAATTGTATGGCGAATGTGATAACTGAAGAATTCTTGTACATGCATGAGCTAGCACAAGACACTTATGATCATACACATATAATGATCAAGGCACATAATGGATATTTCCTCTTGGCTATTGGGAAGATTACACTATTGATTCAAGTGGTGGAAAAAGCCTTAGAACAACCATTTGTCATCATTCCCACCTCAAACCTATTTCATGTGAAATTAGGCCATCCTTGGCTCAAGTCCATGAAAGTAGTCCCTTCTACCATTCATAAATCCTTAAAATTTCCCCATCAAGGACGAGTGCATGTTGTTCATCATAGTGGGTGGAAACCCTTGGTCAATTGTGGAAACTTCAACTTGGACTACTTTTGGCCACAACCTACTGAACCAAATCAACCAAGAGAAGATTAATTTTTCATAGCATATCAAAAATATAAGGCAAAGTTAATAGCTCAACTATCACATAGCAAGAATGTTCCTAGACCCTCTCAGTCCTCTGAGGCTACAATTCCTCCTACCAAACAAATAGAGAGTGAAAAGCAGCCTGAGCTGAAGGAATCCCCTCACCCAAGAGGTAAAGGAATTTTTGTCAAGGGTCCTCCTCTGCCATCCTTACAAGGACCAGGAGACAACCTTAAACAGTGAAGTATTTCATCACAAAAGATCAATTTTGTATCGGATTCCTCTTCTGAAATTTCAAAGAATGTGAGAAATAATGAATCATCAGTGGTGGACAAAGAAGCTCCCTTGGGTAATATAACTAATAGGACAAGAAATAGGAATGCAAGGGAAAGAAGAAGAAAGCGACAAGCATTAGCCTAAAAGATGTCTCCTTAAGAAGAGAACATCCCATCAAATGATATGGAAACAACATAAGAATTAAAGGAAGAAGACTCAAGTTGGACCATAGTACCCTATGTACCTCTTTCCTCTCACATTCAAGATTGGGAGGAAGATGTTTTTCTCAAAGACAACCACTAGTGCAGTTACATCTTCTCATAAGTAAGTATTTCTCATCCATTTAGCCACCTTTGATGCAGTACCTCTTTGAGTTGCTCTCATGAGTGGCCTCCTCTTTCATGTCATGTTGTGTTCCCTCATGTTGTGTTAAGTGTTGTTTAGGTCTCCTTGGATGACCCTTGATACTCTTGTAAGGTCAAGGATACAAGGAGACTACCTCTATTGTGTCTCTTCTTCTATTTGTTTCTCTATTCTTCTACTCATCTCTATCTTATTGTAATTGTTGTGTGTGGTTCCTTGGGGGCATAACGTTGTGGAGAATGTCTTTGGGGCATTTTCCCACTTTATAAACCTAAGACACTTTTGTCTCCTCTCTCATTTTTTGTGTTTCATTCTTCAGCGGCTCTACTTGTCAGTGGATGATGAAAACAAATAAACACTGATAAGTATCGTGCATCCCTACAACAAGAATAAAATGGACCTAGTCCATATATGAAGATGGGGTTGATATATTACTGATGCTTGACTAGTAGAATCACCTCATGTTTTGATCATGTGTTGTGTTGTGAAGATTTCTTGTGACAAAACTTTACAATACTCTAATCTTCTTCTAGGTACTTTGGAATGTTTCATGTCTCACCTTCTTGCTATACTCGATTCTGAGATACCTGAAGTATAACCTAATGGCTATACTCAGTTCCGAACCCATACATGTAGCCTTGGTTTGTTTATGTGGTATGTTACCTTATTTCTATGCATGAATATTGTTGATAATTAGAATTTGGTACTGACGTGTATGATTGTTGGGGACATTCGGTGATTATTTGCACATGTCACCTTTGGGGGCATGGGATTTGTGAAAGCTCTTGTTCCCTTGCATGTTTTCACTTTACCTTAAATGTGTTTGATACCAACAAGTGGGATCAACCACTTTAAGGTGGGGGCATATATTGTGGTTGTGGATAAAGTGTGTTTGTATATGTCTCCTTTTCACCGTAAGGCATCTATAAATGCAGATGGGGTTGTGTACTTTGTTTTGTTTTGCGTATACCTCCTTTTCACTATAAGGCATCTATTGATGCATGTGTGGTTATATACTTTGTACATGCTTCCTTTTCACCATAAGGCATCTACGGATGCATGTGGGGTTGCATTTTGAAAGCCCTTCTACAGAAGGTGGGATTGTGTCTTCCCTTGAGTAGTTGCACATCCTTTTAAAAAGTCCTTTGCAGAGGTGGGGTTGGATCTTGAGTTATTCACCCTTAAGCATGTCTTTGGTGGTTGTGATAGTGTATCTCAACCATCAGGTGTGTTTGGTGTGTCTTAGATACTGGAGTGTAGAAATGAGCTCCTCCCTATGGCATATGTTTCATGTGTATAAGATGTATAGTGTGTTGATGACATATTATATGATGCTCATGTATTATGTGTCTTCATTGCATGTCTTTTGTGTTTTTTATGGTTTAATGGTGCACAGTGATGAGCTCCCCCATGCCGTGTGTTTTGTGTACCTTTGATGGTGGCGCATAGCAATGAGCTCCCCCCATCGCCTAGTTAGGGTTATTTATATATAATTTTTTAATCGTGTCTTCTGTGTATTGTGTGACTATATTAATGTATTCTCCACATGTATTGCATGCTTTACTATCTTCTCCATGTATTGTGTGCTTCTTTACTGTATTCATTATGTTTTGTGTGCCTGTCAAGTGTTTTCTTATGTTTGCCTAAGCTTGGGGGCTAGAAATAGTCTTTTGAATTTAGGGTGTCTCTTCGCTCTAGTATTTGATATGTTTGATATGCTTCAACCATACTTTAATGCATGTCATAAACACATTAAAGTGGGGGTAAATGTTATGGATTAAAAAGTGGACACTTGCCTTTTTACTTCCTTGTTTAGCTCCTAGGTCCTCGTGATTACATATACATTCTAAATATTCATCCCGATCAAAATCCCCCGAAACCAATGCAAATTGGGAACAAGGGGCCCATATTCTTCCTTACCCCATACCAAAAAGCTACCTTGGGACTTGGGTGCCCGTGTCCAAGTCCTCCCTAATTGGTCGGGGCAAATTTCAATGTATGTAAGCATAGGACCTTTAAAAGGGTCTCTCCTTGTTGGCTCTTTTGGTTAATTTCACAAATGTTAGTAGGAAAGCATATATAAGTGTGTTTTTGAATTCATTATGAACCTAGATAGTGATAGAGAACTTGAATCATTGGAGTAAAAAGCATTGGAAGCATTCATTGTGATTATAGAGCATATTTGTATTGTTATTATGTGTCATTATAGGTTTTGAAGTTATCATCTATCTCTCCTTATGAGTTGAAGAGCATTCATCCTCCTAAGGGTTTCATCACATAAGTGATATCATTTGTGTTCATCATCATTTGATTTCATCATATTTGTTTATGTTTAGTCTTTGTCCTGCTAGGGTATACACTCTCTATCAAACAATGGTGTTGGGAAACTTGAATGCTATCCTAGGATTTGACTGAGGCAAGTACCTAAACACCATAACCTCCAAACCCCTTTTCTTCTTGTGTGCAGGTTATAGGTGCAAGATCTAGAAAAGTGAAGACATAGGAAGATTGAGTAATGAAAAGGGTTTCAAGATTCGAAAGCATTTTTAGAATATTCCTCTATGGAAGACTTGGATGCTTTTGAAACTATCCTTTTGCATTAGATAACTCTAGATCCGGAATTGGGACAGTCTGTATATCATTTCTCCAGTTTACAATTTCTAGAAATTCCACAGTTGAGGACACAAGTGCCTTTGAAGTAGTCCTCCGACTTTTCAGCTTCTGGGATACAAGTTTTGATATCTCTCTGATCATTCTTGTGAAATTGGTTTTTGAATATCTAATGTACATCTCTTATTATAATTAGATCTTTACAAATCTAGGGTTTAGTACATTAGTTGACCTAAGGTTTGATAAAAGGCTTGATTAAATCAAATCTTTCCATAGCACTCTTGAGTATAAGATTTGTTGTTGAGTCCACCTCCATTTGGTAGTGATTCAGCTCGGTCTTATCCTTGAATGTTATTATGGAAGAGGGTTTGATCTAGTGTGCATGCTAGTCTTCATCATTCATCTTTTTCACACATAATAGTCCACAACGATGTGTCTATGTCAAGGTAGACCTCTCCAAAGAACTCAAAGATTCTATTGATATTCAGATAGGTTAGACCTACTACTCTCAGCAGGTCTCATATATCAATCTTCCTAACACATGCTACTGATGCCAGTCGTTCGATCATAAGATATGGGATTTCCCTTTAGGCACATAGTGGCCTAAGCCCCCATCTCAACCTCCTTTTGGGTCATCACCTCCAACAAAAGAAGATGAAGGATGGTCTACGGTTGCTAGTTGTAAAGCCAAAAATGCTAGCACTTCCAATCCCGTAGCTAAATCGACTGGCCCAAGGGATCAACTCTAGCCTTGACTATTTCAAAGCCAACTGACACTAGTACATTGAGCATGGTGAAAGTTTATAAGGCACGACCTATTGGGATAAGGTGCCATTAACCTTGTAAATCTCAATATTATATTTATTCCATTTATTATATGTAATTTGTAATTATCCATGAGGAGATGTACTAGTTGTTGATAACTGAGAGGGGGGGTGAATCAGTTATCCTAATTATTTCCTTTATTGAACTTTCCCTTTAATTGATGCAGCATAAAATCAAACATAAAACATTAACCATAAAACAAGAAACACATGACACAGTATTTTTGACGTGGAAACCCTGTTAAGGGAGAAAACCACGGGGTGATCAACCCAAAATTATTCTCTGTTAGAAGAATAGGAAATTACAAAGATGGCACTTGCCAATTAGGGCTCACTGCCTGAGCACACTGCTCACAAGAGGCCCACTGCCTACAAGAAGACACACTGTCTACAAAGTGATGAGAATCACAGTCTTGAACTGATTGGAAGCATCTGCATATGCTGGAGTTCAGTTCCGGTTAGGCTCAGTACACTGATCTGCTGCACTTCATCTTTCCTCTGTTCTTTATTCTGCTATCTTTCACATACCGGATCCTTTTTGCTACCTCTGCTCTTTATCTAGACTTATTCGCATATCTCTCCACAACAACCCTTTCACAACTAAATCCATCCTCTATATATATCCGCATAAGTAATTTCATCACCTTTCTAGTCGGCATCCGGAACAGTCCAGTTTCTTATAAACTTTCATTCTGTCGGCTGAATCCTTCCTCACCAAGCAATGCGGATCAAGCATATACTTGTAGATATCATTAATCATGTCGGCCAAACATGATTCATGCCTTCACAACTTCTGTCATCATCAGTAACCCATCCGGAAAGCAGTCTGATACTCTGCCAGTCAGTTCTTCCTCTGTTTTCACTGTCTCTCAGGAATCCGGTACTCAACCATTCATATCTTTTTCTTTGTTCATCACCGGAGGCTAAATCCTTGGAATATACCACTCAGGGTAGTCCTCTTGACTTTCCCAAATCCGCACTGCACCAAGACACTTCCTCTGAGAGATCCGGACCAATCTGTCAGACCTTGCCACATGCTCTGTTCTTCTTCACCGGACCACAACATTCTTTATTTTGACTTCCGGTAGAGACACATTATGACTTGCGGATATGTGGGATGACCTTTGTTGCCATCAATGACAACAACCATGAATCCATATAGTGTCTCTTGCCAACAATCTCCCCCTTTGGCATTGATGGCAACACTTACTGAAAAATGACTAAGTGTTTTCACTATGCTCCCCCTTTGCTGATGCTCTGTCTTTATATACAATTTCCGGAACTCCCCCTTAGTTGGATTCCTCATTTTTCACTGCTCCTCACTCCCCCTTTGACATCAATGGCAAAGGGTAGGGTCCGCACACCAAAATTTTCAAAAATTTTCTCTATATAGCCGCATATTTACATACTCACATGTATTGAAGAATGTCTGCAAAGGATGTCTGCAATTGGATCATTTCTGTAGCCCAACTTTGCTTCATTCTATCCAAAATTGAAATGTGACCACTTAGCAAAAATGCAAACGCTTCTGCCCGCTTGAGATCTGTCAGATCTTTTGTTTGGGCGGTGGTCTGAGCATCACTGATGGCCTCATGCATGGTTTCCAACTTAGGGATTATAATCCTTCTAAGTTCTCCCATCCGGTTGGTGATGTTCTTCCTTTCCTTCTCAAGATTTTTTATTTCATTCAAGACTGCAATGGTCTGACATTCTTGATTTATTATAGAGGAAGAGAGAGGATCAAAACTTTGAGATAAGCTTTGTAGCTTATCCTGTTCCTCTTTTATTTTCTTGTCAAATGCTGCTGTTGCCTTTGACCAGGATATACAAAATTTGTAGATGTCACCGCCATCCTTAAGAGCATTCTCTAAGCTCCTTATTCCAATGCTTACAATCTTCCTATCCTTAGAGATTAATTCTAATATTTCTGAAAATCTCTTATCCAAAAATTCCTTCCGGACCTTTTCTTCAGCTGATTTTTCTAAAGAATCAAAATGTGTATCAACACTGCTGACTAAGGTTTTTAGATTACCGGAAGTGGAGGCTGTCGGATCTATCTGGATTGATGGCATGATCTTTACAAGTATTCCGGAAGTAGCCTCTATCAACTCACAGTCTTCCATATGAGACTTCAGGAGCTTTTCATTTGCCTTGGCATTTGCAAATGAAGCTATCTTCATTGTTTGTACCGGAGAGAGAGAGTCAAAATCAAATGGACCTTTTAGAAGCTCCGGTTCATCAATCTCTAGAGTTTCTTTACTCAAAAATTGTTGAACAGTTTGTGCAGTGTCTCTTGCCAAAGACAGATGTTTCTTTTCTTCTGCAGTCTTAGAACTGTCAACCTCTTTGTCTTTCACCACTGCTTCCTTCTCCTGTAGTTGCTCTTCTTCTTTGGATCCGGAGACTGTAGGGGAAACCGGAGGAGAGATGCTAGTTTGTTCATGACCCACTTCTTCTGGAGCAGAGGGTCCCAAGTCCTCAGCTGTTTCTATACCTAAATCCTCTACAACCGGAAGATTGAACCTTTTGAAGGCCTTCCGGAGGATCTCTTCTGTTTCTTGGGCCACTTTGTCAGTCTCGCCAAGCATGAGTTGATTCATCCTGGCTTTGCTTCTGAACTCATCTTTGCAGTCTTTGAAGATAATGTTCATGGTCTTGGGATCAATTTGAGGATATAGCTGAATAGCTATCTGCTCCCGGATCTCAAGATCTTTAGCATGAGCATTATTCTTTCTCACTTCCATTTCCTTTTCTAGGCTTTTAGGAATAAGAGATATTATTTCAATGAAAGCCTTATTATATATGTTAAGATATTTCACTGTGGCCTCCTGCAGAGTCTTTTGGTCGGTCTCACTGAAGTCATCATATGATTCAGTCATTGGTTGAAGGTTTCCATCCACCGTGACTGACTTGATTATGCTCTCTAGTGACAGAGTGGGCTTTTCAACAGTTACCTCTGCCATTTCCTCCTTGTCTTGGCCTGTGGAGGGCTTACCGGATCCTTTCTTTTTCTGTTTCTTTACTTCTCTTACTCCCTCATCTGATTCTGTTTCCTCTTCATCCTTTTGGCTTCCATAAGCCCTTGTGGCTTTTGCCTTTGATCTCTTACCGGATGCCTGAACTTCAGGTTTTGAACTTTTGGTTGTGGAAGGTGCAGGTCTCTTTGATGATCTGGTCCGGGTGGGAGTTTCAACCGGAGCACTTTCTTTGCTTTTCTCTTCTTCCTCGGCCTTCCTCCTCTTTTCCCGGCTGGCATCAAGTGCCTCCTTTGAGATACCTAGGCCTTGAGCAATGTGCTCTACTTCTTTTCTTACCTTTCTTTTAATCTCAGGTTCCCTGAGTTCTACATGTATTTTTACACTCAGCTCCTCAAAGGTTCCAAACCTTTCTGCCTTAGGATCTTTGGGCTGACTTAGCATGTGTTGAACATGCAGCTCCACTATCTGTTCATCAACTTCATACCCCATGGGCATGATCCAGACAGTCCTTGGCTCCACTGCCTCCATTAGGCACTGATCAGTGTCAACCATAAAGCACACTGAGTCCTTGTATTTCTCAATGAGAGACTGGGGAATTCTCTCTCTTGCTTGCATCATGCTCTGAAAGTTTTTGAAGTATCCCCATAGAGCTGTATTTCTCGCTTTTGCATCCCCAAGTCCATGCAAATAGTCTCTTATCTGGACTGCAACAGGTTTGTCATTCTGCCATACCCATCCACTTGTTCCGGGTAGCTCATTCATGAAGTAGAAGAATAGACATACAATCAGAGTACCATACTTAAAGGAATTCTTCTTATCCTTCTTGATTTTCTGTATATTTTCCATTAATTGGCTTAGCAGTAGTTCGCAGAGATCATACTCTGCATTCTTTCTTAGCATCTCATAGGCAGTGTATACTGCAATTCCGGATACAGAATTCTCCCTGCTGGAGTGGTAGATCTTGTATCCTATTATCATTGATGCATATTTGATATCCGGATCGGAGATGTCTTCAATGGTCATTGCCCTTTTGTCAAATTTTGATCCGGTGGCCTCAGTTACAATGTTGTTCTTGACAGATTTGAGGATAGGTACTCCTCCGGAAGAGTATAGGCCAGTTACTGCTCTAATTGCCTCTTTTGTGATCTTGCAGGGTCTATCTAGCCATAGAAAGTTGTCATGCATCCTGCTCAGTACATACCGGACCCATTCATCCTCTTCAAAACAGGGGAAATGAATAAATTGCTCAAATTGTTTCTTCTGAATATCCTTATACTCTGGTTTAAGCTCAAAAGCATTGTCAATCAGCTGCTTGTGATAGAGGTCTCTTAATTTGAATTCCCCAAATTCCTCAATGTTTGCATGTATGTAAACCCTAATGTCTTCGGTGTGTAAAACTCCGTGGGGAACACTAGAGAAGGCTCCTAGTGGGTCTACCTCCAATGATTTGTAGGGATGTTTCTTGAATGAGGGGCGAGGTCTATCAGAGATCTTAACTATGTTTGGAGTAGCCATTCTTCAAAGATTTGCAGTGAGGTAATGAAAAACGGAGAATACCTTATGCGCCTTCGGTTTGCACGGAGTGGTTGGATTGATTTCTTTATGCAATAGCTTCGGCAGGAGATCCTTGGTGCTTGATGAACCTTGTTGCAGAGCTCCACTTTTCGCTTCTTCTCGAGTGCAGAATGAGCAAATGACCTTTGAGAAATCCCTTAAATTGCTCCGCGAACCCTAATATCTGTCTGCAATAAATGCTTCACCTACATCATTCCGGTTTGCCTTGTCTGGATAGTTTGGAGTATCCCGGATTGGTTCTGATCTGAGGATATCATCCGGATCTTTCAATCATGAATAAATCAAGGTAACATATTACAAGAGCATCCCAAACACTCTGTCCAATCCGCAAAACAAGATAGTGCATTTCCGGATCTTTCCGGACCTTTTTGTAATCCTCTATCATACCGGAGCATCTCGCTGAACAGGTCTTATTTGATCGATCACAGCTTCTTCATAACTCCATGCGGACCTCTGAAAACTTGACTGAAGTATCTCAAGACTCATATCTACAAACCCTTTGATCCGCATCTTGTGCCACATCCGGCACCACTTGTTTGGCTGGGGGAACAAGATTTTCTTTGAGTCTCCCCCTGAGCCTGAGCTCACTTTTTAATTTCCGGAAGAAATATCAGCACCAGAGTCTGGTGCGGATCCAACCTCTACATTCTCTGAACTTTTCTTCACCCAAATCTTGCTCATCTGATTCCTAACCTCATCCGCATTCATCTTTTGTTTACCCTTGTCTTGATTCTGATTATACACCGGACCTCTTTTGTCCTGATTCTTGTTTCTGCAAACTTTAGCATTATGACCGGACCTATTGCAGATTTGGCAAATAACATTTCTTTGCATATTTGACTGATATCCTTTTGATCTGCATTGATTAGCCATATGACCTACTCTATTGCATGTGAAGCATCTACCTTTGAATGATTTGTTTACTTGCATTCTTCTGCATTCATGGGATTTGTGTCCATACCTTTTGCAGTTGAAGCACTGTCCGGAGAAGGATGAATTAATCTGATTCATTCTCATTCTGCACTGATTAGCTTTGTGACCAAAGTGGTTGCAGCTGTGGCAGTATCCATTGAAGGATGGATATCTTTGAGCATTTGGCTGTCTTACCGGAGGTCTTCTAGGCCTGCTTCTTGGATTTTCTGATCCAAGATTCTTCTGACCGGATCCGGAGCTTTCTCCTTTCTCATATCCCAAACCATACTTGTCATCTGTCCTCTTTTGACTTCCAAGGAGAACTTCAAGTTGAGCAGAACTTATCTTGAATTTCTCTTTATATTCATTTGCTGTTTGAAGGTCTCTTTTGAGAGAGGCAATTTGATCCTCAAGTTTTCCTTCATTATCTTTGGCATCTTCAAGATCAGATTCAAGATGTCTGATAATCCTGTCCATCTGGTGGCATTCTTCTGATTTTTCTTTAAGAGATTGTCTTAGATTGTCTTCAGCCTTTCTTTTTTCTTCAATCTCTTGAGTAAACTTTATAGTTCCTGATTCCATTTCATATCTTAACATAATGACTTCTTTTGATAACTTTTCACATAACTTGGTTTGCTCAGTCAATTCTTCATTTGTATTGCTTTCTTCACTTTGTCTTGCCAACTGTTGAAGCAGCTCCTTTCTCTTTTTCATAGAGAGACTTAATTTGTCTTTTAATTCTCTCATGAATTCATCAGCCTGTTTGAGTCTTTCCTTTAATTCACTGACTTCAGAATTTGACTGTTCAAGATCCTCAAGAGCAGTCTTGAGTTGCTCCCTTAAACCATATGCATCCATTTGAAATCCCAGATCTTCCTCAAGCTGTTAGGCTCTATTAGGAGGAACTTAGCTCTGATACCAATTGTTGATAACTGAGAGGGGGGGGTGAATCAGTTATCCTAATTATTTCCTTTATTGAACTTTCCCTTTAATTGATGCAGCATAAAATCAAACATAAAACATTAACCATAAAACAAGAAACACATGACACAGTATTTTTGACGTGGAAACCCTGTTAAGGGAGAAAACCACGGGGTGATTAACCCAAAATTATTCTCTGTTAGAAGAATAGGAAATTACAAAGATGGCACTTGCCAATTAGGGCTCACTGCCCGAGCACACTGCTCACAAGAGGCCCACTGCCTACAAGAAGACACACTGTCTACAAAGTGATGAGAATCACAGTCTTGAACTGATTGGAAGCATCTGCATATGCTGGAGTTCAGTTCCGGTTAGGCTCAGTACACTGATCTGCTGCACTTCATCTTTCCTCTGTTCTTTATTCTGCTATCTTTCACATACCAGATCCTTTTTGCTACCTCTGCTCTTTATCTAGACTTATTCGCATATCTCTCCACAACAACCCTTTCACAACTAAATCCATCCTCTATATATATCCGCATAAGTAATTTCATCACCTTTCTAGTCGGCATCCAGAACAGTCCAGTTTCTTATAAACTTTCATTCTGTCGGCTGAATCCTTCCTCACCAAGCAATGCGGATCAAGCATATACTTGTAGATATCATTAATCATGTCAGCCAAACATGATTCATGCCTTCACAACTTCTGTCATCATCAGTAACCCATCCGGAAAGCAGTCTGATACTCTGCCAGTCAGTTCTTCCTCTGTTTTCACTGTCTCTCAGGAATCCGGTACTCAACCATTCATATCTTTTTCTTTGTTCATCACCGGAGGCTAAATCCTTGGAATATACCACTCAGGGTAGTCCTCTTGACTTTCCCAAATCCGCACTGCACCAAGACACTTCCTCTGAGAGATCCGGACCAATCTGTCGGACCTTGCCACATGCTCTGTTCTTCTTCACCGGACCACAACATTCTTTATTCTGACTTCCGGTAGAGACACATTATGACTTGCGGATATGTGGGATGACCTTTGTTGCCATCAATGACAACAACCATGAATCCATATAGTGTCTCTTGCCAACACTAGTTTCACTGGCAAGGGTAATTTTGAAGTAACTAGAGGTAATTACGGAGTGACTTTTACTGTTGGCAAATGTAAAAATTCAAAGTAAATGAGGGTAGGCGTGCTCCCTTGAGTAATCTACTATTTTTGGCATGTATGACAACTATCATAATATTTGGTAAGTGAATCTATGACAGCTGCAAGTTGTCATAAGATTCTGAGATTCTATGACGAATATGTTAGTTGTATATTTGCTATATTTAGCCCAAGGTTCCTATCTTGGAAAGATACTCTTTTGTGGAATCTATGATGGCTATGATGTGTCATAGCATGTTGTAAGAGGCTAGATTTAGTCTTGGGCCACCAACCTTTGCATGGCTATTTTTGGACAAGTGTAAGATGCTTGTAAGATGGTAATTAATGTTTGCATGTTGGGGAATCTCAAGAGAGAGAAGGTGAACACCTAGGATGAGTTGAAAAACATTTCTATAAGCATTTTCCATGTATTTGTTTCTGCAATACAGATTTTAGGTACTTAGGTGCTGCAGGAATGCTGTCAGATTAAAGACTGAAGGAGACATTGGTGGTGTTGTATTGTACAATCTTTTGCAGATAAATACAAACATTGGGCCTCTTTCTTGTGTGGAGTTTTTTTACCCACAAGGGTTTTCTCCATGTTAAACACTGTGTCATTGTGTCTTGTGTTGAGTTCTTCATGTTTGGCATTTTCTTTGTAGTGGGTTTTATGTTTTGTTACAATCTCCATTGTTAATGCACACTTAAAGATTGTTGAAATTTATTTTGAATCAGATTTCCATTGAAGTAGTGTTGCTTTCATTTCTAACACCACTTGTGGCTTTAGCTATAGCTCAGCGATTGGTTGTCAATGCCTGACAATCTTCTCCCTCACTCATTGGGCAGAGGAGGTCTCGTAGACCTTCTGGGAGATTAGAGGAGGGTGAATTTGTTCCTCACACTCACCAACTAGGGTCTATCAACTTTTAAATTGGAAGCTTTGAGGAGGCAGTGTTGCATAAAATGGAATAGTTATTCTAACCTTTGATGGGCTAGATAGTGAGGATATGCCCCTTGACAATCGTTAAATGAATTGTATTTCCTAGAATGTGAGAGGTCTTATAGACCTCCCTCAAAAATATGTAGATCTTAACTTCCATTTATAGTTCTTTGGTTTAGACATTTTTTGTCTCCAGGAAGTTAAAATTTCTAGCTTTTTGTTGTCTGCAACTTGCCATGTAATTTGGCCTTCTAGCTGTGTTCTTTGCAGTAACCATGAAGCTGGTCATGGTGGAGTTGTCACCTTTCTCTCTCCTACGTGGCATCATCTACTGGTTGATCATAGATGTGACCCCACTAACCAGTGTTGTGGACTCTTTTCAATGTTGACAATCATTCCTTTGGGGTTATTAATGTTTATGCTCCCAATGATGCCATACAAAGATCTTCCCTTTGGCATTGGATTGCAAATTCAATGTCTTCTGCCACTTGGGTTTTGTGTGGGGACTTCAATGTGATTGAAATGGCCTATGATAAATGTGGCACATTGCTAATGTGGTGGACAGCTGGAAAAAGGGAGGTGTGGCTCCATATGCATAATAAATTGGGTCTTTTTGATCCCAATACAGGCTCCCACCCTCTTAATTCGCAGTGGTACACTTGGAGAAATTTGTGGGTTGGTCTTGACAGGGTGTTAAAGATGCTTGATAGAACTATGATATCTACCCAATCTTTTTTTTCCTTTGCCAGCTATTTTTCCTTGCCGATGGAATTGTTAGCTAATGCGGTCTTGTCGGATCACTTTCAAATCCATTTCTATATCGAGTGGAAGTATTCAAGACCCAAACCATAGAAAAGCCAATTATTTCTAAACGTGTCTCTTCTTAATCATACTACCATGTTGGCTCACATTCAACCTATTTGGAATTTAGCCCCATGTCCTTTGCATGGTGTGGGCTAGATGTCTTGGTGGAATGATACCATCACTCATACCTCATAGTTTCTCTGCATTTATGGGAGGAAACTTGCCTAATTTCATCATCGATCATATGATGCCACCACCCATGAGATCTTCCTTCCCACTATCATTGTGGGGGTTGAACCATTCGACTCTGCCACCCAGCTCTGGATGGCTAAGCTAAGACAGCTGAAGCAAATTGTAGATTCTCATTCAGCTCACGTAGCACAAATCAAATCTCGGATCCACTAACTCAAGATTGATAAAGTTTCTAAGTAATTTTTTCAAGCTCTCGGAGCTCTTCACACTTCCCAATTGGTTAAACAAATCCATGAAGGATAGCAACTTCTTTATGATCTTCCTGATATCTTGCAAGCCTTTGTTCATCACTATGAACAAGTGTTTATGACTCAAGATAATACTCTTGCTAGGTAATGTGCTCTACAATAGTACCTAGTAGTCATCCCTTGTCAGATTTCAAATGCTTAGCAGGTTTTATGTGACCAACTTCTTACTCAAGGTGACCTCAAGGAAGTGATTTTATCTAGGGCCAATGATAAAGCCCCTGGTCTTGATGGCTTCTTATGTGAATTTTATAAAAAAATTTGGGATACAATGGGCAATGACCTGCATAATGTATATCTTGAAGCCATGCAAACTAGTTCTTTAGGTGCTCTTATAAACAAAGGAAATATCAAGTTCATACCTAAAGCTGGAGATCTTGAGGATATCAACAATTGGCATCTCATCACACTGTTGATTGTCTCCTATAAGATCATTGCTAAGGCCTTGGCACTCAAACTTCACTCAATGTTGCCTCTCATCGTTCAACCTGAACAGATAGGCTTCATTAAATCTAGGTTTATCTTGGATAATATCATTATTGTTTGGGAAGGTATGGAATGGTCTCGCCACTCTCAACAACCCATGTTGTAAATTATCAAGATAGATTTTGCTAAGGCCTATGATTGTATTGAGTGGCCTTTCATTCTTGCCATGCTTTAGGCTCTTGGGTTTGGACCCCACTTCATTCACATGGTCCAAATTCTTTTTTCTAATGCTTCTGCTTGCGTCACCATCTCTAGCAGATAGTCTAGCTTCTTTGGGATTTTTCAATCAATCTGACAAGGTTTCCCTCTTGCCACTACTCTTTATGTTTTAGCTGCGAAGGGCTTTGACTACTTACTAGCTCAAGCAATTTCTCAATCCCGTGTTAAGGGAATTTCCCTTCCCAATTCTCACCATCTTGTGAATGATCATTTTTCTGATGAGTCTTTCATCACTCTCATTGAGGATGAGGAGAATATCACACAGACACTTCGTTGCCTAGATATTTTTTCCCAGGCATCTATTTCAAGCATTCAGTGGCAGAAAACTTTGTGTTATAGGTAATCCTTCCTCCCTAGACCAAGTTGGTTGGATTCTTTTAGATGGAAATAGATTGATCATGGGGGAATCTTCCATTTTTTGGGCATTTCTTTTGCATTTCAAGCCTCCCCCTCGGAGTTGTGGCAAGTTGTTATTGCTAGAATTGAAAAAAATGCAGTATTGGATTACTAAGCCCTTATCGTTGGCGGGCAAGTTTCAAGTTTGTTCCAAAATCTTAGCTATCACACATATTTTTTACTCTTCATGTTGGGTCCCTTCCAAAGCCTCTTATTTAAAAATTGAAAAGTTGCTCAGAGATTTTATGTGGGCCTCCCATGATGGAAATCAAGGTTTTCACTAAGTTGCTTGGGATTTATGTTGCCTCCCTCATGAGGCTAGAGGTCTTGGCTTAATATCCATTCACCATATTGAGGCATTGCCTTGTGTGCTAAATGGATTATTCAAGCCCTTCAAGGTAACTAAGCCTAGAAAATTTTTGTTAGGAACTGCATTAGCATAGGCACTCAACAGTTGACCGGCATGTAAAGGTTTGGATATAGGTTCCATCCTCATCATGAGAGAAACTCTTTCTATCCAAGGCACTTTTGTGATCAAAATCATTTGGAAAGCCTAGGAATCCCTAAAGGCTTAGCTTCATTGGGTTGGAGATGATTTTTGTAATGGTTTATCCATTAACCAACAATCCATTTGGTGGTCCCCTACTTTTAGTAATCAGTACCAGCCACTTGCAAAGTTGCCTTGATTTTTGGGCATTAAAGATTTTTAAACATGGGATTTGTGTTCTACCTTATTTTCTACATTATGCCTCCAAGAATTTCCTTTCTTGACCTAAGTTTAAGAAAAAATACAAGATTATTAATACAAATCATGAAACTTACTAGGTTGTCTTAGAGGCCATTCCTCCTCACATGATTCATAAGTTGGGAGTCAGATTCTATTAGTGTGAAAATTGACATTATCTATCTAGTTAGCTTTTAGCATGTCTAGGAGATTTCTATTCACACTATCTTAAGTCTAACTTTGGGCTACTTACCTTTTTGTCTCACCTCATGTGGTGAAGACATGTATACTCATCTTTGTGAGACACCTACTTCATGCAAACTTGCCACTTTCCCAAACATGTGTCACTTGAGCAAGACAAGTGTTGCACCTTTGGAGGGTTCCTCAGTTGTTGTGTACAACCTTCTTACCTCCTCATTCTTGCCTATTTAAACAAAACTTCTATGTAAATTTCATTCATCTTTTGGAAATATCAATAGGTTTATTGTGTGCAAATAGCTTGTGGTTGTTGATCCTCGCTAATTCCAACATGGTATCAGAGCCATGCTTGCAAAATCCTGCCCTTTATAGAAAATCTTGAACTTAGCCTACCTAAAAGGTCCTCGTAGAGCCAAATGAACATCACCATTGAGTCCAAAAGGCACGAGATAGTCAAAATCCCTTGTCATTTTGTCAAAATTGACAAGGGCAAAATTTTGCAAAATTTTTTAGTCTCCCTACCCTTGTACCATACAACGGTACAGTCGTACATATGTTTTTGGGTTGAAAATACATTTTTTTTGCAAAATTAACATTTTATAGGTCTTGGCATAGTTTTTGGGGTAATTTTCTTTGAAGATTATAGAAAAATTTGGCCTATCGGCCTCTATTCAAGGATTTTGTACGAATGTGTTTTCTCCTAGTTAAAGGGTTTCATTGTCTCCTATTCTGAAGGCAATTTTGGCTTGATTGGATAACTGCTTTGCTCAATTTGAAGGCATTTTTACTAGGTTTGAGTGTTTTCTTTTGGCCCCTACATCTTGGTTTCAATCCCAACTAATCCTTTGTTTGACCTTCACTTTCTACCCTCTATTCGGCTCTAGCTATGTCCTAGTTGAAGTCTTCATTGGTTCCAAGTCATTGTTAAAATCATTGCCCACACATCTCATAGTTGACATTCCTCAATCTATTGGTCACCACTATGGTCATAGTGTGTTTCCTCTTAGAAGACTGATGACTCACTCCATAGCTCATCATTTCCATTGAAGTCTCTTTTTGATGGTTTTGAAGGTCTTCTATTACTTATCGATCACCACTTAATCAGGACACTATTCACAAAGCTTGCAAATCAAAGTCAAAGGTCTCTAATATTATGAAGGTCGCCATTGAAGCTTGCAGTTATGGTTAGCATTTGGTATCTATTAGTGCTCTGCTTTCTATCTTTCCTCTCCCTACTCATTGGTCTCCAAACTCCACCAGTCGAAATTCCCAAAGTAACAGGTCACCGCTATTTTGTTTGTTGTGGTAGTCTTCACTGCTAAAAAGGACACCATTGTCAGGAATCTGCCAACATACACATGGTCAAAAGTTGCAATCTGGTTGTAGAATTTTGGTAGTTGTGAGCAGGTCGATGATTTTATTTGTATGTTTGATGCCTCTGCGCAAGCCATCAAGATATAGCCATTAGGAGCTTTAACACATAATTGACATTTGCATGATCTTTGTTATTTGTTGCAAGACACTATTTATGCTACTAAGCCACCATGAGCCAAGAGTTTTTAGAGCTTTGTAATACTGATTTTGGGGTTGTCATTTTTTTAAGACTTTTGACATTTGGTCACTTCTCCTTTGAAGGCATTTGGATTCCAGGATCAGTTACGGTTACAAGCATTTGTGTTGCAGTTTATGGTTGTGTCTAAATTGTATTTGAATTCTACAACTTTAATGGTCTGCATAGTCAACAACATTCATGGAGCCCAAAGGTTTATCATAGTTTGGTTTGTGAGTTTGTTTACTTCCAATTATTGAAAGGAGGTCGGTTATGTGACTTGTCAAAACATTTCCATTTAATGTTAACAATACATATTACCACCATGTTAATAGTTTATGTAACTGTTAATAGTTATTGTTAGTCACTATTGTAACCGAAGGAGGAGTTCCAGACCGCCAACACATGCTAACTCTTAGAGGTTAGTTAACCGCTAGAGGTAACATTCTATGTTAGTCAAATCACAAACTTGACATTGTATGCTAGCTGCTACACAAATTTCCGGAGAAGACTTTTTTGTGCTAGAATCAACATTTTTTTTCCAAGAGCTCACAACTTGCCAAAGGAGGCTGATTTTTTCTTCTTGCCATAACTCTCACCCATGAAGGTGAAATTGGGCACATTTATAGTCAATAGGAAGCTGGTTCTGGTGCTGACAAAGTTGCATTGAGATGATTTGGGAATTGTTCCATTTTTTCAAACTTCAAATGATGAAGGGGGTAAATCATAAAACACACAATAATACAAATTGCACATAGAAAATATAATGTTCTTTTATTGATTTGGACAACCCATTACATTATAGAAGCTCAAATGCAATCAGAGGATGAATCCTCCATAGGCTGCAACACATTACAACTTCCTATCTCAAGACTCTAGAATCTTCTTCCTTCTGTAACCCCAAATCAGCTAGGGTTTCTAATTTCCTTCCTTTTCTTGACTCTACACTTTCCTCCCTCTCTCTACTACCCCAACGGTTTCCCAAAAATGGTCTTAAATAACCCTTTTTGGCGGCCACCAGCCAAATTTCAAAATTTGCATCTCCCTCCAAAAATAGGTCAACTTCTGGGAGCCATAAATTTTAATCTGGGTTTCCAATTGATGTATCGTTTGAAGCGTTGGAAAGATAACAGAGTATTTTACGTGCTAAGAACTTGCTCTACCGGTTCCACTCACTTTCAAGGCCGTACGGGGCTGTTTAGTGCCTCAAACTTGAATTTGAATAATTTTCAAGGGTTTTTCGGCAAATAGAAACTTTAATATCTTTCAGCCCACAATTGATATTTGTCTGATTCCTTTTCCAAAGGTCTTATATTTCATTTACAAAGCTTCCTGTAAATTTTTGCTTCCATCTATGCCCAAATGCAAACTTTCCAAAAATAGCAGTTTGTTATTTTTAGCAGTTTGGAAAAACTGAAAGTTCTACATCATTATTCAAGCGATTATAGAACCAGAAACACTAATTATGGAAAGAAATGAAAACAACTTCAATGATTTTGAATCAATATCTTTTTGGGTGATGCACGATTGCCCTTACACCATTGGATGCTCCTGCATCAGACACCCAGGGTAATTTGAGAAGTGACCTTGTCATGTCTCAGGGGTTTGTTTGAGGAAAACCCAAATGGTCAACCTCTTCCTTAGACAACCAAGAAGAATCTTCAACAGGCCTTCCTTTCCATTTCACCAGAGATTCTTCATATTGTCTATTCCGAGTACTTCTTCCCACATGGCTATCCAAGACCTCCTTTATCTCCTTCGTTGAAGTAAATGCCAGAATACTCCATTGTTCTTCTATTGGTCCATCCTTTGTGCCACCTTCATGATATTATGTTAAATTAGCAATGTTGAGCACAGGGGAAATATTGATCCCACTTGGCAGCTCTACCTCATATGCATTTCCTAAATAGTGTTTCTTCAGAATCTTGCATGCTCTGAATTTCTTCATTTTCAACTTATTATATGTTCCAATTGGGAACCTTTGTTTTCTCAAGTGAACCATGACTTCATCTCCTACCAGGAACTCCTTATATCTTCTCTTCTGATCTGCCTTAGCCTTGTACTGAATATTCATCTTATTAATATGCTTTCTCACCTCTTCATGCAAATTCTTTAGGTGTTCTACAAAGTCTTCAACTTTGACATTTGTCTGTTCTCCCTTGTCCATCTTCCTTAACTCTGAAGCATTTCTTGGACTACTCCCATATACAATTTGAAATGGTGATTTACCAGTACTCCTATTGATAGAATTATTTTAAGCAAATTCTGCCTGCGGTAAAATCAAATCCCATCCCTTGGGCTTATCTCCTACTAAGCATCATAGGAGGTTACCCAAACTCCTATTCACCACTTCTATTTGTCCATTAGTCTATGGATGGTGTGTAAAACTAAACTTCAAATCTGTCTTCAACTTCTTCCACAATGTTCTCCATAAATAACAAACAAACTTGGTATCTTGATCTGAAACTATGCTCTTAGGTAGACCATGTAATCTCACCACCTCCTTGAAAAATAACTTTGCAATATGAATAGCATCATTGGTTTTCTTACAAGGAATAAAATGTGTCATCTTCGAGAATCTGTCCACCACCACAAAAATAGAATCATGTCCTCTCTGTGTCCTTGGTAAACCAAGAACAAAATCCATACTAATGTCATCCCATGGCTTCTCAAGTATAGGTAGTGGTTGATATAGCCCTGTATTTTGACTTGTTCCTTTTGCCATCTAACACACTCTGCAACTCTGTACAAATTTCCTCACATCCTATTAAAACTGTGGCCAATAATAATTCTCACCAACAATAGCAATGGTCTTATCTCGACCAAAGTGCCCAACTAATCCCCCACTATGCTTCTCCTTAATTAGGTTCTCTATCATGGAACTCCTCGGAATGCACAACTGGCTTCCTCTAAACAACATGTCATCTTGGATTATGAAATCCAACCATTTTGTCTTGTCCAAAGTAACAAGTTCCAAACAAGCCTTCCAAGCCTCTCCAAAATCTAGATCTTCAGGATACAAATTTTTGAGCTCATCGAACCCAACAACCTCTACCTTCATTTCTGTGAACAAATTTTTCCTTCTGTTCAAGGCATCTACAACTCTGTTGAACTTCCCACTCCTATGCTTCAAAACAAAAGTATAATTCTGCAAAAACTCAACCCATTTTAAGTGCCTTTGATTCAACTTCCCTTGACTATTGAGATATTGTAAAGCTTGATGATCAGTATATAAAAAAAACTCTTTTGGCAACAAATAATGTCTCCATTTCTTCAAATCCTAAACTATTGCATAAAAATCCTGATCATAAATAGAATACTTTTTCTTGGCATCATTAAGCTTCTCACTAAAATAGGCAATGGGCTTATCTTCGTGACTCAAAATAGCTCTTATAGCACTGCCACTAGCATCACAATCTACCTGAAATACCTTATTGAAATCTGGAAGTGCCAAAACAGGTTGCTTTGTGACTTTCTGCTTCAATGTATCAAAACTCTTATTTGCTCCTGTAGTCCATTTAAACTCTTTTATATCCCCTCTCATTCTCTTAGTTAGGGGTGCACAAATGCTATTAAAATTTCTGATAATTTTTCTAAAGAAATTTGCCAAACCATGAAAAGATTGTACCTCTATAGCACTCCTTGGTGTGGGCCATTCGATGATAGCCCTTACTTTTTCTAGGTCCATCTTAAGACCTTCCTTTGAGACAACAAATCCTAAGTAAACCAACTCCTTCTTTGTAAAACTACATTTCTTCAGGTTAATCAACAACTTTTCCTCCCTCAACTTCTCTAAAACTTTTCTGATATGCATCAAATGCTCATCCCAAGTCTTACTAAAAATCAAAATGTCATCTAAATAAACAATAACAATTTCCTAAAAATTCTTTCAATACCTCATTCATGAGCCACATGAATGTGTTCAGTGCATTGGTTAGCCCAAATGGCATGACTAACCACTCATACAAACCCTCCTTTGTCTTGAAGGTTGTCTTCCATTCATCTCCTCTAATTCAAATTTAGTGATACCCACTCTTCAGGTCAATCTTTGTGAAGTACTTAGCTCCACTCAAACAATCCATTATGTCATCCATTCCATGCAATGGAAATCTGTACGTGATCATGATCTTATTGATGGCTCAGGAATCTGTACACATTCTCCACTCTCCATCTTTCTTCGGTGCCAGTATTGCAGGTACCGCACATAGACTTAGGCTCTCCCTTATCAGCCCCTTCCTTAACAACTCGTGAACTTGTCTATTCAACTCTTCATTCTCTACTGGAGTCATTTTGTGGGCTGCCTTATTCGACAAACTAGCTCTTGGTATCAAATCCATTTGATAACTTATCTTCCTCACTGGTGGTAAACCTTCTGGTACATTATTAGAGATAATATTCTAAAATTCTTCCAATAGATCCGAGACTTCTACTGGTACATCTTCACATTTCTTTTAACTAATCTTAGGAATCAATGCAAAGCAATGACACTCATGCTTCATACCTTCCAAAAATTTCCTACTGTCTACCAAGCAAATTCTGGAAGTACTACATACATTTTATTCCACCTCCTTCAAGGGTTTCAACTTATGACGAACTCCATCCTTTGTTAAAGAATATGTGTTTACATGGCCATCATGGACAGCACACCTATCATACTGCTACGGCCTCCCCAATAACATATGACATGCATCCATTGGTATGATGTCACACAGCACCTCATCATGGTGGTCCCCGATCTTGAACTTGACTAAACACTATTCATTGACCAAAGCTCTATGGTCCTACAACCATGCAATCTAATATGGATGTGGATGCTTTCTTCTTGTCAACTTCAACTTGTTAACCATCTCCTTTGAAACAATATTGTCAGTGCTTCCACTGTCAATAATGATATCACAACACTTACCTTCACATTTGCACCTTGTGCGGAATAAACTCTTCCTCTGATCTAGTTATTTCTCCTCATTCAACAAGGTTCTTCTAACAACTAGGGTTTCTCCCCTTTCAGCATCTTTAAAATGCTCAGACTGTGCAGCTTCATCTACATGTGCAACTCGTGCATTACCTTCAGGTCTTCTATTCATCCTTCCTTGATGTTGCGGGCACTCGTATGTTCGATGCCCTTCTTCTCCAAATTGGAAATAGGTTCCTCTAAAACCTCCTCTTCCAGGTCCTTGCCCGGGTCTACCTCTTCCTCTTCCTCTTTTCTCACCATTGTTCTAGTCACAAGGGCAGTAGGCATTATCTCCTCTCTGATTTCGACTGGTGCCAGCTTCTTCACTTCTCTTTTGATCTTCATTTCAGCCTCCATATGATCTTCCACTAGTCCTTCCGCCTTGACCTCTTCCCCTTTGCTTGCTTTCAAATCTTTTATTTAACTTCTCTTCCACCTTCAAGGAAAACTGGCACACATCTTCTATGGTGGTCATTCTGACCAAGCTCAGCTCCTCTTGAATACTTGGCCTTAACCCATTAATGTAATGGGCTACCTTCTCCTTGTTGGTCTCTGCATGGCATGTCCTAATAGTAATCTTATAAAACTCTTTTGTATACTCCTTGATAGACTTGTTACCTTGCTTCAATCCTTGCAGCTTCTTCAGCAACTCCATCTCATAGTCCACAAGAATGAACTGTTTCTTTAGTTTCTCCACCATCCGATCCCATCCGGTAATCTTTCCTTTGCCTCTTCTATTTATCTCTAACTAGACCTCCTTCCACCAAATACTGACATGGCCCTTCAACTTTCTTTTTGCAAACTTGACCCGATCTGGGTCCTCCACGTTTTCATATTCAAAATATTCCTCCATGTCATTGATCCAATCAATAAGTTGTTCTAGATTCAAATCTCCAGAATAGCTAGAAACTTCGATCCTAGGCCTCTTTCTGATCTTCAAAATGGCCCTCAACAATTTGACTTCTATAGGATCTCCTGCAACTTCTTGTTCTTCCTCAAATAACTCTTCTTCAACTTCACCCTCGCTTTCTTCTCTTGTTCTTGGCTCAAACCCTCTTCGCAGCTCCTCTTGCAATGCATCAATCTACCTTTACAGGGCTCTAAAACCCTCTTCCATCAAAGCATTTCTTCCAACATAGTTTCTTTGTGGAGGCACCTTGATCTCCGTAGCAAACCCACAACCTCAGGTTCTTGTACAAACTGCCTCATGGTCGGCAATCTGTCTACACACTCAGGAACCCTTGCTCTAATACCACTTGATGAAGGGAGTAAATCATAAAACACACAACAATAGAAATTGCACATAGAAAATAGAATGTTCTTTTATTAATTTGGATAACCCATTACATTACAGAATCTCAAATACAATCAGAGGATGAATCCTCCACAGGTTGCAACACATTACAACTTCCTATCTCAAGACTCTAGAATCTTCTTCCTGCTATAACCCCAAATCAACTAGGGTTTCTAATTTCTCGTCTTTTCATGACTCTACACTTTCTCCCCCTCTCTCTACTACCCCAAAGGATTCCCAAAAATGGTCATAAATAACCCTTTTTGGCGGCCACCAGCCAAATTTTGAAATTTGCATCTCCCTCCAAAAATAGGTCAACTTCCAGGAGCCATAACTTTTGATCCAGGTGTCTGATTGACATGTCGTTTGAAGTATTGGAAAGATCGTGGAGTGCTCTACATGCTAAGAACCCACTCTGCTAATTCCGCCCATTTTCGGAGCCGTAAGAGGCCATTTAGTGTCTCAAACTTGAATTTGAATAATTTTCAAGGGTTTTTCAGGAAACAAAAACTTTAATATCTTTCAACCCACAAATGATATTTGCCTAATTCCTTCGTCAAAGGTCTTATATTTCATTTACAAAGATTCTTGTAAATTTTCTCTTCGATCCATGCCCAAATGCAAATTTTCCAAAAATAGCAGTTTGTTATTTTTAGCAGTTTGCTATTTTTAGCAGTTTGGAAAAACTGAAAGTTCTACATCATTATTCAAGCGATTATGGAACCAGAAACACTAATTATGGAAAGAAATAAAAATAACTTCAATGATTTTGAATCAACATCTTTTTGGGTGATGCAAGATTGCCCTTAGAACACTAGATGCTCCTGCATCAAACTTTCTTTCCCTTCTTTGTACAACAAGCTAAGCAACTCGAAAAACAATTGTATCTTTTGATTGGCAACTCGAAATCGAGTGTTGTGTTTTTAGAAAGTGATAAATTTTTTGAGACCGATCTATTGGAAATAATTTTGCACTATTGATATAACGTGTCATTTTTCATTCCAATTAGACTTGCTTAACACACTATTGTTATAAAGTCTCAAGATTAAGGGGGGATAAAAATCTTGAATTATTGGGGGTTCATAGGGTTGTGTCAGAGTATTTCTGAGTTGTGCCAAGAGCACTTCCACAGAGATATGTCAAGAGCACTTCCACTACTCCTTCAACATCCTTCAACATTTTTCTCGCATTGTATTGAGTTGTGTCAAGTAAACTTTCATTGAGATGTGTCAAGAACACTTCTACATCACCATCACCTGATGCTACATGTGAATTTAGAGTTGATTCTTAGAGAACTTCTAGAGATTCATCACAGTAGAAGATTGATATCAGTTCCTTTGCTTCTACAGATTTTAAGAGTTGCTTCATAGAAGGCTTCTAGTGAATCTTCAAAGTAGGACTTCACATTGGATTTGAATTGTAGCCATATGGCATGAAATTCCACACATGTATCTTGCAAGTATTTCAGAACTATCACTTTTACTTGTATTGTGTCAAGTACACGTCTATTGAGTTGTGTCTAGAACACTTTCTTATTTTCTCTCTTTTGGAGGAAAGTTTTTTCCCATGGGGTTTTCATTCTTTCTCCACCTTATGAGAGATGCATTTATACATAGGTACCTAACATGGCCTAGTTGTCGGGACCCCTCATTGTTTCACTACTCCCTATGTTGCACTTAAGGGGGTGTTAGTGTTGCAAATATGTGCCTAAGCGGTGTTGTCGTTGATGTCAACATATTCTTGCTGTCATTGGTGTCAACATATTCTTGTTGTCATTGGTGTCAATTGTGCCTTATTTTGTTGCCTATTCAAGAGACTGGAATGTTGAGGATACTAAGAAAATTAATGAAAACTCAATGTTCGTGAACCTTATGGTTGTGTAGAGCATTGTCAAAGGTTGTTCCAGTCAAGAATTGAGAAGTCTGCATGAAGATTTGAAGAAGTTATGGCCATTTGAATAGAATCGGATCTTGCAATATTTAGAAGAGACAGAGTGACAGTAAGTTGGTCCGGATTGCTCCACAGTGAAATATTATGATCTACAGATCTGAAGACATGTTTGGGAAGTCAGTGTGTATCATCAAATCTAGTGGTTTGTGGTCTAGAGGTCTACAAGCCATCCTTCTAGTTTGACAGTCATGCTAGACATTATTCTTGAGGCTCTAGAGGAAGATACAGATGATTATGGTAATTTGGTTTAGAGTGGATGTTATTGGTGAGTTTAATGTGCTTGTGGAAGTCTCTGGATCATGTGGCTACTATGTTGGAGGTCTGCATTAGAGTTTGAGCTTGTTATTGAAGATTTCCTCTTTGAAGTTGATGTTCTTCCTAGTCTTGGCCGACTGGATGTTCCTAGAATGTTACAGATGATCTAAAGATCATTTTATGAAGCGTGGCATGTTAGTAGAGGAAGATTCAAGTCTTATCTATGTTTGGCCGACAGTGTAAAGATCCGCGTTAAGTGTGTCCAACCTTGTTGATCATTCTAAGGTTGATGAAGTGTATAAATACTTGTTGAAGAATTGTTAAAAATCATCCTTGAGAAAAATAGATTAAATCTGAATAAAGGATCAAAAGCAGAGCAGAGAAGAAAAGGAGCGAGAGCAGTGTAGAGTGAGAAGTTAGTGAAGAAGAACTTGGGGCAAAGCAAAAGTTTTGTGAGCATTCATTGAAACTAAACCAGGCATGAAGTAGATGTTATTTCTTAGTTAATTCTTTTTGTTCTAAATAAATTATGTAGGCAATGAGCCTCTCTTTTGAGTAGTGAGCTCTAGGCAGTGCACCTGAAGGCATGTGCCTTCTATTTTTCTAAAGTACTTTTAACAGGGTACAAATCTTTGTGGGTTAACCCCCACCGTGGTTTTTCCCTTAACCGGGTTTCCATGTCAAAATCTTGGTGTCAAGTGTGTTGATTATGTTTCTGCTCATATGTTGTTGATCTATGCTCTAATGTTTATATCATTAATTTGATAAGTTAATAAAGAAGGTTAAAATCAAAAAAAGTTTATTTTATGTGACAACTGATTCACCCCCCCTCTCAGTTGTTCAGTCTAAATCCAACAATTGGTATCAGAGCCAAATCCTCTTATAAAAGCCTAACCGCTTGGGGAGATCCAAGATGTCAACCTACAAGAAGGATAGTCCGAGAATTGATGGAACAAATTATTCTGTTTGGAAGAATCGCATGGAGTGCCATTTGCAATGCATGGGCGATGCCTATTGGGCGATAACCAGTGTTGATTATAAACCTCCAGAGAAAGGTCCTTCAACTCCAGATCAAATCAAAGATGTTGAAAATAATCCTCGAGTTAAAGAAGACTTGTTGAGTGCCCTGACTGATTCAGAAATGACAAATGTCTTTGGTCTAAAAACTACTTATGAAATCTAGAAAAAGTTGGAGAATCTGTATGAAGGTGATAAATTTGTCAAATGTGCCAAGCTGCAAAGTTTGAGAGGAAAATTTGAAACTCTGAGGATGAGTGATGATGAAAACATCACAATCTACATGCAAAAGATAAATGAACTTGTGTGTGGTATTAGGTGTGCTGGTAGAACTTTGGAAGAATCAGAGATTGTATCAAAAGTGCTCAGATCTTTACCTGATTCATACAAACATAAGTTTGTTGCTATAGAGGAGATTAGGACTGTCTCAAAAGTTACAAGAGATCAACTAGTTGGCAAAATTTTAGCTTTTGAATTAAGTGAGTTTGGTGATTCTCTTCCTAAAGCTGAATCTGCATTTAAGGCCAGTGTATATGGAAAACAAAGATATGATCCATGTGAAAGCTCTTCTGCAAGATCAAATAGATTCGTGAAGACAAGGAAGGATCTTGAAGATGTTGAAATTGAAACTACAGATCTTGAAGCTCTTCTTGCCAAAAGATTGCCAAGAGGATCCGATAAGTATGAAGGAAAATTGCCACTCAAATATTTTTCTTGTAATAAGATTGGTCATTTTGCCTCAAAATGTCCAGAGAGGTTTTCAAAACCAAACCCTAACAGATACAAAAATCAGAACAAATGTTACTATGTCCAAGAAGCTGGAGAAGGAGTCACAAATGATGAATCCGATCATGGAAGTTCCTCTGAAAATGATTGGGTGTTCATTGCCATCAAAGAAGAAGATCCAGTGTCTACTGAATTTGCTAGCTATGCAAATATGGAAAGTGCCTTGGCTGCTCATGTTATTGAGAAAGATGAATGGGTGATTGATAGTGGATATTCTCATCATATGACTGGAGACAAGAGTAAGTTTGTGAATTTTGAAAATTATGAAGGAGGGCTTGTGAAATTTGGAGATAACTCAGCTGGCAGAATTCGTGGCAGAGGATCCATCTCTTTTGATGGTAAGAATAGCACCAATGATGTTATGTATGTGGAAGGACTAAAATATAATCTTCTTAGTGTTGGATAGTTGGTTGATAAAGTTTATGATCTTCGATTCAAGGATGGAAAATGTAGAATCTTGGAGAGTTCCAGAACTGAAATTGCATCCGGTACTCAAACTAGAGGTAACATTTTTCATTTAAGTAGTTCTGGAAAAATTTGTTTGATTGCTCAGATAGATCAAAGTTAGTTATGGCATAAAAGGATGTGTCATGTGAATTTTGATAACATTGTCAAAATAAGTACCACTCAAGTTGTAAAAGATCTTCCAAAACTTGTGAAACCTAATAGCATGTGTAGAGAATGTCAATTGGGGAAATAGAGTAAAATTTCATTCAAAAGTAAGGAACAAGCTTCAAGTGGATGTTGGAACTGGTACATATCATCTCTGTGGTCTTGCTAGAATTAGGAGTGTGCAAGGAGATAGATATTTCATGTTGCTAATTGATGATTACTCCAGGATGATGTGGGTAACTTTCCTAAAAGAAAAATCAAAAGCTCTTAACAAATTTAAGGTGTTCAAAGTGATGGTGGAAAATGAGATTGGTGAAAAATTGAAATGCCTGAGATCCAACAAAGGTGGAGAATTTAATTCCTGTGAGTTTGATGCTTTCTATGAAAAGCATGGCATAAAAAGACAATTATCTGCTCCTAGGACTCCCCAACAAAATGGAGTTGTGGAAAGAAAGAATTGGACCATTCAAGAAGCTGCTAGGACCATGATGATGGAAACAAATGTTCCTCAAGTTTATTGGAGAGAAGTTGTAAGTACTGTTGTCTACACTCTTAACTGGGTGCAGGTCAAAGGCAATTTTGGTAAGACCCCTTATGAAGTATGGTTTGGTCATCCTCCTACTATGAGATATTTTAGATTTTTTGGTAGTAAATGCTATATCAAAAGAGATGAAGATTTAGGCAAGTTTGATACAAGAAGTGATGAGGGAATATTTTTGGGGTACTCTACTCAAAGTAAGTCTTATTGGTGCTTTAACAAGAGGTTGAAAAAGATTGTTGAAAGTACAAATGTTAGAGTTGATGAGAGCAAGGAAGGACATTCCAAGTTTTGCGGATATGATTCAGATGATCAAGATGAAAGTCAAAGTCAAGGAAGGTTAGTTCAAACTCTGACTTAGATTCAGATTGATCCAGAAACTCCAGGAACTCAAGAAAATAATACAGATGTTGAGGAACAAGCTCAAGAAACAGAAGTTCAAGCAATTCCCAAAACCCCCACGTATGTAAGAATGAATCATCCTAAAGATCAAATCATAGGAGATAGAAATAAAGGTGTTCGAACTAGGAGAAGAGTTGTTGAAGATCAAGAAGAGATTGGTTTGATTTCAAGGATTGAACTTAAATCAGTAAGTGAAGCCTCCAATGATGAAAACTGAGTAAAAGCAATGGAAGAAGAATTAATGCAAATTGAAAAGAACCACACTTGGGATCTTGTTCCTAGACTTGAGGACAAAAATGTGATTGGAACCAAATGGGTCTTCTGGAATAAACTAAATGAAGATGGTGAAATTGTAAGAAACAAAGCAAGGTTGGTATGCAAAGGCTATTCTCAAGTAGAAGGAATTGATTTTGAAGAAACTTTTGCTCCGGTGGCAAGAATAGAGGCAGTTAGATTATTTCTTGCATTTGCTGCTTTCAGAGATTTTAAAGTGTATCAGATGGATGTCAATTTAGCATTCTTGATTGTTGAGGTCTTTGTTGATGATATAACTTTTGGTGGAAATGAATGTATGTGCAAAACATTTGTTGATCAGATGAAAAGTGAATTTGAGATGTCAATGTTTGGAGAGATGAATTTCTTCCTAGGTCTGCAAATTGTTCAGTTAGATAAAGGTATCTTTATATCTCAGTCCAAGTATGTGAAAGAATTGTTGAAGAAGTTTGGAATGGAAGATTCAAAGCCAGTAGGTACACCTATGATAACTGGATGCAAGTTAAGTAAAGATGATGATTCCCCCAAGGTAAATTAGAAAAGGTATAGATCAATGATTGGAGGATTGCTCTATCTGACTCAGACCAGACCTGACATCATAAATGTCGTTAGACTTGTTGCTAGATTTCAAGCTGATCCAAAAGAATCCCACGTTGTGGCAATCAAAAGAATTTTTAGATATCTCAAGGGGACAATTGATTATGGATTGTGGTATCCAAAGGACAATGATTTCACTCTTCATGCATATACAGATGTTGATTGGGCAAGAGATGTGGATCACAGAAAAAGTACTAGTGGTGGTGCATTTTTCTTGGGAAGAAGATTGGTCTCTTGGATGAGCAAAAAGTAAGAGGCAATATCTCTGTCTACTAGAGAAGTAGAATATATAGTAGTAGAAAATAATTGTACTCAGGTTCTGTGGATAAAGCAAATTTTGAAGGACATCAGAGTTGTGTTTGAGGAGCCAGTAACAATCTTTTGTGATAATTCTAGTGCAATAAGCATCTCAAAGAATCTAGTGTTGCATTCAAAGACAAAGCATATATCTATCAAGTTTCATTTCTTGACAGAGAAGGTAAATGAGAATGAAGTCAAGTTGGAGTTTGTGTCTTCCAAAGATCAAATTGTAGATATCTTCACTAAGCCTCTTCCCAAGGATACCTTTGAGTATCTCAGAGAGAAATTAGGGGTTATTACCCCTCCAAATCAGAACTAAGATGCACTGAGGTGCATCAGTCTGGTGGAATTCTCAGTCATATCTTGAGATCCAGATTGATGTTGAGAAAATACTACTCTAAGGAGTAGTTAGTATGCAAATGTTGGAGATCAATCTGAAATAAAAAGGGGGAGTGAAGATTGCAAATATGTGCCCTTTGCCATTGATATCAAAGGGGGAGAGAAGACATGTGAAAAACTAATTGCTGATGATAGGGGGAGCAATGAAGGAAGTGGTTGCAGAAGTCAGGGGAGAAGTTTTTATCATGATGGTTGAATCAGTTTTTCACAACATATGTTGCCATCAATGACAAAGGGGGAGATTGTTGCAAATATGTGCCTAAGTGGTGTTGTCATTGATGTCAACATATTCTTGTTGTCATTGGTGTCAACTGTGCCTTATTTTGTTGCATGTTCAAGAGACTGGAATGTTGAGGATATTGAGAAAATTAATGAAGACTCAATGTTCGTGGACCTTATGGCTATGTAGAGGATTGTCAAAGGTTGTTCCAGTCAAGAATTGAGAATTCCACATGAAGATTTGAAGAAGTTATGGCCATCTAAATAGAACCAGATCTTGCAGTATTCAGAAGAGACAGAGTGACAGTAAGTTGGTCCAGATTGTTCCACAATGAAATATTATGATCTGTGGATCTGAAGGCACATTTGGGAAGTAAGTGTATATCATCAACTCCAGTGGTTCGTAGTCTAGAGGTCCGCAAGCCATCCTTCTAGTTTGACAATCGTGGCAGATAGTGTTCTTGAGGTTTCGGAGGAAGATACAAATGATTTTGGTAATTTGGTTTAGAATGGATGTTATTGGTGAGTTCAATGTGTTTGTGGAAGTCTCTGGATCATGTGGCTACTATGTTGGAGGTCCACATTGGAGTTTGAGCTTGTTATTGAAGATTTCCTCTTTGAAGTTGATGTTCTTCCCAGTCTTAGCCGACCGGATGTTCCTAGCATGTTGCGGATGATCTAAAGATCATTTTATGAAGTGTGGCATGTTAGTAGAGGAAGATTCAAGTCTCAGCTATGTTTGGCTGATAGTGTAAAGATACGCTTTAAGTTTGGCCGACCTTGTTGATCATTCTAAGGTTGATGAAGTGTATAAATACTTGTTGAAGAATTGTTAAAAATCATCCTTGAGCAAAACAGATTAAATCCAAATAAAGGATCAGAAGAAGAGTAGAGAAGAAAAGGAGCAAGAGCAGTGTAGAGTGAGAAGTTAGTGAAGAAGAACTTGGGGCAAAGCAGAAGTTTGGTGAGCATTCATTGAAACTAAACCAAGCATGAAGTAGATGCTATTTCTCAGTTAATTCTTTCTGTTCTAAATAAATTATGTAGGCAGTGAGCCTCTCTTTTGAGCAGTGAGCTCTAGGCAGTGCACCTGAAAGCATGTGCCTCCCATTTTTCTAAAGTACTTTTAACAGGGTACAAATCTTTGTGGGTTAACCCCCACCGTGGTTTGTCCCTTAACCGAGTTTCCACGTCAAAATCTCGGTGTCAAGTGTGTTGATTATGTTTCTGCTCATATGTTGTTGATCTATGCTCTAATGTTTATATCATTAATCTGATAAGTAAGTTAATAAGGAAGGTTAAAAGCAAAAAAAGTTTATTTTGTGTGACAACTGATTCACCCCCCCTCTTAGTTGTCCGGTCTAATTCCAACAGCTAGTGTGAAAAGTGACATTATCTATCTAGTTAACTTTTAACATGTCTAGGAGATTTCTATTCACACTATCTTAAGTCCAACTTTGGGCTTCTTACCTTTCTGTCTCACCTCATGTGGTGAAGACATGTGTACTCACCTTTGTGAGACACCTACTTCAGGCAAACTTGCCACTTGCTCAAACATGTGTCACTTGAGCAAGACAAGTGTTGCACCTTTGGAGGGTTGCTCAGTTGTTGTGTACGACCTTCTCACCTCCTCATGCTTGCTTATTTAAGCAAGACTTCTATGTACATTTCATTCATCTTTTGGAAATATCTATAGGTTTATTGTGTGCAAATAGCTTGTGGATGTATTCTTGCTTGTTGATCTTCGCTAATCCCAACAGATCCCTCAAGCCATGGTGGAAAGATTGGAAATGGTACCCCGACACTCCTTTTCAGAGCTACAAACCTCAAGTAAAGGGTACTCTTGGCTGTCTCCCCATTTGCATATGGTGGAGTTGCTAAATCATCGTTGGCATATTCAGTTCTCTCATGGGACCTGGTCCAGATGGTTTCAATGTGTTTGGTCTGCTGTGGTTGAGCTTGTTGGCACATTTTGTTTGGTGGTTGTTGTATCAAGGCCTCCCTCTAGGGGATCACCTAGCTCACATGGGCATTACCATCCCTCACTGCCCATTTTGTGGGCAACTTGAGTCTCTCAAGCACCTATTTTGGTTTTTCCCTCAAGCTCAGGAAGCTTGGAATTGGATACATGATTTCTTTCGGCCTTTCATACCTCTGCCTTTTCTTGGCATATGGTCTTACTAGAGTACTGGCCCTATCTTCTCCATCGTTATGCTCAGATCTAGCATGCTTTTAGGATGGGAATTCTTTTTAGCATTTGAAAAGATAGAAATGCTACTATTTTCAATCATTGTTCTACTTATAAGCATTTTTCATTGTATACTAAAGCTCTCATTTGCTCTAATGTTCGGTCACAAATTTAGGTACAAGATAGTAAAGTTGCACTTGAAGTTGCCCATCTCCAAGAGCTACTGGACCATTGGGGCAATGCTCCCTGCACTGTTGTCCGGGTTATGCCTGACTCTTCCTCCTCTTGGGGGCGTAGGCATGGTCGTATTCAATCCTCTCGACGTGACTAGCGGGATCGTGGTGGCAACCATAGTGATCATGGCTCTCATTCCCGTGGCCCTTAGCACTCCAAGGATTATGTTGCTCATGGAGGATGGTCCTTGCCTTCCATACCGCTATCTCCTCGACGGGATGTTGGTTGGTCAGACACTGGCAAGTTTCCTCGGCTACAGCTTGCGATTTCCCCAGTTCGCACTCAACCTCCTGAGGAGAATGAAGATGCTATTGTTGCTCTTGATGGTTGGGAGCCTATTGAGGATGCCACCACTAGGGACTTTTGGGGGAAATATGATTATAAAGATCCTCCTCCCTCTATTGGTGTTGCTCTTGCTGCTTAGTGTTTTTTATGTCTTTTCACATTAAGACTTTATGTTTTGATCGCCCTTTGACACTGTGACTTATGTTTTATTTGCCTTTTGAGACTGTGACTCAGTGGGTGTGACTTTTTACCACCCTATTTTTGTGAATATGTACTATTATTCATTTAATATAAGTTAAATAAGATATTCGTCCCAAAAAAAATACTTATTAAAGACAAATAACTGTAACTTTTAAATGCCTATGTAATAGACAAACTCAACCTACAAATGTATCAAAATTAATCTACTATCATTTAACGATATTTTATTTTTACAAAATCATTACCAAATAAAAATCCAACTAAAATAAATAAAGAAAAGTTAAACAAGTTAGTAAAAAAACCAAAACAAACCTACCCGTACCTATAATTGCAACCGTTTATGATTAGCTCAAACAAGTTAGTAAAAAAACCAAAACAAACCTACCCGTACCTATAATTGCAACCGTTTATGATTAGCTCATCTAATAATTGAACCCCATGTAAGGACAAGTTTATACGCTACCTTACAAACTTGTACTAATTTCTCACTTTAATTATAGGAAAATCTATCACCATTTTCTATGTTTTGAGAGTGATACACACGCAAACACTGAAATGTTTGTCGTAACTAATATCTCAAGTGTAGTATTTGCATGGATATTTTACACAATTATATTATTTCTATGATAGACCTATATATCCTTAATAATAAAAAAGACATTGTTAAAGACTAATATATATTAAACTTATTACATAAGAAGGATATCAAGTCTAGTTTGGCCCTTGAGAGTTAGCTCACTTGTTTGGGACTATCCAGGGTTGTCAATCATGTAATTTGACTCTTTGTTAAAATGTGAAAATGGTGTGGAACAATCTTCTTTGTTATAAAATAAGTATTTATTAAAAAATAAATATTTCATAATTTTTTTAAAATTATATAGTTTAGTTAGTTAATTATAATTAGTAAGGGTGATGATATGTTTTTTGATTATGCCATCCAGTAAGATTAAAATCTTTGGAGGTACAGTAAATAAGGGAGGATATTCAGATTGTGCCCTAGGTCAATTTTGTGGAATGGGCACCCCTCAATCCTTAACTCTAAACTAATAGAAATGAATTATTTGTGCACGTTAAACTTATACTTCCAATACCAACAAATTACTAAAATAACTTTATATATACAAAACCTGTTTAGAATTTTTATTTCAACAATTAAAAAAAGAGTGTTTAACTTATGGAGGAATCAAAGGGATTAGTACACCATGTCACACCTACACAATGGGATGAAATTGACAAGTTCCATTCTTCCATTTGAATATATAAATTAAATTTCAATTTGGACTTGTGCATGGTTGAACAAATCTCATTACGTGTTCTCTAATGCCTTTAAAAATAAAATAAAATTTCCCACCCTCGTGTTAACCAAATTTAGACTGTGCAACATTCACAACCGAAAATTGTCAAAAAGGCCTACATTTACCACACCTTCACGTCTACTTTTTGGAAAGGAAACACAAAAGAAAGAACTTCAAAAGCTACATCTAAACGAGGAAAATGTGTTCCATTAAATTATCATTTAGTTTTATTTTTTAATATAATTCACATGGCTTTACATGTTTTTTCCCCAATAATTCACATCATTCAAATAGAATAGAGTGTATGTAATGATTTTTTTTTTAATATTAATATTGTTAAATATATAAAGTTAGAATTTAAATATTTCTAAAAATAAAAATTTAGTGTATAAATATTAAATAGAAATAATTTAAGATATAAATTAATAAAAATATTTAGATGTATTAATTATCAATTTTAATGTAATTGAGATTTTTATAAAAGTATATTTATTATAGTGTGGGGTAAGCTTGGTTCTCATAATGGAGATTAAGGTTCAATGGTGTTGATTGGTGTGTTGAATGTATATTTTAGCATTGTCATTTCATGTATCCTCTTCATAGCTCCACACAAAAGCATTTACTCTTAAAAAAAGGTATACTTATTATAAATGTAATGGAAATTATTTACACATATCATCTATTACTTTCAATGTACAATAATTTTTTTTTTTAATAAATATGTTTATTATATCTCAATTTCCTTAATACAATTTAATCAAAAAAATTGAAATGAAAATGTATGCTAATTTGATGATTATTTTTAAAGGAATGATCCACTCTTGGTCACCTTAAACTCAGGCTCATCAATTACACGAATCATGTCATATGCCCATGCACCTGCTATTGCACCTAGTGGGGGGGCCACCATGTAAATCCATATGCTTGTGTATTTGTTGCCTGCTATTGCAGAGCCCATAGTCCTTGCAGGGTTCAATGATGCTCCAGATATTGGGCTATGAACAATCATGGAGTTTGACATTATTGTTTGTGATTTTTACTTTGAAAAAAAAAGTCATTTGTGTTTCTAATTAAAAATAATGGAATGATATGGATAAAGATTGACTAGGAGCAAGAATGTCATACCCGGCTATAATGACAACCAATGCAACTGTGGCTCCTATAACCAATCCTCCCAATTCTCCTATCTGTGAAATTAAAAGTAAGAATACATATGTATAAAATTAATTTTCATCATACATCTTTATATAAAAAATAGACAATTCAATAAATTATATATTAGATTAATAAAAATTAATACCACCAATAAAGATACATTAATTAAGGAGGTGTAAAAAACACTCCATGCATCCAAATCATATCCACAATAATATTTATCTATTAAGACATTCCACAAACATTACAAGAGATACCACTCAATTACTATTTTCATATGTTTTTTAATACAATCTCTTCATAAATAATTATCTAGTTAGCTCTCATAATATATTTGAATAATCTACTCAAGATCTCATATCCACATATTAAAAAGACATTCTAATATTTAAATATTTGTCCATCAAATCAATTTTTATATTAAGATATAGTCCATATCTCAAACTCCAGTGTGGTATAATACACAAAATATTACTTATTCTTTTCGACTAAGTAAATTTTTCTTTTAATATAAAAAATACTTTACTTCATCATTAAATAAATATGCAAAAATAAAATTAAAAATTAAAAAAATAAATTAAAAAAAAAAAAAAAAAAAATAGAAACAGTTAAAGAAAAAGTAGAGAAAATGACAAAATTTGAAAAAAAAATTAATTTCTTAATTTGTCAATCAATATGTTGTACATTTTTCCAAAGCAACGAGAGCATTATGTATTTCTTTCAGATATTTTCAGTGAAGTGTTTGTGCCGTGAATGTTCAATCAAATTTTTAGATTGTTGCGTGTCGTTTAACGAGTAGAAAGCTAATCCAGTTATCCTAACCTCGGGCTTTGTAGATGGATCCAATATGAATAGATCTTTCAGTATAATCTGGTGTTTAACTGTTTCCCAAAACCTTCTGATTTTAATTTTAGCACCCACCTAATCTCTAAGGGTCTGTTGATAAGCAGATAAAATCTATTTGTAGAAGTGCAGAAATCTATCTATTAAGCTGAATGTAAAGAAGAATGGATATGAATGTACCGCTTTGGTATCCGTTCCCACTCCACAAACCACAAACATCAACAGAAATGTGATGAAAACCTCCACAACAAAGGACTGTATATTGGATCCAGAAGGCACAGTTGCTGCCATGTGTGCTATATCTCCAAACAGCAAACGGAGAACAAATCCAGCAGAAATTGACCCAACAAATTGAGCTGCTATGTAGGCTGGAATCTGTCATTTCAATGCAATTATTACACCCCATGTCAATCTATTGTTGTATAAGGGTGGGTCCTTTCAAAACCCCTCTTTGTCATTCATAACTCCAGTTAAAAACGTTTACCTCTATCAAAAACACCCAATGTCAATCCTCATTACTAAGAAACGACTAATAACACCCAATGTCAATTCTCATTACTGAGAAATCCATATTCAAATCCACTAATAACACCCAATGTCAATTCTCATTACTGAGGAATCCATATTCAAATCCACTAATAACACCCAATGTCAATTCTCATTACTGAGGAATCCATATTCAAATCTAGATATTCAAGCATTGCTATATATTCAAATCTTAACAGGAATCCATATAGTTGATAGGAATAGCTAAAATTTAACAAGCCACCATACCCAAATTAAAAAAATTGCATACAGACCTCATTCAGTGGAAATCTCTTGACAGATGCAAAGGCCAGTGTAACTGAAGGATTGAAGTGAGCCCCAGAGATATGACCAAGAGAATAGATCAATATCGTCACTGTTATTCCCCATGCAATTGAAACCCCAAGATGAGTTACGGAACCATCAGTCTTCTTGTCAATAACAACAGAACCAACTCCTGAAAATATCATGAAGAATGTTCCTATCATTTCTGCTCCAACCTTCAATCATGAAAAATCAAAGTTAAAAACTATAAAAATTAGAATTCATATATGGCACTGAAATAAATGAATTAAGGACAATATTGTCGAACCTTATACACTAAATTATGAATAGTTCAGATAAACGACAGTCAGGAAAAACAGAAATTGGGAGCAGGAATGCCCCTAATAGCTCTTCTAAACATGGGTTTACAAAATCCAAAAAATTGAAGGAAGTAAATGGGCATATGCAGTTCTTCTCTCCTTGAAAGATCAAGGAAAACATAATAAAAATCACAACAAAAAAAGATTTCTAAGTATCTCAGAAAATAAAAAAATACAGTCAGGCATAGATTCCCCATCTCCAATTTTCTTTTGGAATTCCATAAAACAGGGTAAAAACTGTCAATACTGTGATTATAAAACCAAAAGAGACATGACCCAAAAACAGGAAAAGCTAGAAGCTCACTTTCTTGATAAATTTTGCAGATGGCACTTGAGGAACATGAATTTGGATACCCTCTTCCAAGTCCCTTCGGCTTATATGTTCCTCTCCATCAAAACCAGGAATACTTTTTCCATTTTTATTGCAATCACAGGTCCTAATTTCATTGCAATTCAATTCTACAGCCATATTCAGACCTCTCAAACAATTGCAATGTTTGAATCAATCTTTTCAAACAATACAGCCAAGCCTTGGGGAATCCGAATGACCAATTCACCTTGCATCAATTTATACTTTTTCATATCACTTTTTAATTTGGATAAGATGTAACTACCACTTCAAAGCTGGAGCTGAAACATTTTCTCTTTTCTTCAAAACCTTTTTGAAGGTGTGTTCATGCAAATTGGTCTCCTCTTCTAAACCAAGATAAAGTTGAGCAGTTTTTAAGGTTGACCTATTCTATTTTTTGAAACTTTGTTTTTATCACTAGCCAAATGATAGATGAAATCGAAGACTCTTGGGAAGTGAAGCTTCCAACATTAACCAAGACAATAAGCAAAGTCGTCAATGGTCATCTACCTATCAAAAATATATTGGAACGGAGACAAGCCCCCAAACATTCTCACCATGCTGAAAGAGAAAGATTTTGTCTCCTATTTGAGAAATATGGTTTCACTTTCTAAGGATTCTCGATATTGTTAGTTTATCTTCAATGTCTTAAGAGTGTTTAATGGAAATCTAAGTTGTCTGATTGGTATGCTTTTATTACATGGTATTTACCGTTAGACATGTTTCCAAATTTGGGTATTATATCCTTAATTTTAGAGGAGCGTGTACTTATGTGATACGAATCTCTAACTTCTTCTATAGTAGTTGTTTCCCTATTCTTTCATTCTCCATTCCCCAGATATATGGAGGAATACATTTGAACCCACTACTTTAGTGTCTATAACTTCGACATATATTGTACTCTTACATCATATATATATCTTTAGATAATCACTACTATAGTAGTTGTTGGACTCCATCCTATTTTTTTGATCCATCTTATTTTTCAATAGTTTGTCATTACCTTTATAAATTGTTATAGGTTAAAATTATAATAAATATGTTAGTAATAGGAAATTTTAGATCACTCAATTATTAGGTAGTTTAATTGTTTTTAACAATAAAGACTTTGATACCTGAGTAGGGAGAGGTTAAGGGATGTATGTCCAAGTAATAAAAAACTAATTACTTGTATACAAAATGTTATTCTCAATATAATGAAGTCAACTAGAGGACCTTCCACCAAAACCAACAAATTATCCTTTTCAATAACTTATCTCTATAATTGAATTATTAAATATCCACCCAATTGATGGATTGGCCTAAAAATGGATTCAAGTAGAATGATTGTGGGGCCTAGGGGATTCACCTTTAAATCAATACCTTGTTATGTGCATGCATAATGGGGGTTTCTAAATAACCAAATGTGACCCAATGAATCACTTTAGGGGGATAATTTAGTTAATGTGATACATGTAGGTATTTGGGGTTAAGAAGCATGTGTAGAAGGTGGTAGGGTGTTTATAAGTGGCATTAAAGATGGACTCTAAAATCAATTTGCATAGGTCAATTAGAAGAAATACCATTCACTATTCTAGTCTTCTCATTGTCCTGAAGCTCTCTTTTTCTACATCACATAATTATGTATTGTGTCAAAGCCTCATAATCCCAGGGGTGCCTACTTAATTCTAACTCTAATAAAGTTAACATAGAAAATAATGATCACACCAATGTTGTGCATGTTTAATACAATCCTACCCAAGTTTTCTAAAACTAGTAATTTGACATCTTTTGGTAATGCCACAACTCTACCCAAAATAATCACCTGGTATCTCTAAAACCCTTCAATTATAATTTAGATTAATATGTATATGATAATTGAGATATTTGTTATTAGGGGGGTTCGTTGTTAGATTTGGTGTGGCAAGGATTTAGGGATTGAGATGTATATGTGCTTTTAAATTAAAGCTTTCTGTAGGATGACACATTTTTTTAGAAGTTTTTATGGTTGATAAAATATAAATAATCTGGATGACATATTTGTCTTAGCTCATTTATGTTTTGTGTGTTGAGGCTTTAATGTATAGGATGCCAATCAAAACTAGTTATGAGTTCGATGTAGGTGTGGGCAATGCCATTGGTTGAGAGGATAAAAATAATAAGGGATATACAAATATACCCAAAAAATAGGTACATAAGATGCTTGGTGAAAATAGTGAGGTATTTTAATTATACTAGTCTATGTAGAAAGGGTGTCAAAAACATAAATCTGAGGGGTAGAAATGAAATTAAGGGTGTTCATTAGTACCCTATGAACACACATGCTATGCCATAGGTTTATTAAGTAAACCCCTTAGACTTTGGGATCATTTGATGTCATTTTCAATTAAGAAGGTGTCTCAAGACTATAGTTAAATGTGATTCCTTAGTAGGATGGTTTCTAAAACTATGATGTTTTTTCTCTGGTGATGGACAACCTAGAGGTGATTCGAAGCATCATAAGGAGGTCAAAAAGTAGGGGATTATAAATTTAAAGTCAGAGAAATTTAAATGGTGACAAAACCATCGTCTTTTAGCAAGAGGTGGTTTTGTAACTACCCCAGTAATTTTCTAATCACCCCAACAATTATGTAACCATCCTAAAAATTTTATAATCACCACGATAGTTTGTGATTATTAGAAATTAGTAGGCAAGATTCTCAAAGAAAATGGATATAATGCGGGATTTAAAGGGGTTAAACTCCCCAATTCAACTTTCTAATGTGTGAACTTCCTTTTGGCACTAAGGATGAATGTGGGAAAGATATAAGAACACATGAAACACTTTTTACAAGGGTTCTCTCTCCAATTTACCTTCATTATGTTCAAGATTTGACTATTGCAAGAGGAAGAATAAGGTTTCCATGGTACAAAGACCATTTGCAAGTGTTTGGAGCTTGTTGAAATTGTTGCAAAGGTTTTAACTTATCCATGTGACATTGTAAACACTTGTGCAATGAACTAGATATTAGTGGCATGAGGATCATAAGCCCACTCTTATAGAGTTTTCTTCCCTTTTAAGGGTTTATCTAGGTGTATTTATGTGTTCAGTCTCTTTTGGTGGTTTGTTTACACTTGTGTTGATGTGATATCTTGTTTTCCATGTTTCCTTGTATTGTTGAACATACTAAATTAAACTTATAACCATCTAAATAAATATTTTTCATTGTTAGAAGGTTTTATGTGGAGTTGACGAGCTAGTAGATCTATAATTGGTGACTATTTAGAGAGTGTCTCCAATATTTTATAGATTAAGTGGGTATAAAAAAAAGGGTTTTGTTATCCTTGAAAGAGTGTCATTGATATTAAATGCTATTATATGGTTATGTTTGATATAAAGTTACATGGAAGTGACAATTTGGTTCCTTTCTAGCTCAAGATCAATACAAGAGAGTGGAATAGGACAATGGGATTAATGTAGGCAATGGATATGGATAGAGAGATGGATGAGGATGATATATGGTTTAGAAGGCTAGAAAATCATGTTGCTCATATTTTCCTCTAAGTAGAAAATATAGATAGGCTAGAAAGTATCATGTGAGTGCCTTAAATTAAAAATAGGGAATCACATGAGTAAGAATAGGAAAAAGAGAATCCTAAGAAGATCAAGCAAGAATAAGGAAATTCATGGTTTCTTCAAGGCTAAATTGAAGATATATATTTAGCCCTTTGATGGAGAAATAAATTTGCTAAGAAATTGGGCCAATAAATCTCTCAAATGGAGGTATAATTTTAGTTTGCACAATGTAATGAACCTACAAGAAGAATAAAATAAAACACATAAAAATATGTAGAAATGAGATAACTATAGTGCTTTTATTATCTTTAGAGTGGCACTTCAAGGGGTCAACCTCCCAATATAGAGAATACACTCATTTGCAAATATCCAAGATACCTTCCATTTGGGAAGTCATTACAAAATATAAAGTCTTTTCAAAGAAAAATACTACCATCCCATGCATGTGGGATAATTACTTATTCTAACTAACTAGTGAGATGACTTACATATGCATCCGCCTTTATTTAATATTACCTATAGGTGAATCACAAAGCATATGTGCCCCATAAGTTACTAACTACCATATTGCTGAATGGGGTTCATAACATCCCCTCTCCCTTTGAAAAGTTTTTTTCCTCAATGCTTGAGATGGAGAAACTTGGAGAGAATGTTGGTCATTTTCCATGTGGCATCTTCATGTTGTAGACCCTTCCATTGGACTAAGAACTCAATAAAATGATTATGAGGGTGCTTGGTGGATTTGTCCAATATAACCTTAGATTCTAAAACTATGGATCCCTCCTGATCTATTGCAGTTAACTCTGTTGGAATTCAAGCAACAACCCATTTCACTTTTGTTACACCCCGTGCGTTTCTAACTATTTACTATTTACCTAGATTAGTTAATTTGCTTGGATAAATGAATGTTGTGAATCTCTGCATCAATGTGTAATGTAAATTTTGAATTGAATATATTGAAAAAATTGAATTATGCAATGTGATGTATTATAAATGATTATTATTATGAAATGTATGAAGCATATGATTATTTTTGTGAATGGCTAACTACTTTCGTGGTAATGTAAATTGGATACAAGAACATGATGCTTCTCCTCATGCAGTTGGCGGCCAGGATTTGAAGATAGACATCAGAACCATTGTATCTCTTTTGTCAATTAGCTTTATGAAGCTTGTATGTAACTATCTCTTGAAATATTGTAAATGAGAATTATTCAATTCATGTAATTGTTGAAATGTGTAATTTGATAGTGCAATGGTTAAGTTTGAAATATGTTTCAAATGTGCATTGTATCAAATGAAAGAAAGGAAAAATTTTATTACTCATGTTTTGGTTTCATGATTTATTCACGCTTGAGTTAAAACTTAGTTAAATCTATTGGTAGAACAAGTGGCTTGCTACACGTGGTATTAGAGCTACCAAGTTCAGCTTTGGAACCTATGTGCTCACTATGCTTTCCCATCCAACATTATGGGAGTCTAAGGTTTGAAATTGGTTTTATGCCAGAATGGCATAGAAGAATAACCAAGAAAATTGTTAGTGGTTAAGAGAGAACCAACTGAGGAGTTAAAACTCCAAGAGTCAATTTAACTCTATTGAGGATGAATATCGTAAAGATTCTAAGACTTTGACTAGAAAGGTAAAACCTTGGTCAATTGCTAATCAAACTAAGAGCTCGGGTAGAGCAGTGTCTGTATGAAGTCAAGACTACTCTTATTTCTCAAGAACTTAGGGAAGGAAGATACAGAAGTAATCAACTAGGTGCAAGAGCAACTGAGTATTGAAGATCCTAGAATTATGTTAAAGATACGTAGATAAGATGGGTTCTTGTCTAAACTCCTAGATGGCTTGGAATGAGCCAAGTGAAATAAAAAGATCATTAAAAGACAAGTAGTTAAATATTGGCATAGAATGCTGAGAAAAATGGTTGAGAACTATGTTCCTTGCCTCTTGGTTAAGCTAGAAAGTACAATTGCATTGGTGAATGTAATTATTACTGAGATTTTTAGTCAAGTTGTTTAAAACAAGTAACCTATTCAGTGAGGAAAGGAATAGAGTTTTGTTAAGCAGAACAAAGAGAAGTTGTGTTCCAACTATAGTCTTAGTGTGTTGTTATAACACCATCTAATAATATCATTAGAGTGATGAATAATAGAAACTCCAGAAATAGGAGTGGATGTGTTATAACCCTTCGATTTGCAAAAAAAATGAGCATGATGAAAGCCTTAAGGGGATTATCTAATTATTGTGCTTGTAGCACAATCACTACCGCACTGTAAGTTTTTGAAAAACTTGAGTGCAGTACAACAATCTATTCCCTTATTAGTGACTCAATTAGTCATGTAGTGCATAGTAAGTGGTCCTCTGTATTTTGACACTTCTTTGGATTTTTGTTAAAATCTCTTTTAGTTCTTGCTAAGATTGACATTGTTTTATTCCTTTATTTTGGAATGGTCTAGTCACTGAATTTTGAAAGTTGTTTATTTTATGACTAGTTGGTCAAAATTTAATTTATTGACGAAATTGAGCTCATTTTTTTGACTTATTGTTAAAAATTAAATTGCTTATACTTTGATATCGATTTAAATTATTGTGGTGGCTATACTAGAACATTTTGGTTGTTCACTATGTTTTATGTAATGTTTACCTCTATCATGTCCTGGATGGGCCTCTAGTGGATTGTATAGGAGTAAATTGTAGAGAATGCACTTGGAATGTCTCTAACCTTTTAGAATTAAGAAATATTGTGTGGAAGGAAATTCATTCCATATCATAAAAAAGTCACCAAGAGTAACTAAACTCCTAATCGATGTGAAATCTCTTTATCTCTGGAAAAGGATGAAGAGTGATGCTGCTATATTGTAGCAAGAATGCTAGAAAGTTAAGACTGAACATAAGCATCTAGTAGGGCATCCTATGTCTCGAATTAAGCTAAAGTAGTAGAATGCCTAGATGATCTCAAGAACTGGGTATCTTGTGAGGGACACCTAGAGAAGTTAGGATACGCCAAATTTCAGTTGTGCAAATGCATAGAGCAAAGAAGAAGGGTTGTCAACTCTTTGTCATTAAAATAGAAAAAATAGAGGATTACAAAGTGTTGAGAATAAGGAACACTGAGAGGGGGGGTGAATCAGTGTTTTGCAAAACTTATTACTTTGTTCCTTTATTAATTTACCACATACATCCAAAAAGAAAGAAGCATGAATACAAGAATAGAAACAACAAGATCACATCACATGAACACCAGGATTTTTACGTGGAAACCAGGTTAAGGGAAAAACTATGGTGGGGGTTAACCCACAAGAATTTATACTTTGTTAAAAGTATTACTAATGGGGAAGGCACATGCCTTTAAGGTGTACTGCCCAGAGCTTACTCCTCCAAGAGGCTCACTACCTACAAAATTAGTTACAAAAGTTCACTAAAATGTTTGAACTAAGAAATGACATCTACCAATGCAAAAATTTAGTTCCAGTTATGCACAATACACTGACTTAATACACTTCATCTCTTTCTGCCTTGCTTCACTACTCTGCCATGATCTAAGCTTAGATCTTCACCTTTGCACTTCTTTTTTCCTTTTTCACACTTAATCCATTATCACATCACAATCACACTTCAAAACACTCGAATCCATCAGCTATATATATCCATTAAGAAATTCAATCGACTGTAGTCAACTTCAAGAAAACCTAGAACATTTATTAAGAACTGTACTCTGTCGGCTGAATCCATGCACAATCAACAACGCGGACCAAAAACTTGTGTTCTCAAATCATCAATCATGTCGGGCAATACCATTGATTATCACAAATTGCTTAACCAACAAATTTTCTTCATCCAGACCAAGATCAAATACTAGGTCGACCTGGTCTTCTTCTGACTGTACTGACTAACTAGAACCTGATGCTCAGATGCTTATAACTTTTGAATCCTTCATCACCGAAGGCTAAATTTCTAGATTTAGATAGTCTTGACAATCCTTATCACTCCCTTAGATCCGTAGCACACTATGATTTACCACCGGAGAGATCTGGACCAAGATACTGAACCCTGCCACATGCTCTGTTTCTAACTACCCGGACTTAGACAAATCTTCACTTTGACTTCCGGTATGAACAAATTATGTAATGCGGATGTGTAAGATAGACTTAGTTGCCATCAATGACAACACCTGTCATGCGTAGCAGTGTCTCTTGCCAACAATCTCCCCCTTTGGCATTGATGGCAACACTTAGTGAAAAATGACTAAGTGTTAAAACAACTCCCCCTTACTTTACACACTTATGATTTCCAAAGCTCCCCCTTAGATTAATTCTTCATTTTTTCACTACTTTTCCTCTCCCCCTTTGACATCAATGGCAAAGGTTGGGATCTGCATATGAAAATTTATGCAAAAATTTTATGGACAAGGGTCAAAACTCTACATACTTCTGCATACAGTTCTTAGGCTTTGTTCATCAACAAAAGGATATCACCAAAAATATTTTTCAACTTTGTCAATTCACTATCCCAGTTCTTTTTAATATTGTCCCAAATAGATATGTGGCCACTGAACAAAAATGCCAATGATTCTGCCTTTTGAAGGTCAGCAGGATCACTAGTAGTAGCTGCTATTTGGGACTCTGTCAATATCTCATACATAGTTTCTAACTTCTAGGGGAGATTAGTCCCCGGAGCTCATCTAATCTGCCCAGAACTTTGGCCTTTTCCTTCTCTAGGTCACTCAATTCATTCCGCAGACTCACTATTTGGCATTCTTTGGTAATGAAAGACTTAGTTAAAGGACTATATGTCTAAGAGATATTATACAGCTTGAGCTCTATGTCCTTAATCTTTTTCTCAATATCCTCAACAGTTTTAGATCTATTTAGACAAAACTTATAGATCTCTATACCTTCAGATAGGGCATTTTGAATACTCTTTACACTGGTATCAAGCCCAGATCTATCATAGCTAATTATTTTCTTTATCTCAGCAAACCTTTTCTCATTGAATTCATTTTTGACTTTAACTTCTGTAGACTTCTCTCGAGTTTCAAATTGAGAACTTACTGAGTTTATTAGACTTTTCAACTGGCCGGAGGGAGATGCAGATGAATCCTTCTAAAATGTGGGCATGATCTTCTCCAAAATCCTAGATGCAAGGCCAAGCAGCTCGCTATCTTCTATGTGAGACTTTAAGATATCTTCTCTTTCCTTGGCTTGAGCAATAGAGGCCAATTTTATCTTCTGCACTGGTGATAAAGTATCAAAATTGATTGGACCTTGTATTATGTCCTGATCTTCTTCAATTTGTTTATCTCTTTCTAAAATTTCTTTCACTTCTTCTGCAGTGTCTCTTGCCCAAAATGATGTTTCAGACTTGTGCTCTTCAAGGCCTCCATCTTCTCCCTTTTTGAAGTCAACCACAATGTTCTGCTCATCACTTTCATTCTTTTTCTCTACTTCTGCCTTCTCTGCATCATCATCAGAGGCATCCTTGCTTTTATTTACATTAGAAGTATCTTCTACATTCTCTAGAGGATTTAGTGTATCCTCAATGTCAGCATCATCATCAAATTTATCAAGTTCCTCAATATCCAAAATGGAGGGATCAACTTCAACACTAGTTTCTTCTTCAACAGTGGGAAGATTATGCTTTTTCAATGCATCTAGAAGAATCTCCTAAGTATCTCCAACTACCTTATAAATCTCTCCCATCATGAGTATATTCATTCTGATCTTATTCCTGAAGTCCTCTTTCACTTCTTTGAATATCAAGTTCTTTTGATCCAGAGTAATTTGAGGACACAGTTTTATTAACACATGCTCCCAGAGCTCAAAATATTTAGCTTTTGCATTCTCTTTTCTTAATTCTAGAATTTTTTCAAGGCTTTCTGGAATTTCAAAAGTTATTTCAAATAGAGTCTTATTATAGATATCCAGATATTTGATTGTTGCTTCCTCCAAAACTCTCTTATCAACATCATTGTAATGATCGTCAAATTTAGTCATTGGATTCAAGTTTCCATCTACAGTGACTAACTTAATGATGTCATCCACAGAGAGAGTAGGCTTCTCAACATAAGCCTCTAATTTATGCCTTTTACTTGTCTTTTTTCTTCCAGAGGGCTTCTCCTTAGACACTTTAGCAACTTTAGTGCCTGATGCCTTCAACTCTTTGACTTCATTATCTGATTTAGTTTCTTCTTCATCCACTTTCTCCAAATTGACATATGTTCTTTTGCCCCTTTACCTTTGTCTTTTTTGCTTCCTTACTGGCAAGTTTTTTTGTAGAAAGAGAAGGTGATACACCGAAGGATAAACTAGAACTCTTGGTAGACCTTGCTTTAGGAGTGGATTCCACCGGAACACTTCTCTATTATCTATCCTATTTCTCCTTCTCAGTTTTCTCTATCCTTTCCCTGTTTTGTCTCACAACTTCCTTAGTAAGGCCTAGATTCTCAGCCAACTACTCAACTTCTTTCCTTACTTTCCTTTTGATTTCAGGAGCCTTGAATTCAAGATGTAGTTTAGTGAAATCTCTTTATATGTTCCAAATCTCTCCTCAGCTGGATCCCTAGGCTGGCTCAACAGATGTTGTACATACAACTCCAATACCTTTCAATCCACTTCATACCCCATGGGCATGATCCACACAGTTCTTGGTTCAACTGTTTCCATTAAACACTGATCTGTATCTACCATAAAATAGACTATATCCTTGTATTTTTCAACCATAGTCTTTCCCTTGATTGCATAATGTTCTGAAAATTCTTGAAAAATCCCCAAAGAGCAGTCCTTTGGTCATTGGAGTCACCAATACTGTTCAAGTGCTCTCTTATTTGAATGGCAACAATCTTATCACTGGTCCAACATATGTTTTTCTTGCCGGGTAATTCATTCATGAAATAGAAGAGCAAACAGAATACCAATTTACCATACTTGAAAGTATTCTTCTTATCCTTTTTTATTTTGTTCAGGTTTTCCATTAGCTAGTTCTGCAGCAACTCACACAAGTCATAGTCAGCATTCTCTCTCAACATCTTATAGCCTGCATAGATAGTTGTACTAGATACAAAATTCTCCATGCTGGAATGATATATCTTGTATCCAATCACCATTGATCCAAATTTGACATCTAGATTAGTGGTCATTTATTGTCATTGCCCTTTTGTCAAACCTTGAACTGGTAGCATCAGTTACAATTTGATTCTTTACTGACTTCAACATTGACAGTCCATCGGATGAGTTCAACCCTGTCATGGCCTTAATGGTGTCCTTGGTGATCTTGAAAGGTTTCATTAACCACATAAACTCATCATGCATCTGACTCAGCACATACTGGACCCACTCATCTTCATCGAAGGATGGAAACCCTATAATTTGAACAAAGTGTTTATCTTGTAGTGCCTTATACTCAGGTTTGAGACCATGAATTTCATCCCTCAGATGATTCTTAAACAAATCTACTAACTTTGAATCCCCAAACTCATCTATGCTGGCATGAATATAGGCCCTAATGTCTTCAACATGTAACACACCATACGGAACACTTGAAAAGGCATCTAATGGATTGACCTCTACTAATTTGTGTGGATGCTTCTTAAACTTTGGCCTAGGTCGCTCAGTGATATTCACAACCAGAGGTGTAGCCATTTCAAAAGTTTACAAGTTCAAAGCTCTGTAGAAAAATACTTTTTACTCTGTGGGATTAGGGTTAGTTGATGAATTCACCTGTTACACTTCGAATCTTCGAAATCTTAGTTCAAGCACTCTTCTTCTTATTTTCTTCAAATGCAAAGTGATTCAAATGTTGAATGAATGACCTTTTTATGCTCCGCAAAACCTAATTTGCCATTATAATAAATGCTCTGCCCTAGTACATCCAGTTACACTATTTTTGCATACAGTCAATCTTCAATTGCTCCGTAATCAATCACATTAGCTTCTTTTCTTCTAGAATTTCCTTCAACAGATCTGCAATAGGCTTCTTTATCTTCATTCATCATGCCAGATTCAGGCACCCACTTACTGGTAGGGGGATTAGATTTTTAGTGCAGCTCCTCTTGAGCCAGAGCTCCTGATTCAATTCCTGGAGGAATTATTAGCACCGGATTCTGGTGCGGACCCATTCCCATCATTCATTTCATTTTTCTTTACCCATGTTTTGTTCATTTCATTCTGGACCTCATTCACATCAACTTTACCCTTTCCTTTATCTTGTCTCTGCATGTTTTGGTTTCTGTTTACCAGACCTTTTCTATCATTATTCTTGCTTCTGCAGAATCTTGCAATATGACCAGATCTATTGCAATTAAAACACACAACATTTCTTTGCTTATTTACTTGATTTCCTCTTGATCTACATTGATTAGCCATGTGTCCAAATCCATTGCATGCAAGACAGTAGCCATTAAAAGAATTGACATTTCTTCTGTTGTTAGAGTAGTTTATCATCATACTTTTGCAATCATTGGATCTATGACCATACCTTTTACAATTGAAGCATTGACTGGAGAAGGATGGACCACTTTGATTCACTCTAGTTTTGCATTGAGTAGCTCTATGACCAAATTTATTGCAGTTGAAACAATTGCCATTGAAAGATGGATACCTTTGAGCATTAGGTTGTCTTACCGAAGGTCTTTTAGGATTCCTTCTTTGATTTCTTGCATCAGGAATTCTTTGACCGGATCCAAAGCTTTCACCTTTCTCAAATCCCAGATCATGCTTATCATCTGCTTTCTTCTGACTATCAAGCAACACCTCAAGTTTAGTTGAGCTTATCTTGAATTTTTCTTTATATTCATTTGCAACTTCTAGGTCATGTTTGAAAATGACAATTTGCCTTTCAAGTTCTTCCTCATTGTCCCTGCTTTCATGTAGATCAGACTCTAGATGGCCAATTATTCTATCCAATCTGCAACATTCTTTTGTTCTTTCTTTCAGTGATTGATTAAGTTTTTCTTCAGTCTTCTTCTTTTCTTCAATTTCCTTGGTTAGCCTCATCACCCCGGATTCCATCTCATGTTTTAGGACAACTTCTTTAGCTAACTTCTCACATTGCTTTGTTTTCTCTTTCAGGGCCTCATCCATGTTATTGTCTTCATTCTGATTTGCTAGTTGAAGAAGTAGCTCCTTCCTCTTTTCATTAGATTTACTCAATTTTTCTTTTAAGGTCTGAATGAAGTCTTCAACATCTTTAAGGTTCTTTTGCAGTTCTTTGACTTTTGCTCTCGACTGATCAAGATCATCTAAAGAAAGTTTAATTTGTTCATGGATGCCATTAGAATACTTGAATGATCCCATTGAAAACACCTTCTCAGATCTTCCTCAAGCTGTTAAACTTCTAAGGAGCCTTGCTCTAATATCAATTATTGAGAATAAGGAACACTAAGAGGGGGGTGAATCAGCGTTCTGCAAAAATTATTACTTTGTTCCTTTATTAATTTACCACATACATCCAAAAGAAAGAAGCATGGATACAAGAACAGAAACAACAAGATCACATCACATGAACACTAGGATTTTTACGTGGAAACCCGGTTAAGGGAAAAACCACGGTGGGGGTTAACCCACGAGAATTTATACTTTGTTAAAAGTATTACAAATGGGGAAGGCACATGCCTTCAGGATGCACTGCCCAGAGCTTACTGCTCTAAGAGGCTCACTGCCTACAGAATTAGTTACAAAAGTTCACTAAAATGTTTGAACTGAGAAATGACATCTACTAATGCAAAAATTTAGTTTCGGTTATGCACAATACACTGACTTAATACACTTCATCTCTTTCTACCTTGCTTCACTACTCTACCATGATCTGAGCTTAGATCTTCACCTTTGCACTTCTTTCTGCCCTTTTCACACTTACTCCATTATCACATTGCAATCACACTTCAAAACACTCAAATCCATCGGCTATATATATCCGCATCAAGAAATTCAATCAACTATAGTCAACTTCAAGAAAACTTAGAACATTTATTAAGAACTCTGCTATGTTAGCTGAATCCATGCACAATTAACAATGCGGACGAAAAACTTGTGTTCTCAAATCATCAATCATGTCGGCCAATACCACTGATTATCACAAATTACTTAACCAACAACTTTTCTTCATCTGGACCAAGATCAAATACTAGGTCGGCCTATTCTTCTTCTGACTATACTGACTAACTGGAACTTGATACTCAAATGCTTATAACTTTTGAATCCTTCATCATCGGAGGCTAAATTTCTAGATTTAAATAGTCCTGACAATCCTTATCACTCCCTCAGATCTGCAGCACACTGTGATTTACCACCGGAGAGATCCAGACTAAGATACTGAACCCTGTCACATGCTCTGTTTCTACCTACCTGGACTTAGACAAATCTTCACTTTGAATTCTGGTATGAACAAATTATGTAATACGAATGTGTAAGATAGACTTAGTTGCCATCAATGACAACACTTGTCATGCGTAACAGTGTCTCTTGCCAACACAAAGAGTTTATCAAACAAGATGATGTGGCATATTCTAGACCACAAGATCTCCAAGAAGCTGAGGATGGAGAGATGGAGGATGAAGAGGGTGTTCGACTTCTCCCTTGACATAAATCTAGGGTTAGAACCTATATCCAAAGTGCCATATAGGATGACAACAATATAATTTATGGAATTAAAATTGCAACTTGAAGAATTGTTATCCAAGGGATTAATAAGACTTAGGGTTTTACCTTGGGGAGTGCTAGTAATCCTTGTAAAGAAGAAAGATGGGACACTGCATTTGTGTATAGATTACCAGTTGCTCAACAAAGTGACAGTAAAGAATAAGTATCCTTTACCATGTATTGATGATCTCTTTGATCAGATGCAGGAAGGGCGAGTTATAGCCTATGAATCAAGAAAGATAAAACCTTATGAACAAAATTATGTTTCGCATGATTTGGAGTTAGCAGTAGTAATTCAGGCATTACAGATGTGGAGACACTATCTATTGGGAAAACCCCTTTGAATTAAAAAAATAGACCATTATGGTTTGAAGTATCTATCTACTCAACCCAATTTGAATACAAGGCAAAGGAGGTGGTTGAAACTAATATCAAACTATGATTTCAATAGTAGGGAAAAGAGAATAGAGTTGCTGATTCTTTAAGTCGAAGAAGGCATATATCTTCAATGGTATCTATCCAAACTGACTTCAAAAGTCAAGTATTGTAAGGATCCAAGGGTGATGAGTTCTATGAACAAGTCAAGCAAACACTTTCAGATAATTTAAAGGATAAAAGGGTATGAAGGTTTTTACTCTGAACCTAATGGATTATTGAGGTATAAAGGAAGAATTTATGTACCTGATTCTAGTGAGTTAAGAAATTTGGTACGGAAGGAAGTACATAATGCACCAAACTCAGGACATCCTGGTGTTACTAAGATGTTAGCAGATGTGAATCTGTTATATTTTTGGAAGGGAATGATAGGGGATGCCACAAGATTTGTGGCAAGTTGTTTAGAATGTCAAAGGGTAAAGGCAGAACATCATCATCCTGTAGGTTACTATATCCCCACGATGTACTAGAAAGTAAGTGGCAGGTTATTAGCATGGATTTTGTGCAGGAAGTGTTTAGATTATATGGAGTTCTGAAGATTATCTCAGATAGAGATGCACATGTGACAACAAGAGTTGGGTAAACTTTATTTTCAGTGCTAGGAACTAAACTTAATGTAAGTACAACTTATCATCATGAGAATAGATGGTTAAACTGAGAGAGTTAACCAAGTTTTAGAGGAATTGTTTGAATATACTATATGGATCAGCATTATAAGTGGGAAGAGTATCTACCACTGGTGGAATTGCTTATAAAAATCCCTATTAGTCTGCTATCAAGATGACTTCATTTGAAACATTGGATAGAAGATGTCAAAATCCTATAAGCTGGGTAAGCTAGAAGATAGGATTAGTATTAGTCTAGAAATGTTAGATATGGAAGAGCAAGTTAAAATTATCAAGCAGAGATTAACAGAAGCTAATGATAGGCAGAAGAGCTATGTAGACGCTAAATGGGTTCCTAAGAATTTCTCTATTGGGGATCAGTATGCAGAATATTCTACCACTTGGGAAGATTATCCTGAGATGAAGTAGAAGTTTCTGCAAGTTATTCTGAATTTTGAAAATGCTTGAGAACAATATGTTTTGTACTTCTTTTTATGTCTTGTTTATGTTGTGGTTATACTTGATACTCAAAAATCATCGGGGATGATGATTCACAAGGGGGGAGTATGTTACACCCCGTGTGTTTCTAACTATTTACTATTTACCTAGACTGGTTAATTTGCTTGTTTAAATGAATGTTGTGAATCTCTGCATCAATGTGTAATGTGAATTTTGAATTGAATATATTGAAAAAATTGAATTATGCAATGTGGTGTATTATAAGTGATTATGATGAAATTAATGAAGCATATGATTATTTTTGTGAACGGCTAACTACTGTTGTGGTAATGTAAATTGGATATAGGAACATGATGCTTCTCCTCATGCAGTTGGCAGTCAGGATTTGAAGACATACATTGGAACCATTGTATCTCTTTTGTCAATTAGCTTTATGAAGCTTGTATGTAACTATCTCTTGAAATATTGTAAATGAGAATTATTCAATTCATGTAATTGGTGAAATGTGTAATTTGATAGTGTAATGGTTAAGTTTGAAATATGTTTCAAATGTGCATTGTATCAAATGAAAGAAAGGAAAATTTTTATTAATCATGTTTTGGTTTCATGATTTATTCATGCTTGAGTTAAAACTTAGTTAAATCTATTGGTAGAACAAGTGGCTTGTTACAACTTTTTTGAGACAAGAGACATGAAAAATTAGATGGATCTTAGAAGAAGATGTGAGTGCCAACTTGTATCCCACCCCACCAATGTGTTGGAGCACTTGTTGAGAATCATAAACTTTGGGATCCAACTTATGACCTCACTTGTCCCATAATGAAAACTACTTGTAGGGTTGAAGATGCAAAAAACCCAATCACTAATGTCAAAGGTACACTCTATTTGATGTTGACCCACCTATTATTTCATAGAATTTTTTCTAGTGTCAAATTGGCCTTAAGGAGTCAAGATATGTCATTATGTTTTTCTAGAGTATTGTCAACTATCACAACCTTGGATGAACTTGAAACATAAGTACACAAGGAGGGTGGGAGAGTATTGTAGAGGGCCTCATAGGGGGCTAGTTTGGAAGTAGTATGCTAAGTGGTATTATACCACCACTTAGCTAGAGGTAACCACTGGGCCCATTGTTCCTATTCTCAAACACAAAACAACTCAAGTAAGTATCAAAGCATTTGTTGATAATCTCACTTTGACCATCAAATTGAGGATGATAAGTTAAAATCATGTTCAAGGTAGTGCCCTGCAATTTAAACAACTCTTCCTAGAATTTGTTGGTAAAATCCATATCACAATCACTAACAATAGAGAGAGAGGCATCCCATGGCATTTGAAGATAAAATCCAAGAAGTGTCGAGCAGCCATAATAGTAGTGTAAGGGTGAGGTAATGCATAAAAATGACCATATTTGGTTAAGCAATCTACTACAACCAAAATGACATGTTTACCACTTGATAGTGGATGCCTCGTAATGAAATCCATAGAAATATCAACCCAAGGCATATCTAGAATAGGAAGTGGCTACAAAAATCTTCGGGCTTTGAGAGTTTCCCCCTTATTGCTTCAACACATCACATTTAGCTACAAATGCCTCAACATCCTTCTTAAGTTTGTCCGAAAAGAAATCCCTCCTCACTTGCTTTTAGGTCTTCAAAAAACCTAAGTGACCTATAGTAGAGGGCATCTCCTACCACATTTTTCTTACCCTTCTTATAGGAAATCTCATAGTCATATTGATCCATTTTTGTTGTTCTTGGAGGACACCCTTTGCCTACAAAAGATATGATGATCTATTTTAATTTGAATCTTATAGCTCAATATGTATTACGGATGCCATTATTGTATAGCATAGATGATATCTAACATTTCTTTTTCTTATACATAAATTTAACCAAATTGTGCCCTATGAAATAATCTCATAAACATTTTTATTTATTTAAAATTATAAAAAGAGTTTTAAAAAAAAAACTTTTAATATTAATATCAACTAATACAAAATTTTAATTTCCTAATAATTTGTCAATCAATTCTTTGTAGTTTGTACATTTTTCCAAAGCAACGAGAGAACTTATGTATTTCTTATAGATATTTTCAGTGAAGTGTTTGTGCCGTGAATGTTCAATCAAATTTTTAGATTGTTGCGTGTTGTTTAACGAGTAGAAAGCTAAACCAGTTATCCTAATTTTGGGCTTTGTAGATGGATCTAATATGAATAGATCTTTCAGTATAATCTGGTGTTAACTATTTCCCAAAATCTTTTGATTTTATCTTCAGCACCTACCTAATATCTAAGGGTCTGTTGATAAGCAGATAAAATCTATTTGGGGAAGTGAAAAACATACAGAAATCTATCTATTAGCTGAATGTAAAGAAGAGTGGATATGAATGCACCGCTTTGGTATCCATTCCCACTCCACAAACCACAAACATCAACAGAAATGTGATGAAAACCTCCACAACAAAGGACTGTATATTGGATCCAGAAGGCACCGTTGCTGCCATGTGTGCTATATCTCCAAACAGCAAACGGAGAACAAATCCAACAGAAATTTACCCAACAAATTGAGCTGCTATGTAGGCTGGAATCTGTCATTTCAATGCAATTATAACGCCCAATGTCAATCCTCATTACTAAGAAACAATAACACCCAATGTCAATTCTCATTACCAAGGAACAATTCAAGCATTGCTATATATTCAAATCTTAACAGGAATCCATATAGTTGATAGGAATAACATTGCTTTAGGAATCCTTCTTAAGTTTGTCCCAAAATAAATCCCTCTTCACTTGCTTGTAGGTCTTCAAAAAGCCTAGGTGACCTATAGTAGAGGGCATCTCCTACTACATTTTTCTTACCCTTCCTGTAGGCAATCTCATAGTCATACATTATTGAGCCATTTTTGTTGTTCTTGGAGGACACCCTTTGCTGCAAAAGCTATGATAGTCTATTTTGATTTGAAACTTGTAGCCCAATAGGTAAGGATGTCATTGTTGTATAGTATAGAGGATATCTAACATTTCTTTTTCTTATACATAAATTTAGCCAAATTGTGCCCTATGATTTGCTTTCTTATGAAGGCAAGGGGTTAACCTTCTTGCATCAACACCACAACTATGCTAGTGCTAGAGGCATCACATTCAAGAATTAAGGGTTTGTGAAAATTTGGTAGGGCTAAAACTATAATAGAACACATGAAAGTCTTCAGACCAGTAAAGGCCACCTAACTTTGGTCCAAATTAAAGAGTTATTTTTAGAAAAGTTTTTAAGGGCCTAATAATTTTACCATAATTATACACAAACTTGTGATAGTACCTTGTCAAGCTTAAGAAGCCTCATAAGCTTTTGAGGAATTTAGGTTGTGGTCGCTCTTACATCATTGTAGTCTTCTTGGGGTCAATTTGGACACTTGTGAAATAATATGGCCCAATACTCCACCTGTTGGACTCCAAAGGAACACTTACAATGCTTGGAATGAGAGAATGCTCCTTTAAAATCATAAGGCAATTTCCACATGGCAAAGATGATTAGGCTAGGTGTTACTGTATATGAGAATGTCATCATGGAACATTGTATTCATGAGGCTCTAAAAATTAGAAGGAACATTGAATAAACCAAAGGGAATTACCAAAAATTCATAATGGCCTTCATGAATCCTGAAGGCAATTTTAGGAATATTAGCTTCTTTGACCCAAATGTGGTGATAGCCTGAATGAAGATCTAGTTTAATAAATAAATTAAGCTTGTGAAAGCTTATCCATCAAATCATCAATAAAAAGGATAGGAAATTTATCCTTGATGATTAATTTATTAAGTTCATAGAAATTAGGGCACATCTACCAACCCCTATCTTTATTAGAAACCATAACTATAGGAGATTAGTAAGGACTAGTACTAGGGTGAATGACCCCTACCTCTTGGAGCTTTTTAACAATATTTTCAATTTCATTCTTTTTCTTAGAGAGGTATTGATAGGACCAAATATTTATAGGATGACTACCAAGAATGAGGGGAATGGCATGGTCATGGGACCTTGGAGTGGGTAACCTTTTAGGTTCCTCAAATACTTGATAATATGTATCAAGGAGGCCTTGCAAGTTCGACGAAGGAGAAAAAATAGAAATAGGTTGAGCCTCTAGAGAGTGAAATTGGTCCAAGATATTAAAACACCTCTTTTCAAGAAAATTTCCATACTATGGGAACTAACAATTTGAACCTCACCCACCTTCAGTCCTTGTAATGTATACTCTCATCCATCATGGTGGAATTTGAACCATAACTAGAAGTAGTCACTAGTGATCAAGCCTAAGGTTTGAACCACAAGACACCAAACACCACATCTACTCCACCTAAGGAAAGAGCAACGGTCATATTCATGGTCAATTGATAATCCCCAAAAGTAATCTTTACATTGCAACACTTGCTTCCATAGGACATAGTATTCCATTAGCCAACATAATTTGAAAATTATTGTAAGCATGCATATAGTAGTGTAGCTGGTTAGTAAGTTTTTTGTTGATAAATTTATGAATGCTACCACCATCTATCAAGATCACTATCTTTTGTCTTTTGATGTAGCCAATGACCTTATGTTTAGGAAGAAGAGGAGCCTACAATAGCATGAATAAAAATATAAGCATCAAGAATGAATTCTTGTCCTAGGGAAGCCAAATCTTCTACATCTAAAAGTTCCTTAGAATCACTAGGAATTTCTATAGAGTTAATGAGATACAAGAATATCTCTCAACAGTTGTGACCTTTTTCCTATTAATTTTATCATAATTGAAACATAAATCATTGTCCTTTTTCTTTTCCATCTCTTCTCAAGATAGTAGTGAATTAGGGTGGGTTTAAGTGCTTTGATTTGATGCATCTTTTTTTGGGTTTGAGAGAGGAGGAGAAGACCTGACGAATTTATGTTGAGCTATAAATTTGTCCTCTGCAAGCCAAGCCAAGGCTAGAGCATTGTGATAGGAGCCTAATTTAAACATGAGAACCTCCACATAAATATCCTCTTTAGACCACTATGAAACAACTTCTGAAAATGATACATTAAGGCCATGGGTTTAGTTTTCTAGTTTCTCAAATTCACTTTGATATTCCCATATTGAATGTGTCTAGCATAATCTAGTGAGGCCACCAATAGTCTTCATAGGCACTAGGGACAAAATGGATGAGGGCTTCCTATTGTTATATGGAGCCTAATCATACTCGGAGGTTAAATTTTCCCCACTTTTATCAGCGTGACTTCTCCCCAAATTATTTAACAGGGGAGTGCAGGGGGGGTAGAGCACCTCTTGCGGGGCTTGGGGGCCATCCCCCCGGCGGGGACCCGAGGGCGGAGCCCGTGGTGGGGGTCTAGGGGCAACGCCCCCAATGGGGGCTGTTGGGGGCAGTGCCCTCGAAGCAAAAATTGCCTATTATTTTATAAAGGCGTCGGGAGTTATTTTTTCTATTGGTCAACATAAAAAACCCTATTTTGTAACCAACATAAGTCTTGATAAAAATAGCTAAGGGTTAGGGTTTCTGTTGATATTGTATTATAGCATGTGCAATGGTATTAAGTTGCAATGATTGCTGGTTGTAATCAGTTTGATTTGCTGGATAATAATATTGGACTCTCTGTTGGTGGATGTAGCTTGAGTTTGGGTGAACCATGTCAAAAAATATCTCTCACTATTATTATTTCTTTGTATTTTTCATTCCTCTGTTTAATCTTTATTTGCATTTAATTGATATCTTCTGCATACAATTCCTAACACTTCCTTGCAAAAGTCTATCCATGTGAGAAATGGGTGAGTCCTATCCAACCATTAAAACTATTGAATGATTTCTTTTTCCAAGTGAAAGGATGCAATAAAGAGCTTTTGATCTTGGGGAATTTGATGTATTACAAAATATTAGATAGCCCTATACAATCAAATGGTAGGATCTATACTATCAATTTTAGGAAAGTCTAGTTTAAGGGAGCATGGAAGTCCACCTTGAATTGGGGGGATCCTACTATAGTATTAGAGGATTGGCCCTTGTCGAAACTAGATATGATTTATTTCAATCATGACATCTTCTTGATTAGTGTGGAGAGCTTGTCATTGGTGTCCATTTGCATATGATCAATGCAATTATTGAGAGAGTGCAATAGTAAGATTTGGTGGATCCTAAGATCGATGACCTATTGCCATAGTAACAAATTAGAGATAGTAGAAAAAGGTGATCATGGATATATGAGAATAATATTAGGAGGTAGAGATGAACACAACTATGTAGGTGCTTTAATGAGGAAAATATGAGCTTGACCCAAAAAAGGGTTATCTAGAGTTATATGCCAAATTGATCATCTTGGAAAGATTATCATAGTAGTACAATCCACTAGAAAGAGAAACATTTTAAAAACCATTTATATACTCTCTAGGTTGAATTTTCCATCAAAATTAACAACTTGTGGTTGGATTGGGAGAAATTTTCTTTAAAAGTTTTAGATTTGATAGTAGGATGGAAAATTGAACCAACAACTAAAAAGTATTGTAGGCTTAGAAGAATCTAGTATGAAATTTCGAGATGCACTATTGTGTAGAGAGAACATTGATAGCTACCTAATTGATGCCAAATACCCCACTATGAAAAGATGGATAAGTAGTATGTAGGATGGATGAAACATAGGTAGGGATAAAAGGGAAGGCACTACAAGGTGTTCTTGGTTTGTGAGCTGACAAATATACTTATCACATTTGTAAATAGAATTAGACCAATCTTTTAGAGTGCTCACTATGGAGGATTAGGACCATACTTGTAGCCCACTATCTCATCTCCAAGGTATGTAGGAACTTCCCAAGACTAATCACTTATTAGTGCATCACTAAATTCAAATTGTTGAAGGTTACGTAGGGATAGGATGTGAAAAATTATGAAAAAGGAGTAGGTGGCTACCAACTAGGATGCCACATAGATAGTTCTGGGCGAGTGTGTTTCGCCCAAAACTATCTTATTTTTCCTAGGCGGGTCAATTTTGTTGGCTAGAATTTTTTTTCCGTTTTTGATTTGTAATCAATTAATATAAATATAATTATATTTTGCTTATTGTTTCCAATTCAAGCATTAAGGAGAAAATACATAGAAGCATTTTTTTTGCAATAGAGGCTACAAATTATTTTTTAATTTTTTTTCAATTCAAGCATTTGGAAAAAAACAAAAGGAGTTTTTTTGGCAAATGATTTTTTTTGGAAGAGAGGCTACAAATTATTTGTTTTATTTTTTCAATTCAAGCATTTGGAGAAAACACACAAAAGGAGTTTTTCTGGCAAAGGAGTTTTTTTGGCAAGAGAGGCTACAAATTTTCAGGTACAATGATTCTGAACTTGTCATTGATTAATTTTAAATGTTTATGAGATTGTCAGATTCTTATTTACTCATTTTAGTGTTTGTGAGTGTATTTATTGAATTTATATATTTCCCTTGAATGATAGATTAAAACCATGTAGAAATTGAACTCCATGACTTATTTATTGGGATGTACATGCATGTGTATGTGTGTGTAGGTGAATTAAAACAAACAATTTGTGATGGGGAATAAAAGGACTAGATCAAGGTTGTATGACCGAAAAAGAGATGAAAAAAAACTAAATAGGGGGAATTTGACTTTAGGAACATCTAGTCAAGAACAACCCATTGAAATTATTGATGAACAAGTTGAAGAGCATGTTAATGAACACGTACAAGAAGAAATTGGTACTAGTGATAGAAATTTTTGTATAGAATGGAAAATCTTATGGAGATGGATGAGGATTATCTTTTCAAGAAGATTTCACCTGAAGATATGTTACTTGAAAGAATAAAAAAATTTCACTCTAAAAGAATTTGGGATGAATTTTTTGAAGATAAATCTCTAATTGGAAGAGCACAATTATGTGCAAAGTTATTTAGGTGAAAAGAAATGATCCATGTTTTGGAGTTGTTAGGGGTTGATAATAAGAAAAAATCATCACTTGATAAGACAATAATTAAAAACTTGAAATCAACATTGGATTGTATTCAAACCAAGAGTCAAGCTACTAATTTAAGTGCTACATGTAAAGCATTGATGACTGTAATTTCTAGTTAAAAAATATCACATAGAAGACAAGTTCAAGCAATTGCCCAATTAGTAAATGTATTTAGGAGAACTGTTCAAAGATATATCAAGAAGAGAAATAGATTAGATGAAAACATTGAAAATAATTGGGTAAATATTTGTCGTCCCTCGGAAAGATAGAATTTAAGATGTAAAACAAAAAGTAATTGAATATTGGACCAACCACACTCGTGTTTCTTCCAATAGAAGGGACATTATACAAATAAATGGTGAAGATGGTACAAAGACCTCTCATCCAAAACATTTTATAGATATAACACAATTTGAACTTATTTAAGCATTCAAGCAAGATTTTTCATAGGTGAAGATTTGTCAAAGGATGTTTGAGAGTTTATGACCATGTTTCATATGTATATATAAAGTACGTGAAATTTGTCATTGTCAAAATCATGTTGAATTTAATCTACACCTACAATCATATAAAAAAGTTATGGTAATAGTTAATCCAAATGTAGCCATCCTTGGAAATACAACACAATTTGTGAAGTTTATCATGTGTGAAAAATCAAAAGATTCAGATGAGTTTAATGTAGAATGTATAAAAAATATATGTGTAGATTGTGGAAATTTGAAGAAACTTCTATAATTTAAGAATATTTATCATTCAATGCAAGTTATGTGGAAGAGATTTGAATATGAGACATACTCAACGAAGTTAGGATCTAGGTCCAAAAAAATTGTTTTGAAAGAGAGTGAATTGCCCTACAATGAGTTTATGGATAAATTTCGTAACATTGTATATTTGCATATCCAACATTGTCACAAGATGGTAGACTAAGAAATTTTCATGACTCAAAGAATTGTTTTCCATCGGGTTGTATTTTCTTTATTGTAAATTTTTCTGAGAACTATACATTTAGTCCTCAAACTAAGATTTAAAGTCAATATTATTATTCAGAGCAAGTCGCAATCTTTGTACAAGTTTGCTATAGACATGCTAAGTTACTTGTAGGTGGTGTAGAAAGTAGCAAAGATGAACGAATTATCATCAAGGAGGTTCACTTTTATCTTAGTGATGATACGAGTCATGATAGAAGCTATGCAACACATTGTTTTGGAATAATTTTTGAAGATTTGAGACAACATGGCATAAGTGCATTACAACACTAGATTTGGTCTGATGGATGTGCTGGTAAGTATTGATTTTATTTTTTTTAATTTTTAGTTTTAAATTTAAATTTATAACTTTAAGACTTGAATTAGTTACTTATATACATATATTTTTTAAAACTAATTTGGTTTTCAAATGGTTGTTTATATATAACCAAATATAGGACAATTTAAGTCTGTAAAAACATTTAATTGGTTAACGCAACACCATGCTAGACGTAGCATAAAGTTTTTCTAGATTTTTTTGAGAGTGGACATGGAAAAGGAGGGCACGATAGAGCAGGAGCATGTGTGAAGTGTGCACTTCACCAATTGTATGAACTTGTAGGTAACACCATATGGAATACAGATTTAAAATTATTGAATTCTTATTACACATCTACTTCTTTCCTTGTGATGATTTATTATACATGTACTATAATAGTTGGACATTCTTTTTTAAATTCTTACTTCTTAGGGGAACTTTGCCAACATGAACTTGTACAAAAGCTTCATAACCAAAGGTTTTCAGAAATGAATAGTTTACCTTTTTACCCATCCATGCCTCCTCTAGAATGCCACCATCCAAAGGATTTGAAGGCCCCCTATTTATTAAATAAACAATAGTATGTACAACATCTATCCAAAAGTGTAAGGGTAGTCCAACATGCAATCTCATGCTCCTTGCACACTCCATAATGGTCCCATTCATCCTCTCAGACACACCATTTTCTTGTGGGGTTCCAGGAACTACTTCCTGCCTACAGATTCCATTATATGAACAATAATTCTCAAATTCTCTACTACAATACTCACCTCCATTATCAGATCTGAAACACTTCAACTTTTTTCCTATCTCATTCTCAACCAAAGCTTTCCACTTTTTAAAAGTTTCAAATACATTTGATTTTTGTTTTAGGAAATATACCCATGTGTTCCTAGTTGCATCATTAATAAAAGTAACTTAATAGAAAGAGCCAACAAGAGAAGATACCTGAGCTGGTTCCCATACATCTGAATGCACAAGCTCTAATTTCTCACTCTTCTTCTCTTTCCCAACTTTGAGAAATTGAACTCTTTTCTGTTTTCCATAAACACAATTTTCGCAGAACTCCAAGTCAATCTGCTTCAGACCTGGAAGCAACTTTCTAGAGTGAAGGATCTTCATCCCTTTCTCACTCATGTGCCCAAGTCTATGGTGCCACAATTCTATTTCTGTCCCTGTAGCAAGTGTTATAACTGTCTTAGTAGCAACTATTTATGTAGCAACTAAGGTAGAATAAATATTACCATTACACAAATACAATCTGCCTACCTTTTCACCTTTAGCTACTACTAATGCACCTTTAGTGATCTTCCAAATTTTGTCTAAAAAGGTAACTATGCAGCCTTCACTACTTAGTTGTCCTACAAAAATTAAATTTCTTCTCAAATTTGGAACATGCCTTACCTCTTGTAGCAACCATTCATTTCCATTCTGTAACTTGATTTTTATTTTTCCTTTTCCAACAATCTGACAGGGTTCATCATCACCCAAATATACCTGTTCAAAATCACCTTGAACATAATCTACAAAATATTTCCTATGGGGTGTGGCATGAAATGAAGCCCCTAAATCTATTACTCAGGAATCATTAGCATTGTCTAAACACAAAATTAAAGCATCCTATAATTTATTACTTGCAACATTAGCTTCCTTACTATCATCATGTTGTTCATCTCCTTGTTTGCCCTTTCGAGACCAACAATCCTTCTTCAAGTGTCTTGGCTTTCCATAGTGCCAGCAATCCATTCTTCCTCTGGATTTAGATCTGCCTTTCTTTGACTTCCCTTGTGACTTCCCAAGATTTGTAGGGCTTTTTCCTCTTTCCTTTATTCTTCCCCTATTCTCTACAGTCAAAGCATTACCAGATTTTGAAGTCTCACCTGTGCTTTTTCATCGCATTTCCTCACTAAGGATAACACCAACAACATCATCAAATTTCAAAGTATTTGAACTAGAGACAGAGTTACTTACAACCATTACCAAGCTATTCCAGCTTTTTGGCAAAGAACATAAAACCAAGAGAGCCCTCACCTCTTCATCAAATTTCATTTTTACAGAAGTTAATTGACTGGTAATCATAGTAAACTCATTTAAATGATCTGACATAGACCCACCTTCAATCATTTTTAGATTAAACAAATGCTTCATGAGAAAGGCAGAGGGTTTTTCATACAATTTAGCCAAATCTTTCATCAGTTCACTTGTTGTCTTCACTTTTGTTATATTAAATGCCATAGATGGTGCCAGACATAGCTAAATGGTTCCCAGTGCCTTTCTATCTAGAAGTTCCCAATCCTCATCAGTCATTGCTGGCAGTTTCTTGGCTATTCCTTCCAACGGCCTCCATAAATCCTTCTAATAGAAATGATCCTCCATCTGCATCTTCCATAATTGATAGTTCTACCCATTGAATTTATCTACCTTTAATTTACCCTCATCTGCCATTGCTCCCACTTAACCGTGAGACTCCCACTCAATCGTGAGACCTTCCTACAGACGATAATCAAACACAACTTGCTCTAATACCAGTTGTTAGGGTTAGGCAAGATTGGAGCAATAAACACTAACAATTATATGCAGATTAAGTAACCCAAATATAATAATGAGGAATAACACAAAAGTGATCAACACAGAAATTTAACGTGGTTCACCCAATATGGGCTACATCCACATAATCTCAGCCATCCAATGATTTTATTATCCAGTGCAAAATATATTACAATCTTGCAAATACGTCACTGTAACATACATTCCAGCCACTTATAACAAGCTTTTTGGAAGCTTCTAGAATTAGGGTTTTGCAATGTCATTTTTCTTTTGTCAGTTAACAAAAATGAACAACTGACCCCAAACCCCAGTGAGGATACATAACTAGTGTACAACACTTGCATGATTAGTCACCACATACTAACAATCTCGCACTTGGAGACTGATCAAGCTCCACACCAAACACATCTGTGCTCTTAACATGTAAATTTTGGTGCCACATTCCAGATAAAGAAAACAAGAACATGTGGCACAACAAGGAATACCATGTGAATTCAACATGGACACCTGGCTTAGACAGATCATTCTTAATTTTTGTCATCTGATCATGCATATGGTCAGGAATGTAAGTTGCATAATCATATGGCTCTTTGACATATTGATTTTGAATATCAACTGCTATCATCATTAAAGAAACCTACATTCTGTCTACAGCATTCCCGCCTAATACCTGGCACAAACTGTGATAGGTCCTAACAAAATAATCCATAAATATACTACAATGAAAAGGCTCCTTCTCAGTATCTAGAATCTTCACTAGTTTACCATCAACACCCTTTGGCCTATGCTTGTCTAGGTGTAATCCCAATAAGCACATTTTACAGTCTGGTATTTCCTCTTCAAAATAGGAAGGTCAATTGGCTTGCAAGTTGTAGGATCTAAATTGAATACTGTGGCAATCAATACTTTGGTAAGCTTGATCATTTTTTAACCATTCCCAGTTATGACCGTCCTTGTAGCTGGATCATACCTTGACGCTATTTCCCTAACTAGGTTAGGGTTAGGGAAGACATTGGAATAGAGAAGCTTAACTAAATCATACCTCTAGGCATGACAAATAGGGGCCTTATAATTTATTCTTTTATGCCAATGTTCAAACAGGATCCAACCAGGGACAGGTAATATGGCATCCCAACAATTATAGCAATAATCAAGGAATTTATCTTCAGGTCCACCTGGGCCATGCAATTTCAAGGTTGTCCTAGCAGAACCAGGGAGTTGGATCATGAGATCCTCATCTAAGTTGCATTTGGAAGTGGAGGGTTGGCTATCTTGACTCATCTTTGGCTTATCTTGATGGGCTAGGGCTTCTCTTTCAGGCAACTAACTACTTCCTAAATCAAAAGGCCACCTTAAATCAATGGAAGTAGGGGAACAAAATGAACTTACTGATTTGACTTGTAGAGCTCTGAATTATTGCTTTTTCTTTCTTGGAATCCTTTATGCGCTTGAAAGTTGTATGTGCTTGAAGAAATGATGCGTGAAGCCCTAAATTCTCTTGCTTTTAAGCTTCATAGCCTAGCATCTAATGCATTAATGGAGGTAGCCTCAGTTTTACTCTTCATTCATGCTACAACATGCCTCCAACGTTTATTGCAAAAATTCAAACCTGTGCCTTTGATTAGAATTCCTCCTTGCAAGATCTACGACCAGAAATTACCCGTGAGATTTGAAAATCTTGGTCATCATGTTGAAAAGTCTTTAGCCAATCAAAATAAGCCATATCAGACGTGTCTTCTCTATAAATTGCAATGCTTTCTATCCAGATTGGACACGTGGCACCATCTCGCAGTATCGCAGCTGGAGATGGCCCACCACTTACCTACCATGCGCAAACATGATAAAGTCTCCACGTGTCCACTTCTCATTTGATTTTTACTTCTTAAGTTAAAGAATGCCACGTGTCACCATCTCGTGACCACGCAGTGTAGATTCCATCCCACGAGATACCTTTGTGATGAAACACAACCGTTGGATTAAGTCTTTCTCTGCAGACCACCTTTATACTAATAGTTGGCAACATGGGGTTGGTTAATGTAGGATTCTTAGTGTAATAGGACGTCAACACAGAATATTGGATAGGTATCACCCTGTTGCAGCCACGCAACAGGGTGATGATGTCACTAATGACACACTGCAATGCTGCGCTACTTACTTCATTAAGCCTAAAAGATTAAGGGAAGACTTACAACATTTGATTTTAATTTTTTATAGCTACTAGCGGTAAGACCTAGAACACGGGGCTGGTCACTTAATGGACACAAAGCTCAAGGTTATAACTCAAAGGACCAATAACCGATTGCAAGTAGTCAACCTAAAATTAGAACATAAAGCGCATGACCTAGGGGATGAGGGCAAGCAAGACTTTAAAAGAAAAACACCTATATTGCATAATTGAAACCCTAAACCCTTAGAGGGTACCACCACAATCTAGATGTGGCTCAACATGCCATTGATTTGGAACCTAACTACAAGCTAGTTCACAAAAACAACGGCCCATAAATCCAAAAATTGAGCCACTCATGAGGAAAGAGCTTGCCAAGCTCATACATGCAAGGATTATCTTCCCTATCAAGTATTCTACTTGGGTGGCTAATCTAGTGCTTGTAAGAAAGATAAATGGGGAGATTAGGCTTTGTGTAGACTTCAGGGACCTGAATCGAGCCTCTCTAAAGGATCATTACCCTCTGCCCTCTATGGATCAAATTTTACAAACAATTGTGGGGGCAGAGATGTTTTCATTATTAGATGGCTTCTCTGGCTATAACCAAATCATTGTTAGAGAGGAGGATAGATTTAAGATGACATTCACAACCAAATGGGGAATCATGGCATATGCAAAAATGCCATTTGGTTTGTCTAATGCTGGTGCCACATTTCAAAGGGAAATGGATATTGCCTTTAAAGGATTTATAAATAGGTTCATCCTGATTTATCTAGATGACATCACAGTCTTCTCCAAAAAGGGAGAAAGCCATATGGAGCATCTAGAGAAAGTTTTCCAGAGGTGTGGAGAATTTGGGGTGTCCTGGAATCCCAAGAAATATATTTTTGTTGTTTCCCAAGGTAATTTTTTGGGTCACATAGTATCTAAGGATGGAATATCCATAGACCCTGATAGGACATCAGCTATCCTTCCTCTTCCCCTACTTGCTCATAAAAAATCTTTGCAATCATTTCTAGGGTAGATTAACTTCGTTAGGAAGTTCATTCCTAACTGCACTAGCTTAGTGAAGCCTCTAACCCTTATGCTCAAGCAAGATGCAGTCTTTAGATGGACTAAGGAAGGAAAGGATGGTTTTGAAAAGATCAAGGAAGAGATTACCCAAGCACCTACTCTCATGAACCCAAATTATGAGAAGGATTTTGTCCTTTATGCATATGGAGGAGAGAAGAGTATTGTTGTTGTCTTGATGCAACAGAATAAACATGGACTAGAGCAGCCTTTGGCCTTCTTCAGTCAAACCTTGAAGGACTACGAGGTCAGGTACATCCCCATGGATAAACAGGTATTTTCCATTTTTAGAGCTTTAAATAAACTCATATATATGCTGGCAAGTAATCATATTAAATTTTTAGTTTCTCATCCTAGTGTGAGAGATTACATAATGGGGATAGAGATTAGTGAAAAGAGATCTAGTTGGGTCACAAAGATCCTAGAGTATGATGTGATCATCAAAGCCACTAAGTTGATTAGAGGCTAAAGATTATGTGAATAGCTAGCCGAGACATCCGTAGATGAAGTGGATACATCTTACCATTTGAATGAGGAGGAGCCTCCAGCTGATCCATCGGTTGTGAGTCCTTGGACAATAGATATGGCTAGTTTCCTATCCATTGGTGAGTATCCCTATGGACTGGACAAAACCAAAAGAAGACATTTTAGGCTGTAGTCTATCCCTTACACTTTGGTAGATGGTGTTCTCTTCAAGAGAAATTTGGATGGAGTCTTACTGAGATGCATAGAACAAGATCAAGTTGATAGACTTCTTGGTGAGTTTCATGCTGGCCCAACTGCTGGCCATTTCTCTGCTAGAGCTACAACAATGAAAATAATGAGGGCATGTTACTTTTGGCCCACATTATTCAACGATGACCATGTATGGGTAATAAAATGCAAAGAGTGTGCTCTCTTTGTTGGAAAGAAAAGATTGACAGCACTTCCACTCCACCCTATTCATGTTGATTAGCCCTTCTTACAATGGGGATTAGATTTCATCGGCATGATAAATCCCTCTTCCAGTGTTGGTCATAAGTGGGTTTTGACTACAATGGATTACTTTACCAGGTGGGTTGAAGTAGTTCCACTCAAGGAGACCACTGAGTCATCAATCATGGATTTCTTAGAAGAAATCATGACAAGGTTTGGAGCTCCTCATACTATTATTTCTGATAATGTAAAAGCATCCACTGGTTTTAGGATTGCTGATTGGGCTCTCAAGTACAATGTGTTATTAAAGACTTCATCCAATTATTACCCTCAAGGTAATGGGCTGGCTGAATCCACCAATAAGAACCTGATCAAGATTCTAAAGAGGACCATTGAGACAAACCAAAGGCAATTGCACAATAAGATCAGATTAGCACTTTGGGTTGACACGATCACATACAAGAGAGCCATTGGGAATTCTCCTTTTATTCCTGTATATGGAAGAGAGGCTAGATTACCTATATCCTTAGAACTTCCTACATTGGATTTGGATCATCAATTGGGGTTGGAAGGAGAAGATTCAAGGTTTGTCAGGATGGCTGAATTGATAGAACTAGAAGAACAAAGACAGTCAGCCATGATCACATTAGAAGAACATCAGATGCAGACTAAGAGATATTTTTATAAGAAGGCCAATGTCTACACCTTCAAAGAAGGTGATCCTGTCCTAAAATGGGATGTAGACTAAGCTAGACCAGGAAGCCATACCAAGTTTGATGCACTTTGGAGTGGGCCTTATGTCATCAGTTGCAAGCAAGCTAATGCCTTCATTCTTTCAAGGCTGGATGGTGAAGTTCTACCGATCTCAGTGAATGGGATCCATCTCAAACCTTACCATTAAGGTTGGTATGAGGACTTGTACAAATTGTTTTAGTTTATTTCTATTTTAGGTTTCTTTTCCCTAAGTGCCTTACACAGGCTGCATTGTCATTAGGAGAATGCAGGCCTGGTTTCTTTTTGTGGTCTTGTTTTGAGGCAGGTTTCAGTTTTTTCCAACTTGTTCCAGACTTGACTCTATGCCTAATGGATGCTTAAGGCTACTTGTTTCCATTTGTTTAGAAGGAAAACATCCCTGAGAGGTCACCAAAATGTTGACCTATTTCCCTCTTATCAGAGTCAAATGGTCCCCTTTAAAAAAATCTTGTTGAATCAATTAGGAACCTTATTTTTGCGAACCCAAAACCTTCAAATTTCTATGTATCTAGAGTCTTAGGGTTTAGAAAATTGAAAATATTGTTCCTAAAGCATTAAAACCCTAAACCCTAGAGTCTTTTGCAAGGGCCCGGATGCCTTTTGGTATAAATCCAAGTTGACCGCCTATTGCCTATGTAAATTCCTTTTGTAGACACCCTAAAATGACCAAGTCGTCGCACTACTTGTATTTCATCGAATCTGTCTAATCACCTGCATTTCAAACATTAATTAAATAATCTAGTTATTTAATTAATTTCACCAAAATCATCAAATTCTTCTAAGTCTCCTAAATTCAACAGTAATTAAATAAATCTTCTTTATTTAATTAATTTTCATTAAATCAACCTTATTCTTCCAAAATTAAATAATTTTTATTATTTAATCAAATCATTATCCTCTTTCCAAAATTCAAATTCACATTAATTAAATAAATCCAATTATTTAATTAATTCATCCAATTCTATCTTATCTATAATTAAATAATTTACATTATTTTATTAAAATCACTTCTTCTTCTAAATTTAAATAAATCATGCAAATTTATTTAAATTGTCTCAATCCTCTAAAAATAAATAAAATTAAATATTTTATTTATAATCTTCTGTTCCTCTATCATGCACAAACAATTAAATAAATTTATTTATTTAATTTCAAATATCTTCCAATTCCTCTTAAAATATCTTGTTAACTCATGTGCACAATCAGTCTTATTTTTAGAACAATAAAAAAGGCAAAATTACAAGTCCAGTTATCTATTCAATCAATCTCGTTTTCATCATATTTTAATAAAAATATCCTTATGGATTGACACATGTTGTGTGCACATTCATCATGGTTATTTGTTTTATCTCCTCCGTTGATTCCTCTGAATTATATAGACCGTTGATTGATCATGTTTGAAACCTATATAAACCCCCCTCATCTCCTTCACAAATCCTCTTCGATCACTTATTCTCAGGCATCCTTTACAGTGCTTTGAGCATACATCGCATCGATTGAGCAACTTTACAATCTTTTGACATTGATCTTTGAGCACTTTGAGCACTTTACTTGCTTGTTGCAAACATGGTTTCGCAACATTATTGAGCAATCCACATTCAAACAAAGAGAACAACACAAATCTGGGTAAAATTTTTCTTATTTCATTTTGATTCATTGATAATGGCTTTTATTTAGATTAGTTCTCTTTATGTTATGGGTTTTTGATTTGTTAGTTTTGATTTTATCATAATCGATTTTCCTCATACACATTCTGGCATGCCTGGTGGGACCCACTAATCCCTCTTTTTCTTTGAGAAATTGATTTTTTTAAAGTACAGTACGAAACAATGCAAAAGACACAACAAAGCGTGTTTGGTAGTATCGTAAGGCACTTCTGGCAGCACAGTATAGTGCCCTCGGGTGACACTGTAGCACCTTTGGTAGCACAATACCGCTCTACTGGTAACACAGTCTAGCGCTTTTGGTATAGCAATACAGCGCTTCTGGCATATTAGGGTTTTCTAGATCTTGCTTTGTCATTTGTAGGATTTTAACTCTCATAACTATCATTGATTTGACTGACAAGCTGATTTATTTGTCATTCAATTATCTTTTATACATCCTAAGCTGACGTATTTAGGAGTATTTGCAATTTTTGAGTTAACCTATCTATTGGCGGCATTCTTTGAGTTGTTCTTGATCCCAGGTTATAGATCTATCAGCTATTACATCCCAGATCTACGAAGCAAACATGAAATTATCTTTTGACCTAACTTTTTTGACAAAATACAACTTTTTTTAGATCTGCAATAGTAAAGCGCTTTTGGTAGTACAAGACTGCGCTTTTGGTAGCACATTGCAACGCTTCTGGTAATATAGTGCATCACCCTTGGTCTGGAGAAACTTGCTTACGGTAACACAGTGTAGTGCTTTCGGATCATAGTAAGTTGCTTTTGGTAAGACAATAAAGCACTTTTGGTCAAATCGATTTATTTTTGCTAACTTGTGAGTTTTTTTTTTGTGGAACTAATTGACCTGTTGCAGCTTCTTATCACTCACATAGAGCAAATGGGTTTTTTCTAACATGTTCATGCAAGATGAGTGTTGAAGAAATCTTGATTTATTGCACTAAGTCTTAGAAACATATTGCCTTCTTAAGGGACAATTGAACAAACATCTTTTTGCAATCTTAGTCTTAGGAACATATTGCCTTCTTAAGGGACAATTGAACAAACATCTTTTTGCAATCTAAGTCTTAGGAACATATTGCTTTCTTAAGGGACAATGGACATGTATGCAAAAATACCTCAATTTTCTAAGGGACAATGGACATGAATGCCAAACACTTCAATTTCATAAGGGACAATTGACAACTACAATTGTGTGTGTGCCTAATTTAGTTGCACCTTATTTTTTCTTATAACGGGACAATTGAACCTTTGTTTGATGTGTTTTCTCTTACACTTTAGTTATTCCTTTAGAAGGGCCTACTTTTGGATTGTACTTCATCCAAAAGGGATGACCCTAAGCAGAGTTTTCCTTTGAACCACTATATAAGAGGTATAAGGCGAAAGCCAAGTCCTAACCGACGTCAGCCTTACCTTGTGGTTCCAAACTAAAAAGAGGTGTACTAGCTCTTTGTGGAAATGATTTTCACATCGAGTGAAGTGTTTGATACTCTTAGTAGGATTAGTTAAATCTTTTAGTAGCTTGTCACATTGCTCATAATGTGTTGGTCCCTCAAAGTTACTAAGAACCATTCTAGATAGTGACTACCTGATCTACCTCTGAACATTGCGGTAATCATCAGTGCAAGGGGAATCGATTTAAGCCCTCAAGATACTCACCATTGGCTCCCTTGAGAAGAGATAGTATTCCCTCGGCTGTAGAGCTCTTGTGACCTACTTGAGTTTTCCGAGGGGAGGATGAGATATCCCTACCTATCGTCTCTCGCAAAGATACAAATGTCTGACATCTTTATGGAATGACATTTTGATCGACGGAGTATTAAGTTGTGAGTTGATCTACTGCAATGAAACCTTGTCTCTAGGGATAAAAAGTGCTTGATATTGATTACAATTGTCTTATACTTATGGAAACATTGGGCTTTTTTTGTAAGCCTCAAACATACACTATCTGTTGTGTCAGTCATTTTTGCCAACTTTGTTTGCTGTGTTTTCTCTTGCCAAAGCAAATCCAATCAGAACTAAAACCAAATCTATCAAAATTTGCCTTTTTAAAGCATCAGACACTACTTCAGCGCCTCTGGTATAACAGCAGCTCACCTTTGGTATTACAGTAGCTCACCTTTGGTATAACAGTACCTCACCTCTGGCAAAACTACTTTAGCGCCCTTGGTATAATAGTAGCTTGCTTTTGGTAATAGTAGCTCGCCTTTGGTATAGCAGTACCTCACCTTTGGCAGCTCAGTCCATCGCCTTTGGTATTATAGTAGCTCATGTTTGGTAGCACAGTCTTGTACCTTTGGTCAAACAATACAGTGCCTTTGTCCAATAAACTCTGCATCAAAATTTGTCTTCTCCAGAACATAGGCAGAATCCCAGCGGTTTGTCCTAGTGTATTCCATGGTAACCACTAGACTCCAGCAAACTATGAAGTCCAAGCAAGTTGTCCCTAGGAAGCACAAATTGCCTCCTCACACACTTCAATGAGGACAATCCAACATTACTCCTAAGGTTACTCCTAAGACGCTCGCAAAAAGATTGACCAACTCTCCAAACATGCTGCAACTTGATCAACCCAACAATCTTTGAGAGGGTAGGTCCCCTTTGGTAAGTACACCTCACTATACCACCGGCATGCCGGCAGAGTTTTTTCCACAAGGTTATACTGTCGATCAAGTCCCATCTCAAGAAGGTAAGGTCCCTTTAGTAAGTATAACTCACTATACCACCAGCATGCCTCTAGATCTGGTTCCACAAGGTTATAGCATAGAGCAAGTCCCATCTCAAGAAGAGCGACACTTTGAAATAGGCCAATCCTCTCAAGAAGATGGACAAGATCTTGATGAATTCATACAAGATCCTAGAGCCATAGCTACCTTTGAGAAAATCCTTAGTGAGAACCAAGATCATTTCTTTCACTTTCTTGCAGAGCAAGGAGCCAAATTACCTCAAGATTTTGATTTATCCAATCTCAAGGACACAAACAACACCCAAAATGCCATACATGTGGTCCAAACCATGTCAACAGTGACCACACCCTTACACGAACAAAGCTCACAAGGGAGAACGATTGCACAATATGAGAATCCCCTTTATCAAAACCCAACCGGAAAGAGGGCCATATCATCGCTTCTGACACCTATGGAGATCTACAAAAACAACAAGAAACTCTACATCGTCAAGCGGAGTTAGCTAAGCAAACCGCCATAGCTCGATCAAATATACAACAAATGCCTAAAGTGTCCACACCAATCATAAGTGGAAACTTGGCTACCCCATCATGAGAAGGTTTCCCACCAAATTACAATCTGGGGAACAACTACGTAGCCATGCAACAAGGGTCTCAACAAATACACCCCCTACATCATCAAACCTTCGTATCCCTCAACCAACTAGGGTCATGCAACCCCAACCACAACATTCTTCTACGCTCATCCTCAATCAATCTCAACCATCACAAAACACATCTATCTATGTCCCCCCACCACAACGATCATCGGCACTAAACTTTTTCAACACATTGCCTATCAACCCTCAACATTCCCAAAACCAAACTTCACAAAGGTATGTTCTGCAACCACAACCTAACCCAACAAACTTTAGCTTTCCACCACCAAACTCTTTTCTTCAACCATCACAAAGCCTACATTCATACCTAGCGCTGCCCCCACCTCCTCCAAATCAAAGCATCCAATTCCAACCCAATCTCAACCCAACATACAACACGTACGACCCCAACCAATCATATGACCCTTATAATAGCAATGCCCATGGCTTGCACTACAATCTTCCATATGGGCAGCAACAACCACTTCTCGGACAACAGGAGATGTTTCCAACCCCTCCCACAACTATGGAGCTAAAACTTGTAGAAGTTCAACAACAACTATCTGATCTTATGTTTGGCCACACCAAGAAGACCTTCTCTTTAGAAGAAGTGTGTCCTTATCCTTTTGATCGGTGATTACCCATGATCCCTTTTCCTCAAAATTTCACTATTCCCAAGTTTGATAAATATAAAGGAAAAGGGGACCCAAAAGACCATCTCAGGGAATTCTATCTTTCTTGCTTCAAGGTCTCACATAATGACACATATCTTATGCGTCTCTTTCCTCGCAGTCTTGGAGGTCAAGCTATAGAATGGTTCTCACACTTACCCATGGGTATCAAATCTTTTAATGAACTTGCAGAGAAATTTGCCACCCATTTCTCCTACAATGCAGAGCATGAGATCTCCATGACTGATCTATGCAACAACAAACAAAAAAATGGAGAAACTTTCATTTCTTTCCTCCAACAATGGAGACAAATGGCTAGCAAATTCCCATTCAAGATACCTGAAAAGCAAATTGTTAGCATATTTGTGTAGAATCTCAACCAAGAATTGGGTTTTTATTTGTAAATTCTTAGTGCTACAACCTTCGATGAAATTACATACAAGGGAATCAACATTGAAAAGGCCCTCATTACTAAGGGTGTAGTCAAAATCTTCAAAGAAACCAAAGACAATGCTCCTCAACAACAAACAAATGATAAACCAAAGTTTTGGAACAAAAATAAAAATGTGGTCAATGATGGGGTGGTTGATTCTAAGCATGTCCAAACATTGCAAACACTGCTTCAACTTTCCAAACCAAGTCAACCTCAACAATAGCAATAACAACGGAAACCATATCAAAACCAACAACAATGACAACAAGAGCAACCTCAACAAGATTACCCTTCGCGGTGTCAATTCACTCCCTTGGTAGAGCCCATAGAGTGTCCTATAGAAGATTTTACACAAAGGGCTCCTCACCTTACCAGATGCTCCCCCATATGGCGAACCTATTTAGAAAACTGCATGGTATAAAGAAAATGAATATTGTGAATTCCATAGGAGCAAAGGGCATAGAACCACATCGTGCATGAAACTAAAGCACCTAATCCAAAATCTTATTGAAGGCAACCAAATCTCTTTTGAGGATGAACCACCAACTCAACACACGAAGAAAGACCTCAACATGTACAAGGAATCACTCCCTCACCATGGTCCACCTCCTCTGTAGGATAAAGGTAAAGGTGTCAATCATGCTTCCACTTCCTTTGACTCCATTGTGGGTCATTTTGAGGAGAGTCGAGTGTCTACCCTCACAATCAAAGGCAAATCTATGAATTGCGCTGTTACAACTCGTCGTGGTCGTGTCACCATTCTACGAATTGCGCTGTTACAACTCAATCCAATTATAATCTTGTCAAACATCTAGGGAAATCCTCTGCACAAATCTCTATCTTAGACCTTCTACGGTCATCACCCACACATAAAGTAGTGCTAGAAAAAGCCCTCCAAGAGTCTTCGGTTCCTAACAACATAGCGGTTGTAGATTTCTGAGCTATAGTAGGTAACATTACTTCGCCCTACAATGTGGTCTTCTTTGAAAAGGACCTCCCATCCCATGATCCATGTCACAATGACGCCCTTCATATTGAGGTTCTCATCCATAAACACAAAATCAAACGCATACTTATAGATGTTGGTGTTGGTCTCAACATCTGTTCTTTAAATTTACTTAAGCAATTGGGATACTCTGAGGATCATGTCAACACTAATCAAAGTATTAGAATCAAGGGATAGGATGATGCTGAATGCCACTCAAAAGGTGTTATCCATTTGCCTATACAACTTGGCCCTGTCATGCTTCAAACTAGGTGCCAGGTCCTTGACATTGAATTGCCTTACAACATTATCCTAGGCCGCCCATGGATCCATGCAATGAAACGTACCATCAGTCTCTAAAGTTCCCATTCAATGGTACAGAGATAATTATCCCAGGCAACCGTAATCCTTTTGAATTCTGCCGTGTCTTGCAAGGCAGTTATAAGAATTGCAACCAAGTGCCTCAAAATGACAAAGCCCTTGAATCCCCACTTTATGTCGATCTTGAAAATCTAACAGAAGCCTCTGCAAGTGAACCTAATCCCCTTCCTAAATCAAAGCTTACATTCGTGATATAGGCTTTGGAACATATGATATCTCAAAATCTTGTTGTGTGGGGTGGATGCCTTTATCCCCTAAATCTTATGGCCAACCACCCATTGCCAAAGCAACTAAAAAAGAAGCTATTCCTCCCCCAGCATCTTTAACCCAATTCCAACAGGGAAAATTATTGGAAGAGGAAACTATTGAGGACATCTCTTCTTGGCTCTATAAGGAGAAAGAACCAGTCACAATACCAGTCAAGTAATATGGCAATGGATTAAGGATAGCCAAAAACATGGGCTATAAAGGCAAAGGTGGCCTTGGGAAATAGAATCAAGGAACAATGGAACCCATCAGTGTGACAAAGAAACTAGACAAGAAGGGGTTAGGATTTGGAAGAAAGGTACTATGCGCCTTGGACATCAAGGGTATCCTCGACAAGGTGGCTAAAACTTCTCTCACAGATTTGACGTCTAATGAGGATACCATCGATGACTCTTCCCTCCATATGAATGACCTATTTACAGAATCCTCCATATTTATGCTATCATCCATATCCCTAACATCCACCACAAACACCCAGAAAGTAACACTTATCTACCCTAAACTTATCGATTGGGACCAACAAGGGTCCCCCGTTATAGATGTATTTTAGAATGATGAAGCTATAGCTGAGTTCATGGGACTTCAGGAAGGTATCCCTCTTGGTGATCATAAAGCAGGTTTTGTCATGGAACTAGAGCCAACGACTTATTTTGGTGAGAATGCCAAATCCTCCAGTTGCAAAAGTAAAAATAAAGAAAGATCTCTAGGTGAAAACCACACTATGGCACCTCTCGATCACAAAATAGTAAAAACAAAGGATGTATCCAATGGTGAAAACCCAATAGTGGCACCTGAGGATGGAGGATTTGACCTTCCCCTACCATCTAAGTATCAAGAGAAGTCATCTCTCCTAGTGGAAGATTCTACAGAGATAAACCTTGGCACAGACCAAAATCCAAAGACCACATTCCTTGCAGCATCATTATCAGAAACAGAGCACAAGAATCTTAACAAATTCTTCTTATAGAGAACCATCAACTTTGCATGGACCTATGCTGATATGCCAGGGTTAGACCCTAAGCTAGTGGTTCACTATCTCATAGTTGATCCAACAGTTAAACTAGTCAAGCAAAAGATGAGAAAGATGCACCCACAGATAGCTCTCTTGGTAAAAGTGGAAATACAGAAGTTGTTAGATGCAAAGTTCATCTGACCTATTGACTATTCAGATTGGGTCTCAAACATTGTACTTGTGTCTAAACCCAATGGGTGCATCCACATGTGTAATGATTTTAGAGATCTTAACAAAGCATGTCCCAAAGATGACTTTCCACTACCAAACATTGACCTCACAGTAGACTTGACAGCAGGTCATGAAATGCTTTCTCTCATGGATGGATTCTCAGGCTACAATCAGATAAGGATAGCAGAAGAAGATCAACATAAAACAACTTTTACTTGTCCTTGGGGTAATTATTGTTGGTGTGTCATGCCGTTTGGTCTAAAGAATGCAGGGGCAACTTATCAAAGAGCAATGACAGTGATATTCCATGATCTCTTTCATCATATCATGGAGGACTATGTGGATGACATACTAGCTAAATCTTCTAGGACAGATCACATACAAGTTCTAGGACAGATCTTTGACAGGCTCAAAAAATACCAAGTGCATCTCAATCCAAAGAAGTGTGTCTTTGGTGTAACATTAGGGAAGCTGTTGGGATACATTGTATCTCATAGAGGCATCAAAGTAGACCCCGTGAAAGTCAAGGCTATAGTGGAGATGCCTCCACCAAAGAACCTCAAAGAATTAAGGAACCTTTAGGGAAGGTTGCAGTCCATTAGGCATTTCATCTCATAGCTAGCAGATAAATGTCAACCATTTCAACACTTGCTCCGAAAGGATGTCTCATTCCGATGGGATGATTAGTGTCAAGCAACATTTGATCAGCTCAAGGAGTATCTAGCTACACCTCCTGTATTGGTTCCACCAGTTGCCGATAAACCTTTGATATTATACATCTCAACTACAACTTCAGCCCTAGGGGCCCTACTAGCACAACATGATGAGTCAGAAAAGGAGCATGCAATCTATTATATCAGCTGAACCTTGGTGGGATATGAACTCAATTATTCACCTATGGAAAGATCTTGTTCAGCAGTAGTGTTCGCTTCCCAAAAGCTATGACATTACATGCTAAACCAACACACAAATATTATAGCTAAAATTGATCCCTTGAAGTATCTATTAGAGAAAGTAGCTCTCACAGGTAGACTAGCTAAATGGGTCATGATACTTAGTGAGTTTGACATTGAGTATGTGGATCGCAAAGCAATCAAGGGCCAAGCCCTAGCAGATCCACTAGTAGAAGCACCAATGACAAATACATACCCTATGGTAGCAGACTTTCTGGATAAGAATCTCTTCTCTCTTGCCAACTCAATAATGTGGAAGTTGTACTTTGATGGTTCCTACACATAGCATGGATCAGGGGCTGGCATCTTATTCATCACACCTCAAAATGACTATATTCCAAAGTCATATCGGCTTGCATTTCCTTGCACCAACAACATTGCTGAGTATGAAGCACTCCTCATAGGTCTCAATATAGCAATTCAATGGGACATCATAGAATTATAAGTATATGGAGACTCACAACTAGTCATTCAACAAGTCACAGATGAGTACCAAACAAAAGATGAAAAGTTGGTCCCCTACAAGCAACTAGTTAATGCCTACAAACCACACTTTTCTAGCATCACATTTGAGCAAATTTTGAGAGAGCATAACAAGGCTATAGATTCTATGGCTTCTGTAGGTTCACTTATAGACATGCCTGCTAATACATAGAAATGTGAATTCTTGATCGAGCAGTTGTTGATACCAGCTGCCAATGTTCCAGTTACTGAAATCATCTGCAAACTTGTTGGTCCCAATTCTCCATGGTACGAAGATATCTATGAATACCTTAAAAATAATACCTTTCCCTCTAAACTATCATCAACCCAATGCAAAACCTTTATCTATTGATCCTCCCGTTACACCATTCTGGGTGATACACTATATCGCTAGAGTCTTGATGGTATCCTCTTACGATGTCTTAATGCGGAAGAAGCCGACGCTACCTTACGAGACATACACGAAGGTGTCTGTGGCACACATTCTACTGGTCCTAACCTCACTAAGAAGATACTCAGAACAAGGTATTACTGGCCTACAATAGAGCAAGATGCTGTACAGTTTGCTAAGAAGTGTCTACAATGCCAGTAGCATGGAGATTTGATTCACGCACCAGCTCATGAATTACAACTTGTGACAACTCCATGGCCTTTTTCTCAATGGGGTCTCGACCTTGTAGAACAAATCCACCCATCCTCATCCAATGGCCATAAGTTCATCATTACCACCACTGAGTATTTCATGAAGTGGGTTGAAGACATTCGCATGACCTATATCACTGGTAAGCAAATAGCCAAGTTTATCCTAAACTACCTCATTTGTCAGTATGGTATCCCCCAAGCCATTGTCACTGATAATGGGAGACCATTCAAGAACCAAGATGTCCATGCCTTGTGCACACAATACAATATCCAACATCTCTTTTCAACTCCCTACTATCCACAGAGTAACGGCCAAGCTGAAGCTTCCAATAAAACCATTCTCAAAATCCTCAAGAAAATGGTCAATGAAGCTACTCATGATTGGCACTTGCAACTCAATCCTGCCCTCTAGGCTTACTGCACTAGTATCAGAACACCAACTGATGCCACACCATATGCCTTGGTCTATGGCTCTAAAGCCATCCTACCTACAAAGGTTGAGATCCCATCCCTCAGAGTATCCATGCAGAACCTGATCGATGGAAAGAGTATCACACTTCCAGATTAGCTGAGCTAGAACTACTAGATGAAAGACGCCTAGCCGCGCTTAATCATCTCCATGTCTATCAAAACTGCCTCTGGCATAATTACAACAAAAATATCAAAGAAAGATGGTTTCAAGTTGGTGATCTTGTGCTCAAAGAGAATCAGAGAAATCAAGCAGACTGAGAAAAGAAGGGCAAGTTTGAGCCTAACTAGGTAGGTCCCTTTATTGTCACAATAGCATATGGATTGAGAGTTTATACTTTAGCTACACCTGACGGCATTCCTCTAGATGAACCACTTAACAGTGTCCATCTCAAGAATTTTTATGCCTGATCCTTAGAATAATCCAAAAAAAGAAGAAAACAAAAAAATAAAACAAAATAATCCATCCTATGGTGAAAACCTAGCAAACAGGTGCCTTGGATAAGTACCATAGTGAAAACCTGGCAAATAGGCACTATGTGTAGAGTCAGCATCCATCATCTATCAATTCCTATTCATTCCATGTCCATTTCACAACAAGCTTCATCCATCCATCCATAATAAAACCATTGACCTTGTTTGCATTTCCATCTCCCTATCTAGTATAGCTTGGAAATTTGTCAATGTCCACCATCGTCATCCCATGTCTTGATCTATGTCAACAGTTCGCACTATCTTGTCCTAGGTCAAGCTTTCTATGTCTTCTTCATCAGTCATCCATGCAAATTCCTCTACCGAAATGGGGGCAATTCCTTCCTTAACCTAGGTCTAGGAATGGTTCCCTGTTCATGGTTTGCTAGTGCTTTATTCATTCTCCTTTCAACAAATAACGCTCTTTAATAGACACATCGCTCCTACAATAAGGCTGTTATCTTCCCAACACTTTTCCTACATCATCACACCAACTAGAACTACATATTATCTCATCTCAATCTTAAGGTACCTTGATCCCATGGATATGGGTATGTAGGTAGTCTAGAATACGAAGGAAGTTTCTAGTACTCAGGTACATAAGATCTCCTCCTTTCACCTTGATCCATTCATCACTCTATCTAGAACTACATACTATCATCTTTCATCTTTCCTCATAATGTGCCTTGATCCCATGGATACAGGGTATGTAGGCAGTCTAGAATACAAACGATGTATCTAGTACTCAGGGACATACGATCCATCATTCTTCACCTATCTCAATCCATTGACATGTCACCTTTCTAGTCTTCTATTTATCAAAATCCATTCACCTCGACTTGACTAACTCAAGCAAAAAAACAACAAACTAGTGCATCCTTTCAAGGAAAAAGTTCTTAGCAAACCTAAAGAATAGCAGCTTGCTTTCAGAGTCATCTACTGTCCTGCGTATCGATTGCCAACACCAGCTATGTCTAGCTTAACCCAAGCACCAGATCCACAAGCTTGTCTTTTGTAGAATGTTCCATTGTCGAGACCAACACATGCGTCTCCTGCAACATGTGGCATTTCCTGCAGCAAGACATTGTCTTTTTAGGTAGATAGCCCCCTTTAATGGGCACATCGCTCCTATGATAAGGCTGTTATCTTTCCTATCCAATCTATCCTGAGCAACCTCTTTGTCAAGAGAATATGTTGGCTATATGTTTACTTTGTAAGTCAGTCAATCTACTTTTTGGTTTATCTTTTGTTCCTTTTTCCATTACCTATTCAAAGCTACCTTGATTTATTTATAATCTTAGTATGTTGCGATGTAGTACGGATTGGGGGCATAGTCATTGCTTTTGTGTGCCATGTTTGAGGAATGATCTTTAGCATCTTTCTTGGCAGCATATTTATCTTGTGTGTGTGTTATGACCTAGCATCTTACATATTTAATACTCTTCTTGCATTTACATGTATTGAAGTTTATTTTATGTTCAAGACTATGGCTCATTCACATGTACCAACAAGGTCATATTATGTCTAAGGGATCTAAGTTCAAACTGCTTGCTTGCAGAGTCAATGTCCACATACTCAGATATTATAGCACCTTGGTCTTTTATACCTTGGTGGCGAACTATCCATGTGCCATATCAAAAATAAGGATTGCTCTTTATATACAAATGTGAAACTAATGCAACAAGCTCATCATTTACCTATCCATTTACCATGGCCTTATATCGTTTTCAAAGCAATGATTGATCAATGGTCTCTACCTTCCATCTCCTCTTTTCTTCTCTCTGGTGCATATCTGCAAAACCCACATGTTAGATATCATAAATCATGTTATCATATCATCATACATCTATAAGCATCATGTCATCATAGCATCATACATCTATACACATCATGTCATCATATGTCATACATCTATAAGCATCATATAAGAAATATACGTCATCACATAAATCCATAGTCATACATACATATCATCACATCCATATCATCAAGGAATGCATACACAAAAGAATGAACATCAGTGAGTGTAATATGTCATCATATATATCATGTGAAGGTTGTCAAAATACAAAATGTCAGTTTCTACATCCATAGTCCATATGTATACATCAATAAAGTACATCAAGGCTATCAAGAGCCCTCAAAATATACATCAGTATGCACATAGGCATTAGTCAAAATATACAAGTGTCCATAATGATACAAAAATGATATAATATACAAATGTACATGCTCTAGTGGGTAGAGCTACCCTCCTGATGTGGCCCCTGTCCCCCACCTGTGCTCGGTGCAGGTCCCCCTGATGGTCCTCCTCCCCCTGCTAGTCCGCCTCCCCCTGGTGGCACGAAGGGTCCTCTAACTAAGGACAATGACTGCCCTATCCTGCGAGACCCAGATACTCCGGACCTGCTCCTCTTTTTGTAACTCAGTGCCTGCTGAGCTGCTGGCACCGCACCAATGTAGAGACCCCTATAGTACTCAGCCTCTCTACCTACTGACACTAGCTCTCCCTGCACCTGGATGAGCTCACAATATAGTGTCCTCTGATCGGCACCCAATGCACGTCATACCTCATCTCTCTCCTGCCTCACTCTCTATAGTGTGGCCTCTACTATCAACCGTAGCTGTGCCTCTGCATCCCTCTCCCTAGTCACTTGGACTAATTGCCCATCATCCCCTGGTGGTGCGGGTGCAGCTTGTGCCTGTACTAGGGCTACCTGTGCTGCTGCGGCTGTCTATGCATGCACCTGTGCTAAGGCCTCAGCCTGTCTTGTCTCTGCCCTCGCTACATCCCTGTCTCTCCTAACCCTCACCATCCAGAGCTCTAGCAGTGTCCTCTGGGCTATCTCCTCCTGTAGTAGCAGCTCGGCCCGCTATAAATCAGTCTCTACGACCGGATCCTCCACCTCAACCATCTCTACATCTACCTACTGGCCTCCATCCTCTCCACCTACCTGCTATTGGGCCTCTCTAGCCTGCTGTCTCATCCTAGCCTCCACAACTGGGACTAGTACCTCCCCCACTGCACCTGCCACACCTGGTGTAGTCAGTCTCACTAGCCTATGTGTCTGCCAGTACCTATCATAATCAGGTAGAGTACCTAGGTCTACTAGCCCTGAATCCCAATCCCATCTAACTGGGACAAGTCCTCGTACCTCGGCCAAAGCTGTAGCCACTAGAATCTCGGCATCCCAGTCCCTAATCTCTCTCTGTGTCCTCACATGGATAGCCTCCCCAACAGGAAATCCCTGTGGTAGTCCAAACTATCTGAGTACCTGCTCTGGCAGGTATCTCTCAATGGTATCTGTCCACCTCCCAAATAGGTATCAAGCCTGGTGGCAATACATTAGCTGCTTGTGCTCATCATCCCACTCCTCACATAATAACCACGGCCTCCAAACGAACACGTCCATCTTGTCGATCTGTCACCTTCAGTGCCTCACAGATCTGAGCCACCTGTGTGTAATCACTCCCTCATATAGAAAGGCATAGGGCTCCACCCTCTCTCGGCGGTGCTGTGTAATGGGTCTGATAACTGGGATATGCTCCCATGCCCACACCTGTAGTAGAGTCACCCTTGCTGAGAGACTCCGGCCTCTCCTGTAGATGCAGTCATGCATATCTCAGTATAACTACCCAAGCACACACGGGCCCCGTACATACTGAATGCCATGTGTAAACATCCCAGATAGTATAGTGCCCCATCCTATAGATAGTCCTTTGGATCACCTGTTTGGGTATAGGAAGCCGCCAATCAATGAAGATACAATCCATTTGATCCTATTGCAGAGTCTCGGCATATCTGCCCACCGAATCTCATTGTCATCTATCCTTAGGTCATCTGTGTAGAATACATCTACTAGACCCACCTCGCCTCATGCTGGGTTGAAATCAACTCGTTCCCCATCAATCTGAATCCTAAGGATGTGATACACATCCTCTAGTGTCACTGTAGCCTCCCCTATCAGAAAGTGAAACGAGCATGTCTCACTATGGAATCTCTCTACCACCACTATCACTAGGGTGATATTTGCCCTAATGTGTGTGAGGTGTGCCATGTGCCATAACCCCATGTACTCTAGAAATGCATCCTCCTCCCATGTCAGTTGTACCACCTCAGGTGCTATAGGGTGGTGTCGCTCTCTTGACATCAGCGGCGGCATCATCCTCTGCATCCAAAAAACCCACTTGTCAGACCTATTAAACATTTCACCAAACCCCTACCGACATCTACCCTATGACGCAAAACCCTGAGACTGACTCTGCACTCCTCTAACCTATGTTGTCCACTCCACAGTTAACCCTAATTGTTTCACCCTTCTAACTTTACCAAAAGCGCCTTGCTTTAGGCAAGCACACTGCACTATTCTGCCACAAGTACCTTACTGTTTCCACACTAGTGCTTTGTTGTCCATGCCAAAAGTGACCTGCTTCACACAGGTGCGCTTCACTGTGCCGCCAACCACGCCTTTCTATATTTGCAAAGGCGACTCATTTTTTTGACTCCATTTCCAACTGCACTTCTTACCCCTACCAACAACACTCTACTGCTATACCAATAGCACTATCGGACCCTACCAACCACGTTGCGGTGCGACGCCTAAAGACCAAAAGTGCTACGATTTTACCAATAGCGCCTACTGACCTACCAAACATGTTGTAGCATGCCAAAAGCACCTAAACCGACTACCATATGCACCATATCACCCTACAACGCTTTTGGCTGACCTAAAAACCTACTTAGACCTAACCTAAAACTGACCCTAAAAGTCACATACAAAGGGGTTTTTAGACACTTGCCGCTGTCGGAGCTCCCGCTGGTCTCCTGTATGTCCGCACCAACTCCGCCCGATGTCGATGTGCTGGAATCGACATCTCTCCTCGCTGTAGGCTCCTTCTACTCAACTCTCACACCCTAAAGGTTGGAGGCTCTAGGCTCTTTTTTTAGAAACCCTTAGTGTACAAATGAGGAATGTGGTCCCCATGGGACCTATTTATAGCATCCCTCCCTCTCATTTCATTTTTTCTGCACACCCCATTTTTTTTTTCTGCTACCCTGTCGCACAATCGTCTAGTCAAGCGTCAACCCAGTCCTTCTCTTGCTTCCCCATCTTTCTACTCGAGGGGGCATACGTTGGGGCAACTACCTACACTGGGGCATCAAAAATTGTATCATATCTTCAACAATCAATTTCTTTGATGCAACGCTGTAAACTACATTGCATCAAAGAGGGGCAAAATGTAGACACCCTAAAATGACCAAGTCGTCGCACTACTTGTATTTCATCAAATCTGTCTAATCACCTGCATTTCAAATGTTAATTAAATAATCTAATTATTTAATTAATTTCACCAAAATCATCAAATTCTTTTGTCTCCTAAATTCAACATTAATTAAATAAATCTTCTTTATTTAATTAATTTTCATTATATCAACCTTATTCTTCCAAAATTAAATAAATTTTATTATTTAATCAAATCATTATCCTCTTTCCAAAATTCAAATTCACATTAATTAAAAAAATCCAATTATTTAATTAATTCATCCAATGCTATCTTATCTACAATTAAATAATTTACATTATTTAATTAAAATCACTTGTTCTTCTAAATTTAATTAAATCATGCAAATTTATTTAAATTGTCTCAATCCTCTAAAAATAAATACAATCAAATATTTTATTTATAATCTTCTTTCCCATTATCATACACAAACAATTAAATAAATTTATTTATTTAATTTCAAATATCTTCCAATTCCTCTTAAGATATCTTGTTAACTCATGTGTGCAATTAGTCTTATTTTTAGAACTCTAAAAAAGGCAAAATTACAAGTTGAGTTATCTATTCAATCAATCTTGTTTTCATCATATTTTAATAAAAATATCCTTATGGATTGATACATGTCGTGTGCACATTCATCATGGTTATTTGTTTTATCTCCTCCATTGATTCTTCTGAATTATCTGGACCATTGATTGATCATGTTTGAAACCTATATAAACCCCCCTCATCTCCTTCACAAATCCTCTTCGATCATTTATTCTCAGGCATTCTTTACAGCGCTTTGAGCATACATCGCATCAATTGAGCAACTTTATGATCTTTTGACATTGATCTTTGAGCACTTTGAGCACTTTACTTGCTTGTTGCAAACATGGTTTCGTAGCATTATTGAGCAATCCACATTCAAACAAAGAGAACAACACAAATCTGGGTAAAAGCTTTCTTATTTCATTTTGATTCATTGATAATGGCTTTTATTTAGATTAGTTCTCTTTATGTTATGGGTTTTTGATTTGTTAGTTTTGATTTTATCATAATCAATTTTCCTCATACACACCTTTAAGTTATAACTTTGAGTCTAGGCAGGTCATTCTTTTACCAGCCCCATCTGTCAAGTCACCATCAAGAGCCCATGTTTTATATTTTAAATGAATCCTAACTCTTAAGGGGCCAAAAATACCACATGGCACGATGTCGTAGGCCCGCACAACATCTAAAGTGATGTCATATTCCTATCATGGGGCTATGAAAAGATGATATATGGTGAGGAAGCTTGGGCTTATAGCCATAGGATCAAGGTTTCCAAATCAACGAAGCAAGTACTGCTAGGTGTCAGATGAAAAAGTGAGCTACAGGTATTGCAAGATCTGATGATATCGCAAGCCTGCAGAAGGATCTTGACAGAAGGAAAGATCCTCTGCATTGCCACGAGATGTTGATGCGTGGCTGGTTTTCAAAGGAGAAATAAAGCTAGTGGTAGAGATCCACATGGAGGGCTTAGCACACTTCTGTGGAGCCAAATGGAGATGGCCAACTTCCTTCTATGTGGCTCCCAAATGAAGACAGTTGTAAAGTATATCAGGGGCCCATGGCCATAGGATCGATGATTATGTCGGGCGAAGGAGATGGTGCCAGGTGTCAAAGAAAGAAAGGTAGTGGTGGGGCCATATAAAATCAATGGTAGTGCAGTGTCATGGTAGAATCTTACCTGCCGGGTAGATTCTTTGCATGCCTACGAGATCTTGCAACGTATCCTAAGGTATTGACACAAAGTAAAAGGTAAAGTGTATTGTGCAGAGCTCGCAGGGCCATCGATCTTTGAACCGTTTCTTCATCCAATGACCCTAATTCAAAGGGGATTCTCAGGCATCCTGAAGGCAGTAAGATGTGTAGATTCAATTGGTAAGGGCATTCAGAGATCAAATTTTGAAGGATTTGAGGCTGATGAAGACATAGTAACTCAAGGGGTTCGAAGATTAAAGTGTTGTAAAAGCTTTGCTCAGGGATTTTGTCTAGTCTACCATTAAAATAGATCTAATCTTCTTAGCTGCCCCTTATCAGATATTTGTAGCATTTATGGCTGTAGGTGATAAATCAGTTGTTCACATTGAAAGGAAATATTTTTAATCTACCTAGGTCTCTAGGTATCTGCTGCATTAATTCTTGTAGATAAACACCTTTTAGGCAGAGATATTTTGTGACAGAGCCCATGGGGTAATTTATTGTAACCTAATTAGGTCATTTGGAATCAGATGATATATATGCATGAATGTAAGATGTAAAAAAGGTTGGAAAATAGTTAGTCTTCATGCTTCTGTATTCCAAATGGAACACTCCTCAACTGTAACCGTGCCTTCTAGTTGAATATATGCTAGTTATTTTACCTCTTCATGCTAGTTTTAACTCTGTGTGATCTAAGAATGATGTGTCTATGAATGCTTAATTCCTTTCTAATAATTTCTTGCTTTTTGCCTCTGTTAAAATTAGTTTGATTTGTGTATGTTTATTAGTTGTATCTAGTCATTTTGTGCATCTTCTCAGTTTTGTGAGGGCTCTTATTTCAAACCTGGTGTATCACCTCCTTTTAATTTTAGTTTTACTCTCTTCCTCTTTTCCTATCAGGTGGATAGATTAGGTTTAGTCTTTGAATCGCTGAATTGTTCACATTCAACAAAGGAACCAGCCTCTCTCTAGAGATTTGACCTCCCTGTAGGGTCCCACACCTGGAGGTCATCTCAATTTTTCACTAGATTGTTGGAGCCCTAAAAGTCTTCAACACTGGGTGCAAATCTATGTAACAACAATTAATATAAGACATTTTGTCTTGGTGTTGTATTGCAGGAGGTAAAATGTGTTTTGTCTTGTAGTGCTTTAAAGATACCTTTTGGCATTTTCTATTTCTAACAAGAATTGTACATGGCCTATAGCTTGTTGCTCCCTTGTTCTATAAAAGGGAATTCAAGGTGATTTGTAGGGGGTGGGTTCTGAATCTCATTTTTGGGTAGTAGTGTATTGTGTTTTAGTCTAGTAAATAGAGAATAGTTACAGTCTGTATTTGTTAAAATTTGCAGAGCAATGCATGGCATTTCAATTATGAGTATCAAATCAAATTGGTTGTAGAATTTTCCCCATTCATGTACTTTTGAAATTAATATGAATACAAGATATCAAGGGTGTTTTAGATTCATCTTTATAGTTTATCTATGATGTGTGTGTTATTTCTTACTTTCTTTCAAGGAGAGAAATAAATGTTTGGGTAATACATAGTTAATTTCATATTATATTGTGGTTTAAAGGATAATCCTACAATTCCATGTCTAGGAGATATTAATGTAAGGCATTAATGTCATTAGTCCATTGAAATGAATTAAGTTGCTTGAAGGATACATTTGTTCCTTGTAATTTGACTCTGTGGCCTTGGTATTAGACACTGATCCATTACTGTGTCAAAGCGTCATTTAGAATCACCTCTATAATCATGACCATTCCCATTTCCTTTACTGTTTTAGGAGTAGTTTAGGTTAGAACCTATTCTCAATACTGGTATGAATTGTTTACCAAAGGGTTAAGCTAATCTGATAGTAATCATTCATTTCCTTGGTATATTTTCATTGAGAACCGTTTGTTTAAGAACAACATTTTGTATAAGCTAAGAACATCCTTAGATGTTGTATAGGTACACTTGCCTTAGTCTTGCAAAACCAAAAGTGTAGAGGACCTCAACTCTTTGTTGAATCCTATTTGTTGGCCACTGACCTTGAGTCCTCTCCTTACTATCATAGGTTCCCCTTTTTTATCTTGTTCAGTTATGTAACCGTCTCTTTCAAATTATATTTATAGTAGCTTTATTTCCACATTTTGTTCCTTTCCCCTTCATTTCCAATCACATGTTCAGGTTGTATTGCTTTGGTTGGGACTCATAGTGCTTCTATAGTGATCTAGAGTAGATTACTTGACATATGACACCTCAGGTAGTAGAGCCCAAGTATATAGTGTTTGTGATTAACTCCCTTTATCAAAGGTATTTGATTAAGCAGTAGTTTTTCCACACTATATGACCAAGGGATAAAATCTCAATTCAAAGTCTATGATGGCAGGATGAGGCTTAGAATTGACAAGATGGACCAAGGTATGAAGTTATGGATAATGACTAGGGGATATGGATATTTTAAGGGAGAATGGATGTGGTTTAGAAGAAGGATTTAGATCTCAAATGTTTCAACCTTTGATAAAGGGAGTTTGATGACAAGGACACTCCTACGATTTGGATGGATAGACCCTAAGATGGTTTGGGAGCTTGACCATAGGAAAATTTTTTTCACACAATACACACAAGAGTTGTAAATGATTTAACAAATGAACACACACACCAAACACATGATTTGAGTTTGGATCTCTATACTTTTACTTAGACAAAGGCATCGAGTTGCAGTCATGGGTGCACCAAAAAATCACAAAGGTGCTTGAATAGAAACAAGGGTGAGGCAATAGGGAACAAAGGTGTTGAAAGACAATCACAAGTGTATTTTTGAGTCTAATCTTATGTTTTGGGTAGATTTTGTGAGATTTAGCAAGAGAAAAACAAGAACAAACACACAATGGTTGAGTGTGACTTTTAGGGTGACAAAGGCTTATTGGCTTATACTAGTTTAGCACATAGAAAACATGTAAAACACATTAACAATCCTAGATTTAATCAAGTGGGTGTGTCTTCATAGTGTAGGCCCACACAATAGAATACATATTCATATTCCTAACTAACTAGGAATAATTCACTAAGAGAAGATAGCTAGGAATAGAAGCGTTGCACTCACTATCCCTTTCCTTGGAGGATTTATGCCTCGCCCAAAGAAACATTCTATCTCTATTCAAGGAGGTACATGGTGAGTATCTTGAGGCCCATTGCTAAACCTTGCACCACAATAGAAGATGGTCGAAAGGTCTTGATCTAGGCTTTACAAGTTCTCCAAGGAGTCCCCTTTAATACAAAAGGTACATGGGGTCAAAGTCTATGAACACTAGTCCATTGAAGTCATGTGACATAAGCACTTAAGAAAACATCACTTCATCTTGTGCCTAGAATCACTTAGGGCCCCAAGGATGTGCCAATGACAATGTGACTAGATTGAGGTATAACTTTTGCCCCCCCTTTAATATACCCCACCAAAATTTGTGGTTGATTTCATCCCTTGGGGTGATGAAAACCCCAAGTAGGCCTCCTAAAGGGAAAGATTATACTTTGTGTTTTTGATCCCCAAGATTACATGAAGCACAAGGGGAGAGCATACACACAATAAAATCTTAGGATCTAGACACAAAGAGGAAATATGAGGATTTTGATCTCCAAGGGCACATGAAGTGCAAGGAGAGAGAATACACCTTCACACAACCTCAAAGACAAAGCAAACACAAGGTTTCAAAAGATATGTCTTTGACTAGAGAAACCTGCAAGAAACTTGTTAGTAGTTTGACAGATCTAATCTTTGACAGGCATAAACAAGATGCACAACTAGGTTAGTTCCAACAAAACTCTAAAAGGTTAGCTATAGAATAATGATAAAACAAAGACGTGAAGTTATAGCCAAGGGTATGGAGATAGACAAAAGCGTGACAATAGAACACATGCACTAAAAAAATAGAAAATGTTACACCTACAGATGAAGGTGCCCTAATACAGACAAAGGCATGTTGACAGTAGACAAAGGTACCCCTACAGATGAAAAAGGCACGCTAACATCAGACAAAGGCACCCTAACAATTGACAAAGGCACTAAGTCATATTCTAGAAATTAAAATCTGTAAAATAGATAGTAAGATTTGATAAAAACTAAAAACAAAAGATAGAATACAAATGCCAAAATGATCTATTTTCCAAAAAAAGCTAAACCAAAATAATTAAAGCCTAATATAAAAAAGGGTGCCCTATTACCAAAAAAAGAATAGATTTGTAACTGAATGTCAAAACCTACATGTAAAGGATGTTAAAACCCTACAAAAATGATTGTTAGACCAACAAACATCCAGATTTGAGAGTTAAAAATGAAAATACATTAGATCCTATAGAAAAACTGAAAGATATATCATTGTTGAAGACTTGCAAAACAAAAATGTTAGCTACAAACAAGGGCACCTTGGTAGATGACAAAGGCATAGATTTTAAACATGGGCGTGGTTTTATAGTCGTAGGTGCATAACTATAACTTGTAAGAAAAAATCACAAAAAATCTTCCCAACAATGATTAGTTCAGGGATGTGGGTCCCACTGGGCGTGCCAAAATTTGTATGCAGAGATATGGAATGTAAAGGAACAATACACACACCTATTCCATACATAAGATGGTCAAGATGCATAAGACTAAATAAATGAAATAGAAACAAATAAACACTATTACCACAATAGCCTTCTTGTCGTACCTTGCTTCTCCAATGATATTTTGATACATATTTGTAAATGTTGGTTGTTCAATCCTGCAGCATAACTTTATCATATGGAGACTTGATATATTGATTTTAACAACATGAGGTTACTTTCAAATGTGGATGATAATGGCTTGGTTGATGTTTTATTTATAGATGCTTAATGGATGATAGGATGAATGGCTAAGATTAAGAGGTGGAGATAGATTGATAAGATTAAGAGGTGCTATTTGAAAAAGATGGCTAAGATTTGATGAGAGGATTATAAGATAATGACAAAGATTTTAGGCATCCTTATCTGAATGGCTAGGATTGAGAGATGTAGTATGAAATAAGTGGTAGAGATGAAAATCTCATTTATTATTTGTGGCAAGTCATGTGACTCTTAATAATTAATTTAAATAATAAAATTATTTAATTAATTATTGGGCAAGGGTGATGAGGATAAGGACAAATGGAGAATAATTAATCAAATAAAAAAATTATTTAATTAATTATTAGAGAGGGATGATGATGTGGGAAATATTAATTAAATAAATATTTAATTTATTTAATTAATTTGGCTAAAAGGGATCATTAAAATAAATACAGTTTATTTAATTAATTGGATGATGGATAAAAATGATTAAATTAATTAAATAAATAAAGATAAATTATTTAAATTAATTAGGTGATGGAAGGGAACATGAAAGGGTCCTAGGACAAATATATCACAAGGTTGATGGTCATTTTCAGGTTTCTACAACTATATCCTCCAAGGCATCCTTTGTTAAGAAGTTTTGTTTGGGAGTATGAACCTTGAGACTAACAAAATTATGAGATTTATTTGGGGAGATGATATCCAAATCTTGCCCACTTTGGGCCATACCTCTTTTTGGATTTTGACAATCTTCCTGAAGATCTCTTAGGACATTTTTTTGTGATTTTGCATGTAAATCTTCAAGATTATGAACATCAACAACCATAGCTTTTTGAGAAACCAATTTTGATGCTCTATTTTTATCTTCTTCTGCCGCAACTTTTTGAGAAACCAGTACTAAAGCTCTATTTTAGACTTCCTCTACCATTTTGAATTGATTTTCCTCTATCACTTGGTTTTGAACTTTCTCTACTAATCTATTTTGATCTATCCCAAACAAGTTATTAGTAGGCAACAATATTGTTATGTCGTAAAATGTGTACACTAGCATTTTACACCTAGTTTAGCACCTGGGTGGACCTAAAATGTTTACACTAGTCAATCAAGAGCTATTTTTACAACTTTTTGAACATTAAATGATTAAGTCTCGATCCCGATGATAAAACCTAACAAAATAACTGAGGCTAACCTAAACACACTTAAAGGGACTTATGACAGAGTCTTTAGGCCCTAAATGACAAGGGTGCCCAAGTACCTTGGTCCCTCATTTAGTGCAAACCTAATTTAATGGTATGTTGGCTTAAGACATCTTAAGTGGCTCCTCATGTCAGCCCCATTTGGTTTTATTCATTGTTTGTGAGCTGGAATGCATATAAAAGCAAGTTAGTTTATTCATTTGAACATCTCTAAGATATCTCTAACTTCTTGAAGGATTCTATCTCTCTCTTCTTCTCTCTCATGCTCTCTATTCTTCTCTAAAGCTCTCTATGGTGGAAATTATTGTTGTGGCACTAACTTCTTGTAGGTCTAGTGAAGATCTTTCTACTTCTTTGGGCTACACCAACTTCTTGAGTCAAGTTGTGATGCTGCATCAAGCATGCTAGGGTTCTCATGCTCATGGTGACTTCTTTCCTTCATGCTTTGCTCTAGCATTCCATTCTACTTCAGATTTGCCTCTGCCCTCCTAGGGCATGTACTCTTTGAGATCTCATCATTGCTATTGTGGAGGTGGAAACACCATTCATAGATCTTGACTTGGGCAAGCTCCTAAATAGCACCCAACCATTTTCCTTCTTATGTGTGTGTAGGTCAGATCTGGAAGAATCTATGAAAAACAAGCTACAGGAGATAGGAACATAGAAGGGTGAAGACATAGAAAACATCACACTCTTCTAAACCCTATTCAAGGTCTAGGGTGCCCAAGTGCCCTAGTCTATTGGGTTCTCAAATCCAGATCTAGGTTCACATCTTTCCTTTCATTCTCACTATGGTGTTAGATTTCTGATATTATTTTCTGACAGTCTGTTATGAGTAGATATTTGTTGACTAGTGTTTGATATTTTAGCCTAGTTTGCTTGTTTAGATTTGGTTGGATTTGGTTGACACTCATCTATACAACAAAGGGACAAAACCCTTGTAGTTTGGCTCTCCTTCTTGGGTAGAAGCCAAGTTTGGTTTGTGTTCTAATGTTAGATACATGAGGGTTTTGACCTAGTTTAACCTTTTAGGCTAAGTCATTCTTTTCTATCTAACAAATATATCTTGTAAAATTGATTGTTTACCTACCTTTTAGAGGGTAACATCAATTAACCTATCCTAAGAAATTTGATTTTCTAAAAGGATATCTCTATTTTGATGTTCCTCTACCAGTGTATTATCAAGAGTTGCCTGAATATTATCAACTTGCCCTTCCTAAGAAAGCTCTTTTTGTAAAGGGGTTTTAATTGTTGATGTGTGCCTCATTATTTTATTGAGGGCTTATGATTTCTCTATTTTTAGTATTTTCATCTTTTCAATGATGTTTTTAAATGCACTTTAATATAAATTCATGATTAATCTACTCTATATTTTGTGTTTTACCCAAAATCAAATATTTTCTAATAATTAATCTACTTGTAGGAAATAAACCTTTCTTTATATGAATGCAACTATATGGCCTTTCCTAGATGCATTCTAATCAAATTTCTTTTTGTTAGTATTTTCTAGTGAGACTAACTGAGTCACTTAATTATTTAAGAAGTTTTGACGAGAGTGTTGATATCTCTCAAATTTTCAAGTTTTTTCTCTAATCTAAGAAAATAAATACAAAGAAATTAATCTAAATATAAATCTAAACCAATAAATTGTAAATAAATTTAAAATCCTTTAGCAATGAGCACATAGAGTGAGATTTAGTTGGACAGAAAAAACGGAGCACTCCTCCAACGATCATCTTTTGGAAAATGGTGCAAGTGCAGGTTTTGATGGTAGAACCATTGGTAGGCCCGATGGTAGGATTTCTATAGGAAATAGATTCAGTAACATGAATGTTTTTCCACATGGGGTAAGTAATTTGTAGATGTGGTCAAATCAGAGAAGCCTCAGCCTTGTCTTTGTGCCCAAGAGAGCCTTTTTTGAGAACCAAAATCTCGTGTCTCCCAACCCCATCCACGTCAACAAAGGCTGACGTAGTAGACCTTTAAAGCTCCACATTGGCAAAAAAGGAAGAAAAGGAGGCAAAGGTTGTTTACAAATGGTAGAGGTGGATGAAACCCTAAACATGGTCATTCTAGTTCTCAAAAAAGAACCAGCCTTTAGGGGAAAAATCTTTCTTGGTGCCCTAAGGACAACTTACCAGAGTTCAGGCTGATTCCTTGACCTATGGGTATCGAGATTCCTCTAGATGAGGATGTGATCTCTCCTCATGTGAAAGATCTGCATGAAAAGGCCTTAATCGGTAAGTTTTAGAATCTCACTCCTTCTAGAATAGACTTATTCATTTGGATTCAAGAACACTAGCTTGAATGTGTTGATGTGGTTATAGCCGATCCTATTCAAGGGGATTTTGTTGCTTTTTTCTCCTCTCTCTCAATGAGAAACAATGTTTTCAAAAATAAATCTTGGTTTTTTAATGATGTGAGACTTTATTCCTAGCCTTGGGAACCAAATTATTCTCCTCCAACCAAGACCAATCATTTTCCTTTCTGGGTTCTTCTGGATTCTTTACCCTTGGAATATTGGGATTGTCATGTTCTAGAGATCATTAGCAATATGCTGGGTATTTTTCTATCGTATGACATGGATTTTTCAATAATCCTCTAGTTCCTGTTATATTTAGTGTTCTCATGAATATTGCTCTACCTTTGCCTTCGTTAGTGTCCCTCTCTTCTGTCTTTGGCACTTGGGTTCAATCTATTACTGTTGAGTCTTTAGAATCCAAATGCAGTTCGTGTCATGAATTTGGTCATCTTCAATCTTCATGCCCATTCTCCAACTTGCCTTTTTGGCTTGTGAGGATTAGGAATATGACCATTCAAAAGAACATTTAGAGCTTCCTCCTAAGGATGGGGGAGTTAAAGTTTCAGAAAATATTATAGACACAGAGTGTATTGTTATCTTGGAAGTTAACCCTTCATTACAAGTTCAAGATCGAGGAAAAAGTATTTTGAAAGAGGGTTCTAGAGAAACAGAGGTGGCTTCAGAGTAGGGTTGTCTTACCAATGCTAATAATGTTTTAAGTGTACAACCTAAACCTGTTGAGGTTCAGCCCAAAAAGGATCTTTCTCTGATTTTAGAGCATAATCAAAGTTTTCCTATCTCTGATCAGTTTATTGATGAGGATCATGGGATTAGTGCACAGAAGTATGCCTCTCCTAAGGCTAATTATATTAAGCATTTGCAAGCTGTTGATCAACCTTTGGCACTTTCTCCTTCCTCTTCAAAAAAATATCAGCCTTCAAGATTACCCCAAAAAGAACTAGTCTTCCAGACTTCAGAATTACGGTCTTTCACAAACCAAGGAGACATTGGTATGATAAATCACTCTGGTGAAGATCAAGAGATAGTTAATGATGTTGATTTTGTAAATTTAGCTGATGTCTCAGCTATTAGAAACCATGGTTGATGACGTTTTAACCAAAGTTGGCAGTGAGTTAATGGAGGATTTGGTAGATGACATTTTAAAGGAGGAAGATTTTGATTTCTCTAATAACTTGTCAATTTCTCAGACTCCTAGAGCTACTACTCCAGCTTTAGTTTCTTCTCCTATTTCAAAGAGACTTAGAAAATTCCATACCAATAAGATTCAAGAAGAAATTTTTGCAAGGATTCAGACTACTTTGGACTCTTTCTTGAGACCGAGGAGAGCATGCTACTCTCCTCAAGAACAATGAAAATCTTTACTTGGAATGTTAGGGGCATTAATGCCCCTAACAAGAGATGCTTGATAAAGCGTCAAATTGATAGTTCTAGTGCAACTATTTTTCTCTCGGAAACAAAATTATCTCAGCAACAAGGGGAAGAGATCTTTGGTAAATGGCTTAAGTGGTCCTTTCTCCATGTCCCAGCTAATGGAGCTTTTGGTGGCCTTGTGATGCAGAGCATGCAGGGAAGCATTAGAATACACATGCGTTCATCTTTCTTGGCCAGACCACACTCTAATGGCAAGTCTAAATCTTTATTGGCTGATAGACCGATACCGCCTTTGACTTCAGTTGAATTCATCGCCTAGACTTAATACTGTCGGCATAGCTTTACACTTGTTCTCCGATACCAATACTCTTGTTGATATGCCTTGTCTTTGTCTTGCTCTTCGGTGAGACCTCCTACGGTCGGCCCAACTTTAAACTTCTTCCGCCGATATCCACCATCTCGCCGATGGTCGCCTTTACTTAGTCTTCGACGAGACTTCTTTCATCGGTAACTCCAAACATTCCTCCACTGATACACTGATATGCTCCTACTGTCAGTGTGACCCCTTCTCATCGGTGAAGCTTTCAACAGTTCTCTTGACGGCTCTTCTCACACTGATGTCTGCACATACATTACTTGACTCGCTGTTTCGGTTCTTTCTACCATTATTACCAGTCATTCCTTGCATATTACGAAATGCACATTCAATCATGCAACAACGATATACATTTGACAGATACTCACAACTTGTATCTTTTCAACATGCAATTGTAGGATACTCATATACATCTGTGATATACTCAGGAATTGTTCCTTGGATATGCGATTGTCATATATCCATAAAATGCATAACTTCTCCCCTGCAACCATTGTAACCAAACGAATAATACAGAAACTAATTAATTCAACACTAAACAGAAAATAACTAACACATGGAGGTCATTCCACTGATTTCAAAGAAATCCACCAGTGGAATGACTCCAAATGATATCCCCGTAGTTAGACCAGAAACTAAAAATCTTTCTATTCCTTCTATTTTAGAATATACATACAGTTTCTTTCGACTGTGTTTCTATTGTTCATCTATCTACTCTACAGACCACCTATTTAAAGACTCTTGCAACCGTTATACAAGATGGAAACGAACCACCACTACCAAATAGTTACATTTCTTGTTCGGTTACAATCTCTTAATCTTTCTTGACATGTATATAGTCTTTCAATATGGCTTGAAGGCCTTACAATCTAATATTTGGACATACTAAAAAATGCTTAGAATCTTTGAGATTCCTAGAGTTTGAAGTGCTCCTGCACCATACAACGAACCAACAAAATTTCCAAGTCCTTTGGAAATGTACCTACAACAAAAATCCTTTTTTTTTTCTCTTCTGGCTTCATCTTCTTTAGCTTTAGTCTTCCAATCTTTATATTACTGGAACAGTGACCAACCAACCAACAAAATCAAACTACCATCAACTTCAGAGCATCTTCAGGCTCCTTCTACTCCCATCAATGTACTCTTCAGGCTGAACAAAACCCTCCATGACTAGAACATAATGCTCCATCAACTCCATCTTACACGTTGCTTCACAGACCCATCCTTCTTGTCCAACAACAGATCTTGGTGATGCACTTACCACTCTCTCCTTAGTGGCTTCACTTTGTACCCTTCTCTAGCTTAATCTCTATTGGTGAATGGTCTTGACAGACCTCATCCTCATCTTCCCACACTATAGGAATCCTATTCCTTCTCGCAACTAGATGGCACGAGCATCTGCAATAGTCTAACAACTACTGTCAGCCTGCAAAATACCTTCTACAATCTTTGTCTTCAAAATGGTCACCAACCAAACATTTTGCTTCAACTCTTCAGTTTTTTCTTCAACTCTTCACCTTCCTTCAGAAATCAAAATACAAAACACCTCTACCTAGAGATTTCACTAGCTCTGATACCAATTTGATGCAGAGCATGCAGGCAAGCATTAGAATACACATGCATTCATCTTTCTCAGCTAGACCACACTCTAATGGCAAGTCTAAATCTTTATTGGCTGATAGAACGATACCATCTTTGACTTCATTTGACTTCATTTCCCAGACTTAATACTATCGGCATAGCTTTACACTTGTTCTCTGATACCAATACTCTTGCCGATATGCCTTGTCTTCGTCTTGCTTTTCGGTGAGACCTCCTATGGTCGGCCCAACTTTAAACTTCTTCCATCGATATCCACGATCTCGCCGATGGTCGCCTTTACTTAGTCTTCGACGAGACTTCTTTCATCGGTAACTCCAAACATTCCTCCACCAATACACCGATATGCTCCTACTGTTGGCGTGACCCCTTCTCATCGATGAAGCTTTCAATAGTTCTCCTGACAGCTCTTCTCACACTGATGTCTGCACATACATTACTTGACTCGTTGTTCTAGTTCTTTATACCACTATTACCAATCATTCCTTGCATATTACGAAATGCACATTCAATCATGCAACAACGATATACATTTGATGGATACTCACAACTTGTATCTTTTCAACATGCAACTCTAGGATACTCATATACATCTGCGATATACTCAGGAATTGTTCCTTGGATATGCAATTGTCATATATCCATAAAATGCATAACTTCTCCCCTACAACCATTGTAACCGAACGAACAATACAGAAACTGATTAATTCAACACTGAACAGAAAATAAACTAACACACGGAGGTCATTCCACTAATTTCAAAGAAATCCACCAGTGGAATGACTCCAAACGATATCCCTGTAGTTAGACTAGAAACTAAAAATCTTTCTATTCCTTCTATTTTAGAATATACATATAGTTTCTTTCGACTCTGTTTTCATTGTCCGTCTATCTACTCTACAGACCACCTATTTAAAGACTCTTGCGGCAGTTATACAAGATGGAAACGAACCACCACTACCGAATAGTTACATTTCTTGTTCGGTTACAATCTCTTAATCTTTCTTGACATATATACAGTCTTTCAATATGGCTCGAAGGCCTTACAATCTAATATTTGGACATAATAAAAAATGCATAGAATCTTCAAGATTCCCAGAGTTTGAAGTGCTCCTGCACCATAATACCAATTTGATGTAAAGCATGTAGGGAAGCATTAGAATACACATGCATTCATCTTTCTTGGCCAGACCACACTCTAACGGCAAGTCTAAATCTTTATTGGCTGATAGACTGACGCCACCTTTGACTTCATTTGACTTCATCACCCAAACTTAATACTGTCAGCATAGCTTTACACTTGTTCTCTGATACCAATACTCTTGCTGATATGCCTTGTCTTCGTCTTGCTCTTCGGTGAGACCTCCTATGGTCGGCCCAACTTTAAACTTCTTCTGCTGATATCCACCATCTCGCCGATGGTCACCTTTACTTAGTCTTCGACGAGACTTCTTTCATCAGTAACTCCAAACATTCCTCCACTGATACATTGATATGCTTCTACTGTCGGCATGACCCCTTCTCATCGGTGAAGCTTTCAATAGTTCTCCCAATGGCTCTTCTCACATTGATGTCTGCACATACATTACTTGACTTGCTGTTCTGGTTCTTTCTACCATTATTACCAGTCATTCCTTGCATATTACGAAATGCACATTCAATCATGCAACAATGATATACATTTAACGGATACTCACAACTTGTATCTTTTCAACATGCAACTGTAGGATACTCATATACATCTATGATATACTCAGGAATTGTTCCTTGGATATGCGATTGTCATATATCCATAAAATGCATAACTTATCCCCTATAACCATTGTAACCGAACGAACAATACAGAAACTAATTAATTCAACACTGAACAGAAAATAAACTAACACACGGAGGTCATTCCACTGATTTCAAAGAAATCCACCAATGGAATGACTCCAAATGATATCCCCGTAGTTAGACCAGAAACTAAAAATCTTTCTATTCCTTCTATTTCAGAATATACATATAGTTTCTTTCGACTCTATTTCTATTGTCCGTCTATCTACTCTACAGACCACCTATTTAAGGACTCTTGTGGCAGTTATACAAGATGGAAATGAACCACCACTGCTGAATAGTTACATTTCTTGTTTGGTTACAATCTCTTAATCTTTCTTGACACGTATACAGTCTTTCAATATGGTTCGAAGGCCTTACAATCTAATATTTGGACATAATAAAAAATGCATAGAATCTTCAAGATTCCCAGAGTTTGAAGTGCTCCTGCACCACCTTGCAATTCTTTGGAACTAAAAGATTCTTTCTTTAGACCTTATTGAAACAAATTAGAACTAGATGTTAGTTAAGGTGAATTCTAACCTTGCAAACTTTTGTCTATTTAATGTATATGGTCCAAATGCCATAGTTGCTAAAAAGACAGTGTGGAATTCTCTCTCTTCTGTGTTATCAAATCTAAAGGAAGAATTAGTTCTCTTGGGGGAAGATTTTAATGGTATTCTTAGTCTTGAGGAAAAATCAGGGGGAATTATTCCTCCCTCCAAAACAATGGAAGATTTTACAAGTTTTGTTAATTTTAATGCTCTTTTGGACAACCCACATCAAAATGGAAAGTTTACCTAGACTAATAGAAAAAGGATTTCCTCCTCATTGCAAAAAGGCTTGATAGGTTCCTCTTTTTTGTTGAATGGTTTTCAGATAAGATGGTGTTTTAGACTTCTATCTCTCCTTTCTTAGGCTCAGACCACTTCTCGGTGGTATTAAATTTTCAAGATTCTTCTCCAAGAAATGGATTCCCATCCTTCAAATTTAAGGTAATGTGGTTTAGATATTTTAACTTCATTCATCTTCTTAAGATTTGGTGGGAGTCGGTACCTTTTGTGGTTGGCTCAAGAATGTTTCAAATTTGCAAGAAACTCCAGTTTTTAAAGGAGCATATTAAAGTATGGAACAAAGATTGTTTTGGGAACATTTTTCAACAAAAAGTTGTCAATCAAGATCAGTTAAATAAGATTAATGACCACATTATCTAGTTTGGCCTTAACAAAGACTCTTTTCACAATAAAAAAATTCTTGCAATCTCAACTGGAGGAGATTCTTAATAGGGAAGATGCTTCCTGGTGATAGAAATCAAGAGAAACATGGCTGTCAGATGGAGATCGTAACATGAAGTTTTTCACTCCTCCACTATGGTAAGAAGACATCACAATCTTGTTCACTCTATTAATGATGAAGTTGGGAATACTTTGTTTTCAATAGTTGATATTCAAAAAGAAGTAGTTCACTTCTTCTCTTCTCTCCTTTTTAAGTAGGATGCTCCTTCAGATAACAAAATTTCTTCCTCTTTGCTTCAAAATATTCCTCAACTTGTTTCTGATGAGGATAATACTACTTTGACAAAGGAATTTACTTCAGAAGAAGTAAAAGGAGTTGTTTTTTTCTCTAGCTCTGGATAAGGCTCTAGGTCTTAATGGGTTTATGCCATTATTTTTTAGAAGAGTTGGGATTTCATTGGTGTTGGTTTACAGATTTTTCCACCTAACTCTAGATTCTCACGCCCACACAAGTGACAAATGTACCAACAATTGAACCAATTGTAATGATATTTTACAATGATTCTCTTCTTGTTTTACAAGTTGTAGCTACCTTCTAATGATATACAAAGAATGGAAAATTTGGTATTCTTTTAACCAAAAAGCATAAAGGTGTTGCTTTTAACCGGAAAGCATAAAGGCCATAAATCTCATCATAAGCTGAATTTAAAGAAGCACAAAGACTTTGATAGTAGTATCCTTAATTACATTAATAAATAATCACACTAATTATTATACAATCACTATTGTAAACCATTCATCGAAAGATAAATATCCACAACAATGAGTGAGAATAGAATCATCTAATCACTTCAACACAATACTAATAATCAACAAACCAACAACATATTCAACATAGGAAGAATAAACATCCAGATAACCATAACACAAAGTCTACGATCACTAAATTCCCACTGTACCAATTTCAATTCATATATCAAAGCAATTGAAAGTAACAACACATCAAAAATTGATCTCCAACCAAAACAAAGTTTTCCAAAGATCCCAAACATCGACGGGCTTCTAGCAATATAGCCTTGTCACCATAACTATTTTCAAAAATAATAATGACTTCTTAAGGACAGCTGATTAAAGATGTTTTTAAAATAAACATAATTTAGAGAAATAGCTCTCTAGAGCCAATGGTTTTCTTGCAAGAATAAAAATACTTTAAAGCATATGAGAAATCAATCAATTGATAATCACCACATCATCATCAAGGTTAGCATCCCTTTGCACCGCTTCCTTCTCCTTGCTTTGTCCATCTTGAGAAACTGAATCCACCAATGCTGCTTGGTTTGTCTATGCTCGTAACTTCACTTTATATGTTTGATACCCGCCAATGATTGGTGATAATGTTTTGCTTCTTGGACTGCCAATCATAGTAGCCCAAAGTTTTCTCTTTCTTATCACCTGATCAACATTTGTTATCCTTTTATGAACCTCATCTATTTCACTTTTGAAAGTTCTGATGTAAGTTGCTAATCTTCCAAGTTTCCCAAGTGATTCACCAGTGATCACATCAATAGCCATCATTTCTTCATTGACCATCTTGAAATTTAGCTTTATTTCCTTTATCTTGAGCAATTTGTTCTCATCCTCATCAAAAGCTTATGTATCTAGAATTGCAAAGTTTCCCTTGAGGTACCTTTGATATGTGAAATAATGAGTTAGGTTATTTCTCATTTCCTCCTCTATTGCTCCCATTACAAACATTTTCCATTCTAGTGTGTCCAACCACACAATAGTTTCCATTTCTGTGGGATCATTCAAAATTTTCTCAGTCACAAGAATATTGATGTCCATATCAGCCATTTCTTGCACTTCTTTGGAAACCATAAAAAGGCTACTATTATATTTTCTCACAACTTGCAACTCGGTGGCCAATGCCTCTCTTTTTCTAGAAATAGAATTATATAATTTTATAGATTCCTCAATATAAATCAAACCTGTGAGGCCTACCTTTTTCACTTCTGTTCATGAGACTAATTGCAGTGCTATTGCTATCACTTTTATGTTGGAGGACTATTGATCCTAGAATTTTGTTTATTAAACCTAATTGAATTTTAAGAAAACAAATTGTGCAATGATAATTAGATGTTGTTTTTAAGAGAATGATGAATGGATAATATTAGAAATGGAACTTTAATGTGATTTTAGTATGATTATATGATAGAATATTTAGGTATGCTTATATTTAAATTGCTTCAGCTATGATATCTTTATGTGTTATTAACTTCAAGATTGAGTGTGCAGGTGTTGCTAACGAAACCACAAATACAGGAGATCATTCCACACCCTATGTTGTATCCCTTGTGAGCCAATCTAGTTCCACGAGGAACTAAGATCAACACTGTGTATGGTCGAAATGTTGTAATGTTGTAATGTTGTAATGTTGCATGGGGTCAAGGGAATTAGGTCTACCCTCTGAATTACTTGTATTGTGATATGTGTTGTAAGAAATGTTGTTATGAGTCTTGTTTAAGTTTATTTCTTTTAGACCCTCTTCTTGTGTTTTTACTTGACTCTGGGAGTCCTAACTAGGTAAAAATCAACCCTGGGTTATACCCCATGGGTCTAGGGACCCTTTTGACTAGGATAACCTTGGGATAACCTCCATATGGTCACTTTAACTTCACAGTGAAGTTAAGTGACGAATTTGGGAGCATGGGGATAATAGGATGAGTGGAATCCACACTCAGGCCCACTTCCAAGTCATGGAATGACTCCATGATCCACCAATAATGGAGTGCTTTGTCTCTTTGTGCCTCTCTTTTGGTGGGAGTTCCCCATAAAAAGGGTGGTGTGTCATCCACTCCCTTTTTATTTCTATTTTACTTATTATATTTTATTCCTCCATGTGTTGGAAAAGGGCTATAGTGGGGGACCTCTTGAGTGGGGTTAATTGTTTTAAGTCCACTAGGGATAATGGATAAGGAGTGGGTTTAGTTTTTTAATGCCACTTGGGAATAAGGGAAAATGGAAGGAATTTGTTTTAAAGAAGAGAGGAGGGAGAGGGTAAGGAGGTTGGATTATTGTGGAAAGAAGGAGAACTTGGAGGAAGAGACTAAGGGTGAAGCTCTTCTTCAACTACATCCATAATAGGGCTTGTAAAGGTTAGTGAGCTAGTTTACTCACCTATGTATGTTTTGTTCTTGTTTGATGAATGTGGATTTGCAAAGGTTGTCTATGTGTTATTTTTTTGTTATTTTGGGTTTGGGTTGGGTGTTTGAAAGAGCTTCTTCTAGTTGGAAGACAATGCTCATCATGTATGGGGAAGGGAAGGTGTGAACCTCCTCGGGTGTATTCTTGTTCTTGGTATATGGAAGCCTTAAGGGCATGTTGGTAATTTTGAGCCTAGAGAGCTATAAGGCTTGAGAGCCTATTTGGGATATCCCTGTGATTTTTTATTATTTGGATGGCCTGAGGCCATGAAAAGGAATAATTTTGTTGGCTTGAGGCCATGAGATAAGCTGTGATAAATGTTGAGAAGAATGCCACCTTGGAGTTGAGTGAGTGTACTTCCCTACCCTCTTTAAACTCACCTCAACTGAGTTTATGTGTTATGAGTAAAACCATGGGTGTTGTGTGTTGTTTGTTTCTATTGTTGTGAAGTGTTTTTGGTCTATTCTACCCTGGGTGTGTGGATGATCTCCCTAGCTCAAGGGTGACTGTCTTGCGGGTCTATGGTAGGGAGGAGAGCTAGTTGTGTGGTGTATTTCTTCTTGGTTGACATGCAGGTTGCTCTTGGAGCTTATGAAAGAGAAGTGAGAAAGTTTTATTTGTTGGGATAAATGTAACTCATCCTTACTAGCAAGGAGAGTTGGTTCTTAAGTTTCTTCCTGGATAAGTTCCTTTAAAAGAGGGGAGATTTCTCCCTCTGAAAGTTGTAAAAAAAATTGTATTGGGAGAAGAAAGTAATTTCTCCCTTAGAGTGTTTGTGAGTTGTGGAATCTTACAGTTGTTATTCTTGTTTATCAAAATTGTAAGTTGTGAGATTGGTTGTTGATTTAGACCAGTTGTTAAAATGTATCTCTTGTATTATTTAGTGAGAAAGTTACAATTTACTAGATTATAGAAGATGTAAATTTGCCTTTTGAAAACAAATTAAAACTTGATTTAAGTATACAATGGAAAATAATCTAAACTGATTTACTTGTCTGTTTATTTGGTTATTGAAGTGGAAGATTTATTAGTTCCCTGTATTTACTCTTAAACTTTAATTTTATTTGAAATGGAATGTTTACTTGATAGATCAAAATTTAGTTGAAATATACGGATTTAAATGGTTATTTACTTTCTGTTTCACTCAAGTATTTGTTATATTGTAAATAAAAAAAAAGTTAGAGATAGTGTGAAATGAATTTGTTAATTTGTGAACCAAAAGGTTGTAGGAAATATGAAACTTCGTTATGAATTAAATATATATATATATATGTATATATATTTCTATTATCTAATGAAGTTGTGAAAATTTGATACACTTGTGTATATATATATGTATATATATATTTAAATAGTTTAATTTAAATGAAATTGTGAAAATGTGTTATACTTGTATATATATATATTTAATTAGTATTAATTAGAAATTATGAAATTAGCAAATGAAATAAACTGAGGAAGTTCGCTGTTTACACAGTCTAATATTACATGATAAACGGTGGGGTTAAAACCCCCCATCGAAATCCTTTAAACAAAAGGGTGTGGGGAGGGGTGGAGCCCCACCCACACCCCACAGAGTGGGTTGTGGGTGGGGCTCCGCCCCTCCCCACACCCCCACCATGACTATAACCCTCGCGTCCCACTCGCAGAATACTGCAGAGCCACCTTCTGCAGCCCCTCCTCCATCGCGGCCAGCGCCAGCCACTTTCGCCACCGGCTCCCATGTCTACCGCCCACTGTGACCTCCACACTGCCACCACCATGTCCACCACTCCACTCTGCCCACCTCCTTCAGCCTCCCCTGCGACCTCCTTCACCGCTGCCGCCCTCCATGACCCTGCAAAAACATTGAAATTTAGGGTTAAACACCCTTCAAGAATTTAACTTGTTTAATAACAAGCAATTGGTGCTTGAGTGGGAAATTATTGTTAGATAATAATTAAGCATATATATATATATTATATGTAGGTATATATATATATATATATAAGTTTATATATATATATATATATATAAGTTTATATATATATATATATATATATATATATATGTTGATTTAAATATCATAGTGGTGTTGCTTGTGGAATCCACTTTCAAAAGGAGAAGTTAATTGATTATAGATATATATATCTATATATATAAGTATATATATATATATATTTTAAAAAAAAGATTAAATTTATTATAAATATATATATTTAGATATATAGATATATATCTTTATATTTATCTCTATAAAGACATATTTATGGAAAAAGTCGAAGTTGTTAAATGCCTAATGAATTATTAGGGCAATGGGCACTAATTATCTTAAGAGATTAATTTAAGATAATAAATAAATATGTAAACAATTGAACGTAAAATCAATCAAAACAACTTGAAAGAGGAGGAAATAAATATTGCAAGGCAGTAATGATTAAATTGAGAAAACCAAATAGGGGCCAACCAATCATTCAATAATTTAAATGCTGAATTGAAAAACCAACGTAAAAACGTAGTGATCATCATCAAGCAACTAGTAAGTCCAGCATAGTGAAGGCACACGTGTGTGAAATATTCTATAAACAACATTAACGTTAACACCTTAGATATACACCATCGAGTACGCTTACGCGTGTGAAGGGGAATTTAGAGTAGTCAGGAGAAAATTTTTGATAGTTCATATCATGACCACATGTCGCATGTGGACATGACATGCGTGTTTACATGTTGTGACTGCATGGGAAATGTGGGCATGACATTTGGTATCAGAGCCCAAGTTGTTATAAACACTAGGGCTTGTTTGGGCACATTATCACTTCCGCAACCAAACTGATTGGCGGTTACCTCATTTTGTAGGATGCCTCCCAAACGAGTTAGGTGAGCACAGCCCCGCCGCACACCACCCACCATGGTGCACACTGATTCTTCAGCTGTGGGACCGGATCAGCCAGTTCCCCAGGTTTAGCCAGTACTACAGACACAACCAGTTCCTCAGGTACCGCAGGCACCACCAGCCTCACCAGATATGGGACCACAGATATTACAAGCCTTACAAGCTATCTTAGATAGGCTTCCATCAGCTATAGTTGAGCCATGCGTAGAGCCACGTGTTGATCCCCGCGATGTTCCGCGAGAGGAGCCACACATGGAGCCACGAGCTGAGACTCATGTCAAGCCACGTGTGAAGCCCCGTGTAGAGCCGCAGGGGGTACCACGTGTGGAGCCTTATGTCGAGTTGCCGGATACAGAGAAGGATGGTTCAACTAACAGGGCCCGTAGTAGGAGCCTCACACATTATGCCAAGCATGACGAGACAGTGCGTGTAGAGCAATTGGGTCCCAGGCTTTATGATTATCATACAGATGAGCCTATCAAGGGGCGTAAAGATAAATGAGATTCTATCAGGGACATATTGAGATTGAACCCTCCTACTTTCATCAGAACCACAGAGGGAGCTGAGGCAGAGGCCTGGCTTATCAGTTTAGACAGGTGCTTCACTTTGCATCCATACACGGGCAATACGAAGGCCCATGTGGCAGTACACTTATTACAAGATGCAGCAGCTACCTGGTGGTGCACTGAGGAGTGCAAGCGACGCCTCTCCTTAGACACCCTCTCATGGGAGACCTTTATTGAGCGCTTCAACACGTGATACCTATCAGACTATTATAGACAGCATCAGATAGACGAGTTCCATGACCTACAGCAGTGGGAACTCTTAGTGGCACAGTATGAGAGTAGGTTTATGGAGTTATCCAGATATGCAGAGTATCTCCATGACAAGAAACTCCTGGTGCATAAGTTTATCAGAGGACTAAACCATAGTATAGCAGGACCTGTTCGAATGGCATATCCCCAGACTTTGAGTGATGTTGTCGAGAAGGCTTATATTGCTAAGGAGATTTAGGGACGGGGGCAGAGTTCTTGCCCTCAGTTCCAGGATCGAGGACAGCAGCAGCATCAACAAAGTTTCTGTAGGCCAACACAGCCACCTCCTAGAGGAGGATTCAGTTCAGCATCATTACCTCCTAGGCCCCCACAACAACAGCAGTCACAGTAGCAACAGAAAGCTAGAACACAGCCGAGGTCACATGGGGGAAATAATAGAGGTTGGCAGCAGCAGGGCCCGTGCAGGGATCAGAGACAGCAGGGACCACCTGCGAGAACCGCGAGGCCGTAGCAGTCATATACGGGCTCACAGGGGTCCACTGGTGGATCAGGATAGTAGCAATCAAATAGGACTCAGACTATACAGGTACAGGTTAGGGGCCCTTGTTATGTTTGTGGTGAAGCTGGACACCTAGCTAGAGAGTACCCATGGGGTTTTACAGCAGGGGGCAGCATCGTGCAGGAGGATCCGAGTAGACTGTGGGTGATATGGGTAAATCCCACCGTATGTTTGCTATGGTTGAAAACCACCAGGCTGATTTCCAGGCTTCAGTCATAGAGACAGCAGGTATGATTGGAGATTTTCCCATCTCTATCCTATTTGATTCTGGAGCTACCGACTCTTTTATGTCTACATCGTTAGTGGAACGTTGCAGGTTGGTGGCTTCTAGGCAGGACATTAGGTGGGAGGTTAGGGCCAGGATGTCAGTTGATACCGTTGTTAGAAATTGCAAGATTTCCTTGGGTTCTTTCATTACAACATGTGACCTTAGGGTTATGCCATTAGGATCCTACGACATAGTTCTGGGTATGGACTAGCTTGCAGCTCATAGAGCCAAGCTAGATTGCCGCTAGAGGATGATTAGTTTCTTAGATGATCATGGCACACCGGTCGAGATAGTGGGCATACAGAAGCCCACAACTGCTCGTACGATATCCGCTCAGCAACTTAAGTGCTGCATGCGGAAGGGTTGTCAGATGTTTGCTATCACAGTCAGTGATAGATCAGAGGATGAACCTGAGACTACCTTAGATGAACACCCTATCCTGAGCGAATTTTTTGATGTTTTTCTGCCAGAGTTACTGGGTATGCCTCCATGCAGGGAAGTTGACTCCCACATCGATTTGGTACCAGGGGCAGAACCAGTGTCTCGTGCACCTTATAGAATGACTACACATGAGCTTATAGAGCTTAAACTATAGTTAGAAGAATTATTAGAGAAGGGACACATCCGACCTAGCGTTTCACCATGGGGCGCACCAATTATCTTTGTAAAGAAGAAGGATGGATCTCTTCAGCTATGCATGGACTACAGACAGTTGAACAAAGTGATGGTGAGGAACCGATATCCTCTGCCTAGGATTGACGATCTCTTTGACCAAATGTAGGGAGCCAAAGTGTTTTCAAAAATTGATCTAAAATCTGGGTATCACCAATTACGAATCACTGAGGCAGATATTCACAAAACTGCTTTTTGAACTAGATATGGCCATTATGAATTTACAATGGTACCTTTCAGTTTGACAAATGCCTCTGCAGTGTTCATGAGCCTCATGAACGAGGTGTTCCGCACTTACCTAGATCGGTTCGTGATCATATTCCTAGATGATATTTTGATCTATTCATAGACCGAGGAGGAACATGTGGACCATTTGCGTCAGGTATTGCAGTGTTTACGTGAGCATCAGCTTTATGGCAACCTGGTGAAGTGTGTCTTTTTCAGGTCAGAGGTGCAATATTTGGGGCACATATTATCAAGCGATGGTATCTCCATAGATCCATCGAAGATCAGAGAAATTCAGGATTGGCCAGCACCCACCAATGTAATAGAGGTAAGGAGCTTTATGGGACTAGCCAGTTACTACCGCAGGTTTGTCGAAGGTTTCTCCAGGATAGCGCATCCTATCACTTCCCTTTAGTGAAAAGGGAAAGGATTCACTTAGACTGAGCAGTGTGAGAAGGCCTTTGGGAACCTGAAGGAACGTCTTACCAGCGCTCCCATATTAGCTGTTCCAAATCTGGCAGAAGATTTTGTTGTTTGCACAGATGCATCATTAGAGGGATTGGGAGCTATGCTTATGTAGGGTGGTAGAGCGATTGCTTATGAATCGTGAAAACTTAAAACACATGAGCTAAACTACACTACTCACGATTTAGAGCTCGCAGCTGTTATTCATGCTCTTGTTCATTGGAGGTACTTTCTTTTAGGTCGACGTTTCGAGCTCCATTCGGCTCATCATAGCTTACAGTACATTTTCACTCAGCCTAATTTGAATGCCCACCAACGGTGTTGGATGGAGTTCATGTGTGATTACGACTTTGATGTCCACTACATCAAAGGAAAGGAGAATGTGGTCGCCGACACTTTGAGTCGAAGGCACCATGAGATCCTAACTCTAATTTTGAAGGTGGATTTGAGAGGATGTATTTTACAACATCTGCTTGAGGACGAGTGGTTTCTTGAGGTACAATAGGAAATCCAGAATCAGAGGGTCCTGAAGGGCAAATTTGTAGGATATTTTCTTGAGTCGGATGGATTACTTAGACATAGGCAGCGCATCTATGTACCTCGTGTGGGTGACCTACGTACAGTGATACTCTCTGAGGCTCATAGAGCTCCCTATGCAGCTCATCCAAGAGTGAAGAAGATGCATACAGATTTGCGGCAGTTATATCATTGGGCTGGGATGAGACGCGACATTGCAGAGTATGTTGCTCGATGCCTTGAGTGTCAGAGGGTCAAGGCTGAGCATCAGCATCCAGTAGGACTTTTGTACCCTCACGAGATACCTGAATGAAAGTGGGACACCATTTCTATGGACTTTATTGTTGGCCTACCTATGTCATCGCGATGCCATGATGCCATCATGGTGACAGTTGACAAGTTGACCAAGGTGGCGCATTTCTCACCGATACACACAACGTACAATGCACCATCGGTGGTGAGAGTGTTTCTACTTCAGATTGTCAGACTGCATGGAGTACCTTGCCGCATCATATCTGATAGAGACTCCATATTCACATCATCATTTTGGAGAGCCTTACATCAGGTGTTGGGTACACAGCTCAACTTTAGTTCCGCTTACCATCCTAAGACCGACGGCCAGACAGAAAAAGTTAATCAGGTGTTAGAGGACATGCTTCGCATGTATGTTATGGATCATCAGTCTAGATGGGAGGAGTACCTGTATCTGGTTGAGTTTGCCTACAATAATGGGCATCACAGGTCATTGGGTATGCCTCCTTACCAGGCTTTATACGGTAGACCTTGCAGAACGCCTTTGAGTTGGGATCGGTTAGAGGACCGAGTTGCCATTGGTCCCGAAATAATTCAGGATATGGAACAGCAGGTCACATTGATCAGACAAAGACTTTAGGAAGCTCAGGATAGATAGAAGAAGTATGCCAATGCGAAGAAAATAGATTGAAGCTTTTTAGTGGGTGACAGGGTATTCTTGAGAGTGCAACCGCATAAGAGTCCAATCCATTACGGAAAAGGCTCTAAGCTCGCACCCCAGTTTGTAGGACCTTTTGAGATTTTGGAGAGGCTAGGACCTGTAGCCTATCATTTAGCATTGCCACCTAGCCTGTCTCATATCCATGATGTCTTTCATGTTTCAGTTCTATGTCATTATATTTTTGACTTATCTCATGTATTGGATTGGAGTGCCCTTCAGGTAGAGGCAGACGAACAGCTAGCTTTTGAGACAATACGCATATTGGCTCATCAGACGCTGGGCCTTCGGGGTCGAGAGCTGGACCAGGTTAGGATCCAGTGCGATATGTATGATGAGGTCACTGCAACATGGGAAGATGCAACAAGCCTGAAGACCCTTTACCCTCACCTCTTTGATGACTTCCAGGAGGAAGTACAATCTTAGGGGGGGAGGATGTGAGCCCTGCCTTTTTCACTTCTATTCATGAGACTAATTGCAGTGCTATTGCTATCACTTCTATGTTGGAGGACTATTGATCCTAGAATTTTGTTTATTAAACCTAATTGAATTTTAAGAAAACAAATTGTGCAATGATAATTAGATGTTGTTTTTAAGAGAATGATGAATGGATAATATTAGAAATAGAACTTTAATGTGATTTCAGTATGATTATATGATAGAATATTTAGGTATGCTTGTATTTAAATTACTTTGGCTATGATATCTTTATGTGTTATTAACTTCGAGATTGAGTGTGCAGGTGTTGCTAATGAAACCACAAATATAGGAGATCATTCCACACCCTATGTTGTATCCCTTGTGAGCCGATCTAGTTCCACAAGGAACTAAGATCAACCTTGTGTATAGTGGAAATGTTGTAATGTTGCATGGGGTCAAGGGAATTAGGTCTACCCTCTGAATTACTTGTATTGTGATAGGTGTTGTAAGAAATGTTGTTATGAGTCTTGTTTAAGTTTATTTCTTTTAGACCCTCTTCTTGTGTTTTTACTTGACTCTGAGAGTCCTAACTAAGTAAAAATCAACCCTGGGTTATACCCCATGGGTCTAGGGACCCTTTTGACTAGGATAACCTTGGGATAACCTCCATATGGTCACTTTAACTTCACAGTGAAGTTAAGTGACGAATTTGGGAGCATGGGGATAATGGGATGAGTGAAATCCACACTCAGGCCCACTTCCAAGTCATGGAATGACTCCATGATCCACCAATAATTGAATGCTTTGTCTCTTTGTGCCTCTCTTTTGGTGGGAGTTCCCCATAAAAAGGGTGGTGTGTCATCCACTCCCTTTTTATTTCTATTTTACTTGTTATGTTTTATTCCTCCATGTGTTTGAAAAAGGGCTATAGTGGGGGACCTCTTGAGTGGGGTTAATTGTTTTAAGTCCACTAGGGATAATGGATAAGGAGTGGGTTTAGTTTTTTTAATGCCACTTGGGAATAAGGGAAAATGGAGGGAATTTGTTTTAAAGAAGAGAGGAGGGAGAGGGTAAGGGGGTTGGACTATTGTGGAAAGAAGGAGAACTTGGAGGAGGAGACTAAGGGTGGAGCTCTTCTTCAACTACATCCATAATAGGGCTTGTAAAGGTTAGTGAGCCAGTTTACTCACCTATGTATGTTTTGTTCTTGTTTGATGAATGTGGATTTGCAAAGGTTGTTTATGTGTTATTTTGGGTTTGGGTTGGGTGTTTGAAAGAGCTTCTTCCAGTTGGAAGACAATGCTCATCATGTATGGGAAAGGGAAGGTGTAAACCTCCTCGGGTGCATTCTTGTTCTTGGTATATGGAAGCCTTGAGGGCATGTTGGTAATTTTGAACCTAGAGGGCTATAAGGCTTAAGAGCCTATTTGGGATATCTTTGTGATTTTTTATTATTTGGAGGGCTTGAGGCCATGAGAAAGAATAATTTTGTTGGCTTGAGGCCATGAGATAAGCTGTGATAAATGTTGAGAAGAATGACACCTTGGAGTTGAGTGAGTCTACTTCCCTACCCTCTTTAAACTCACCTCAGCTGAGTTTATGTGTTGTGAGAAAAACCATGGGTGTTGTGTGTTGTTTGTTTCTATTGTTGTGAAGTGTTTTTGGTCTATTCTACCCTAGGTGTGTGGATGATCTCCCTAGCTCGGGGGTGACCCTCTTGTGGGTCTATGGTAGGGAGGAGAGCTAGTTGTGTGGTGTATTTCTTCCTGGTTGACATGCAGGTTGCTCTTGGAGCTTATGAAAGAGAAGTGGGAAAGTTTTATTTGTTGGGATAAATGTAACTCATCCTTACTAGCAAGGAGAGTTGGTTCTTAAGTTTCTTCCTGGATAAGTTCCTTTAAAAGAGGGGAGATTTCTCCCTCTGAAAGTTGTAAAAAAAATTGTATTGGGAGAAGAAAGTAATTTCTCCCTTAGAGTGTTTGTGAGTTGTGGAATCTTACAGTTGTTATTCTTGTTTATCAAAATTGTAAGTTGTGAGATTGGTTGTTGATTTAGACCAGTTGTTAAAATGTATCTCTTGTATTATTTAGTGAGAAAGTTACAATTTACTAGATTATAGAAGTTGTAAATTTGCCTTTTGAAAACAAATTAAAACTTGATTTAAGTATACAATGGAAAATAATCTAAACCAATTTACTTGTCTGTTTATTTGGTTATTGAAGTGGAATATTTATTAGTTCCCTGTATTAACTCTTAAACTTTAATTTTATTTGAAATGGAATGTTTACTTGATAGATCAAAATTTAGTTGAAATATATGGATTTAAATGGTTATTTACTTTCTGTTTCACTCAAGTATTTGTTATATTGTAAATAAAAAAAAGTTAGAGATAGTGTGGAATGAATTTGTTAATTTGTGAACCGAAAGGTTGTAGGAAATATGAAACTTCGTTATGAATTAAATATATATATATATATACATATATATATGTATATATATTTCTATTATCTAATGAAGTTGTGAAAATTTGATACACTTGTGTGTATATATATATATTTAAATAGTTTAACTTAAATGAAATTGTGAAAATGTGTTATACTTGTATATATATATGTGTGTGTGTGTGTACATATATATATACACATATATATACATATATATATATATATATATATATTTAATTAGTATTAATTAGAAATTACGAAATTAGCAAATGAAATAAACTGAGGAAGTTCGCTGTTTACACAGTCGAATATTACATGATAAACAGTGGGGTTAAAACCCCCATCAAAATCCTTTAAACAAAAGGGTGTGTGGAGGGGTGGAGCCCCACCCACACCCCATGGAGTGGGTTGTGGGTTGGGCTCCGCCCCTCCCCACACCCCCGCCGTGACTATAACCCCCGCGTCCCGCCCGCGGAATACTGCAGAGCCGCCTCCTGCGGCCCCTCCTCCATCGCAGCCAGCGCCAGCCACTTCCGCCACCAGTTCCCATGTCTACCGCCCACTGTGACCTTGACACCACCACCACCATGTCTGCCACTCCACTCCGCCCACCTCCTTCAGCCTGCCTGCGACCTCCTTCGCCGCCGCTGCCCTCCATGACCCTGCAAAAACATTGAAATTTAGGGTTAAACACCCTTCAAGAATTTAACTTGTTTAATAACAAGCACTTGGTGCTTGAGTGGGTGATTATTGTTAGATAATAATTAAGCATTTATATATATATATATTATATGTAGGTATATATATAAGTTTATATATATATATATTGATTTAAATATCATAGTGGTGTTGCTTGTGGAATCCACTTTGAAAAGGAGAAGTTAATTGATTATAGATATATATATCTATATATATAAGTATATATATATTTAAAAAAAAAAGAAGATTAAATTTATTATAAATATATATATTTAGATATATAAATATATATCTTTATATTTATCTCTATAAAGACATATTTATGGAAAAAGTTGAAGTTGTTAAATGCCTAATGAATTATTAGGGTAATGCGCACTAATTATCTTAAGAGATTAATTTAAGATAATAAATAAATATGTAAACAATTAAACGTAAAATTAATCAAAATAACTTGAAAGAGGAGGAAATAAATATTGCAAGGTAGTAATGATTAAACTAAGAAAACCAAATAGGGGCCAACCAATCATTCAGTAATTTAAACACTGAATTTAAAAACCAACGTAAAAACGTAGTGATCATCATCAAGCAACTAGTAAGTCCAGCATAGTGAAGGCACATGTGTGTGAAATATTCTGTAAACAACATTAACGTTAACACCTTAAGTATATGCCATCGAGCACGCTTACATGTGTGAACGGGAATTTAGAGTAGTCAAGAGAAAATTTTTGATAGTTCGTATCATGACCACATGTCGCATGTGGACATGACACACGTGTTTGCGTGTTATGACCACATGGGAAATGTGGGCATGACAAAACCATCAAGAGTTACCTTTTCAACCCACTACTTGATGGCATTGCCTAGAGCTTGGCACCATTTAGTTTGCTATAATAGATTGGGATTTGGGCCATCCATGTTTATACTAGGCAACTCATCTGCAGGTTGGGCGGTAATCTTCAAGATAGATTGTTTAAACAAAGTTAAGGACTTTACCTGTACTTGCAATTTGGCATTCTCTTGTTGTCCTTCTTAATCCTCTTTGACAAATTACTAACAAAGAACTTAGCGTGGTAAATTTCTCCTTCAATAGTGGAAGGTCGTATATCAACTCAACTTAAATTGAAGTCATCTTCAGTCACCTCATCTTCATTCTTGCCACCCATGGGATCTACAATTTCCAAAATGTGATGCCCTATAGAAGGGTCTGCTACTATTCTTGACATCCTTTTAGCTCTTTTTAGCTTAGGTGTATCTTGAAATAGTTTGGCCATGGTGTCTATATTGGTGTCAATCATGGGGGTGTACCTTTTCTTTTTCTCAAATTTCCTCAGCCAAGCAGGAGATGAGGAAGAGGAAACATTAGAATTAACAACATTCATAACCACACCATCCAAATGCATAGGAGGGTTATTGTGCTCTGGAGGATCATTCAAACCAGGAGAAATTGGATTACCAAACAATCAATGAAGCACATTATCTTCACCAATCTTATTGAAAATCAAAGAATCACTATTTGTTGCAAGGGAGTTAGAAGGGGGTATATGGTCTTCTTGCAAGTGCAAAGTAGCCAATCTCTTGTCAACTATTACACTTGAAAGTACAAGATGGCTGTCCTAATCACAAGTAGCTCTCAATCTCCTTATATCCTTAGGTTTCTCACCGTCTCCACCTGATTGTGAGCCAACTCTATGAAGAGTTGGGTCCAAAATCGATGTGCTTCTGGGAGTATGAATAGTCTAAGATTTAATTTGTTTTCTCATAGTCGATTCTTTCGAAGCTAAAGAGCCTGCCTATTCCTTGAATTTGTTGTCAAGCCATTTTTTAGTTCTCCTTAATACATGGAAAGAATGAATCATCAGGCCTGTGATCTCTTTTTTCAACCATCATACTAGAGGCAGGGGTTGCAAAATGGCACCATGATAACCTTCATCCAGAATGTCTAAGTTATCATCTACACTTTCAAGGACTCGTAATGGCAAGTCAAAAGCATGGACTTGGTTGATGGTCAACCTCATCCAACTCCTTCTCTGCACGTCTCTTTCATCCATGTAATCCTCTTAATAGTCCTCAAGATGAGGCTTATGTAAGTATAGACTGCTTCCGTAAATATTCTTTTTCACAAAATTCTTACTATCAAAAGCTGATCTTACAAGCAATGAGTGGAAATTATACCCCACCAACAACTTCTCCACATTTTTGTTGATAACTGAGAGGGGGGGTGAACCAATTATCTTAAATTTATTCAAATTTATGTTCTTTAATAATTAGTGCAGCATCAAAGCAAACAAGCATGGAAGTAGAAATAAAGTCAATACACATAACACAATGATTTTGACATGGAAAACTCGGTTAAGGGAAAAACCACAAAGTGATTAACCCAAGAATGTATTCTCTATTAGAAGAATAGAAGTAAAAAATGGTACCTGCCAATTTAGGGCTCACTGCCTGAGCATACTACTCACAAGAGGCTCACTACCTATAAGAGAGAAAGATAACACAATGTTTGAACTGATGAGAAGCATCCACACATGCTAAGATTCAGTTCCAATTGAGCTCAATAAATTGATATGCTGCACTTCATTCTTACTTTCTTTTGGTTTAGCTATCCTATCACATTCTGGACTTGTCTTCCTGCCTTCCCACTACTCTTCTACTTTTATTCGCACAATTACACATTCACACCACACAACTTCATATCTAAATTCATCTGGTATATATATCTGTACAAGTAATCTCACCACCTTTCTAGTCGGCATCCATAATAGTTAATATTTTCCCAAGCTTTGATCTGTCAGTTGGATCCTTGCTTACCAAGTGATGCGGATCCAGGAGATGCTTGAAGAAGTCATCAATCATGTCAGCCAATCATGAATGATACCTCAAGAAACTTAGTCATCAGCAATATCTCTTCTGGATTTGGGTCTGACACTATGTCAGTACAGTTCTTCCTCTATCTACTCTGGCAAACTGGAACCCAACACTCAAGTGCTCATATCTTTTCACCCTTCCATCACCAGAGGCTAAATCCTTGGAATCTATTAGTCAAGGTACTCCTCTTGACTTCCCCAAATCTGTACTTCACTGAGATACTTCCTCTGAGAGATCCGGACCTGACTGTCGGACCTTGCTGACTGCTTTGTTCTTGCTTATTGGATCATAACACTTCTTCAATCTGACTTCCGGTAGAGACTCATTATGTCTTGCGGATGTGTGGGATAACCTTTGTTGCCATCAATGACAACATTCATGAATCCATATAGTGTCTCTCGCTAACAATCTCCCCCTTTGGCATTGATGGCAACACTTAGTGAAAAATGACTAAGTGTCACACTATACTCCCCCTTGGTTGATGCTCTCTTTTTATATACATTTTCTGGAGCTCCCCCTTAACTGGATTCCTCATTTTTCACTACTCCTCACTCCCCCTTTGACATCAATGGCAAAGGGTAGGGTCCGCACACCAAAATTCTCAAAAGGTCAACTATACTTAGCCGCATAAATATATATATATATATAGCATACTTACATATACTGAAGTATGTTTGGAAAAGTTGTCTTCAATTGGATGAATTCTGTTGCCCAACTTTGCTTCATCCTGTCCAAAATTGAGATGTGACCACTCAACAGGAATGCAAATGCGTCTACCCTTTTTAGATCTATCATATCATTGGTTCGGGCAATGATCTGAGCTTCTTTTATGGCCTCATGCATGGCTTCTAACTTAGGGATAATTATCCCTCTAAGTTCACCCAACCTGCGTATTTTATTTTTCTTTTCCTTCTCAAGCTTCTTGAATTCATTCAAGACTGCAATAGTCTGACATTCTTGATTTATTATGGAAGAGGAGAGAGGATCAAAATTCTTAGAGAGTTTTGTCAGTTTGTCCTCCTGTTCTTTCACTTTCTTCTCAATATCCAATGTTAATTGGACCATGATAGACAAAATTTGTACATTTCCCCACCATCTTTAAGAGCATTTTCTAAGCTCTTTATCCCAATATTCATATTCCTCCTAGCATTAGTTATTAACCCTTGTACCTCTGATAATCTTTTTGCCAAAAATTCCTTCCGGACCTTATCTTCTGCTGACTTCTCTAGGGAATCAAAATGTGTGCTAACACTATTGACTAGAGATTTGAGATTACCAGGTGAGGAGGCTGAGGGATCCTTCTGAAAAGATGGCATGATCTTTTCTAATACTCTGGATGGAAATTCTATTAGCTCACAGTCTTCCATGTGAGACTTCAGGAGTTTTTCTTTAGCCTTTGCATTAGCAAATGAAGCTATCTTTATTGTTTGTACTGGGGAAAGAGAATCAAAATCAAATGGCCCTTGTAGAAGTTCCAGTTCATCAATCTCCATTGTCTCTTTATTTAAGAATTCTTTGACAGTTTCTACAGTGTCTCTTGCCAGAGACAAATTCTTCTTCTCTTCTGCAGTCTTAGAGCTGTCTCTTGGAGCTTTCTCTCCTTCTACACTCTTACCACTAACAACTGTGGTCTTCTCTGTTGAAGTCTTCTTTCCTTCTGCAACCTTAGTACTGTCATCTTCTTTTTCCTTCACTCCTTTTTCTTTATCCTCTATTCTTTCTTCTCCTTTGGATCCAGAGTCAGCAGGGGAAACCAGAGGAGTGATGTTTGTTTGTTCATGGGCCACCTCTTTCGGAGCAAAGGATTCTAAGTCCTTATCTTTTTCTTCACTGGTGTCCATTACTTCTTCTGTCATTGCCTCAGTAGATTCTTTTTCAACACTTGTAGCTGAGGGATCAACACCCAAGTCCTCTATAATAGGAATGTTGAATCTTGAGTATGCATTCCGGAGGATCTCTTTTGTCTCTTTTGCTATTTTTTTAGTTTCTCCGAGCATAAGTTGATTCATTCTTGCTTTACTCCGGAACTCATCCTTGTAATCTTTGAAGATCATATTCATTTGCTTTGAATCAATTGAAGGATATAGTTGAATGGCTATCTATTCTCAGATCTCAAGATCATTTGCCATAGCATTATTCTTTCTTATTTCTAACTCTTTCTCTAGGCTTTTGGGAATAAGAGATATAATTTCAATAAAAGCCTTATTGTAGATATTCAGATACTTGGCTGTTGGTTCCTGCAAGATCTTTTCGTCAGCCTCATTATAATGATCATAGAATTCAGCCATTGGTTGAAGGTTTCCATCCACAGTAACTGATTTGATGATATCATCTAATGATAGAGTGGGCTTTTCAACAAACTCTTCTGCCATCTCTTCCTTGTCTTCACTGATAGAGGGTTCACCAGATACTTTCTTCTTTTTCCTCATTTTCCTTACCTCCTCATCTGACTCAGTCTCTTCATCATCCTTCTGACTGATGTAAGACCTTGTGGCCTTTGTCTTAGTTCTTTTCTCTGCTTTACCAGATGATTTTGCTTCCGGTTTTGATTTATTTGAGCTCTTATCAGTGGTAGGAGCAGAGCTCCTAGAAGATCTGGTCTGGGAGGAGGATTCTACCTGAACACTTTGCTTTTCTGCCTCTTTCTTCTCTTTCTCAGTCCTTTCCTTCTTTTCCCTATTGGCATCAAGTGCCTTTTTTGAGATGCCAAAGCTTTTGGCAATGTTTTCTACTTCTTTTCTTGCTTTTCTTTTCATCTTTGGTTACCTTAGCTCAACATGGATCTTCACACTCAATTCTTCAAAGGTTCCAAACCTTTCTGCCTTGGGATCCTTTGGTTGACTTAGCATGTGCTGAACATGCAGCTCTACAATTTTCTCATCCACCTCATACCCCATTGGCATGATCCACACTGTTCTTGGTTCCACTACCTCCATTAGGCACTGATCAGTCTCTACCATAAAGCATATTGTGTCTTTGTATTTCTTAACTAGAGATTGGGGAATTCTCTCTCTATCTTGCATCATGTTCTGGAAGTTTTTGAAGAAACCCCAGAGAGTTGTGTTTTATGCTTTGTCATCACCAAGTCCATGCAAATAATCCCTGATTTGTATGGCAACCGGTCTGTCATTCTGCCATATCCATCCACTGGATTCGGGTAGCTCATTCATAAAGTAGAAGAATAAGAACAATATTAACCCACCATACTTAAATGAATTATTTTTATCTTTCTTTATTTTCTGTAGATTCTCTAAGAGTTGGTTTAGAAGGAGCTGACAAAGGTCATAATATGAATTCTTTCTGAACATTTCATAAGCAGTGTAGATAGCAGTTCTAGGTACTGAATTCTCCCTGCTAGAATGATATATCTTGTATCCAATGATCATGGAGGCAAACTTGATATCTAGATCAGTGATATCTTCTATTGTCATTGCTCTTTTGTCAAACCTAGATCCGGTAGCCTCACTTACAGTTTGATTCTTGAGAGATTTGAGAATAGGTATTCCACTGGATGAGTGCAAACCGGTAACTTCCCTAATGGCATCTTTTGTGATCTTGAATGGTCCATTCAACCACATGAAGTTGTCATGTATTCTGCTTAAGACATACCGGACCCATTCATCCTTAGCAAAGTAGGGGAAATGTATACATTGTGCAAAGTGCTTGTCCCTGAGGGCCTTGTATTGGGGTTGGAGCTCAAATGAATCATCTATTAGTTGTTTGTGGTAGATATCCCTCAATTTGAACTCTCTGAATTCTTCAATGTTTGTGTGAATGTAAACCCTAATATCTTCTGTATGCAAGACACCATGCGGAACATTGGAAAATGCTCCTAGGGGATCTACTTCCAAGGATTTATAGGGATGTTTCTTGAATTTGGGGCAAGGCCTATCAGTGATCTTCACAATATTTGGAGTAGTCATCTTTAAAAAGATTTGTAGAGAGATATTTAGGAATGGAAAATACCTTTTGCACCTTTAGGTTTCACGGAGTGAGCTGGATCAATTTCTGGATGAATCGACTTCTGCAAATGATCTTTGATGGGCTTGAGGAAATTTGTTGCAGAGCTCCTTTTTGCTTCTTTTTAAATGCAGAATGAGAAAATGTTTGATAAGAAGAACCCTTGTATTACTCCGCAAACCCTAATACCAAGTAGCAATAAATGCTCAACCTAAGTCATTCCGGTTTGCCTTATTCGGATGACTTGAAGAACTAGATCAATCTTGATCTAAACATCTTGCGGATCTTCCATATCTTAACCATAGTTTATTTAGATGTTTCTCTTATGAACCCTTTAATCCGCAACTCTCCTTGTGCCAGGTCTGGCACCAATTGATTGGCTAGAGGAAAATAGTTTTCTTTGTGTCTCCCCCTGAGCCAGAGCTCACTTTTTAATTTCCAGAAGGAATATCAGCACCAGAGTCTGGTGCGGATCCATCCCCTACATTCTCTATACTTTTCTTCACCTAAATCTTGTTCATCTCACTTTGAACTTCATCCGCATTCACTTTTCATTTTCCCTTGTCTTGATTCTGATTATGATGTACCAGACCTCTTTTGTCCTAATTCTTGCTTCTACAGAATTTGGCAATATGACCGAATCTATTGCAAATTTGGCAAACAACATTTCTTTGCATATTTGATTGATATCCTCTTGATCTGCATTGATTAGCCATATGACCCATTCTATTGTATGCAAAGCATCTACCATTGAATGAATTGCTCATTTGTATATTTCTGCATTCATGAGATTTGTGACCATACCTTTTGCAGTTGAAACACTATCCGGAGAAGGATGTATTAGTCTGATTCATTCTCTTTCTACATTGATTAGCTTTATGACCAAAGTTATTGCAGTTGTGGTAGTATCCATTGAAGGATAGATATCTTTAAGAATTAGGCTACCTTACTGGAGGTCTTCTAGGCCTGTTCCTTAGATTTTCTGATCTAAAATTCTTCTGACCGGATCCAAAGCTTTCACCTTTTTCATATCCCAGGCCACACTTGTCATCTACCCTCTTTTGGCTTTCAAGAAGAACTTCAAGTTGAGCAGAGCTTATCTTGAATTTTTCTTTGTATTCATTTGTTGTTTGAAGATCCCTTTTAAGAGAGACAATTTGATCCTCAAGTTTTTCTTCTTTATCTTTAGCATCTTCAAGATTAAATTCACGATGTCTAATTATTCTATCCATCTTGTGGCAGTCTTCTGATTTTTCCTTGAGAGATTGTCTTAGATCATCTTCAGATTTTCTTCTCTCTTCAATTTCTTGGGTAAACTTCATAACTCTTGATTCCATTTCATGTCTTACCATGATGATTTCTTTTGATAACTTTTCACATAACTTGGTTTTCTCTTTCAGATCTCCATTTGTATCATTGGCTTCACCTTGACTTGCCAATTGCTGAAGTAGCTCCTTTCTCTTTTTCATAGAGAGACTCAGTTTCTCTTTTAGTTCTTTTATGAAATCATCAGCCTATTTGAGTCTTTCCTTCAATTCATTGACTTCAGAATTTGACTGCTCAAGATCATCAAGGGCAGACTTAAGTTGCTCCCTCATACCATACACATCCATTTGAATTCCTAGATCTTCATCAAGCTATTAGGCTCTGTTGGGAGGAACTTGGCTCTGATACCAATTGTTGATAACTGAGAGGGGGGTGAATCAGTTATCTTAAATTTATTCAACTTTCTGTTCTTCTTTAATAATTAGTGCAACATCAAAGCAAACAAGCATGGAAGTAGAAATAAAGTCAATACACATAACACAATGATTTTGACATGGAAAACCTGGTTAAGGGAAAAACCACGGGGTGATTAACCCAAGAATGTATTCTCTGTTAGAAGAATAGAAGTAAAAAATGGCACCTGCCAATTTAGGGCTCACTGCCCGAGCATACTACTCATAAGAGGCTCACTGCCTACAAGAGAGAAAGATAACACAATGTTTGAACTAATGAGAAGAATCCACACATGCTAAGATTCAGTTCCAGTTGAGCTCGATAAACTAATCTGCTACACTTCACTCTTACTTTCTTTTGGTTCAGCTATCCTGTCACATTCCGGACCTGTCTTCTTGCCTTTCCACTACTCTTCTACTTTTATTCGCACAATTACACATTCACACCACACAACTTCATATCTAAATTCATCTGGTATATATATCCATACAAGTAATCTCACCACCTTTCTAGTTGGCATCCAGAATAGTCAATATTTTCCCAAGCTTTGATCTGTCAGCTGGATCCTTGCTTACCAAGTGATGCGGATCTAGGAGATACTTGAAGAAGTCATCAATCATGTTGGCCAATCATGAATGATACCTCAAGAAACTTAGTCATCAGCAATATCTCTTCCGGATTTGGGTCTGACACTCTGTCGGTATAGTTCTTCCTCCGTCTACTCTGCCAAACAGGAACCCAACACTCAAGTGCTCATATCTTTTCACCCTTCCATCACCAGAAGCTAAATCCTTGGAATCTATTAGTCAAGGTACTCCTCTTGACTTCCCCAAATCTGCACTTCACTGAGATACTTCCTCTAAGAGATCCGGACCTGACTGTCGGACCTTGTTGACTGCTCTTGTTCTTGCTTACCAAATCATAACACTTCTTCAATCTGACTTCTGGTAGAGACTCATCATGTCTTGCGGATGTGTCGGATAACCTTTGTTGCCATCAATGACAACATTCATGAATCCATATAGTGTCTCTTGCCAACAATTTCAAGCATTGTCATTACTTTTACAAGAAAATAAAGATAGGGACATAGGAAAGGAGTACCCTTTCTTCTTCATGGCATGATATTTGACATTCACAGCCGCCATCTAGTGACAAACTTCTAAAAGCACAAGAAAATCCAAAGGGTACCTCAGCAATTTTAACGAGGCATTTTCATAACCCCCAATTATCAAATATGAAAAGCGGTCAAATTGAATATAAAAAATTCCAAAATTCATTACCAGAGTAGTTAATTTAGGGGAAAACCTTCTCTCCAAGGAACCTTTAATTCTCTTCGTAGATAACATGAGGAAGACATCATTCACTCTATAGAAGTCCTTCATTCCAATGCTCTTCTGTAACTGTGGGAAAAGATATTATGATGAAGGGGGTAAATCATAAAACACACAACAACAAAAATTGCACACAGAAAATAGAACTTCCTTTATTGATTTGGACAACTTGTTACATTACAAAAGCTCAAATACAAGTAGAGGAATCAACCCTCCACAGGCTGCAACACATTACAACTTCCTATTCTCAGACTCTAGAATCACCTACCTTATGTAACCCCAAATCAGATAGGGTTTCTATTTTTCCACATATTCTTGACTCCACACTTGCCCCATTAACTCTACTACTGCCCAGGGTTCCAAAAAAATGGTTATTAATAGCCTTTTTGGTGGCCAACAACCTAATTTCAAAATTTGCATCTCCCTCCAAAAATAGGTCAACTTCTGAGAGCCATAACTTTTGATCCAGGTGTCTGATTGACAAACCGTTTTATGTGTCAGAAAGCTCGTGGAGTGCTCTATGCATTAAGAACCCACTCTACTAGTTCTAGCCATTTTTGGGCCCGTACGGGGCTGTTTGGTGCCTCAAACCTAAGTTTGAATAATTTTCAGGCATTTTTCAGGAAACGGAAACTTTAATATCTTTTAGCTCGCAAATGATCTTTATGTGATTCCTTCCCCAAAGGTCTTATATTTCCATTATGTAACTTCCTGTAAATATTCACTTCAATCTGTGCCCAAATGCAAACTTTCTAAAAATAGTAGGTTACTATTTTTTGCAGTTTGGAAAAATTGAAAGTTCTACATCATTATTCAAGCGATTATGGAACCAGAACCATAAATTTTGAAAATAAATGGAAAGAACACCAACAATTTTTAAACACATCTTTTTTTGGGTGATCCAAGATTGCCCTTAGACCACTGGATGCTCCTGCATCAGACACCCAGGGTAATTTGAGAAGTGCCCTTGTCACGTCTCAAGTGTTTGTGTGAGGAAAACCCAAATGGTCAACCTCTGCCTTAGACAACCAAGAAGAATCTTCAACAGATCTTCCTTTCCATTTCACTAGATATTCTTCATATTGCCTGATCTGAGTGCTTCTTCCCACATGGCTATCCAAGATCTCTTCTATCTCCTCCGTTGAAGTAGATGCCGGAATACTCCATTGTTCTTTTGTTGTTACATCCTCTGTGACACCCTCATGATATTTTGTTAAATCAACAATGTTGAACATAGGGGAAATATTAATCCCACTCGGTAGCTCTACCTCATATGCATTTCTTGAATCATGCTTCTTCAGGATTCTGCATAGTCCAAATTTCTTCATTTTCAACTTATTGTATGTTCCAATTGGGAACCTTTCTTTTCTCAAGTGAACCATGACTTCATCCCCTACTTGGAACTCCTTATACCTCCTCTTTTGATTTGTCTTAGCCTTGTACTGAATATTCATCTTATTAATGTGCTTTCTCACCTCTTCATGCAAATTCTTTAGCTTCAACACTTGTCTTTTCTCCTTTGTCTAGCTTCCTTAACTCTGAAGCATTTCTTAGACTATTCCCATATACAATCTAGAATGGTGATTTGCCAGTACTCTTATTGATAGAATTGTTGTAAGCAAATTCTTCCTGTGGTAAAATCAAATCCCATCCCTTGGGCTTATCTCCTACTAAGCATTGTAGCAGGTTACCCAAACTCCTATTCACCACTTTTGTCTGTCCATCAGTCTGTGGATGGTGTGCAGAACTGAACTTCAAATCTGTTTTCAACTTCTTCCACAATGTCCTCTAGAAATAACCAACAAACTTGGTATCTTGATCTGAAACTATGCTCTTTGGTAGACCATGTAATCTCACCACCTCCCTGAAAAATAATTCAGCAATATGAACAGCATCATTAGTCTTCTTGCAAGGAATGAAATGTGCCATCTTCGAGAATCTGTCCACCACCACAAAAATAGAATCATGTCCTCTTTGTGTCCTTGGTAAACCAAGAATAAAATCCATACTGATATCATCCCATGGCTTCTCTGGTACAAGTAATGGCTGATATAGCCCTATATTCTGACTCGTTCCTTTTGCCATCTGACACACTCTACAACTCTATACAAATTTCCTCACATCCTGCTGCAACTATGGCCAATAATAATTTTCACCAATAATATTAATGGTCTTATCTCGACCAAAGTGTCCAGCCAATCCTCCACTATGCTTCTCCTTAATCAGGTTCTCTCTCATGGAACTCCTTAGAATGCACAACTAGCTTCCCCTAAACAACATGCCATCTTGGATTGTGAAATCCAACCATTTTGTCCTATCTAAAGTAATAGGTTCCAAACAAGATTTCCAGGCCTCTGCAAAATCTGGATCTTCAGGGTACAAACTTTTGAGCTCATCGAACCCAACAACCTCTATCTTCATTTCTGTCAACAAATTTTGCCTTCTACTCAAGGCATCTGCAACTCTGTTGGACTTCCCACTCATGTGCTTCAAAACAAAAGTATAGCTCTGCAAAAACTCAATCCATTTTAAGTGCCTTTGGTTCAACTTTCCTTGACTATTAAGATACTACAAAGCCTGATGATCAATATATAAAACAAACTCCTTTGGCAACAAATAATGTCTCCATTTCTTCAAAGCCTGAACTATTGCATAAAATTCCTGATCATAAATAGAATACTTTTTCTTGGCATCATTAAACTTCTCACTAAAATAGGCAATGGGTTTACCTTTTTGGCTCAAAACAACTCCTATACCACTACCACTAGCATCACAATCTATCTGAAATACCTTACTAAAATCTGGAAGTGCCAAAACAGGTTGTTCTATGACTTTTTCCTTCAATGTATCAAAGCTCTTGTCTGCTCCTTTAGTCCATCTAAACTCTTTTCTATCCCCTCTCATTGTTTTAGTTAGGGGTGCACAAATGCTACTAAAATTCTTGATAAACTTTCTATAAAAACTTGCCAAACCATGAAAAGATCTTACCTCCGTTGCACTCCTTGGCGCAGGCCATTCAATGATAGCCCTTACTTTTCCTGGGTCCATCTTAAGACTTTCCTCTGAGACAAGAAATCCCAAGTATACCAACTCCTTTTTTGCAAAACTACATTTCTTCAAATTAATCAGCAACTTCTCTTCCCTCAGCTTCTCTAGAACTCTTTTGATATGCATCAGATGCTCATCCCAAGTCTTATAGAAAATCAAAATATCATCTAAATAAACAATAACAAAACTTCCCAAAAATTCTTTGAGTACCTCATTCATGAGCCGCATGAATGTGCTTGGTGCATTGGTTAGCCCAAATGGCATGACTAACCACTCATACAAACCTTCGTTAGTTTTGAAGGTTGTCTTCCATTCTCCTTCTCTAATACGGATTTGGTGATACCCACTCTTCAGGTCAATCTTCGTGAAGTACTTGGCTCCACTCAAACAATCCATGATGTCATCCATTCTTGGCAATGGAAATCTATACTTGATCATTATCTTATTGATGGCTCGAGAGTCTGTACACATCCTCCATTCTCCATCCTTCTTTGGTGCTAGTACTGTAGGTATCGTACATGGACTTAGGCTCCCCCTTATTAGTCCCTTCCTCAACAACTCCTGAACTTGTCTGTTCAACTTTTCATTCTCTGCAGGGGTTATTCTATGGGTTGCCTTATTCGGTAAACTAGCTCTTGGTATCAAATCCATTTGATGACTTATCTACCTTACTGGTGGTAAACCTTCTGGTACATTATCAGAGACAATATCTTAAAATTCTTCCAACATCTCTGAGACTTCAACTAGTACATCTTCACATTTCTCTTGACTAATCTTAGGAATCAATGCATAGCAATGACACTTATGCTTCATACCCTCCAAAAATTTTCTACCATCTACCAAGCAAATTCTGGTAGTACTACATACCTTTTCTTCCACCTCCTTCAAGGGCTTCAACTTGTGATGAACTCCATCCTTTGTTAGGGAATATGTGTTTGCACGACCATCATGGACAACACTCCTATCATACTACCAAGACCTCCCCAACAGCATATGACATGCATCTATTGGTATGATATCACACAACACCTCATCATGGTAGCCACCAATCTTGAACTTCACTAAATATTGCTCATTGACCAAAGCTCTATGGTCCTTCTGCAACCATGCAATCCGATATGGATGCGGATGCTTTCTTCTTGTCAACTTCAACTTGTCAACCATCTCCTCTGAAACAAGATTATCAGTGCTTCCACTATCAATAATAATATCACAACACTTACCTTCACATTTGCACCTTATGTGGAATAAACTCTTCCTCTGATTGGGTTCTTTCTCCTCATTTAGCAAGGTTCTTCTGACAACTAGGGTTTCTCCCCTTTTAGCATCTTCAGAATGCTCAGAATGTGCATCTTCATCTACATGTGTAACTCGTGCATTACCTTCAGGTCTTCTATTTGTCCTTCCTTGATGTTGCGGACACTCATATGCTCGATGCCCTTCTTCTCCACATTCGAAACATGTTCCTCTGAAACCTCCTCTTCCAGGTCCTTGTCCAAGTCTGCCTCTGCCTCTTTTCTTAGCATTGTTCTGGTCACGAGGGTGGAAGGTATTATCCCCTCTTTAATTTTGACTGGTGCCTACTTCTTCACTTTTCTTTTGATCTTCATTATGGCCTCCATAGGGTCTTCCACCAGTCCTTCCACCTTGACCTCTTTCTCTTTGCTTGCTATCAAATGTTTTGTTCATCTTCTCTTCCACCTTCAGGGAAAACTAGTATGCATCTTCTATGGTGGTCATTCTGACCAAGCTCAAATCCTCTTGAATACTCAGCCTCAACCCATTAATGTAATGGGCTACCTTCTCCTTGTTAGGCTCTGTATGGCCTATCCTGATAGTAATTTTGTAAAACTCTTCTGTATACTCCTTAATAGACTTGTTACCTTGCTTAAGTCCTTGTAGCTTCTTCAGCAACTCCATCTCATAGTCCACAGGATTGAACTGCTTCTTCAATTTCTCCACCATCTGATCCCATCTGGTGATCTTTCCTTTTCCTCTTCTGTTCCTCTCTAATTGGACCTCCTTCCACCAAATATTGGCATGGCCCTTCAACTTTGTTTTTGCAAACTTAACCCGATCTAGGTCCTCCACATCTTCATACTCAAAATACTCCTCCATGTCATTGATCCAATCAATAAGCTGTTTGTTGATCATGATATTACTCATAAGCAAACATGAAATAAAAGTTACACAACAACCTTTATTTATCTTGAAAGATATGACGAATTCAAAGAATTCATGATCCCAACTCTCCGTTGATTCGTTCATAATCTACTGACGTTACTCAGTGGTTGATGTGTGTTGCTGTTTTTCCATTTCAAGGGGCCTTACGTTGATCAGTAGATTCTGCTCCTGCAAATATGCTACACAAAGAGGTTACTCAACATAGTATATTTCTTCAAATAATGTGTCTGTACTTAGATCTTTGCACGATGTTTATCGATTTAACATGCTTTAACTCCAAATATGCTATATATTTCCAATTGTCTATGAGATGTTAGCATATTTCATGTTCATTTGCTTTTAATTTTCTGTTATTTGCAATTGTGATGGTGGATTGCTATGAAATTCAAAGAAATTTAAAAGAATGTTTCCAATTTTGGTGAATCTTTAGCTATTGAACCACATACATACCAGATACTGTCATGAGGAGAAGAAATCAAACCATATTTTCACAAGGATGTTCCACAACTAGATACAGATGATGCTAATTTCAATGGATAAGGAATGAAAACAACACATGTAGACTGATAAGCACTCCAAGGGATGTAGCAAATCAAAGCATGTATCAAGAATTCAAACATAGATTACTCAGGATTTATGATGATTTGCAATCAAATGGTCTTCTCTTTCATTAAGTATGCAAAAACATGTATGTTTACAACAACTTTGAAATAAGTCCTGATGTATCAGTAATCAAATTTCAATTAAGCTTCTGAATGTTCAAAATATGGCATTCCTGCACCTTTTATAGAATAAAGTGATAGAATTGTTACAGATGACCTATGGTTAAGATTTATCTATTTAGATCAACAATGTATATTCTTCCTTTGACTCAGTCAACAGTTTCCTTCATGGCATAGGTTACCAGCTAGCAACCATTTGGGTGATTCATTATCCTTTTGAATGCCTTATGTATATATTCTTCATGCTGCATCTTCATTCATTCCTTATGTTCCTAGTCTTCATCATCTTCTTCTTCATTTTCTCCACAGTCGGTAAGACAAATACCATCAGAAAAACTCCCTTAAGTTTCCCTGAATCCAAACTCACTCCGATAGCCAGACTGCACCTCCTTTGGCGGGACCTCCATTGTCGGCCAAGCTTTTTCTCTTTCCGCCGATGCCCAATGACTGTTTAACTTTACTTTGTCTTCATAACCGTGACGGCTTCACTAACACCTATGTACCTGTCAACAGAGATAAGTCAATAAAATGTACTTTAAAATTCACTTTTTAGTCTTGAACTTAACCATTGCAATAAACATACAAGCAATTCAAACTACAAAGAATTTTCTATTTTTGATCCCTTTTTGACATCCGGCCTTTGTATATTTCGCACTTGTATATTGCTCTTGTATATCAGATATACAAGCAATCCCATGTAACCTCTCTTTACCTTTACTCTCCGCGATGCATATAATTTCTTTGTATATTGGCTTGTATCTCGCAAACATACAAGCGCTCAAATATACAAAGAACTTTCGGTATTTAATTCCTCTTTCACATCTGGTTTGTACATTCCATTTATATCTGCTCTCTGTATACATACTTGTATGTTTGGCTTTTGCATATCTACTTGCATATTCCGCTGGTATACATTGTTATCCATACAAGCCAGATATACAAAGGGTGGAGCCCACATCACCTTCTCTTTATATCTCCGCAGTGTACACAATGCTTATATCCAACTTTAAATACAAGCATAGACACATACAAACTCTTTTGTATGACCTTGCCAGACTTCAACTCTTTATAAACCACACTTTATTCACTTTTGGTTCCGTGATGTATAAAGTGTAATGCATCTTTCGGTATACATTTAGGTGTGATGCATCCTTTATACCAGATTTAAATTTCCCCTAAAATCTGCCTTGTATACATCTCACAACGTATGTCCCGAAACATACAACGATAAAACCTCATTCCATAGCTTTTCGATTCCGCTGCATGCATATTTCATTGTATATCCACTTTGTATGTAAGATACATACAAACATAAGATGCATTCGGTGGACTTAACCAAACATTCATTTCAACTTTTACTACGTCGGGTCCACCTTGTATGTACAAATAAAACATTAGCCAAATGCATACAAGTAAACAATGTATCCAAACTCGATAACTTTCCTATGCGACCATACCATGACCTAATATACAAACGAATTTGTATATACAAATGACTTTGTATATACAAACGAATTTGTATATACAAACATACAAACCATACCACAATGCATTTTCCAAAAAACACACATAACTTGCAAAATACAGGGAATTTTAAGATGGTTCAAAAAGCAACCCCTATTCATTTTTAACAAGAAATTCACCTATACTCTACCCTGGTACTTAATGCTATTTTTTTCCTTGTTTTTAACAAGGTTTGTACTTTCACCTCTTTTTCCCTTTACCACCAAGTGAAACCACACACACAAGCAAAGAAGCCAGCCACAACAGGGGTCCTTATTTTGCTAAGGAGTAAAATGGGGCGTGTTGTGAACATCACAACAACTAGAAACCAAACACAACAATTAAATTAAAACCATTAAAGAAAACTAAATGAAATAAATTCATAATTTCCAACTATCTTTTCTGCAAATCATTATTTAACTTGAAACCTAATGTATTCAATAAGGTGCATGAATTTTCACATTTAGTTTAGGTGGGTGCACGTGATTAATTATCTTCATCTTGAAAATTAGTTGAACAAACCAGTGACTGACATTAGACTACCTAGTTGATGTCATTCCCTCATAGCCAACCGGATAGAGCCTTGCTGCCAGCAGGCATCCATAGCCCCGACAAGGTTATCGTTACAATTCTCCTAGGTAGAGCCCCACTGCTAGCGAGCGTCTATAGCCCTAGTAGAGTTACTTAGATGGCTTAACCTAGATTTTTAGTAAAATCCATTTTATTATTTTATTTATTTTATATTTTGGATGAGATAAAAACTTCATAAGATATTGCAGTTGTAACTTTATGATGCAAGGAATGGTCACTTGCTGAAATTAAACTGAGAATTGTAATGGTAGCAAGGGTGACCTCTGATTTTTCACCTAATATCTATACTGGTAAGTTCAACAAATCCAAGGATTTTAGGTGTGTCATCATGAGAAACTTCCCTTGAATACTCAACCCACAGTTATTGAATACAAAATTTCACGTCAACTAACTTTCTACATTCATGACAGTTACAACAAGTTATGCATAAATTTCAAGTAATTAACCTGAATGTTCTAAATTTTCTATTGTTTTCAGTGATTGTTAGTCTACACCTTCATACTCTAAATCAAAATAAACATCCCTACTGAGGCAACACAATAAAGAAAACAAAACAAATGGACTATACAAACAACTATACAAAAATATACACTATGATACATAGGACTATCATGGCACTACTTTAGGCTTTAAAATAATGTTTGAGAAACTATCCATTAACTGGTAATGGAACATCCTCACCGGTTAAGGTCTTAAGCCTGTAGGTGTTGTCTCCTAAAATTTTAGAAATTTGAAAAGGACCTATCCAAAGTTTATCAAACTTACCATGATCTCCTTTCCTTTCATGTGCTTTGTCCCACATCAAGACTAAATCTAAGATTCTGAAAGCCTTAATTATGGCTCTTTTGTCAAACCAGCACTTGACAACAACCTAATGTTTATAAAATTGATCAATTGCTTCAATTCTTTTTTCTTGTAGGTGCATCAACTAAAGCAACTTGACTTCTTGTTTATTATCTATGCCTAGGTATTCTTGTGCAAACTGTAGTGTAGGAATCTTCAAGTTAACAGGGAGGATCGGACCCACCCCATATACTAAGTGAAAAGGAGAATTTCCTAATGCAGCCTTATTCCTGGTTCTATCTACCCACAAGTCATATTTCAATAGGGTGTTCCATTCCCTTGGGTTCTTTTCTATCAATTTCTTTATGATGTTCAATAAGTTTTTATTTGTGGATTCTGCTAATCCATTCCCTTGGGGATAGTAATTTGAGGAAAATTTCAAGATGATCCCATAATCAAAAGTCCAACTTGATAATTTGATTGAAACAAAGGCAGATCCATTATCACATACCAAAGCGTAGGGAACTCCATACCTGGTTACTATATTACTTTCCAAAAACCTGATGGCATCCTCAACATTACATGTCTTACTGTTGACAACTTCAGTCCACCTGGTACAGTAATCAGTAATAGTCAAAACATACTTGTAGCCTGAAGATGATGGAGGATTAATTGGTCCTATGAAGTCCATTCCCCATTGGACAAATGGGCGCATTTCCATCACTGGCTGTAAAGGTTGAGTAGCATATCTTTCTCTCTTTGCAGCAACCTAACACATATGACATCATTTGGTGTGTTTAGCAGTGTCTTTAAAAATTGTGGCCCAATAATACCCTACCCTGAGGATAGCATGAGTGGTAGCTAAAGATGATCCATGTGCAGTTCCAAACTTATCATGTAACTCTGCTAGCACCTTGTCTGCTTCTTGCCTTTCTAGGCATCTAAGGTATATCCCCTTGTAATTCTTCTTAAAAAGGACTCCTTTTATCATGTACTTATGTGATCTTATCTTTAAGGCTCTCCTCTGTGAGGCCTGTAATCTTGAAGGACTTCTTCCAGTAATCAGAATGTGCCTGATGTCTGAATACTATTCCCCATCATCCTTTGCATTTATAACATATTGCTGGCTCATGATGTTAGGATCAATTTCTGATATCATCTACCTCAATACTTGTCCTCTTACTAACTTCATGGGTGTTGTCCATATCATACTCTTGGAGGACAGTAATCCATTTAGTTCTTTTCTCACCTGGTTTTCTCTACATTAAAAGCATCTTCACAGCTGCATCAGGTACTACAACAATTACTTTACGTCTTAAGATATAATGCCTGAACTTCTTAACTGCTCGAACCAGAGCAAGTGCCTGTCTTTCAACGTCCATGTATCTGAGTTCTACATCTCTGAAAGGGCAGCTCATGAAAGCTATAGGGTTTTCTTCTTTTTCCTCATTTCTCTGTGTCAACACTGCTGCAGATGTATGCTCTAGAGAAAAGGAGTAAATGTAAAAGTCCTTGGTATAATCTGGACTGATGGTACAGGTGCACCTAACATACAGTGGCCTCCATGAGGCATTTAGTTGTTTTATGTTTATTTTTATGTTTTCAATAAGGTCCTAAATGACCATTAAATGTAATAAGGTCTGTTTGACTGATGCTTGCTATTTTTAGGTTGTTAGCTAAGAGTTTGTTAGTCGGTTAGATCTCCCAGGCGATTGGAAATGTCTCCCAGCCATTGGGAACCAAGTCAGTACTACTCTTTGTGAGTAGATAAATACTCCCCCAGGGATAGATCAAAGGAGACATAGAGAGTTAGTAGTCAGTTCAGTTTAGTTCAGTTGTGGAATTGTAAATAGAGCATCTGTAATCACATTTCTGAAGAAGCATAATAAACAAGATTCTGTTGTATTTAATTTCACTATGTAATTGATTTTCTGTACTGAGGTTGGATGGATTCGTTTATCCATTCCACCAGTTGATTCTCTGAATCGGTGGAATGGCTGTATATCTATAGTTAGGGTTTTATTTTCTATTTTGTCCATGTTCATGCTTGCAGGATCAGGCAAATATATGCTTTAGAGGGTTCTAGCGTGACTGCATGCTAGATTGGCGAAGTGTAGAGGGCTACACGATTGAAGGAAAAGCAGATCGAATCAGTCGCTAAGTGAAAAACGGCTGAAAACAGTGAAAATCTGTGGCTTTGCAGAAAGATACAATTTGTGTATATATCACTTTTCTATGCGAGATATACAATCCATGTGTATATCGCTTTCGTATGTTGTGAGTATATCTCTTTTGGTTCATCACTGTTGTATGTTGAAACATACATCGAAATATACAAGTCTATCGCATGTACAAGGGAGAGAGAAAGTTGGAGTTTCAATTGGCATACAAAGAAGTCAAGATTCGGTCAATGCATATATTGAAATACATGGATGAATGTACATTGTGAGTGTACATTGAAGATATACATTCACTGTGTATATCACTGGTGAGTATCGGGTACATTTCCTGTGTATCCCGCAGATGAATGTTGTGGGTATCCCGCAGATGCACATCAGGGTTTGTATGTTGCAAAAGTTTATTGGGTTATACAGTTTATGAGTAGATGTCTTTTGTATGTCGAAGATAGTTTGTATGTATACTACAGTTGTATGAGTGAGTTGATCTCTATGTATCCATCGGTTGCATGTCTGAGTTGTATGTGATAAATGTACATCAGGTTGATGCAAAGGGTGACTGGCCGAGGTGGTAACCCGAATGTATGTTAGAAGGGTTTCGGTCTGTGGATACAAGGTGCGACTGGTAGTAGTAGGTACGGGCACCGAAAGAACAAGTTAAGGGTTGTATGTATATCACGAATGTATATTGGAATATACATTCCGCGATACAAAGGGTTATGTGCAAGCGGTGACCGATAGATCAGGTGAAGGTAACTGGCACCGACAGGTCATATGTTGTATGTTCAGCATAGAGGAAGTGATAGATGCAAGAGGATCGCGGGTGCAGCAGGTAAGGATTTGCATGTTTATTTGAGAATGTATCTTACGAAAGATGCAAGTGCTACAGTGATTGGAAATGAAGGTATTTTATGAAGCTGATGGTATTTAGGTGTTGCGATAGGCGAGAGAAGTGAGATTTTAGACAATGAAGTTTGTATGCATATTAAATAATGCATAGACATACATTTGTAAATGTATGTTAGGGTTTTGGTGGATGCTCTACATCAACTGATCAGAAATGGAGCATTGGATATGGCTTTTTTAATATCTTCAAAAGATGCTCTAGCTTCAAGTGTCCACTCAATTTTAACATCCTTCTTGAGCATGGCATTCAAGGGCTTGACAATCTCCGCAAAGCCAGTGATAAATTTTCTAACAAAATTAATCTTAACAAAGTAAGATTTGAGCTCCTTCTTGCTTCTATTATCAGGTGACCTAATAATTTCCTGGTGGTTACCCCAAATATGCATTTCTTAGGGTTCAAGGATATCCCGTATTGTTCACATTTCTTTAGCACCTTTCTTAGGTATTCTACATGATTTCCTCTATCTTTAGAGAACACCGTCAATTCATCCATGTATATGACTATGCATTTACCAATCAAGCCTCTGAAAGCTATGTCCATCGCTCGTTGAAATGTGGCTCCAGCATTTATTAACCCAAATGGCATGCGCCTGTAAGCGAATATTCCCCACTTTGTGGTGAATGCAGTTTTCAATCTGTCTATTTTGTCCACCATCACCTGGTTGTAACCAAAGAAACCATCCAGAAATGACATCATCTTGGTGCCATTCACAATTTACAAAACTTCATCTAGAGAAGGCAAAGGATAATTGTCATTTTCAGAAGCTCTATTTAAGTTTTTGAAGTCCACACACAATCTAATGTTGCCATTCTTCTTCCTTACTGGGACCAGGTTTGCAACCCATGTGGAATGTCTCACAGGAAATATGAGCCTGGCATTAAGTAGCTTTTTAACCTCTTCAAAAATAATGGGCTCCAGTAAAGCATTGACGGGTCTTTGTTTCTACCTAAAAGGTTTGGCGTTTGGCTTCAAAGGTTTTGTATGAGTGATGACTGATGTGTCGTAAGTTTTGAGCTCATCATATGTCTAGGCAATGGCATGGATATAATCTTTGAGAGCTTGGGTTATTCCTTCCAACTCCTCTTCTGTACAGACCTTCCCAATCAGAACGTTTCTTTTCTCATCATCCTTTCCAATGTTGACCTGAGAGTACTGTCCTCCATCTGCTTTTGGGAGATCCTTTTATTTTAGCATGTTGTCTAGATCAAATGCTCTTTCTAGCTCTATCATTCCCTTAGGAATCCTATTACTAGGCAACTCTAGGATTTCTTCTTATTCCCAGACATGATCTTCTACATTTCTTTCATCTATGATCTATGCCTCAAAAATATCCATGTTGGAAATAAAGTCCAATATATGCTGATCATTATCAAATACTTGAAGATTAGTTACATTATCTGGCATAGAAGGCATTGATACTAATTTAACTAAAAACCTTTTCAGACCAGATATGGACAGTGGTTCCAAAGTGCTGGCAGCCTGGGCTAATTCATCTACCCTATGATTTTGTTCTCTGGGTACGTGGGTGATGTTGAATGCATCAAAATCTTCTATCAGGTCCCACACCCTATGTCTGTAATTGGACTTCTTGTAATTGCAAGAGTATATACCTCTTACCTGTCTCACAACCAATTCTGAGTCTCCATAGACATGCAGAATTTTCACTTTCTTTCTAAGTGCAAATAGTATCCCATGAATTAGAGCTTCATACTCTATCACATTGGTTGTACATGGGAATTGCAATATGTATGCTGCTAAGTAGGATTTTCTAGATGGATCAATAAGATCAATTCCTACTCCAGCCCCTTGTTTTGACTTGGATCCATCAAACTTGAGGATCCATGGCTTATCTTCAACTAAAGGCTTGTCTAGGCCTTCTCTTTTCTTTTTCGCTCTGGCAGCTGCACCATTTGATATCCATTTTAATTTTGGTATCTCAACTTTCTCAAACTTCACCTTTCCTTCCTTATGTGCAACTAATATTTCTTCTTTCTTTTTATCATCAGAAGGAAAATCTTCTAGACTAGGCAACATCTACCTCTTTAGAATATGCAAACACAATGAACAAGTAATTTCTGAATGAGGTGCTTCGTGTAACTTGCACCAACCTTCAATCAAGGCATCCTGTGGAGATCTCTGCTGCTGTGTCACCTTCTGAATCTCTTTTGATAAAAACTCTTCAAACTTGGATAGATTGCTGCCCCTATCTTCATCAGATAACTCATAATCTGATTCTACCAAACAATCACTTCCTGGGGTGATTCTCTTGTTTCTTTTAACATTACTCTCGTTACATACTAGAATCTCCTCTATCATCTGAATATGACCTTCATCCTGGCATGTGGATTCTCCTGTTCCTACAGAAGACAAACAAAAATCAGTGTCACTATCACTATCTGCAGAACTTACCACGGATGATGATGAAGATGCATCATTGCATGCTTGTTCCAACTCCATCATATCTATGTAGGCATCACAAGTCTTCTCAAAATGCACTTTATCGTGTAACCTGCACCATCCATCAATTAGAATATCATGAATAGGCATTTTTAACAATTGACGTCGTTGCACTTCTTTAGATAAGTGCATCTCAAAATTCTTGAAATGATCTATCTCATTTTCATTTTCAAGGTTACAATCATATTCTAAAGTTATTTTATCATCTTGAAGGTCATCATCATGATTATGAACATCATACATCAGGATTTCTTCTATGCTGATAGTCTGGAGTCTGATGGAGTAAACTCCAGGTTCTACATCCACATACATGATTTCATTGGTTTTGTTATATTCAGTGATCATGTGCTTCATGCGAGGCTCAACATCTATCCTTATTTGATTTGGTATCCCTTTCCAGGGCAACCACATATGACTGAAATCAGTTGACATGTATCCATTAAGGGTTTTTGACTAGTCCCTGCTGAGTAACATCCCATAAGTATCAGGTATATCAATTACCTGAATATCAATATAGTACTGGATCCTGGGATCTGATGCTATCTGCATGTGAATGTGAGTTAGTTCTCCTACCACATTTACCTCTGTTTTGTCTAATTGTGTTACTTTCTTTAGTGACTTAGCAAGATGCAACCCTAAAGCATTGTATATGGACAAGGGCATTACATTGGTAGATGCTCCTGAATCTACTAAGCAGTTGTGCAAATTCTTACCAAACATCCTTATGGTAAGGAGGAAAGGAGGTGACTCACTCTTGTCCCTATACAGAGTCATGTGGGAAGTCTCTGCAACTTGAACAGTAGCTGGCACTTTCTGTTTAATATTAACGTCCCTAGCAGCATGATCTTTATTTCCAAACTGACCTAGGGTATGACTATCCTCTTTTTAAGAAGGATCATCTAATGATTTCATGAATGCTTTCTTGATAGCAAGAGTTTTAAGCAACTTTGACAATGACAGGCTAATTTTAATCTTTTTCATTTCATCTGTTAGATAAGTAACCAATTTATCAGACTCAGGAGGCAGATTACCAGCTTTTGGTGTTGTATTTGGTGATGCTAAGTATTGAGCATTAACCTTGGGAAATCTAGGATTATTACTTTCCTTGGGATCAGGAGGTGTGTTGAAATTGTTTGGAGGAAAGGATGTGGTCAAAGGTTGACCAACAGGTCTATTTGAATTATTCCTCAAGTTGTAGTTATGCTTACCCTAATATTGTTGTTGATAAGCATGTACCTCCTCATGTTCATTTGATGGCCCATTCTCATCCTCAAAGGGAAAAACATAGTTAGACTCAAAAGCCATAGCTGACTCCTCACATGCCAGGGTGTAATCTTGGTGAGAAGACACTGTCTGCTGATGAGGATGATGCATGAAACTTTCTAGCACTAAGGCAGAATCATATCCACAAGGGACAATTTCATTTCCTTCTACATGAGGTGGATTTCCTAAAGTATTGGACACTTCAGTTTAGAAAATGCTAGCAGCAATCATGAACTGAGGACAATCTAACTCTGCATGAGCATTGGTGTTATGTATCCTACACCAATTAGTAAGGGCTACCTCTGCAAGGTTGACTCTAGTGGTTTGTTTTGGTTCACTAGGAGGCTGATTGATAGGGGTGATGGCAGAGAACCATTATTTGGCCTAGTGTTCCACACTCTAGGCTGTCTTGAAGGATTATTGTTGCCATTATTGTCATTGTAGTTATTGTTGTACCCCTATCAGGATAATTAGGTCTGTCATTAGCATAGCCTCTATTCTAATTTGGTTGAGAATAGATGTTCTGACTCCTCAGATGAGTGATCTCAGTAGTAAGTTTTTTCAACTGTGCTGATATTTCCTTAATTTCTTCTTTCTCTTCCTGAACCTTGGCCACTACATTCTCTGTCTGAGGTTTGAAAAAGGAAGATCCATTGTTCTGATTATTGGACTGATCTACACCCTGAGGTGCTTGAGTTTGTCCTGGTTATTGTAACATCTGGCCATTTCCATTTGGAGGAGGAATGATACTAAGTGGAGTTATCTGCAAAGGTGTTGGCATCACAGTTGGAGGTATCATGGCTCCATTGGCCTGTTGTTGGGCAAGATATGCAGGATAACCAGGAAGTGTGGGAAATGCAATGTTTGGTGTTGGAGCAGGAACTAGCTGCTGACTGACTTTGATAGCTTCTTGGAAAGCCCTTGTCAAAGTTGTTACATTAGGATGTGCTCTCCTGATGAACATGGAAGTTAAAGGATCTAAAGCTAAGTAATATATGCTCCTAGCAGCTTCATCTGCTACAACATAAGGTGCAACTAACTTAGATAGCATCTTCTAGAATCTTGCGTTGAAGTTAGCAATAGGTTCTCCTTCAAAACTTTTGATTGTGGCAAATAAATGATAGTTCATTGAAGGATCTATAGGTATTTTGAACCTATCCTTAAAGGCTTTTTCTAAGGAAGCCCATGAACTGACTGAACCCTGACCAAGACTAATATACCAGTTATAAGCCTCTTCCCCTAAGGAAAATGGAAATAACCTACATACAACATCTTGATGCTCAATTCTAGCCCTACAACAGGCTTCCTTGAAAGTTCTGATATGATCATCAGCATCCTGATATGGATGATACTTTGGACAAATTTTATCAGGATTCTTTGGCAAAGCATGGTATGCATTGAAGGTCAAAGGTGATTCTACTACAAAGAAAGACATTGCAACCAGTGGAGGTTTAGCCTAAGGTATGACTGGTTGAGGTTGGACCTGAGGTGTGACATGTGGTCCTATAGGTGTTTGTAACTCGAGAGGAGTTATAGGAGGATGTTCTGGTGAAGCTCCTGACACACTAGGATTAGGAGAGTGATGAATGTCTACAGTTCTAGGTCGAAATCCCTTGACTGGTAGTTCTTCAAAGATTCCACTGGATTTAGACCTGGTATTTGGCCTGAGAGCTAGGATTTCTTAAATTTAAGGAAAATTGGCTTGGTTATAGCAAAGATTAGTTGAAACTTTCCAGCAAAGGCTATATTTATGGTCAGAACTTGAGACTGACTAAATATTTACAGAATATTTGCATAAATGATGCAAATATGAGGTGATATTGAGGCCTGGTGACATACGCAACCTGATATTAGGTTTCTTCAGTAGATTACCTCAAAGCCTTAGCAAATTTTCTTGAAATAAAGCTTATCTTTTACAAATTTAGAATGATCAACAACAAAGCTCACAATATTTATGCTCAATTTTGAAATCTTCACAAAGAATTAGTGTGCACAAAATCAAAACAACAAATCTTTGCATATGACTCAAAATACAGAAGTATATGAGTGTTACCTCTCTGTCTGCATCATCAAATCAGATAAAACTTACTGAGAAGAAGAAGACCCTCCTTCTAGCACCAATTTATGTTGATCATGATATTACTCATAAGCAAACATGAAATAAAAGTTACACAACAACCTTTATTTATCTTGAAAGATATGATGAATTCAAAGAATTCATGATCCCAAGTCTCCGTTGATTAGTTCATAATCTACTGACGTTACTCAGTGGTTTATGTGTGTTGCTATTTTTCCATTTCAAGGGGCCTTACATTGATTAGTAGATTCTACTTCCTGCAAATATGCTACACAAAGAGGTTACTCAACACAGTATATTTCTTCAAATAATCTGTTTGTACTTAGATCTTTGCACAATGTTTATCGATTTATCATGCTTTAACTCCAAATATGCTATATATTTCCAATTGTCTATGAGATGTCAGCATATTTCATGTTCATTTGCTTTTAAATTTCTTTGAATTTCATAGCAATCCACCATCACAATTGCAAATAATAGAAAATTAAAAGCAAATGAACATGAAATATGCTGACATCTCATAGACAATTGGAAATATATAGCATATTTGTAGTTAAAGCATGTTAAATCGATAAACATAATGCAAAGATCTAAGTACAGACACATTATTTGAAGAAATATACTGTGTTGAGTAACCTCTCTGTGTAGCATATCTGTAGGAAGCAGAATCTACTGATCAACGTAAGGCCCCTTGAAATGGAAAAACAACAACACACATCAACCACTGAGTAATGTCAGTAGATTATGAACTAATCAACGGAGACTTGGGATCATGAATTCTTTGAATTCATCGTATCTTTCAAGATAACTAAAGGTTGTTGTGTAACTTTTATTTCATGTTTTCTTATGAGTAATATCATGATCAACACTGTTCTAGATTCAAATCTTCAGAATATGTAGAAACTTCGATCCTGGGCCTCTTTCCGATCTTTAAAATGGCCCTCAACAACCTAACTTCTGCAGGATCTCTGGTAGCTTCTTGTTCTTCCTCAGATAGCTCTTCTTCAGTTTCATCTTGGTGCAGGAGCACATTCTCTGTAGTGCAGGGTCATCTTTTCTTTTGTTTTCTCATAAGGCTCTTAAGCCATTTCATTTTGTAATAAGGGTCAATTTGGTCCCATGAATGTAATTGTGCAAGGCACACATGTAGTTTTGCTTGTATGAAGGGTAAACCAACGGCTAACTGATTTGAAAATCAGTTTGCACGGTTGGAGGGGATAACTGCCGTCTCTACATCTTCTTTAGAGGCAGGTTGTATGTCACACGGAGCAGAGAGAGAAGTGTGTATTACAACAAGTTCTTTTTGATAACTGAATAAAGAGAGTTCTGGGTATGATCTGTGTTGATTTTCTTGGTTGTTCTTAGTGATTTGATATCTTTATCCTAATTTTGTAAATGGAACCCTAACCAGATGCTATCTGTCAATCCATAGTGACTCTGTAGTGTGCAGACGGTGTAAAACCCATGGTTCCATAGTGGTTGGTTCGTAACCTAGGAGTAGGGTTTTGATTCATACATGGAGGCCCTTTCCTCTGTCCACTGAAGCCCTGTATAGTATCAGTGTGATGGGGGAAAGACTTTTCACGTTTGTTGTTGTTGAATTCTTACCCAGGAAGCCAGCGAACTCAGTCAAGTTCGACTAGACATCGTCATGTGGCTAGTCAGGAAATCGGAGTGAAATTGGATAGTTTTGATGTGGGATCAGATTGCTACAAGTGATCGAGGGTTTGATATATGAAACGGCCAAATTCCATTGTTCGGTCGAAAGGAATTCTAGTTCGGCACCTCAGAATAGTTGGAGATCCATCGGCGTGAAATACTCTCCGTCTTGTCGAAGATTGGCATAGTGTCGGAGACACATACCATTGTTATTCGCATCAGTGAGAGAAACGATATCAGGCTAAGGAAAATACACTTAGCTGACGGTATACAGTTTCACCGATTGGTGAGACATCCTCGGAGTATCACCGATAAAGAGTATCGGCGTGAGGAACCTTGTCGGGGGAAGCTGAAGAGGTCACGGCGACCGTTAGAGTCCCGCCGATAGAAACTCATCGGAATGAGATGAACCATCGGGGCCGCGAACCGGAGTCTTACCGAAGCGGAGGATCTGGCCGATGTGCCTGACGATATCGGCAAGAGACAAGGTGTCGGTGTAGGTGAAAGAAGCTTTGTCGAAGGAGGAAGTCTGGCCGACGAAGATTGGTCATCGGAGTAACGGAGTCTATCGGCCTGAGATATTTCTCGTCGCCTGATAGTCTGAGTGTTGCCGAAGGCAACCAATGATGAACTTTTCATCGGCGTGAGGGGAACATTGGGGAGACTTCTGGTGGATCGCCTGATATATATAAGGTGTTGCCGATAAGCAACTAACCGTCACGGAGTTATCGGTGAGAACTTGGCCATCGGGATAAAAGAATAAGGAACAACCGATAGTTCATGTCTTTCTGATAGCGAAGACATCCTTGACTTTGGTGAAATACTGGAGGACCTCTTGCCGATAGGGAAGATATAGGCAAATTTCATTCGCTTCTGCTGGCACTCTGCATCACATCTTCACTTTCTTCTCTTGTCCTCGACTCAAACCCTCTTCGTAGCTCCTCTTGCAATGCATCGATTTGCCTTTGTAGGGATCTAAAACCCTCTTCCATCCAAGTATTGCTCCCAACATGATTTATTCGTGGAGGCATCTTGGTCTCCACAACAAACCCACAACCTCAGGTCCTGGTGCAAACTGCCTCATGGTCGGTGATCTGTCTACACACTCAGGAATCTTTGCTCTGATACTACTTGATGAAGGGGGTAAATCATAAAACACACAACAATAGAAATTGCACACAGAAAATAGAACTTCCTTTATTGATTTAGACAACTTATTACATTATAGAAGCTCAAATACAATCAGAGGAATCAACCCTCCACAGGCTGCAACACATTACAGCTTCCTATTCCCAAACTCTAGAATCACCTACCTTCTGTAACCCCAAATCAGCTAGGGTTTTTGTTTTCCCACCTATTCTTGACTCCACACTTGCCCCCTTAACTCTACTACTGCCCAGGGTTCCCAAAAAATGGTTATTAATAGCGTTTTTGGCGGCCAACAACCTAATTTCAAAATTTACATCTCCCTCCAAAAATAGGTCAACTTCCAGGAGCCATAACTTTTGATTTGGGTGTCTGATTGACAAACCGTTTTATGTGTTGGAAAGCTCACAGAGTGCTCTACATGCTAAGAACCTGCTCTATTACTTCTGGCCATTCTTGGGCCCATACAAGGCCATTTGGTACCTCAAACTTGAGTTTGAATAATTTTCAGGTATTTTTCGAGAAATGGAAACTTTAATATCTTTCAGCTCGCAAATGATCTTTTTGTGATTCCTTCGCCAAAGGTCTTATATTTCCATTATGTAACTTCCTATAAATTTTCACTTCAATATCTTCCCAAATGCAAACTTTCTAAAAATAGCAGGTTATTATTTTTAGTAGTTTGGAAAAACTAAAAGTTCTACATCATTATTCAAGTGATTATGGAACCAGAACCATAAATTTTGAAAAGAAATGGAAAGAACATCAACAATTTTGAAACACATCTTTTTTTTGAGTGATGCAAGATTTCCCTTACACCACTGGATGCTCCTGCATCACAATACCCAAGTGTGTCTGGGGTGGGAGATCCTTGGGTCCTCAAACTAGGCTAGACAACCTTGCTACTAGCCAAAATATACACCAAAAGAGAACACATGAAAAGTCACCTTCTGTAAAGTTCACTAGTTGCTCATGCATGTGTTCACTTATCAATTTAGCCTAGTCTATGTTGAAATTCACCACAAATGAGGAAAATGAACTGGTGTTGCAAGGTGTGTGCCCTTGGTCTCCTTGTGGTGTGTAGCATAGTGCTTGGGTTTGTGACAAGGCTTAACCACCTCCCGTGGATTCATTAACTCTAGCGGTTTTATCAGGCATTAATAGGTCAATCTTTTGGTGCAATGACAACCATCTTTCCAACAATTGGTATAAAAGCCTGGGTCATGGGTTTGAACCCCTCACTTGCACTGAGGGGGGATTGTTGCAAGGTGTGCACCCTTTCTCTCCTTATGTTGTGTAGTACAACACTTGGGTTTGTGACAAGGCTTAACCGTCTCCCATGAATTCATTAACTCTAGTGGTTGTATCGGGCATTAACAGGTCAATCTTTTGGTGCAACAACAATTGTCTTTCCAACAATTGGAACATCTAATATTCAAAAGAGTCAGATTTAGAAATCTCAATGACACGATGTAGTAGAGTGATCAAGTCTGAGATTTCCTCCTTAAAGTGACCTCTTTTCAGACTGGTAGGGTGCCTAGAATTCCCTTTCTTCTCAACTTCTAGCTAGCTTTTGGGAATATGACTTTAACACCAATCTTTCTTATCCCAGTAAAATCCCCAACCAATAGTAATAGAAACATCAATAAATTCCTCATAATCCACTAATCTCAAAGCATGAGAAACAACTTCCAAATCAATCTTAGTTATCACAAAGCCATCAGAGGCTTGTATCTCCTATGAATCAAGAAAGTAATTATTTACACATGCAACAACTAGGTTCGGGCAAGGTACAACAAGTGGGAAGCCTTTAGCTCGGTCTAACCCACTACTTAAAATTTTCTCTGCAAGGGATGACCTAGTTTCTCATTGCATCCTCTCCCAAAAATCTTCTAAGTCCACATGACCAAGGTCTATATCCCTCACATTTGATAGACCATTTTCCACAATAGAAACAACTTGAGACCCCTGGAAGTTATATTTCATTTTGACTAGTTTAGGAAAACAAAAAGAAAATAACCTCGAACCAGTCAAGGACATGAAAGAGGTCCACAATACATTTGAGGAAAAAGTACTCTCCAGATTCATTATATTGTCAGAACAAGAGAAAGAGACGAGGAGAAAAGCCAATTATCCTAACTTGTATGTGAAGATTTATATGAATTCTCCATTAGTGGCTGGACTAGAAGCTCCTTCAGTGTATCTCCTTTCCAGTATAATGAGGATTTTCCTTACAAGGTGATAAATTTATCCAAGTCTCGTATCAAATATTATTAATTCTTCCATAAATTTCATTTAATTCTAGTGGTGGATCGTACTTCAAAATTCATAAATAACCCTCTTTTGTTTCCCTCTAAAAAGAGTGCCCACACATTTACCAACATTCCAAATTTATTGCAAATTGATAGGTGTCACTTCTTAGTACACAACAATAACTTCAACAGATGGTGCTAGAGAAGTAACAGACACATTGAGTTAGGGTGTCAGAAATTTTGAGAACTCTTGAACCAAAATACCAAGGGTTACCCTCCGATGACAAAAGACTTTCTTTCAACAAGACAACACAAAACATTAAGATAAACATTAAGACATGTGTTTTGTGAAGAGTTAGGGGAATCAAGAGGTTCGAGAACCTTTGAACCCACCAATGAAGGTTCAAAAAGTTAGGGGATCGCTGAATATGAAAAAAAATGACTAAATAAGGAGGCATGACCTAGAAAGAAAACATGAATAATGATGAATAAAGGATGGGAATGACATAACATATGAATGCTTTAGAAATTTCAAAAATGAGGTAACAATTGGCAGAGACATTTGGCTAGCTCTGGAGGAATCTCACCGTAATAGAACATTTATGAGGGATATTAATACTAATTTCATTGCCTTGATTCCTAAGATCCCTAATCCTACTACTTTTGTTGACTTCTGCCCTATTTCATTATATAATACTTTGTATAAATTTTTTGCAAAAGCTATTACTTTGAGATTGGCCTTATCCCCAAGATTATTTCAGAAGAGCAAGGTGGTTTTGTGCCTGGTAAAGAAACAGTGGAGGGGGCATTGGTTGCTCATGATGTCCTTCATTCTATTCAACAATACAAACTTCTAGCCATGGTGATTAAGTTAGATATGATGAAGGCTTATGATAAAGTCTCATAGAGTTTTTTGGCACAAGTTCTTGCTAAGTTTGGATTTTCCTCAAAATTGTACAAATGGATATTGTCTTGTTTATCAGGATCTCATTTCTCAGTGTTGGTAAATGGTTGTCCTTCCTCTTTTTTGAATTCTTCTCAAGCCGTAAGACAAGGTGATCCTCTATCCACTTTTCTTTTTATTATTATGGCTGAAGCTCTCAATAGAACTATTATTTTTCAAAATTCACAAAGGCTTTAGATAGGTATCTCTACTCCTGATATCCCTTTCATTATTTCTCATGCTCTCTTCACAGATGACACTTTGATTTTTGGTTATCCCTCGGTCAAGGAGGCTAGAATCATCAAAAAAGTATTGGATCAGTATTGTAATGTTTCTAGATAGTGAACCAATGCTTCCAAATATAAAATTTTCTTTCTAAATTATAATCTAGCCATTGAATCCAGAACCATTGATATTCTTGGTTTCAAGGAAATGGTCCTTCCTTGTCAATACCTTTGTATTCCACTCTTTTCTAGAGCAATAAAAAATAAGTTTTGGATGAAAATTCTTTCCAATATTCAAAGAAGATGTGCATCTTGGAAAGGGAGATGACTGACTCTTGCAGGTACGATAAATTTTATCAAATCAGTTCTTTCTATAGTGCCTATGTATATGATGTTATTTTTAAAGATTCCAAAAGGAATGTATTGCATGATATTTATAAAAAGTCTTAAATATTTTCTTTGGAAGGGTCCTTCAATAAAAGATGGCAAACTTGCTCTAGTGGCTTGGCACAAAAATAACATTCCTAAAGATAAAGGAGGAACAAGTATTCAAAATTTAGAGGCTCATAACTTGGCTTTGGGTGCAAAAATGACTTGGAAAATGTTTTCCCAACCCCATCTTAAATGGTGTAAGATCATGCAAAGTAAATATTTGGATAACTCCTCCTCAGATAGAATTTTCACCATCTCTAATCATCCAGAAGGCTCCAAAATATGGAATCATTATCAACTGTAGAGAGGTCATCTTACCTCACCTTTCTTGGGTTATTCATAATGGAGAAAAAGCTTTTTTTTGGGAAGATTCCTAGAATGGCCATCCTCCACTTGCTCTTATTGCCTCTTTTTCTCAGATAAGGATTTCTCTTAAACAATTATGGGGGGATAAAGTCAAGGATTATATTGATATTCAAAATGATAATTTCAATAAAGGGTGGAAAGATTTTGGTAATTGTCATTTTCCTCAACATCTCAAGGTTGCATTGAAAGTTATCATTTTCATTAATTATTCCTCTAGAATGGATGAATTGATTTGGGTTCTAGAAAAATCAAGTCATTATTCAGTTAAATAGGGATACAAAGTTATCATTTTTAATAATGATTTCTCTAAAGTAGAAAAGTGGCCTTCTCATCTCTATTCACTAGTAGAAAAATGGGCAATAAATGACTAAAAAATAACTAAAAAGTGCAAATAAACTACTAGCTAGTAGTTTATTTGCAATTTTCAGTCCTTTTTTTAATCATTTATTGCTTATTTTTCTACTAGTGATTGGAACTCTGTGTGTCTTCCGAAGGCAGGGGCATTTTCTTGGTTGGCTTTGAAAATAGAATACTTACGAGTCAAAGGCTGTCTAAATTAGGAATTATACATGCCTTCAAGTGTCCTTTATGTGATGAAACTAGTAATCACCTCTTATTAAATCGTTCATTTGCTTCACATCTCTAAGTTACATTGGTTTTCTCCTCATCCTAATAATCTTCTTTCACTTTTTTAGAGATGGCCCATATTGTACAAAGATTCCACCTTCTCCTTGCTTTGGATTGCTTATCCTTCCATTCTCATCTAGTCTTTATGGCTTGAATAAAATAGGAGAATTGTTGTGTGGTCTCACAACATGCCCCATTTTGCCTTAGCAAAATAGGGACCCAACTTTTGCTTGGTTTTGGCTTATATGTTTTCCCTTTTGGGGTGGTCTAGTATAATGTCATAACCTGGTGTATCCTAAAATTCCAAAGTTTGAAGTTTTCCTTGGCAAAGGTCACTAGGAAATGGAGAGTGAAATTTTAAGCAACTTTTCCTTTTATGTCATGTCAAAATTCCTTAAACCGAGTGAGTTATGCCTAGTCAAAGTTTCAGTCAACTAGATAATTTACTCAAGTGGATGTGGATATTAGAAACTTAATATCCTACTGAAATATCCATATCCATATCCTGGTCCTTCATTTGATCTAGTCTTTTATGCTAACCCTTGGGCATTCAAACCAATCATATGGATGCAAAGTGGTTATTAAATCCATTTAAATCAAAAGGTAGGCACCGTGAAGAAAGGGTTAATGCAAACCATGTGGTGGCATCCTGCACTTTTGCAGTTACCAAATTTGATAGTAAATGAACCTCTGTGGAATAGCAGAATGGTCTCTAGAAAAGTGCCATGTGGCACTTAATAACCCTCTCAACTTATAGAAGGATAAATCAAGCCACGTGCTACCTTTTCCGCGCTTCCGCAGGCCTCTCTGGGGTCCACCATAGGTGTTTGGCAGAATGGAAGAATAGCCCCAAAATGTGTTGGAATGCGCCAGACAACTGAGAGGGAGGGGTGAATCAGTTGTCCAAAAAATCAAGCACTTCTGCACTGAAACATTAATCACTTGTCCATAGTTATTATGATTAAACAATGAATGCATGAAATCGGAAACTTAAACACAAATGCAACATTAAACACAAGAGACACCAGACTTTTATGTGGAGAACCCCAAGGTGGGTGTTAGGAACTCATGTTTAACCCTTCTCTTTACTTTGTTAGTATATTACATTTGGATGCATATGCTTTGTAAGTCATCTTGTGAGCATATTGTATTATCCTACATTCATGGGAAGTAATAGTTGTTTAGATTAGACTTATTATATAAGTACGTGTTGAGGCCAATGAAGGCATCCACAAATTTATTGTATTGAGCTTTCTCAAAGGAGCTTGCCCCCTCGAAGTGGCCTATGATCAATAAATTCCTTCCATGTTTCTACTATTTTTGTTATTTCGTGCATTTTTAATTATATTGTTGCAGGAGGTTCCTCTCATCTGGTATCAGAGTGCTTTCTTGGGCTCGCTGGGTGGAATTTCTGTCAAATTTTTTTTCCGCAGTGGCCTCCAGGCACTGTGATTTTTGTAGTAGTTCTTTCTTTTTCACATTTGTATTTTTCATTTCAATTGTAGGTTTGGAATAGGGAATAACCTTATCCACTTAACTATGGGAAGTGCCTAGGCATAGCCCTAAAACTCATTGTGAGGAGTACCACAGGAACCCCAAAGTAGCTGGCCCATTGAGAGGACCTGCCAGCGAAAAGGGCAACGGCCCCTGCCTGATTGACTAGTTCCCATCCTTGAAGTAAACCAAGAGCTGTAATTTGTGGCAAAGTGGTTATCATTTTTACCTTGTTAGGAATTAAGGTGTCTCAACCTTGGTAATTCCTTACATTGTTAATGTTTGTATTTATTATTTAATTGCCTATGTAGTAAATATTTGTAAATTTCAATTGTCATATTGTGGGATGTGGCACGGTGATGTGTCAATCCTACATGGAATATGACAACTTGTAATTTTATCCTCACATGAGGAGATAGGCATCCCACTTTGTGGTAGGAGCATTTTTCCATGTGTCAGCATCTTCCATGTTGTGTAAGAGAATGTTTGACTAAAACAGTTATGATGGATTCCTATGACGAATCTATGAAATGTAAGAGTTGAAAATAGAAGGTTGTAAGACAGGTGAAGACATGTGTCATGAAGCATCTTTGAAAAAGGCATATTTGGACACCCCAATGTGGACTATGACATGTTGTAAGAGAATATGCTATTTATAGCCTATGTATGATAGATTCACTTACAGCTATAAGTTTTAACCACTATGACAGATTCTATGACGGTCGTAAGTGTCGTAAGAGCATCTGTCATAGCCCATTTTGGAAATAGGTGACTCCTTTGGGATGGGAGCTATGGACAAGTGTTAGGCACATTCTACAATGTTGACCAAGTGTCCTTAGGCATGGGTTTTGGGCCATGAGGCCAAGTTGGACGCCCATTCCAAGAAAGGTCCAATATTGCCTTGTATTTTCTATATAAACAGGTGCTTGGAGAGGGAGTTGTATCACAGGTTTTACAGGTACTATTATGCTTCCAGATTGACTCCAGATACAATTGTCAAAGACCATTGAAGCTTGCATTGCAAGTGTATTGTAAACATATTTCAGATTTGTTAATACATTGTACAGGTTTCTAAGTGTGGGGTTTTTCACCCGATAAGGGTTTTCCCCACTGTAAATCTTTGTGTCTCTTCTTCTGTCTACTTTCTGGTTCTTGTGTTTTGCTGTAATATCTCATGTTAATGGTTTAACATTTCTGTAATAGTTAGGATAAAATTGAATTTGCATAGCCCTCTCCTCATTAGATTAGTGTAGGAAGTGATTTATGCACACTTAGCTTCCTTTTAGTTGGTATCAGAGCTTGATCACCTTTGGTCCTAGTTGTTGGGTAGGGTTTTTTTGAGCTGATCTTAGGTTGAGTGGGAGTCTGTGTAGAGTATTCTGTATCTTATTGCAGCAAGGAGATGGCAAGCACATCTGGAAGATTTGAAGTGGAGAAATTCAATGACACTAATTTCGAGCTATGGAAGCTCAAGATGGAAGACATGCTTGTAGACCGAGACCTTTGGGAAAGTGTTAATGGAACTAAACTAGCTACAATGTCACAAGATGAGTGGGATCTCAAGGATCAGAAGGCTAAGGGTCTCATAAGACTTAGTCTTGTTGATTCTGTTTTGTTAAATGTCCATGAGGAGACTACTACAAAACTACTTTGGAAGAAGTTGGGGGATCTATATCAAGCCAAATCCCTAGTTAATAAACTTTTCCTAAGAAAAAAGTTGTATTCTCTTTGAATGGAGGATGGAGGATCCGTCGCTAAACATATGAATACCTTTAACATGTTGGTTGCACAATTGACATCTATTGGTGTGAAGATGGAGGAGGAGAATCGGTGTGTGACCTTGGTTTGTTCTCTGCCAAACTCATGTGATCATCTTGTCATGGCTATTGGAAGCACCACATCCACATTCAAAATGGAAGAAGTGGTTTCTTCACTGTTGTCTGAAGAGATGCAGAGAAAGTCTTCTAAGGTAGCCAAAGAGGCCCTAGCAGTTCGTGGAAGACCCAAGGAGAAAGGGAAGAAGAAGGACAAGAAAGTTGAGAAGGGTAGATCCAAATCTTGTGGGAGATCCAAATCTCCTAGAAAGTCCAAGGCTCTTTGTTGGAACTATGGCAAAACTGGGCATTTCTGAAAGGAACACAAAGAGGAGAAGAAGAAGAAGAAGAAAGCTCCTGATTTAGATTCCAACAAGTCACAAGATGATGGTGATGCTTTCATTGCAGCCCTAGAAACCCATGCATCTGACGATGTGTGGCTAATCGACTCTGGTGCATCATTCCACATGACCTCGCATTGAGACTGGTTCACTAAGTATGAGGAGTTCGATGGTGGAAAGGTGTATCTAGGTGATGACTCTCTATGAAGATTGTTGGTCGTGGAAGAGTCTCGATCCAATTCACTGATGGTCGAGTGAAGAGGATCTCTGGGGTTATGCACATCCTAGGCTTAGCACGGAACCTACTTTCTGTAAGTAGTTTGAATGATGCAAGTGTGCAGGTTGTCTTTTCGAAAGAAGGATGCAAAATGACTGGAGGAGCTATGGTGCTTTCTAAGGGTACTAGGAGAGGTACTCTATTTTAGATGGAGGCATGCATTTCACAATGCAATAGTTCTTCTGACTCAAGGAAGAGGGCAGCAGTCACTTCATCCCCACCATCTAAACGAGCAGTGAAGAAATCTGTTGTTTCTAGTCTTGATGGTTGTAATCGTGCATTGGAAGTTAAACTTCCTGCTAAAAACACAATGTTATGGCATAAGAGATTTGGCCACATTGGTGAGAAGGGTCTGCGTACCCTGAAAAATAAGAACCTCATTGAGGGGTTAGATGATTGTAATCTTGAGTTTGACTTTTGCGAACATTGCATTTATGGAAAACAAAACTGTGTTCAGTTTTACTCGAGTTCTCATAAGTCTTCTAGTGTGTTGGACCTTATTCATTTTGATGTGTTTGGTCTTGTTAATGTTCCTTCATTATCAAAGTCTATATATTTTGTATCTTTTATAGATGATTATAGTAGAAGGACATGGATTTATTTTCTTAGAAGCAAATCTAAAGTCTATAGAAAGTTTAAGGAGTTTAAGGCCTTTGCTAAAAATTAGACTGGTAAAAAGATTAAATGTTTGAGAACTGACAATGGTGGTGAGTTCTGTTCTACAGAATTCAATAAATATTGCAAGGAACTTAGGATTGAAAGACATAAGAGAATTCCATACACTCCGCAGCAAAATGGAGTTGCAGAGAGGATGAACAGGACATTGATGGAGAAGGCTAGGAGTATGCTTAGTGGAGCTAGCCTAGAACAAAAGTTTTGGGCTGAAGCTATTGCCACTGCCTGCTATCTGGTAAACAGATCTCCTACATCAACTCTTGTTGGTAAGACACCCATGGAGGTGTGGTCTGGTAGAAAACCTTCAATAAGGCATCTTCATGTTTTTGGTTGTGAGGCATATGCACATGTGCCTAGGGAGAAGTAGTCAAAGTTGGAGAGTAAGGCTATTAAGTGTATCTTCATTGGCTATGGTTTTAGTGTGAAATGATACAAGCTTTGGGACCCTGTGGATAAAAAAGTGTTTTATAGCAGAAGTGTCATCTTCAAAGAGCTTACACCTTCTTCCACTGTTTTACAGTCCAAAGAAAAAGAAAAGAAAGAGGATGTTGTTCAGTTTCCTCCTAGCCCTAAGAAGACTGAACAAAAAGACAATGTTGGACCTGATGATGAGGAATGCTCTAGCAGCTCTGAAAGCTTAGATGAAGAAGCTGAACCTCAACCTCAGCCCTTGAGGAGGTCTACACAGATAAGAAAGCAACCTAAAAGGTTTGGTTTTACATTGCTTGATTCTAGTTGTGCTTATGCTTTAATCACTAACAATGATGAACCAAGAACTATGTCAGAGGCTTTGGACATCAAAGATGTAGGTCTTTGGAAGGAGGCCATGAAGGATGAAATGGCTTCTTTGGAAAAGAATCAAACTTGGGACCTGGTGCCTTTGCCTCCTAGATGGAAACCCGTTGGATGCAAATGGGTATTCAAGAAGAAGATTTGTGCAGATGGCAGTGTTGAGAAGTATAAGGCCAGATTGGTTGCGAAGGGGTATTCACAAGTGGAGGGTATAGATTATTTTGAGATCTTCTCTCCAATTGCAAAGCTGACATCCATTCAATTCCTGTTGTCTCTCGCAGTAGCTTATGACTTGGAGGTAGAATAGATGGATGTGAAGATAGCTTTTCTACATGGTGATTTGGAGGAAGAAATCTACATGTCACAGCCAGAGCATTACATGGTGAAAGGTAAAGAAAATTTGGTTTACAAACTTAAGAAGTCTTTGTATGGTTTGAAGCAATCCCCTAGGAGATGGTACTTGAAATTTGATGCCTTTGTGTTGTCAATTGGATTTGTGAGATCAAAATCAGATCACTATGTGTACTTTAAGTTTAATGGTGATCGTATTCTCATTTTTGCATTTTATGTTGCTCATTGGGAAGGGTAAGAATATGATTTCAGATTTCAAATCTTAGTTGTCAGCATAGTTTGAAATGAAATATTTAGGGGCAGCCAGGTACACTCTAGGAATAGAAATCCGAAGAGATAGAGCTAACAGAAAACTTTGGTTAAGCTAGAGTAAGAATGTGAAGACCGTGTTGGATAGGTTCGGCATGGCAGATTGTAGACCATTGTGTGTTCCTGTTTCTTTGGGGACAAATTTATCTATTGAGGATTGTCCAAAATCTCCTAGTGAGGTGGAGGACATGAGCAGAGTACCTTATGCTAGTGCTGTTGGCAGTTTGATGTATGTTATGGTCTACACAAGACAAGACATTGCCCAAGCAGTGGGAGTCCTTAGTCAATTTATGGCTAATCCTGGACGGGTTCATTGGGATGCAATTAAGTTAGTGTTTAAATATTTGAGGGGTACTTCCAAGTATTCCATTTTCTATCATGGTAATGTTACAGGACCTCTGCATTCCATTGACATTCATGGATTTGTAGATTTAGATTGGGTAGGTGGCATTGATAGCAGGAGATCCACCAGTGCTTATGTGTTTACACTATTTGGTGGTGCTATTAGTTGGATGAGTAAGCGACAACCTATGGTTGCTTTGTCCATGATAGAAGCTAAGTATATGGCATAAACTCAAGCTTGTAAGGAGGCCATTTGGCTTAAGAGATTGTGCTCTAATATTGGTGTTGATGCAAGTTAGATCACGATTAGTTGTGACAGTCAGAGTGCAAATTCCCTTGCGAAGAATCCAACTTTCCATGCTAGAACCAAGCACATTGATCTTTAGTTTTACTTCGTGCAAGACATGGTTGAGGATGGAAAGGTAAATTTGGAGAAGGTAGATACTTTGAAGAATGTTGCTAATGCATTGACGAAGCCAGTGAGCACATAGAAGTTCAGATGGTGTTCAGAGTCTATGGGCCTCTCGGCCTATAACAGTTAAATCATGTTATTCTATTGGCTCTTACAAGGTGTTCGACAATTGGGAGAATGTTGGGAATTAAGGTGTCTCAACCTTGGTAATTCCTTACATTGTTAATGTTTGTATTTATTATTTAATTGCTTATGTTGTAAATATTTGTAAATTCCAATTGTCATATTGTGGGATGTGGCACGGTGATGTGTCAATCCTACATGCAATATGACAACTTGTAATTTTGTCCTCACATGAGGAGATAGGCATCCCACTTTTTGGTAGGAGCATTTTTCCATGTGTCGGCATCTTCCATGTTGTGTATTTGAATGTTTGGCCGAAACGGTTATGATAGATTCCTATGACGAATCTATGACATGTAAGAGTCAAAAATAGAAGGTTGTAAGATAGGTGAAGACATGTGTCATGAAGCATCTTTGAAAAAGGCATATTTGGGCACCCCAAGGTGGACTATGACATGTTGTAAGAGAATATGCTATTTATAGCCTGTGTATGATAGATTCTCTTACAGCTGTAAGTTGTAACCAAAATGACAGATTCTATGATGGTCGTAAGTGTCGTAAGAGCATCTGTCATAGCCCATTTTGGAAATAGGCGACCCCTTTGGGATGGGAGCTATAGACAAGTGTCAGGAACATTCTACAATGTTGACCAAGTGTCCTTAGGCATGGGTTTTGGGCCATGAGGCCAAGTTGGACGCCCATTCCAAGAAAGGTCCAATATTGCCTTGTATTTTCTATATAAACAGGTGCTTGGAGAGGGAGTTGTATCACAGGTTTTACAGGTATTGTTATGCTGCTAGATTGACTCCAGATACAAGTGTCGAAGAGCATTGAAGCTTGCATTGCAAAGTGTATTGTAAACATATTTTAGATTTGTTAATACATTGTGCAGGTTTCTAAGTGTGGGGTTTTTCACCCGATAAGGGTTTTCCCCATTGTAAATCTTTGTCTCTCTTCTTCTATCTGCTTTCTGGTTCTTGTGTTTTTCTACAATATCTCATGTTAATGGTTTAACATTGCTGTAATAGTTAGGATAAAATTAAATTTGCATAGCCCTCTACTCATTAGATTAGTGTAGGAAGTGATTTCCGCACACCTAGCTTCGTTTCAGTTGGTATCAGAGCTTGATCACCTTTGGTTTGGTTGTTGGGTAGGGCTTTTTTGAGCTCATCTTAGGTTGAGTGAGAGTCTATGTAGAGTATTTTGTATCTTATTGCAGCAAGGAGATGGCAAGCACATCTGGAAGATTTGAAGTGGAGAAATTCAATGGCAGTAATTTTGAGCTGTGGAAGCTCAAGATGGAAGACATGCTTGTAGACCAAGACCTTTGGGAAAATGTTAATGGAACTAAACTAGCTGCAATGTCACAAGATGAGCAGGATCTCAAGGATTGGAAGGCTAAGGGTCTCATAAGACTTAGTCTTGCTGATTCTGTTCTATTAAATGTCCATGAGGAGACTAGCACAAAACTACTTTGGAAGAAGTTGGGGGATGTGTATCAAGCCAAATCCCTAGTTAATAAACTTTTCCTGAGAAAGAAGTTGTATTCTCTTTGAATGGAGGATGGAGGATCCATCACTGAACATATGAATACCTTTAACACACTGGTTGCACAATTGACATCTATTGGTATGAAGATGGAGGAGGAGGATTGGTGTATGACCTTGCTTGTTTCTCTGTCAGACTCATGGGATCATCTTGTCATGGTTATTGGAAGCACCACATCCACATTCAAAATGGAAGAAGTTGTTTCTTCTCTATCGTCTGAAGAGATGCGGAGAAAGTCTTTTGAGGCAGTTAAAGAGGCCCTAGTAATTCGTGGAAGACCCAAGGAAAAAGGGAAGAAGAAGGAAAAGAAAGCTGAGAAGGGTAGATCCAAATCCTATGGGAGATCCAAATCTCCTGGAAAGTCCAAGACTCTTTGTTGGAACTAAGGCAAAACTGGACATTTCTCAAAGGAATGCATAGAGGAGAAGAAGAAGAAGAAGAAAGCTCTTGATTCAGATTCTGACAAGTCACAAGATGACGGTGATGCTTTCATCGCAGCCCTAGCAACCTATACATTTGAGGATGTGTGGCTAATCAACTTTGGTGCATCATTCCACATGACCTCACATCAAGACTGGTTCACTAAGTATGAGGAGTTTTATGGTGGAAAGGTGTATCTGGGTGACGACTCTCATATGAAGATTGTTGGTCGTGGAAGAGTCTCTATCCAATTCCCTGATGGTCGAGTGAAGGTGATTTCTGGGGTTATGCACATCCCAGGCTTAGCATGGAACCTGCTCTCTGTAAGTAGTTTTAATGATGCAGGTGTGCAGGTTGTCTTTTCGAAAGAAGGATGCAAGATGACTAGAGGAGTTATGGTGCTTGTTAAGGTTACTAGGAGAGGTACTCTATTTCAGCTACAGGCATACATTTCACAATGCAATAGTTCTTCTGACTCAAGGAAGAGGGCAGCTGTCACTTCATCCCCACCATCTGAACGAGCAGTGAAGAAATCTGTTGTTTCTAGTCTTGATGGTTGTAATTATGCATTGGAAGTTAAACTTCCTACTGAGAAGACAATGTTATGGCATAAGAGATTTGGCCACATTGGTGAGAAGGGTCTACGTACCCTAAAAAATAAGAACCTCGTTGAGGGGTTAGATGATTGTAATCTTGAGTTCAACTTTTGCAAATGTTGTATTTATGGAAAACAAAACCTTGTTCAATTTTACTCGAGTTCTCATAAGTCTTCTCGTGTGTTGGACCTTATTCATTCTGATGTGTTTGGTCCTATTAATGTTCCTTCATTATCAAAGTCTGTATATTTTGTTTCTTTTATAGATGATTATAGTAGATGGACATGGATTTATTTTCTTAGAAGCAAATCTGAAGTCTATAAAAAGTTTAAGGAGTTTAAGGCCTTTGCTGAAAATCAGACTGGTAAAAAGATTAAATGTTTGAGAACTGACAATGGTGGCAAGTTCTGTTCTAAAGAATTTGATAAATATTGCAAGGAACTTGGGATTGAAAGACATAAGACAACTCCATACACCCCGCAGAAAAATGGAGTTGTAGAGAGGATGAATAGGACACTGATGGAGAAGGCTAGGAGTATGCTTAGTGGAGCTGGCCTAGAACAAAATTTTTGGGCTAAAGCTATTACCATTACCTGCTATCTGGTAAACAGATCTCCTGCATTAGCTCTTGTTGGTAAGACACCCATGGAGGTGTGGTCTGGTAGAAAGCCTTCAATAAGGCATCTTCATGTTTTTGGTTGTGAGGCATATGCACATGTGCCTAGGGAGAAGCGGTCAAAGTTGGAGAACAAGTCTGTTAAGTGTATCTTCATTGGCTATGGTGTCAGTGTGATAGGATACAAGCTTTGGGAACCTCTAGCTAAAAAAGTGTTGTATAGCAGAAGTGTCATCTTCAAAGAGCTTACACCTTCTTCCACTGTTTTACAGTCCAAAGAAAAAGAAAAGAAAGAGGATGTTGTTTAGTTTCTTGCTACCCCTGAGAAGACTAAACAGAAAGACAATGTTAGACCTGATGATGAGGAGAGCTCTGGTAGATCTGAAATTTTAGATGAAGAAGCTAAACCTCAACCTCTACCCTTGAGAAGGTCTACATGGACAAGAAAGCAACCTGAAAGGTTTGGTTTTACATTACTTGATTCTAGTTGTGCTTATGCTTTAATCACTAATAGTTATGAACCTAGAACTGTGTTAGAGGCTTTGGACATGAAAGATGTAGGTTCCTTGAAGGAGGCCATGAAGGATGAAATGGCTTCTTTGGAAAAGAATCAAACTTGGGACCTAGTGCCTTTGCTTCCTGGACGGAAACCTGTTGGATGCAAATGGGTGTTCAAGAAGAAGATTAGTACAGATGGTAGTTTTGAGAAGTATAAGGCCAGATTAGTTGCAAAGGGGTATTGACAAGTGGAGGGTATAGATTATGGTGAGATCTTCTCTCCTATTGTAAAGCTGACATCCATTCGATTCCTGTTGTCTCTCACAATAGCTTATGACTTAGAGGTAGAACAAATGGATGTGAAGACAACTTTTCTTCATGGTGATTTTGAGGAAGAAATCTACATGTCACAGCTAGAGAATTACATGGTGAAAGGTAAGGAAAATTTGGTTTGAAAACTTAAGAAGTCTTTGTATGGTTTGAAGCAATCCCCTAGGAGATGGTACTTGAAATTTGATTCCTTTGTGTTGTCAATTAGATTTGTGAGATGGAAATCGGATCATTGTGTGTACTTTAAGTTTGATGGTGATCATATTCTCATTGTTACATTGTATGTTGATGATATGTTTCTCATTGGGAAGGGTAAGAATATGATTTCTGATTTCAAATCTTAGTTGTTCGCACAGTTGGAAATGAAAGATTTAGGGGCAGCCAGGTACATTCTAGGAATGGAAATAAGAAGAGATAGAGCTAATAGAAAACTTTGGTTAAGCTAGAGTAAGTATGTGAAGACTGTGTTGGATAGGTTCAGCATGGCAGATTGTAGACCATTGTGTGTTCCTGTTTCTTTAGGGACAAAGTTATATGTTGAGGATTGTCCAAAATCACCTAGTGAGGTGGAGGACATGAGCAGAGTACCTTATGCTAGTGTTGTTAGTAGTTTGTTGTATGCTATAGTCTACATAAGACTAGACATTGCCCAAGCAGTGGGAGTCCTTAGTCAATTTATGGCTAATCCTGGATGGGTTCATTGGGATGCAATTAAGCAAGTGTTCAGATATTTGAGGAGTACTTCTGAGTATTCCATTTGCTATCATGGTAATGTTACAAGACCTCCACATTCCATTGACATTCGTGGATTTGTGGATTCAAATTGGGTAGGTGACATTGACAACAAGAGATCCACTAGTGCTTATGTGTTTACACTATTTGGTGGTGCTATTAGTTGGATGAGTAAGCAACAACCTGTTGTTACTTTGTCCATGGCAGAAGCTGAGTATATGGTAGAAACTCATGCTTGTAAGGAGGCCATTAGGCTTAAGAGATTGTGTTCTGATATTGGTGTTGATGCAGGTTAGATCATGATTAGTTGTGATAGTTAGAGTGCAATTTGCCTTGCGAAGAAGCCAACTTTCCATGCTAGAACTAAGCACATTGATGTTCAGTTTCACTTCGTGTGAGACATGGTTGAGGATGGAAAGGTAAATTTGGAGAAGGTAGATACTTTGAAGAATGTTGCTAATGCATTGATTAAGCCAGTGAGCACACAGAAGTTCAGATGGTGTTTAGAGTCTATGGGCCTCTTGGCCTATAGCAATTAAATCATGTTATTCTATTGGCTCTTACAAGGTGTTTGACAAGTGGGAGAATGTTGGGAATTAAGGTGTCTCAACCTTGGTAATTCCTTACATTGTTAATGTTTGTATTTATTATTTAATTGCTTATGTTGTAAATATTTGTAAATTCCAATTGTCATATTGTGGGATGTGGCATGGTTATGTGTCAATCCTACATGGAATATGACAACTTGTAATTTTGTCCTCACATGAGGAGATAGGCGTCCCACTTTTTGGTAGGAGCATTTTTCCATGTGTCAGAATCTTCCATGTTGTGTATTGGAATGTTTGACCGAAACGGTTATGACAGATTCCTATGATGAATCTATGACATGTAAGAGTTGAAAATAGAAGGTTGTAAGACAGGTGAAGACATGTGTCATGAAGCATCTTTGAAAAAGGCATATTCGGGCACCCCAAGGTGGACTATGACATGTTGTAAGAGAATATGTTATTTATAGCCTATGTATGATAGATTCTCTTATAGCTGTAAGTTGTAACCGCTATGACAGATTCTATGACGGTCGTAATTGTCATAAGAGCATTTGTCATAGCCCATTTTAGAAATAGGCGACCCCTTTGGGATGGGAGCTATGGACAAGTGTCAGGCACATTCTACAATGTTGACCAAGTGTCCTTAGGCATGGGGTTTGGGGCATGAGGCCAAGTTGGATGCCCATTCCAAGAAAGGTCCAATATTGCCTTGTATTTTCTATATAAATAGGTGCTTGGAGAGGGAGTTGTATCACAGGTTTTATAGGTACTGTTATGCTACCGGATTGAATCCAGATATGAGTGTCAAAGACCACTGAAGCTTGCATTGCAAGTGTATTGTAAACATATTTCAGATTTGTTAATACATCATGCAGGTTTCTGAGCGTGGGGTTTTTCACTTGATAAGGGTTTTCCCCACCATAAATCTTTGTCTCTCTTCTTCTGTCTACTTTCTTGTTCTTGTGTTTTGCTGCAATATCTCATGTTAATGGTTTAACATTGCTGTAATAGTTAGGATAAAATTGAATTTGCATAGCCCTCTCCTCATTAGATTAATGTAGGAAGCTATTTCTGCACACCTAGCTTCCTTTCACATCTATCCCATCTCTTATAGCAAATGGGTTTCACCTTTGGTAGTAGTGCCAAAGGAAAATGGGAAATGAAGAGTGTGCATCAATTATAGAGAACTCAATAAAGCAACCTATAGAGACTACTTTCCACTACCCTTCATAGACTAGGTCTTGGATAATTTAGTAGGAAGAAAGTATTTCTCATTCATGGACAGATTCAGTGGATATAACCAAATACAACTAGTAGTAGAGGACTAGGACAAAACAACTTTTACCTATCCTTGGGGAATGTCTGCATAATGAGTTCTTCCCTTCGGGCTATGTAATGCTCCTGCAACATTTCAGAGAGTTGTTCTAGCCATCTTTTTTGATCTTGTAAATGATTGTGTGGAAGTTTATATGGATGATTTCATGATATATGGTTCCTCTTTTTATGAAGCTCTTAAAAACTCTGACAAAGTATTGCAACGATGTGAAGACCATCAGTTATCCCTGAGTCATGAAAAGTGTCTAATAATGGTAGAACAAGGGATAGTGTTGGGACACCACATCGTAGATGAAGGGATAAAGGTAGATCCTAAGAAAATTGAAGTGATACAACAACTAGAGACTCCAAAGAACCAAACTGATGTTAGAAGTTTCTTAGGACATGCTGGATATTAGTGAAGGTTCATAGAAAACTTTAGTAAAATTGCAGCCCCTATCTTCTCCCTTCTTCAAAAGCACGTAGATTTTGTTTGGACAATAGAATGTCAAACATCATTTCATATCATTAAAGAAAAACTCATTTCTACTCTAGTTCTATGTGGACTTAACTAAAACCTTCCCTTCCATATTTATGTAGATGCTTCCAATGATGCTATTGGAGCAGTCTTGGGTCAGGAAGATGAGAATGCAGGGAAGTATGCCATATATTTCATTAGTAAAAATTTAACTCCCACTGAATGAAATTACACCACTACAGAGAAAGAATTCCTAGTTGTGGTTCATGCAATCAATAAATTTTGACATTACATTATAGGGTATAAGGTAGCTATGTTCACAAACCATTCATCCATTAAGTACCTAATGAACAAACCTGTAGTGAATGGGAGAATAATCAAATGGTTATTACTTCTCCAAGAATTTAATGTAACCATCCTTGATAAACCTAGAAAATTTAATGTAGTTGCAAACTTTTTATCCTGAATCAAACAAGACAATGGAGATTGTCCCCCTATTCAAGATGAATTTCCAGATGAAAACTTATTTGCCATCTCTATTAAAACACCTTGGTTTGTAGACATCACCAACTATCTAACCACCTCTGAGTTTCTACCATATATTACATCAAAACAAAAGAAATGCCTCATTAGGGAAAGTGCCTAGTTCAAATGGATCAATGGTATGCTATTCAGAAGTGGAGATGATCTAGTTTTACGTCATTGTACCAAATCAGATGAAACATACAACATACTCAGAGCCTGCCATGATGATCCCTCCAGTGGACATTATTCACCAAAAAGGACATCTTACAAAATCTTAGGTGTAGGATATTATTGGCCCTCCATGCATAAAGGTGTAAACAAATATGTTCACCACTATGATGAATGCCAATGAGTAGGGAGACCTACTGCATCTAGCAAGATGCCTCTATAACCACAGGTGGTTTTTGAACCTTTCGAAAAATGGGGGCTAGACTTCACAGGTCCCATAGATCCTCCTTCACAGGGTAAAGAATAAATTCTAGTCTGTACTGACTACCTGACTAAATGGGTAGAAGTCCAAGCACTGAAAGTTTCTAGGGAAGAACAAGTTGCAGATTTCCTTTATAACAAGATCTTCCTCAAATTTGGAGCCCCTAGATCAATTGTCATAGATCAGTGACCCTAGTTTATGTCTAAAGTTTTATTAGCATTTGCTGACCATTTCCAAGTAAGCCATAAGAAGTCATCTCCCTATCACCCACAAGCAAATGGTCAAGTTGAAGTCACTAATAGAGAGCTTTAAAACATCCTAACAAAAATAGTTTCATCAGGGAGAAGGGACTGGGCTAGGAAATTGTATGAGGTAGTATGGGCCTATAACACAACCTAGAAATCAACCACCAATCTCACTCCCTATGAATTAGTCTTTGGGAAGAAACCTCTTCTACCTATTGAATTTGAACTACAAACACTCATAACAACAATGGAAGTGGGCTTGGACCTTGATTGAGCCCAGGTTGTGTTGGTTCCTCCAACTGATTGTCTAAAACCCCCTAAAGGTTAACCAATTTCTTATACTTAAGGATTTCAGGTCAGTGGCCAATGAACAGGATTACAACAAAAGAGTTGAAAAATCCTCTGCACTTTTGGTTCTACAAGACCAAGGTGGGTGTACCCTTTACAACACCTAAAAGTATTTCAAAGATTTATCTATGATTTTGTATTAAAACTGAAGGTTCTCAATGACACTTTACCAAGGAAATGACTGATTCCATCTAGATTGGCTTTATCCATTGGCAATACAGTTTAGACCATGATTGAGAATAAGAATTTATCCAAATCTATTCTTAAAAGAATAATAGAAATAGAAATGACTTTATTATGTTTGGGATGGATCCAAATCAATACATCAGGCCAGTGCAAGACCAATTCCTAATCCATTGGGTAATAGAGTCAAAGTTATGCACATCAAATGTATCATTCAAGCAATATTGTTTCATCACAAAATGGACCGACAACATTAACACCTTGCATTAATACCTCCTTCAATTGACATCATAGAATTATCTTATAAGACCATAATGCAGAAAAAGTTAGTAGAATGTCTTTCAAGCAAATTACTCCTCCTTGAGAGAAAGCCACAAAAACATGCACAATACAGAGAAACTATAACTGGATGAACTGCAATATCCTTGATATTCAGTATTCATATTAACTTCATGCAAATACAATATGGAGAAGGTTCCATAACTAGTGCAAAATGTATTCAACTTTGAAGAAACTCATTACTCTACAATTTGAACATAAGCTGAAATATAACTCTTCTTCTATTGCTCTAGATTACAACACAGAATACACTACTACCTAAAACTAAATATTCAAGAAAAAAACCCACAAAAATGGCCCTGATTTCCCATTTATAGAAACATGGGAGCAAACAAGCTACATGCCATGTATAGGAGTCACATTTTAACTTGACAAATATTGACAACAAGGTGCCAAAACAACCATCCCTAACCACTGACGCATGCTTCTCTGCAGTAAATCATTAATTTTAACAAATAGGAGCAACAAATTTTGTCATGTATGCTTTCTTACTATTGGCGTGTAGGCAAGGCATGTTTTTGAGGGAACGAGGATAACAAGGTGCTCTAACAGCTCAGCCCCTTCTCACATGCAGATACTTGTTCCCAAAACAAGAATCCTCTGCCTCAAATTTTAGACCGCGCCAGTGAACAAGGGAGTGCCCTCTAGGATCAACAGAGAAATGAAGCACCGGAAGCTGGGGTCCACTCATTATGCCCAATCCTAAGAGAGAGCAAGTCACTCAATCCTAATTGAGATATTTCCAACCACTTCAACCAATCAGAAACTAGAGGAGGTCACTCATAACTAGATTTGACAGTACCAAAATCAAAACTAGGAAGGAAGTAGTAGCAACCATAACTTTCCCTTCCACTTTCTCTTATTTCATCCAGGGGGCAAAGCTTCCTCAATTGTTTCCTGATATCTGTCAAAACTCAAGTCAGTAAGGGAGGGGAAGAGAGAGCAATGACACCTCTCTGCATCTATGCCTAGTCTAGGGACTCACAAGAATAGGAAGTTACAGGAGCCTGCAGACTAGGACAGAAAGTCCTCAACCAAATAAAAAAATAGGAAGGAGAAACGCTCACAGGAGCTCAATGGATGCTGCTGAACTTCCCCAATCTTATTAGATCCTCCCATCCCTTAGAAAAAACACCTCCAATTCCTTAATCTTGTAAGGAAATATCATCATCCATGAGAGTAGAGAAGAAAATCCCAAGGAATTGGATGGCGACCATAGCATACTAAAAAGATGGGGGCCCATATTATTTCCACAGAAGGAGATAGTGAATAGAATAACAACAAAAGCATATATTTATAGGGAGATTATATAAATTCCCACTCTCTAGATAATCACACTCTGTCCACCCACCCTATAAATTCATTTTAGACAGTACCACAAGAAGGACCCCACACATGCTTGAAAAATCCAATTGGAACACACACCCCAGAGCTCCTAATGCTGCAACATGAGCTCTGATACCAAGTGTAATTCGCCAACCTTTCACCCAGGACATTAGTTGTGTTAGGTCTCAAAAATGTACGGTTTTATACCATAAGAGGGTGCCAATCTCTTAACACATTTTTGGCTAACAAAATAGGGTTTATGCAATTGGAAACCCCCTACTCTTCAGGCTCTGCTAGGCCTAGGCAAGTGTACCTAAATGATAAAGTAGATTTGAAAGTCTAAATGGATTCTAATTTGGGCAATCTACTCACTATGGCACATAGGTGTGAGGTAGATGCAGAGCTTACTTACTAGTTTATAATGAAAGTGTTTGAATTATCAAGAGTGTGGATTAGATTTGAATAAAAATGTTCTAAAGTTGACTAGTGCCTAATCTATTGGGTGGATGGAGTCAATGGATGGATGATGATTATGGAGATAGATGTGTAGGATAGGTGGGTCTACTTTGCAACTTAACTCTAACTTGTTGGGCACTTGGAATGTTTGCACCTTGTACAAACATGCAGGTCTGTAAGTTACTATACTCTTCTTTAGTAATCCCAGTGATATTCTCCTAAATTACTGTGATCTCATGAAAGGACTTTTAATTCTTAGCCTGAGGTAAACCAATCACAATAATCATTTTAAAAGGATTTTAATCCTTCACAGGAACCAATCAACATGGATTATTTGAAAGGATGTCTAATTCACTCCAACCAGAAACTAATCAAGATAACCACACACGAATGACAAATGTGGCCTCACAAATTATATAAATTTGAATAACTTAAGAGAACCACTTTGGAGACAACACTAAACATTTAATCATGAAAATCAACACAACAGTTGAACACTAAAAATAGATCACCATTTAGGAACAATCTTCTCAATTGATTATACTTTAAAATTTATACATTAATAGCAGAAGTTTTTGAAATGGGAGTGGATGGGTGAAAGGTGATATATGGACATTATGACTGAATGGATGAGGCCATCCACTACTACTGATGATCATTGTTTTTCTTTATTTGATTTCATCTAGCATATATACTACATATTTTTAGATTTGTGACCCTTTATACGGCATTCTTCTCGGGTGCAGCCTTCCATTTGTCTTTTATATAATAAAGTATTTCTTAATGCTTTAACTTTTACTTCATTTCTCAACTATATTTTGGTGCAGGGCACCTAGCATGTTCTCTAGTCAAAATTTTGTTTGAATGGTCTCATTAATAAGAGACATGGTGGTTTTGTTGGGAATTAAGGTGTCTCAACCTTGGTAGTTCCTTGAATTATTTTGATTGTATTTATTTATTCATTGCCTATGACGTAAATTAATTGCAAATTCCATATTGTCATTTTGTGGGATGTGGCATGGTGATGTGTCATCCTACATGGAAGATGACAACTTGTAATTTTGTCCTCACATGAGGAGATAGGCATCCCACTTTGTGGTAGGAGTATTTTTCCATGTGTCGGCATCTTGGATGTTGTGTAAGGGAATGTTGACCGAAATGGTTATGACAGATTCCTATGACAAAGTTATGACATGTAAGAGTCAAAAATAGAAGCTTGTAAGATAGGTGAAGACATGTGTCAAGAAACATCTTTGAAAAAGGCATCTTTGGGCACTGTTGATGTATAAAATTACACAAGTTCCAACACCAACATGGGAAGTTTCAAGAAGGTGAGACTTGCTACTTGAAACAACCTCCAGATTTTAAAGAAGCTGGCTCTTCCTATTTCAATTAGGTTTTGAGTAAAGGGAAAGAGATAAATAGGATTACAGATACAATAAGCAAATCTAATTTATGGCAATGCACCTAAGTAAAAAAGTACTCCTTCAATTCAAAGCACAATGAAGCTAGTCTCAAGATATAGTTATATTAAAGACTAGATACTGCATGATCAACATAAACAGATATAATGAATATTATCAAAGGCTTATAACCAAACAACTTTACAAAGACACAGACGATATCAACCAAGGCACAGAACATAGTTCTTATTAATCTTCTAGAAACATAAAAGGCATAGAAACATGCACAGATATATCAACTTTCTTATCAAGAACAACAAAATAAAGGCAAAATGACATAAACTGGTCACAACAAAGTCTCTGGATCCTCTATTAGATTTCTAATTGAAAACTTATTCCAAAAAAGTAAAAGTCCCTTATTCTATTACAAATTCTACATATTTATAATCATAGACCTAACCCAAGATTGCCTGCAATAACCCGAATGTTCAACGGCCAAACAGAACTAAAGATTATTGAAAGTCCATGGTAGTTACGATCTTTTGAATCTGCAACAGCCATCCTTCCTATGCGCTCATTGGCTGGGGCATAATATTATGTGGCACACTAACTATATCAAGACTAAGACACATGGTAACACCTGCACACTTAATGCTCAAAAGAAATTATGATAGATGGCAGCATCAACAACCCGCTTCACTTAGAAAATGAGACGCAATATCAATGGGACCCACTGCATTCATAACTCATTACCCACATAGGAAATAAACTAGGACAGATGGTGGCATCTACAGCAAACAAGATAGATATGTGGCAACCTCTGATGACACAGTTGAAACTAATGAAACTTTTGAAGGATCCTTTGCAGCCGACACTTGTCACATTCCACTACAACTATGAATCAAAATGTTTCTACTACAAGAAGATTATGAATAAAGTAACCCTTTCTCTGCTATTGCCACGTGGCACCCTCTGCAAGTTTGAAACTATCTTTGAATTGTGGCCCACCATATATATATACCGATATCAATATAAATTCTGAAAAGGGACACGCGGCATCATCCGCATAAAACTCAAAAGGACACACGGTGGCACCTGCAAACATATAGCAAGAAAAGAAATTTTTTGAGATTGCTTCTGCTAGCAACACATGGCGCCTTCCACAAGATTGAAACAAAATGTAAAAAAAGATGTTACCCAATAGGTGGCACACTCCACAGCAAACAAGCTAACATGTGGCCACCTCTGCATAAAACTTGGTGCTTGTTCCATTGTTGTAGCTTTAACACTTGGCGCGACCTGCACACAGAAATACAAACACAAATATAATAAGCCACTGTAACTTTTATCGCAACACTGCTGAAACTGAAACAAAATGTAGAGTTACTTTAGATTTCTTGGTGACCATCAGGACTTCTGAGCCTACTCTGAAAGAACCCAAAAAATGACAAAAAGATATTGTATTAAAAATAAAACTTGAATTATAGATTTTGCAATGCTGTCTGATATACAGACCATTCTGAATTTGAGTGCCCTTGTCTACTCTACAGATCTTGAAAAGAAAAATCAAGATTAATTATATCTTTATGGGAAAATGTTTGCAAAATTTGTACCACAACCTTTAATTGAAATTCTAGCTGGGCCATAGGTATCAACACAGTTTCAACCTCCTTCACTGTTGATGAATCACTCAAACCTTGGAAAATTGTCTAATCATTTTGTTTGTTCAAAGAAGGGCCTTGATTTCATCTATCATCAACACTGTGTTACTATTTGGGAAAGGTGAAGGATGTCCCAGTTGCACCAAATCTTCTATGTGTTTCTTCATATTCTTTACTCCTTCCTTCACTATATCTAGGAGCTCTTGACAATTTGTGGCTACAGAATTGCAACTCAAAACCTCATTGACCTTTTTAGAAGCAATCATTCTATCATCAATACCTGCTACTGATAATGCCTCATCTATTGTGTCATACAAATTTTTCAACAAAAGCTGAGAGTTAGAAACCCTTAATGAAATAGTAGATAAAGTGGCTTGCACAAAAGTCTCTACCTTCTCACATAGCTGCTGAGCATTTAACAAAAAAGTCAAAGATGGCTTTAGCTGAATAATCTCCTCAGAGATTCTCTTCCATACTAAAACATATAGCTCTTTTACCAAATTTAGAAATCCTGCATTCTGTGGTCTATTAGCCAACTCAATTGTCAGTTGTTTTGTTCTTTATTGCTCAACCATGAATTGTGCCTGAGCTGCACTATTGGCATTTTGCTCACTCAATAATTTTTGTTGTAACTGTGTTGCCTCTTGCAATTTATCCTGATACTTCTTTTCTATAGTGGCTTTTTCCTATCTTAAAATAATCACTGCAGCCTTCTCCTATGCTAGCTCAGTCTTAAGAGAAGCAATCTAGGCATGTACAGCCTAATATATCTGTAAAGAAATAGTGTTCTACAATTGTTTGTTCAAATTATCAATCTTATTTATTTTAGACTGAATCTCCCAAGTGAGATTACTGCTATTCACTTTCTCTTGAGCCAAATCACTCTCTATCTTTTGTAACTTCTTAAACACTTTCAAATAGTCTGTAGCCATAGTAGTTGGAGTCTCATTCATCAGATCAACCCTGTCATGTGGCCTGAAGAGAGACATATCCATGGCCACTGCATTCATAGCATAATCTTGGGGTTGCATTTGCTCATTCAGTTTTACCACATTTTGGAACAAATGTGTCACTGTCAATGATTGGTGAATAGGGTCAAAGAGTGACCTCATGTGAGCCACAACAGGGCTTTTGTTTTCCTTCTTTCTCTTCTTTTCCATCCTAGCTTCTCTGGCCCATTTTGCTGTGTCTGCTTGAGCTTGGAAGGTGGGAGGAGATGCAATATAACCTCCATCAAAGGAGTGACCTTGAGGCAGGCCATAAGGAATAGCAAATAATTGTTGGCTAGGAGAAACTTGGGGTGGGGTCCATTTGGGCATAGATGGAGAAAATAATGGTAGGGTTATGGCTTGTGAGGACATGGCTGGTGCACTGGTAGTTAGGGCAGAGGTTTGTGTAAGCATAGCAAAAGTGGCAGGAGACATGGAAACCTGATTATTTGGGATTGCCACTCCTAAATAAGAAGAAAGAGACACAAGAGAGAAGAGAGAAGAAGTACTTACTTGACCCATGGAAGAGATAACTATAACTTATTGTTGCTATGGTACTGTTACTTCTTCTTCTTCCTCTGGCAGGATCAATCTCCTTATTTTCAAAGGCCTCTCTATTGTTTCCTCTGCTTCTTCATCTTCAATATTTATGACCACTGGTTGTTGCAAAGGGAGCATTCTAGAACGCCTAGATGCCGAAGCTGTATGAGTTCCTAGAAATGGTGATGACATAACTCCTTTTTGCTTCTCTAAGGTGCTAAGGGATTGAGGCCATGAAGACCTAGGATCAGCAGACGACGCTTGTCCTATTTCTTGCATTCTTGGGGCCTCCTCTATTTCTTCCTTTGATTCCTCACCCTTCTTCTAAATTTTGCTTGTGTCTGGACTTGAGACTGGGGATGGATGCCACTCATCCCAAATTGACTCCCATGTCTCATCATTTTCAACATTACCAAATGAATGTGTAATCTCAGAGATCTCTTGCCTATATTTCCAATAGGCTTCAATCTTTTCTATTCTCCATTCTTTTGCTTTTAATGATTTCTTTAGACCCGAGGTCATTTTTAGCTTAGGGTCATATTCTTTCTCTTTGACATAGAAGTTTTCCCATGGCCTAGTCCCCTCATAGGGAAAATTAGTTAATTCTACATAGAGATCTAGGCTATCTTCTTTTGGAGACCTCCTATCCTCCTAGAATGGGTGTCCTTCATGTACCATCTTGGCATGAACCTTATTATTTATTATCCAGAAAGCTAGGAAACTATCTAGGTCATATTTCCATTTATCTTCTATAATAAGAAAACCAAGGGCAGCTAATTTCCTTAGTAAGAGGCTCTCTGTTCCTCTAACTTCAATTGTCATGTTTCCTCTGGCCTATGGAACGTCATACATCTTTTTCTTTCTTTTCTTGTGGCGGAAATCATTATCTACAATAGATACTTGACAGGTAACCTCTAATAATATGACCCTAGGGGTAAAGACTTTAGGCAATAGCATAGGTTCTCCATTGAAACAATGGACTCTGATTATGGTAGTGTGGGCTACAAAGAAGTATCACAGGGGATTGGACAGTTGGCTAGGAAACCCCTTATGCTCTGTGTCATCCTATGTTCCATAGGTTTGAGACTTAACTAGCCAAAAGTAGGGGCAACAAAAGACTCATAAAACTCGTAGGGGTTTGAGGTATCAGATAACACATGTGTCCATGCAGACACAAGAATGGTTCTACTATGATCTGAATTTGAGTCATACATATTTAAGGGCATATGCTGCATGAAAAGACCAAAATTTTGATACAACATAAGATGGAACAGGAATGCAGAATACTTGAATGCTCGTTTTGTTTTGAAATTGACAAGCTGGTCAATCATGGCTACAGCAATTTGCTCTAAAAAATCTAGCTGATACTCCTAAGATTTATCTACAGTTTTCATTCTGAAAATGATTGCCAATTGCCAGTCATGAACTATGTTGTCCTCCTTCATTCCAAAAATTAAAGCTATCATTAAAAGAGCATCCTGAACATCAAGGTTAAATTATGCATAGCTAGTGGGTTGTGTGGGCATATGAGTATTATCTTCACCTAGATGCATCTCTGAATTCAGGAATTTCAGTGTGCTATGTAAGTTCATCCATGTGCCTTGCATCTTGGCAATTGTTGGAAATGTTTCTGTTCTATCATATTGTAGGGCCAGCATGTCCCTTATGGTCTTAGGCATAATATGAACTATGAAAGGGCCTTGTTGAATAGAATTTGATGGTGCATGAAATAGCTCCGCACACAATTCAATCAGCTTGGGACAAGGGTGTACATTTGGAACTAGGAACTGCACCAATTGAGAAGTCCATATTCTCATACCAAAAGTTTCATACTGCCCCTTGTTCGTTTGGATGAGGCACCTATGATGTGCTCCCTCTCAGAGATTCTTGGTGTTCTTTTGAAGAGGTGTATCATATATATTATCTGCATAGTCTTTTACTTGATCTGGGTCAATAGATAATCCTACTTTAGGAACCCTTGTTCTTGGATAGGACTTCCTTGGTTACGCAGGTGCTGAAGCATATGACTTGTTCATCAATTTATTAGTCGACTCAAAAATTCCAAGTCCCTCTCATGGTGACTATGTCTCAGACATATCTGTATCTTTGTGAGAAGATTTAAGAAAGTTTTGACATAGAAAATAGAGCAAAACTATTTAGCAGAGTTGTACTTAGTTGAAAAGTGCTTGTGAGGATCAGAACTCAGACGCGACAGTGATTTAGGGCAGGAAGATAGAAGCAAATGACACTTTCAAGGACTTAATACCTAGCTTATAGGGCCTTATGGAATCAATAAATGTCACATCCCATCGTATTAATGGCATTAATGCTAGGAGACAGTTAATGTATCTTTTCAAAATCTGCATCAGATGGAGTGTCAGATATGCTATGGGAGTGGCTATCTTTCTGAAAAAGTGTGTACCTCCCTAGAATTTTGGGGATTGTTGAACAACCTTAATAAATACAAGGACTAAAAGAGAAGGGGCTTTGCACTACTAACACGTGTTCACTGAACACTTATTTGAAAGGGAAAGGGGGAAAAAGAAACATAAATAACTAACTATGATACATGACGAGCCTCTGCTTAGGTGAAATGTTTCAGAAAGATTCCATTTACTAGAATCTCTTCAGGTTCTCCATTCATGGTTTCCATCTCAAATGAATTTTGTTTCTTACAAGAACGGACCTTATAAGGGCCTGTCCATAATGATTCAAATTTGTTGTGTCGACCTGACTTGGTAGCTCTTTCATCCCACTTCAATACTAGAGAGCCAACTTTAAAAATGGGATTAGAAGTCTTCTTGTCAAACCAATTCTTAACCATTTTCTGATGTTTCATTATTGATTTATGTGCCTTTTCTCTCTTTTCTTGGACTTCCAATAGCTCGGCAAGTGTGACTTGCATTGGGCTATTTTCCTCAATTTCTATCTGCTTCAACAACTATAAAGCAGGAATCTGTAAACTTAGTGGCATTACTACAGGTTTACCATAAACCAACTCATAGGGAGACATTTTAGTTACTTTCTTTGGTGTGATCCTGTCAGCCCACAGTGCTATATTAAGTAACTTATGCCACTCTCTCTGATAATTAGTCCCTATCCTTTTTATGAGTCTGATTAGGTTCTTGTTAGTGGACTTTGCCAAACCATTACCTTGTGGGTAATAATTTGAAGAAGTCTTCAAATATATCCCATTTCTTAAAGCAAACTCAGATAATTTAGTTCCCAAAAATGCTTTAGCATTATCTGATATAATGGTAATGTTGGAAAGAGACACTATGTGGCTTCATGAGTATTGTCATTTATGGCAACAAAGTCTATCCCACACATCCACAACACATAGTATGCCTATACCAAAAATCAGATTGAAGATTGTTTTGGTCCAGTGAACAAGAATGGAGAATGCAACAAGGTCTGACAATCAGGTCCAAATCTCTCAGATGGTGTAACTCAAAAAGTTGTGGACTTGGACAAGTCAAGAGGAGTATCATGACTACTATATTCTAGAGATTGAGCCTTTGGTGAGAAAGCATGGAAAAGATATGAGCATCTAAGTGTTAGGTTCCAGACAGGTAGAGTAGACTGAGGAAGAACTAACTGGCAGAGTATTAGACTTCAATCTGGATGAGTAATTGATGTTGATCAAGCTATTTGAGGGATCATACATTGTTGGCTGACATGATTGATGACTTCAATGCCTATGTTTTTGATACGCATCACAAATCAAGCATGGATTCAACCAACAGATCAGTAATTTGTAAATATCTTGAGTATTTTGGTTGCCGACTAGAAAGTTGTTGAAATCCTTGGTATAGATATATATACCCAATGGATTCCAGTATGAAGGTGTGTGTGTGTTTAGGTGTGATAAAATAAAGTGCAAAGAAAGGTAGAGATAAGTGAGGAAGTAGCAATACAAGTCCGGTATGTGACAGAGTAGCAACACTAGAGTAGAGGAAGAATGAAGTGCATTAGATCAGTATATTGTGCCTAACTGGAACTGAACTCTAGCATTTGTAGATGCCTCTTATTAGTTCAAACACCTGGTTACCTTCTATAAGTTCTATAGACAGTGAGTCTCTTATAGGTAGTGTGCCCCTTGTGAGTAGTGTGCTTAGGCAGTGAGCCCTAATTGGTAAGTGCCATTTTGTACTTCTTATTCTTTTAATAGAGAATACAATCTTGGGTTAGTCACCTTGTGGTTTTTCCCTTAACAGGGTTTTCCATGTAAAAATCCTTGTGTTATGTGTGTTGATTTTATTTCTGTTCTCATGATTATATATGCTTATATGTTTTGATGTTGCACAAATTATAAATGAAGAAAAGAAAGTTAAGATAAAAGAGATAATTGATTCACCCCCCCTCTCAGTTATCTACCTTGTTTCCAACAATTGGTATCAGAGATAAGTTCCTCTAAACAGAGCCTAACAACTTGAGGAAGATCTAGGAATCTCAATGGATATGTATGGTATGAAGGAACAACTTCAGTCTTCCCTAGATGATCTTGAACAATCTCACTGTGAAGTCAATAACTTGAGAGAAAGACTCAAACAAGCTAATGATTGCATAAATGACCTAAAAGAAAAACTGAGTATCTTTGTGAAAAAGAGAGAGGAACTACTTCAAAAATTAGCAAGCCAGAGTGAAGCCAATGATACTAATGAAGATCTGAATGAGAAAATAAAGCTATGTGAGAAGCTATCAAAAGAGGTCATTATGGTAAGGCATGAGATGGAATCAGGGGTTATGAGATTCACCCAAGAAATTGAAGAGAAAAGGAAAATTGAAGATAATCTAAAATAATCCCTCAAGGAGAAGATAGAGGACTGCCACAAAATGGACAGAATAATCAGCCATCTTGAATCTAATCTTGAAGAAGCTAGAGATAATGAAGAACAACTTGAGAATCAGATAGACACTCTTAAACAAGATCTTCAAACAACAAATGAATACAAAGAGAAATTCAAGATAAGCTCAGTTCAACTTGAAGTTCTTCTTGAAAGCCAAAAGAGGGTAGATGACAAGTGTGGCTTGGGCTATGAGAAAGGTGAAAGCTCCGAATCTAGTCAGAAGAACTTTGGATCAGGAAATCAAAGAAACATGCCTAGAAGACCTCTAGTAAGGCAACCAAATGCTCAAAGATATCCATCCTTCAATGGATACTACTTCAATTGCAACAACTTTGATCATAAAGCAACTCAGTGCAGAAGGAGAATGAATCAGACTAATCCATCCTTCTCCAGACAATGTTTCAACTACAAAAGGTATGGTCACAAATCTCATGAATGCAGAAATATGCAAATAAACAATTCATTCAATGGTAGATGCTTTTCATACAATAGAATGGGACATATGGCTAATCAATTTAGATCAAGAGGATATTAGTCAAATATGCAAAGAAATTTTGTTTGTTACAATTGCAATAGATCCGGTCATATTGCCAAATTTTGTAGAAGTAAAAATCAAGATAAAAAGGGTCCGGTGCATCATAATCAAAATCAAGATAAGGGAAAAGGAAAAGTGAATGTGGATGAAGTTCAAAGGGAGATGAACAAGATTTGGGTGAAGAAGAGTACAAAAAAAGTTGGGGATGGATCCGCACCGAAATCTGGTGCTGATATTCCTTCCAAAAACTAAACCGATGAGCTCTAGCTCAGGGGGAGTCACAAAGAAAAATAAATTCCCCCAGCCAGTCAATTGGTGCCTAAATTTGGCACATGGAATGCTACAGATTAAAGGGTTCTTAGAAAAATATCTAAATAACCCTCAGTAAAAATATGAAAGATCCGCATGGAGTTTTGCAAGAGTTTAATCATCCAAGATTGATCTGGTTTGACAGCCATCCAGTAAAGTAGGATTTTCACAGATAGATCTGGTATGATTCAAAATTGATATACTTTGATCTGTGGATCTATGGCATGATTGGAGAAAAGAAGATACATTCTCAATCCTCACTGAAAATCATTCTAAGTACAACACAGTGATTCGAAAAGATCTCTCTCAGAACAGGGCAACTAGATAACTTAAGTTGTGCATTTATTGCAAAAGGAAATTAGGGTTTGACAAAGAATAAGAGGGTTCTTTCACTCATCATTTGTACATTTGAATTCGAGAAGAAGAAAAGAAGAGCTCTGCATCAAGTTTCTACAACTCTCTCAAAGATCAACTATAAAATCCAATTCAACCAGCGATTCGTTCCGGCTCTTATTTCAAACCCTAAAGCGTAAAAAGGTACTTCCATTCTGAAAATATCTCTCTGAATCTTTTGCAAAATGGCCACTCCAATGGTTGTTAAGATCACTGATAGGCTACACCCAAAATTCAAGAAACACCCCTACAAATCCGTAGAAGTTGATCCTTTAGGTGCTTTTTCTAGCATTCTACATGGGGTATTCCACGTAGAAGATGTTAGGGTCTACATCCACGCTAACATTGAGGAATTTGGAGAATCTAAGTTGATGGACATCTATCATAAACAGTTAATAGATGAAATTTTTAAACTCAAACCTCAATTCAAGGCCCTCTGGGATAAGCACTTCAGACATTGCATCCACTTTCCCTGTTTCACAGAAGATGATTGGGTCTGGTATGTCCTTAGCAGAATGCATGATAATTTCATGTGGTTAATGAAGCCTTTCAAGATAACAAAAGATGCCATTAGGGCAGTAACTAGATTGCACTCATCCAGTGGGTTACCTGCACTCAAATCTATCAAGAACCAAATACTAACTGAAGCTACCAGATCTAAGTTTGACAAGAGAGCAATGACCATAGATGACATCACAGATCTGGATGTCAAATTTGCCTCAATGATAATTGGGTATAAAATCTATCATTCTAGCAGGGAGAATTCTGTGTCTAGGACTACAATATATGCAGCATATACGATGTTGAGGGAAAATACAGATTATGACCTATGTGACCTTCTTTTAAACTAACTGTTAGAAAACCTGCAGAAGATCAAGAAGGATAAGAAAAACTCATTCAAGTATGGTTGTTTAATACTGTGTCTATTCTTCTACTACATGAATGAGCTGCCCGGATCAAGTGGTTGGGTTTGGCAAAATGACAAACTGATTGCAATACAGATTAGGGACTATATGTATGGACTTGGTGATGCTAAAGCTCAAAGCACGGTGTAACACCCAATTTTGATTTCACCCTAAAAACTAAGTTTAACCAAAGGTAATAATAATTTTTTTTAAAAAGTTTAAAACAGAAAAGTAATTTGATTTCTAATTTTTAAACAAAGTAGTTCATCCATCGACTAACAATAATCATGAAATTATAACTTATACAAAAGGATATATCCATCTACAACATTAAACAATATGTTGATTAAAGTTACTTAGAACAATTCCAAAATAGAAACTTACCAAAGTCACTGCATCTCGATTGTCGACCATCCAAATTCAAGTCTTAGCAATCCTCAGGATTATAGAAGAGAAAGTATCTTCAAGGAGCTTAACCTCCAACCACAGACTGTTGGTCTCCCACACTCCTTCCTATCCGGAAGTGGCCCTACCCTACTCAAAGAGGATAGACTTAGGATAACCAATGGTGTTTTCCATCTAAGTACTGGTGTTGTGACCTACATAACTTATTATCATGGAATCCCCTAGATACCCTCTAGTCAAGCATGACCACTCCACAAGCTACACCATCTAGTCACAGTGAACTATTAATGCGCTTGAGGCACATGCATTACCTTGGCCAAAGGATTTGAATATATTTAGCCTTGTATCAACACAAGTAATATGTTCACCCACCCCAACTTGACTCAAATTAATCACAATCCTACATTTACCTATAAATAAGTTTAAAATAACGACCTCGATAACCTCAAGGTGTTCAAAACTCATCATGCATTAACGCATGGCAATGAGGGTTACTCACTCTCTACTTAGCTCATGGAGACATTTCTGTCCACATGGTCAAAGAATGGGTTCCTAGCTTATTTATCAATCAGATAATGCTATAAGTTAGTACAATGATCTCTAAGTTAGCCCACTATTTAAATTATCCACTCAAGAGTGGTCACTAAACTCATCTTTGTTGTTTCGGAAGAGTTATACTATAAACCAATTTATAAAATACAAATATTCAAAGACCCTAAGGAAAAATTAAACACTCTTAAGAATCTTTCTCGACCTATCAAAATCTTCGACATAGCTTAATCTTTGACAATCTAAGCATTTAGAAACCCTATCTTGTTGTTTCTAATAGCAAGAAGATTGCATGCAAGTCTAGGCTATTTACTTGACTAAGGACTCATTATATTTGTTCTAAAACTTCATTATTTTAACTTGTATGGCTGTAAAGTCCAAAAAGTAAGTCTATACCTTCTCTCGGAGACACAACAATTTGAATACTTTAATAGCAAAAGAGTTGTTTACAAAGACAAATGGACTAAAACTTGTTCTCATTTGCAGCAAGGTTAGTAAATTCTCTATGGTTGACTGACCATTTTAAACTTAGAAACTAAAGAGGATGGTGAAGTCTTGCATGTTTCAGCATACACTTCACACCATTGATACTCCTCTATCAATGGATATCACAAAACAAATCTTTTACTCTAAAATTAGTTGTCTTTTAAATTTGACAGAACCAAGCAATTATATTCGGCTGGCCATATGAGAACTCATTCCATGTCGACCTAGGTTTTGCCACTGCAGCTTGATAGCTGTGAGTTGGTTTTTGACCAACACTAAGTCTAAATTGCACTCTTCACATATCCAAAAACCTCCTAAAAATTGAACCAACGACTACACAATAAACTCGACCTTCGAAGTTGCTTTGAAGAACAATGTAATACGCTGTTTCTCGACTGTGGTGCGATGCAGGGGACAAAAGCATTGCTTCCATTTTGCAGGTGAAGAAAACACACAGGCTATAGTTGGTGACAATTCACACTTTGCATCTTTAAGCAAATACTAAGTTCTATCATAATGTAAGTAGAGTCATTACTTAATATAAACATATCTGAAAACTAAGACTGCACAGAGATGAGATGAAGAGAACCTGAAGATAATCTCCTATGTCTATTTGCAGAACGGTCCAAGAAGCTCATTCTTCTCTTAGCCGTTCACATTTGCTTCAAGCTCGGTCTCTTCTCCGCTTCCTCTCTACGTTCTCCCCCTCTAATTGACTCCCCTACCCTCTAAATCCTGTCTAACTATGAAGGAAAAACTACCTCCCCACTCACAAGACCATGCCTAACAATAAGGGTAACTACCTGGCATGCATAACATTCTCCTCCTTATGCGACCACTACCAGAAATGGTTTGGCTTTTTCCACACAACCAACGATTACTCTCCAAAGTGGAGCTCCATACTTCGTGAGGTGGCGGTTGACAGTTTAAACCAGTTGTCACACTACTCATATTCACTTATGAGTATAAATCAAATCCAAAAATGATGAAAAATGGCTAGGCTGACGACCATCATAAGGTTTAAAGCTTGAAGGTAAATAGATTATTTTGAAATAAAAGACATCATAGAAAGGACTTGAGTGAGTCTCTTTTGAGCTACTGCCCGATTACCAACATCACAAATGAATAAAGGAATTATCTCAAAACGACAATTTAATTATAACTAATATAATATTGTATATTCCAATACAATACGATCAAAGGTACTACACACCATGGTCTCAAGATTTAAAACATCATTTAAACCTTTTATTATACGATAATAGCCCAAAATAGAAACAATTCAACATCCGTCGAATTTCGTAAGTAGACGTTTACATCATACGCTCGTAGAGCTTTACAATGATAATGACGAATTGAGCATAAATGCAAAACAAGGTTTAGGGTCGACTTACACACAACTTTCAACTTTTGCGCCGAACCACTGAGAAGACATGACTTACAACTCAACCTCAAATATATACATATATATACATATAAACAAAATATCGGTCATCCATATTTGACGACATGATTCAGAGTATTACGACACCGATGTCGATTTCCCAAACTCAAAATGACATCTTACAAAAGAAGAAAGACCTATTCTTGTAAACTTCAACATCTCATCTAAAATTGACTTAGCTCGAAATCAAAGCTTAACTCAAGGCATCTAGGTTTATCTACCTGATAATCGTTTTCAGTGGCAAGCATCCATGGGTTTTTCTAGAGTCTATTCTCTCTTTCTCAAAGATATTTTCTCTACTTCTTTCTTCCTAGTGAACATGTTCCATCTATTCCTGTCATTGACAATCTCACTATACAATTTATGGTTAGAGTACCAATGTTCTGATCAAAACACATTTATATCAAATCATTTCATTTTCATATCGAAAGACATTTTAATTCATAACATCAAATTGATCATAATCAAGTAAAATCCATAATTTCATAAAATTAACCTTTTCTATTCATATCATCATTTTCTATGATGTTAAAACATATCCACATAACTGTACTATTTAAGAAAAAGTAAATAGTAATATTGAATCCAAAAAGGGGATGTAACATATCTTTCCCCTATAGAATCATCGTCCCCAATGATTGAGTTTACCAAGCAAAATCTTAACATAAAACAAACTTTTATAGTTTAACATTAATGTTTTTGAAAAGATAAGGAAATCTTTGGTAGATGTCATTATAGTCTTCCCAAGTGGCGCTATCCTCGCCATATTGGTCCAAATTAATTTTGCATTGCAAAACCTCTCGATTACGCAAACGAAGTTTATAGATTTTGAGCACCTTTAGTGGCTCGATCGCAACCACTCCTGGCTCTTGTATCTGTAAGGAATTCCATTTAAGAATGTGGTCATTACCTACAAAATATTTCGTTAAGTATGAAACATGAAAAACATTATGCATTTTGGACAAGACTGGAGGAAGAGCAATTTTGTAGGCCACTGGACTGATAATCTCAAGGACTTCAAAAGGTCTGACATATCGAGGAGCCAACTTTGATGATTTACCAAATTTGATTGAGCTTTAATGGGGTTTCACTCACAAAAGAACTTTCTCACCAACCAAGAAATGTCTAGGCACCCGTTTGCGATCTGCATAACGTTTTTGCCTGTCATTGGCTTCTGCCAACCTCTTTCTAATCATTTTCACTTTTTCTTCCATATCTACAAGCATTTTAGGTCTAATGCTTATCCTATCTTCTAGCTTATCCCAGCTTATAGGAGTTCTGCATTTCCTTCCATATAATGCTTCAAACGGTGCCATCTTAATGGCAGAATGATAGGAGTTGTTATAGGCAAATTCAACAAGAGGTAAATATTCCTCCCATCTGTATTGCTGGTCCATGCAATACATTCTTAAAAGATCCTCTAAAACTTGATTAACCCTTTCTGTTTGTCCATCAGTTTTAGAATGGTAAGCAGTACTCATATTGAGTTTAGTCCCTAGTGCTGAAAATAAAGTTTGCCAAAACTGAGAGGTTAGTCAAGCATCTCTATTAGATATAATCTTTTCAGGTACCCCATGCAATCTGAATATTTCTTGCACAAACTTTTGAGCCAAAATATGAGCTCCATCTATCAAATTTCTCAGTATAAAATGTGCTACCTTGGTTAGTTTATCTACAACAACCAAAATTGCATCATGTCTATTCTTAGACATTGGTAATCCTTGAACAAAATTCATACTAACTACTTGCCACTTCCATTCTAGAATATCATGTAGGTATAACAATCTAGCAGGGTGTTGGTGTTCTGCCTTCACTCTCTGACACTCCAAGAAATTTGCCACAAACCTTGTAGCATCGCTTTTCATTCCTTTCTAGAAATATAGCGGTTTGACATCAACTAAAAGTTTTCTTACTCCTGGGTGTCCAGAATAAGGTGCACAATGAACTTAATTCCAAACAAGGTTTCTTAGTTCAACCAAATTAGGAATGTAGATTCTTCCCTTAAATCTCATCAATCCATCTGACTCAAAACAGAATCCATTATATCTTGGATCCTTAGGGTTTGATTGTAGAGCTTGCTTCACCTGCTCGTAATATTCATCTCCAGATAAACTTTGCAATACTAACTCTTTAAAATTAGCATGAATAGAGATTATAGAAGCTATGTGTCTTCTTCTGCTTAAAGCATCAGCTACTCGGTTTCCTTTACCTTTGACGTAAGCAATCTCAAAGTCGTAATCTGATATTAATTCTAACCATCTCCTTTGTCTTGCATTGAGATGAGGTTGTGTAAATATGTAATGAAGACTTTGATGATTTGATTTTAGTATAAGAGTCTTTCCCAACAAATAATGTTGCCACATCTGAAGGGCGTGAATCACTGCTGCCAGTTCTAAGTCATGAGGAGCGTAATTCTGCTCATAGTTTTTCAACTTTCTTGATTCATAGGCTATTACACGCCCATTTTGCATAAGCACACCTCCTAATCCTTCTCCTGAGGTATCTATAATAACCTCAAATTGTCCTTCAGGGTCAGGGATTTTCAAGATTGGTGTTGTTAACTTTTCTTTTAACAAATCGAATGCCTTTTGACATTTGTCTATCCAAAAAAACCATTTTCCTTTTCTCTGCAAACAAGTTATTGGACTAGCAATACTTGAAAAATTAAAAAAAAAAATTCTGTAATATCCAGCCAATCCCATAAAACTTCATACTTCTAAAACATTGGAAGGTACAGGCCATTCCATAATAGCCTTAATTTTAGCTGGGTCAACTGATATCCCTTCTGCTGATATAGTATGTCCCAAATACTGCACTTCTTTCTAAAAGAAAGTGCATTTTGAGAGTTTCACATACAATTTGTGTTCTCTTAATCGTTGCAAAACAATTTGAAGATGTTGTCTATGCTCCTCCTCATTTTTGGAATATATCAGAATATCATCTATGAAAACTAGGACAAATTTATCAAGGCAATCTCTGAAAACACTATTCATGAGATTCATGAAAGTGGCTGGTGCATTAGTCAATCCAAATGGTAACACAGTAAACTCATAGTGACCATATCTTGTTCTAAATGTAGTCTTGTGAATATCTTCATCTTTCAACCTCAACTGATGGTATCCAGATCTCAAATCTATCTTAGAAAATACTAATGAACCACGCATTTGGTCAAATAGATCATCAATACGTGGCAGTGGATACTTATTCTTTATTGTTGCCTTATTTAGCATCCAATAATCTATACACAGTCTAAGGGTTCCATCCTTCTTCTTGACGAAAATAACTGGAGCTCCCCATGGTGATACACTTGGCCTAATTAGATCTTTAATCAATAGCTCCTGCAATTGAGCCTTCAATTCCATAAGTTCGGTAGTGGTCATTCGGTATGGAGTTTTAGATACCGGCTCAGATCCTGGTTTAATATCTATGGCAAAATCAAAGGTTCTTTTTGGAGGCAAGCCTGGCAGTTCCTTAGGAAATACATCACTGAAATTGCAAAGATATGGGTATTTTTCCTCAAATGTTTGCTTCTCTAAGGCTTCCTCTACTAGGTCCATTTTGACTGCAAAAAGTTGGCATCCCTTACACCTAGCCCACTTTAATTGCTTTGAAGAAATAGATTTGATCCTTATTTCCCTTTGAATACCTTAAAAATTTACTTTATTTCCTTTATCATCCAAACACTCAATTGTTGTATGAAAACAATCCACCTTGGCCCTATGTCTCCACAACCAATTCATTCCTAAGATGACATCATAGGATCCTAAAGGTCCTACAAATAAATTTACCTCAGTGGAGAAGTTTGAAATATCAATCTTAGCTTCGAACAAAGATTGCTCTACCTGAGCCTTTGAGTGATTTGCATATTCAACTGTCCACGGTTTTGACATAAAACTAGCTCTTCTAGGAAATTTACTTAAGACTCTAGATGACACAAAAATTTCTGTTGCACCAGTATCAAACAGAATAGAAATAGGAACTCTAAATAATGTACCTGTCATCTCAATGGGAGTAATCTGATACTCAACTTGTCAAATGTCAAGGGCGGCATGAATCCTTTGTTGAAACGCTTCCTGCTGTGAAGGAAGTACCATGTTCCTAAGTTGCCCGTTCTTCTTTTTATTAGGACAACGGTTGGCATAATGGTCTCCATCACATGAAAAACAACCTCCAATTGGTCCTCTCTTCTTGGATGGTCTACTCATAGCATCATCGTTCCTCTTAAAATTGTCATTTTTCTTAAAGTCTTCATTTCTTCGCTCATTACCAACTCCCCCTTTGTTTTTCTAATTTCCATTATCGAACCTCCTGTTTCCATATCCTTTATCATTCTTCCTTTTATATGTCTGATCATTGAAGTTCTTATCAAATCTCTTACGCTTCTTTTCACAATAATAAGAAATGGATTTGATCTTCTATTTCTGTTTAATTGCTTTTTCATACACCTGGTCCATTGTGTTTGGACCATGCACCTCCACCTCACTTCCAATCTAAGGATTGAGTCCCATAATAAATTTTCTTATCCGAAATATTTCATCCTTTTGATATTGAGGAACATACTTCAACAATCTAGTAAAATTTTCTGCATATTCAACCACAGACAAATCACCTTGCTTGAGATTTTGGAAATCTATTAGCTTTTGATCAAAATAGAGCTGTGGTAACCACCTTTTTTGGAAAAGTTCCACAAATTCATTCCATGTCACCTTCAAGGGGCTTAAATCCAGTTCCATTTTCTTGTTCATCCACCAAGTGGATGCTTCTCCAGATAGCTGATATGCTCCCCACACTGCCTTCGTGATCTCAGAATAATTTCTGATTTCAAAGTTTTTCTCCATTTCTGTTAGCCATGCTTCTGCTGCATCACTAGTTTTCGTTCCATCAAATTTGGGAGGGATAATCTTTTTCATATCCTTAGATAGTTCTAGTGCAAGTTTGTCTTTTGTCTCCCTCTGAGTTTCACTATCATCTTGGTTCTCACTTGATGTGCCATGTTCTCGTTGTTTACTTTTACTTGCATTATTAGAATACTCATTTTCACCTTCTGTATTCCCGATTTCATTCACTTTCTGTTCCAATTTGCCCAAACTTTCCTTAGTTTCAGTAAGCATATTAAGAATTCTGTCCAATTTATCGATGGAGTTTTCCTAAGAGTTGTGACCTTCCCGATCTTCTCTCTCATTAAACTCTGATTAATCCATGTTTATTTGTTTTCTCACCTATTTTAGCAAGTACTAATCAGTTCTATGATTTATCATTTTAAATATTATCAAAACATAGCAATTGCTCATAACCATAGTTATTCTCAAACCAAAATTTGTCTTTATTATACTTTGCATAATAGTATATACATTCTTTAAGGATAGACATATTTCATGTTTCACTCAGTATTTACAAGAGGGTTGTACCCTTCAGATTCATTGTCCGACACATATTCATGAGGTGTATAGCCTCAGATTCACTATCAAATGATAGTACAATGATTTCAGCTCTAGGTGGTATACGGGGATCTCTAGTGATCATTGGTACACTAATAGGGCAGCAATTGACCATAATTCCAGCTACCGTCCTAGATGTCTCTAGGAGTTCTTTTTTTCATTCGTTTGAGTCATGACAGAGCATTGGCAAAAGTTTCCACATCATCTAGCCAAATGTCATTTTCATCATTCATCTTTTCAATAGTCTTGATCATCACAAGTTGTTTCTTCTTAGCTTGTAGATAACGTTCCTTACCAGCGAAGGACTTCCTTGCGGTTTTCTTGAGATGTACCATCCTGGCACAGTAGATCAAATCATTAGCTACCCGCATAATGTTGATTCCTAATTAGGTTAGTGGACTCATCATCCCTAGTGCTGAACCTGTCTAGCTCTGATACCATATGTAACACCCAGTTTTGATTTCACCCTAAAAACTAAGTTTAACCAAAGGTAATAATAATTTTTTTTTGAAATTTTAAGACAGAAAAGTAATTTGATTTCTATTTTTTAAACCAAGTAGTTCATCCATCAACTAACAATAATCATGAAATTATAACTTATACAAAACTATATATCCATCTACAACATTAAATAATATGTTGATTAAAGTTACTTAGTACAATTCTAAAATAGAAACTTACCAAAGTCACTGCATCTCGATTGTCGACCATCCAAATTCAAGTCTTGGCAATCCTCAGGATTATAGAAGAGAAAGTATCTTCAAGGAGCTTAACCTCCAACCACAGACCGTTGGTCTCCCTCACTCCTTCCTATCCAGAAGTGGCCATACCCTACTCAAAGAGGATAGACTTAGGATAACCAATGGTGTTTTCCATCTGAGTACTGGTGTTGTGACCTACATAACTTGTTATCATGCAATCCCCTAGATACCCTCTAGTCAAGCATGACCACTCCACAAGCTACGCCATCTAATCACAATGAACTATCAATGCACATGAGGCACATGCATTACCTTGGCCAAAAGATTTGAATATATTTAGCGTTGTATCGACGCAAGTAATAAGTTCACCCACCCCAACTTGACTCGAATTAATCGCAATCCTACAGTTACCTATAAATAAGTTTAAAATAATGACCTTGATAACCTCAAGGTGTTTGAAACTCATCATGCATTAACGCATGGCAATGAGGGTTACTCACTCTCTACTTAGCTCATGGAGACATTTCTGTCCACATGGTTAAAGATTGGGTTCCTAGCTTATCGATTAATCAGATAATGCTATAAGTTAGTACAATGATCTCTAAGTTAGCCCACTGTTTAAATTATCCACTCAAGAGTGGTCACTAAACTCATCTTTGTTGTTTCGGAAGGGTTATACTATAAACCAATTTATAAAATACAAATATTCAAAGACCCTAAGGAAAAATTAAACACTCTTAAGAATCTTCCTTGACCTATCGAAATCTTTGACATAGCTAAATCTTTGACAATCTAAGCATTTAGAAACCCTATCTTGTTGTTTCTAATAGCAAGAAGATTGCATGCAAGTCTAGGCTATTTACTTGACTAAGGACTAATTATATTTGTTCTAAAACTTCATTATTTTAACTTGTATGGCTGTAAAGTCCAAAAAGTAAGTCTATACCTTCTCTCAGGGACACAACAATTTGAATACTTTAATAGCAAAAGAGTTGTTTACAAAGACAAATGGACTAAAACTTGTTATCATTTGCAGCAAGGTTACTAAATTCTCTATGGTCGACCAACCATTTTAAACTCAGAAACTGAAGAGGACTGTGAAGTCTTGCATGTTTTGGCATACACTTCACACCATTGATACTCCTATGTCGATGGATATCACAAAACAAATCTTTTACTCTAAAATTAATGTTGATCATGATGTTAGTCATAAACAAGCATAGAATAAAAGTACACATTAACCTTTATTCATCTTGAAAGATACAATGAATTCAGAGAATTCATGATCCCAAGTCTCTGGTGATTAGGTCTTAATCTTCTAATGTTACTCAGAGGTTGATGTGCGTTGATGTTTCCATTTTGGGGCCTTACATAGAGTTCATCATCAGGATGATATTTCTGCAAAGATTCTTCACAGAGAGGTCATTTTACATAGTTATTTGATTCGATGATACAGTTATACTCAAATATTTGCATGATATTTATTACTAATGCATGCTTTAGCTTCAAATATGATAAATATTTCCACTTATCTACGAGATGTCCACATATTTGTATTGTTTGCTTTAGATGTTCAGTTATTTGCAATTATGATAGTGAAATGCTCTAAAATTTAAAGAAATTGAAAGAAATACTTCAAATTAAAGTTGAATCTTCATCTATTGAACCACATGTATATCAGATACAGTCATGAGGAGAAGAAAACCAAACCATATGTTCACCAGGACATTCCACAGCTAGATACAGTAGGTGCTAACTTCAAAGGAATTATATGAAAACAATATATGTAAGTAGACATGCATTCCAAAGGACGCAGCAAATCACCACATAAATCCAGAATTCACACATTGATTACTCAAGATTTACTATGAATTGTAACCAAAACTCTCTTCTCATTCATTAAGTATGCAAAGATATAAATGTATACAAAACGCTTTGAAATGAGCCCTGAGTATTTCAGCAGACAAATTTCAATTAAGTTTTGAATATTCAAAATGAAGCATCCCTGCACCTTTTATAGAATAAGGTGAGGAATCCATTACAAAAAGATCGGCGATCCTGATTCACCTACGCACATCTACGGTTAATATTTCCTTTGACCACGTCCACCTTTACAAAATGGCTCAAGTTGCCAGCTAGCAACTATCTAAAAAACTTATTTTCAATAAGTATCTGATGCTAATATTCACTTTATGATGCATCATCACTTACTTTATCAGAGTCATGCTCTTCATCACCAGGTGCATCACTTCCTGAACTTTCATCATCATCATGATGATGACTGCGCATATGAGGTTGCATGATGCTCCGGACCTGCTCATATAATTCCACAATTTTATCTATTTCTCTGCCACCCTGAGTCTTTGCTTTGATCATGGCGTGCTGGTGTGCCTCATATTTATGCCTGCTACTGTCCAGCTTGCTCTTCTTGTCTTGCAGCATCTCATTGTACTTCTCCATCTTGACTTTGATTCTCTATATTTTGTCTATGGCTTCTTCTGTCAAGTGAACAAGTGGATCATCTGGTATTGATTGGAAGTTGCTGTGTAAAGCGTTGATGGCAAACTCCTCATCTTGATTTTCAACTTTCCCTTCCACTTTTCCTTCTAATGTTTCCAATATTTCTGCCTCAACAGACATTAAATCATGCAACTTCATGCTGATATCTCTCAGTTTATTATTGCATCTTCTAAGTACTCCACATTCAAATTGAATGTCTTTATACCATATGTCAATCAGCAAGGCAGTATTACTCTTTAGTACTTGTTTATTGATGAGCAGCTGAGGATTTATCCTCTTTATTTCTCCTAGTATATTTAATACTCTTTCCAGTTGGTAAGACCTTTTTCCTGTCTGCATCTGTAATTTGTCTACCTTGGTCCTGGAGTCGCTGAGAGTATTCCACCTCTTTAAAGAGGCCTTTACTACTTCCTCTGCACCACCCAATGTGGATGACATCCATCTCCTGAGTACAGATGCCTCATGTTTCATGAGGTCTAATTTATTCACCTCCTCTTGAGAGATAACAGTCAATGGGACTACATGTTCAGTTGAAGTATCTTCAGTATTGGTTAGCCTTCCTATGTAGGCATGCAACTGAGCAATGTGCTCTTTGTGTTGCTTATTTTTCTCCTTCTCTCTATTCACCTTTTGAATTAAAGAATCGATAATATCCTTGCCCTCTTGACCCTCTTGGTCTTCATTGGCAAATCCTAAGTCTACTGTGCTGATCTGGAATTCATCTAAGGTAATTTTACCTTTTTCTTTATCCACAGTAGGTGCTGCAATCTATGCGGTCCTCCTCCCAGTTGTTGGATCTCTTTTGATGGCCGAAGTCATTTTGGCCTTCCTCTTAGGTTTTATTATATTTTCAGAGAATAGAGTGGAGACATCAAATTCTTGAATTTCAAATTCTTCTTCTATATTTACCTCTTTTTCCAACCACGGAGGTACCTGATCATGTTTCTCTGCAACATCATGATGTTCACCTGTGTCTCCTGTTTCTATCAGTAGATGTGGTGGAGAAGGTGATTTCCTTAATTCTTCTTTATGATGCTTGCTTTGATGTTGATCCTATAGTACATCCTCCTATTGAGGAACCTCTTTCTCTAGAGAAGCATCTTCTTGAGGTGGAGGATCTTGTGCTACGTCCACATGCTGATCCTAATGATCTTGATCCTTTTCTATCATTACTTCATCCTCCTTTGGCTTTTCTTCCTATTGAGGAACATTCTCAGCAATGGATGTTGCGGAATCCTCCTTGAGCACCGGTGCTTGTTCTGAAGCCATTATCTGTTCTGCACCTGTGCTACTTACTTCCTGTACTTTGGCAGCAGGATCTTTAGATACATCCTTCTCATCAGCGTTCTTTTCCTGAACCTCTACTATAGCAGGTTAATGCATCCTGTGCACTTGGTGGGCTTATTTTTGAAGCATGGCCTTCTAGTTCTGCCATCTTCACTTCTTCTGTAGGTTGCCCTTTGTCAGGTGATACTCTTGGATGTTCAGGACTTGCATCCTGTTTATCTGTTATGTCTATTACCGCAGTATTTGTCACCTGTGCAATTAGTGTATCTAGCCCCATTTCTTGGGCTGCCCTCTCTGGGCTCTTTTCCTTTTCAGCTTCCACTTGCTTCATCTCCTCCAGTATTGTTTGAACTGTTGGAGTCTTATGAGGGGTCATTTGTGTACCTACAGCAAGGGTTTCCATCTTTTGTGAAGATACCTCCTTCACAACCTCATCATCAGACAGATTAATTGTCTCCTCTAATGAGATATGACCTCCTAGCGAGGTTTCTTTCATCTGTTCTTCTGCAAGTTCAGTTTTGAACTTGACGATGGTAGGAAGTGGAACATTATGCTGAAGTTCCTTATGCACTTCACTACCTGCCCCTTGTAACAATGTAGGGGGTTATTTTATTTCACCCCTCATGGAGGTTCTCAGTTTCTTAGGTGGGGTAGACACATCCACCTGTGGGGCTTTTCTTTTTCTTTTTATTATCAAAGGAGCCTCTTCGTCTTCAGTCTCTTCCTCCATGAGGATATCCTCTTCATCATGTTTCCTTGAGGATTGACCTTCTTCTAGGGTCTCAGTAATTCCAGCCTTTTTTGTCTTACTCTTCTTGGACTTTCCTTTCCTTGTCCTTGGAGGGGATGCTGATCCTGATCCAAATCCTAATCCTGATGCTGCTACCTCCTCAGCTACAAATACTGCCCTTTCAATAATAACCCCTTTGGGGTCCTTATCTACTTTCTTGCCCCTTGGGGGTCTTTTGCTTTATTGTTGTGGTGGAGGGAGTCTATCTCCCTTAGACTTTCTCTTCTCATTCAGGAAGTCATCATACTCCCCATCAAGAATATCCTACCCCTTCTTCTTGTTGTCCACCGTAATGGCAACACCCTTCTTCTTCAATGCCCCTATCTGTTCATCAACCCAGGCTTGGGTTAGTTGTATGGTCCTGGCAATGAAGGGGTCCAAGGATATATCCTCTTGTATGGTTAGGTCAGGTGCAGAGATGGTATCATTATATATTTTCTTCTATTCATATTCATCTACAATTATCCTGTCGTCATCTTTCTTCAATTGTTGGGGGATGGGAATGCAATCAAAGGTTCTTATTTGATTCAAAGTTAACCTTTGATATCTTCTTCTTCTTGCCTCTACTTCATCTTCACAGTCAGCCCAGAAGTCTTCTAGGTGCCTCTGATGAATAGGCTTTCCTATTATTTTCTGCATCCTGCCGTAAGGATCATATGGTCTCGTCAGTGGAAAAGGCTGTAGTTTCATTTTATTCAAGGTGACCATCACCTTCTTTATGTGCTCTTAATCAGGGCACATGTACTAGCCAATGGTGACTAGAAACAAAATTGGTGGCAGCTTCTTGGCATCTTTGTATATTTTTACCATTGTGGAGCTCTGCCTGATGAACTTCATCATTATCACTGCATCAGTGGGATACCTTGGCAGCATGAGGGGATTTCCTTCAAAACCCTCAATCCTCATGTAGGAGAAGGTGGCAAACTGAATATACCAGGCTCCATGCCTGTAAATTATCTCTTGAGCCTCCATGTTCAATCTCTTTGTTCTATCTTCCTCCATGGTCCTCACCAGATGCATAGAAAATGCATCATTGACCAGTTTGTAGTCTTGGAGGTAATTGGCTCTTTGCAGCTAGGGATGATGATCCTAGATATGCATGGCATTGACTGTTCCTATGACTTTCCCATCTGTAACCAGTGCATCAAATGTGCCTTTATAAGCACAGGAGTAGACAATGTATGAGGTCATATAGAGAACACAATTTGAACCTCCTAGGTTCATCAACTGCTCATGCAGAGCATCACTTATTAGCTGGCACCACAGTGGCTTGATATCTGATTATAAACACATCATTATTATACCATACATCTAGTCTCTGAAACTACCAGCATCAGGCTAGCCTGTTACTCTGTTCAGTAGTGCGATCATGTATTGATATTCATCAATAAAATCATATTTGAATAGATGCACAAGAAGTTGGCTACTACAGGATATGTAATATTTTCAGCCCTCCATTGATACATATTTTTCCTGGCTTGTTTCTTATCATTTTCATATTCTTTCTCTGACTTCTTCAGGTCCACACTTTTTACCTTGCTGCCCAATGGCAATCCCAATTTCTTGGAAGGGCCCTTGATGGATAGGTCAGCATATATCCTCTCATGTTTCATCACCTGCCTAGTGCTATGTGGTTACACAACACGCCCCATTTTAACTTGGCAAAACAGGGACCCAACTTTTGGCTTGGCTTGTGTTGTCTGTTTTCTGGCGGTTTGGTAAAAATGAGTCAGGTGCATCATCATCATGAGGTCAGTTTGTCAAAGTTCATATTTTGTTTCTATGACCTCATATTTAGAAAGAGCTTGAAATTCCATGCAGGTTTGCCTTTTACATCACTTGAAAATTCGTCCATATGTGGAAGTTATGCACAGTCAAAGTTTTGGTCAAACCTGATAATCGCAAGTGATCATCATATTTTTATATCCTCAGTCATGTTGTCGAGGTCATCCTGATCTTGGTCTATCACCTGATAAAATCATGCAGTCCAAATATCCGGACGTCAATCTTAGGTGATAGTGTGTTTTACCCATCAAATGACCTTATGCGCATCGTGAGCATAATGTTTTGAGTGTAACCCGATATTTCAAATTATACGAGCATCATGATATTTTTTACATCACCTGATATTATAATATCATGCTGATATTACAATATCACCCTGCTTAGAAAGTCTGCCATCTGCATATTTGCATGCGCATGTCAAAATCCTATCGGAGGGTCATCATCCTGATCTTTCAAGGGAGGGTCATATTTGCTGATATTCGCTAATATGATGATGATGTCATCATATCCTCCCGATCTCCTTTTGCATGATCATGATGATCACCCTATCTTTTAAGGCGGGGTGATACTCTCAGCAGCATGATCATATTTTAAATATCACCCTAGCGTTAACCTGATGATGACCTCAACTCATCCTCATGCTCCGAAGACGGAATATGATGGTTACGTCATCATGATATTCGATGAGGAGGATCATCATATTTTTATCCTGTCATGTTGTCAAGATCATCATGATCTTGTTTGTCTACCCGATATTTCGTAATGTCCTCCTGCCGAGAAATATGACCTTTTGCAAATATCCTGATGACGTCATCCTAACCTGAAAAATGAAGAAGCAAATATTAGGAGGACATCATCATCACATTTCCCTTCGGCAGGATATTTTCCAAAACATGATCCGGTTCGCGAATATGACGATGACGTCATGTTCTAAGTTTAACAAAAGCCCCGGATATCCTGATGATCATCATCATCCTGATCTTTCGAGAGGGTTACCTTAGCCGCAAAGGGGTCATATTACATTCACCACCTGATCATCTTCCTTAGGTGACCCGATATTACATTTATCCCCTGATCTTAACTAAGCATGACGGTGACGTCATCTTTTGCATTTTAATGAAGCCCGGATATGACGATGACGTCACCATCATATTCCTTTCCTCAGCAGCAGGATCATATTTCATATCCTCCTATTTTCCTTCGACATGATGATGATGATGATGTCATTCTTTTCCCCAATATACAGAAGCGAAACATGACGGTGACATCATCAGGACATTCGGAAGGGGGAGCATCATATTTCCAAAATATCATGCAGACGAAAGTTTTAAGTCTTGCTATCAGCCTTATCTTGAGTTATCATGCCGATAGAACATGTCTTCCTGATGGATGGACATCATCATGATTTTTGGCGTCGGTATAAGTTTAACCGTCGGCCTAATGTAAAATTGTCATTCTGACAGTATGTGGTCACGCCGAAATACATACATGCATCACATACAAAGGCAGACTCGAAATATTATGAAATGCGATTTAATCATTGTATATGTTGCGATGCATGATCATATTTGAACCCGATATACAAGGAAATGGGCGGGAAAATGAAACAATGGTTGACCCGAGTGTTTTAACGGTGTTTATGCATTTAGTGCATAATTTCCACTGATTTGGAGCCCGATTGCCTGTAGCTACACATTTTGAGGCATGTTTAATAAAATGTTTAAATTCCTGTGTTCCACATGATGATGAACTTAATGTTTGTCTGTTTACTTGCAGGAAGTCATGATGCTGTTAGAGCTGTTGCTGAGCATTGTATGGTTGCACATGGAGGCAACATGAACCAAAAGTGAGGAGGATATTGTCAAATATGCTGTTTGCCAGCTGGAGACTGAATCAAATCAAAGATGCTGGAATATTCTGTGCCAGCTGTACATTTGCCAACTGGCGAAGCATGTGCTTTTCATCTGGACCGTTGATTATTATGAGAGGATCCTGATCCTTGGATCATTGTAACTGTTTTCTAGCATTTGTTCTATATAAGAGCCAGATCCTGAGCTGTAAAAGGGGGGAACAAAAAAAGAAAAAAACATCTGGCAATAAGGCCAATTACTGTAGAATCAATTAGGAGATCGGATTACTGAGACTAATAAGGATAGAATTGTTGAAATGTCAAGGTTCTTTCTTCAGATCACTGTAAATGTACCTGTTCTTGAGCATACTGAATGGATATGAAGTTTCAGATTACATCCTGATTGTAAATTTTATGTAATCTTCCTGTTGATTTCTGGATATGTACTGGTGAATGTTGTGTTCAACTAGAAGCGCTTTCATTTCATTACATGTTGTTGTCAACTTTTCCTTTGAAGATTTGCACTGGATCATGCGGATTTGTGGAATGTCCTGGTGAAGTATGATTCTAGTTTCCTTCTTTTCATTGCATGTATGGGAGCTTGTATGTGGATCAATGATCTCAGTCAAGTAGTTTTGGGAATCTCATTCTTTAACCCTTTTCCTTTTTTTAATTTCATAAATTCATCACAATAACTGCAAATCATGATAAATAACAAGCAGAACAGAGAAATATGCTGACATCCCGTAGGTAACTGAAAATCATTAGCATATTTGAGTTAAATGCATGCAGTATTGAAAATATCATGCAAAGAATTGCAAATAATGGTAGAAATCATGCAAATATCAGCCTGTAGGCACATTATTTGACTAAATTCACAGTGCAGAGGTAGAATTATTGGAGATTTATGCAGAGCAGACATACAGAGCAGGATATTTGGAGGAATAATGATGAACTTTGCAGAAATACGTAAGGCCCCTGAATGGAAAATAGCAACACACATCAACCACTGAGTAACGTCAGTAGATTAAGACCTAATCAACGGAGACTTGGGATCATGAATTCTCTGAATTCATCGTATCTTTCAAGATGAGTAAAGGTTGTTGTGTAACTTTTATTCTATGTTTGTGAATGACTAACATCATGATCAACATAAATTGGCGCTAGAAGGAGGGCAGAGCTCCTCGCTTCTCATCATCAACATAAATTGGCGCTAGAAGGAGGGCAGAACTGGAAAAGACACCATTGCTTCAGTCATCATTCATTTTATAAAGGCCCCTCACTCCTAACGCAACATAAATTGGCGCTAGAAGGAGGGTAGAACTGGAAAAGACGCCATTGCTTTAGTCATCATTCATTTTATGCAGGCCCCTCGCTCCTATACCAACATAAATTGGCGCTAGAAGGAGGACATGAGCTGTTTCTTTCTAGATTTCTACAAATATTGCATAAATATTTCAGCATTTGAGTTAAATGTCTGCAAATATCTCTTATCTGAGATGTTTTGGTTGCACCTTTGCCAAGATCTAGCTCGAAACATCAAAGATTAGTAACATTTTCTAAACTTTCAAGTTTTATTCTGAGATATGATGGATCTCCTTAAAATTTCAAAATACTAAAAAAATTGAAAAATAGAGTCTCATTTTGATGGATGTATATGAAGGCAATTGTCAAGTTAACATTCCTTTATTCCAAGAAACTTTGAGTAGGCAGCTTTACCCTCACAGTTTGTCTAACTTTGGTTTATCTACCTGTTGCAGGATACACCAGACTGTGGAACATAGCGAAATAAATTGTTTAACTTTCCTTACAAGGTTGGATTTATATTTGAAAGGATTAAAATTCTTCCCGGATGTGTTCAGGGTTGAAATTTGCCAGGAAAATGAGGAAATTCTAGAGCAACAAGAAGATGCAGCACCAGAAGTTATTAATTGTCCAGACACTGAAGTGGATCGTTCTGAAGATTTTGAATTATACTTGTCTAGAAATATACAGTGTAGTCAATTATTAGGTTTATCCACTGATGATGTCCTGATTGAAAGCTGGTGCAGATTACATGATGAAGAGCATTCAGAGAGAGATTGCTACCCTTGCTTGGTCATGTTGAAAAAGACTCTAGAAAATACAATAGCTGAATCAGTTATAAAAGGTAATGAAGAGGAAACATCTTTCCTTGATTCATTTTATGGTGGGATTGATAGGAGTTCTCTACTTCCTAATACAAGTAAGGATCAGTTAGTATGCAGGTATGAATCTTGTGAAAATTTTAGAGAAGAAACCACTCATCAGGATAATATTTTTGATTCTGATCCTAATACTTTTGATGATGATGATGATGTAGTAGAGCAATTTAAATTCACTGCTGATGATGAAGTTCCTATGGTGGTAACTCAAGAAGTCATAGAGAATAAAATAAATGCTGATTTATTACCTAACTGCGTTGAATTGAATGATCAAATGCAAGAATGTTGCAGGTTAATGGAACCAGGCACTTTAATAGATAGAAGATGTGAATTATTTAATGAACAATTCCTGAAAGATGAAGATGTAGAAGACTTTGGAGTTGTTGTGCATAATCAGATGTCACTCCAGAAATATTTTGAAAATGAAACAGGGGAGTGTCCTTATCAAGTGAAAGTTGTTTGTCTTTTACAGTCACATGATTTAGAAATGATAAATTTCTGTATATCAGGTTGTGATAATAAAGATACTTATTTAGATGCTGATGTGCAGGAAATTGAAGAAAATATTGAGAAGTTTCCTGAACTGGAGGATAAACTGAACATCCAGAATGAAGGGATAAAGCTGGATAAAGATGGAGAATTAATACATCAAGAGTCATACATCCTTCAATTTGAAGCGAGACCAGGCACTGAACCAAGCAGTGAAAATATAATGACAAATGGAAGACCAATTGCCAATGAAGAAGCATGTCCAACAAAATCAGAAATACACCAGGTTGTATTTCTCTTTTCCACAGTAAATGATGTTGAATACTATTTTGATTATGGAAATTTAGGAGATAAGACATGCATATGGATTAATCATGAACATGATGAGCTGCCTCAGTTGCTGATCATCAAGAGTCATTCTGTTGAATACAGTGAATTCAGAATATCAGAATATTTTTCAGAATATAAAGATAAATTTGCTAGGTTGAGAACCATAACTAATACCCTAAGACTCCTGCACAATCAAAAGAAGTATGCAAATATAGGTGTATTTAGGTCGTTTGTTGGTTTTTGTTTGCCTAGTAGTGGTTTGTATATAATTTTGTAGGTTAGTTGTTTGTACAGTTTGCTTGTTTTGCTTTCTTGTTTTACTTTCTTTTGTTTCCTTTCGTAGGTTAGCTGTTTGTACAGGTTGCTTTTTGCTTTGCTTTGTTGAGTCTTTGTTTTGGTTGGGCAAAACTGGTGCACCTTGTTACTTAAGAACACTACATAAATTGCTAGAATTCAAAAGTTGGATATAAGTTTTTACATAGGTTGTAACTAATATCAGTGTAGGTATTCTTGATCAGGTCTGTGGTATCATATTCATCAGTACTACTTTTCTTGAGTCAAGGTGATCCTCACAATGACACACCTAACAGCCTTGGGTTTATTGAACATATCAGTGTAGGGGTTAAGTGAAAAATCTAAAGGTTGCCCTTGCTACCATTGCAATTCTCAACTTAATTTCAACAAGTGACCATTCCTTGTATCATGAGGCTACAACTGTTATATCTTAAGAATTAAATTCAAAATATAAAATAAATAAAATAATAAAATGGATTTTCTGAAATCCAGATTAAGTCATCTAAGTAACTCTACCGGAGCTATAGACGCTTGCTGGCAGTGGGGCTCTACTTAGGAGAATTGCAACGATAACCTTGACGGGGCTATGGACGCCTGCTGGCAGCAAGGCTCTATCCGGTTGGCTATGAGGGATGAACCAAACTACGTAGCTTAACACCAGTCACTGACTTATTCAACTCACTTTCAAGATGAGTATATGAATCACATGCACACAATTGATCCCTTATCAATTCATTGTTACATTGATGAACATGATACCAGTTAGAAAGGATTAGGATGCTCATGCTTAATAGGAGTTGGAAATTTATGTTTTAACTTATCCTCACCTTTTGAATTATTTGAATTTTGTTGTTTTCTTTGGTGGCAAGTTGTTGTGTGGTTACACAACACGCCCCATTTTAACTTGGCAAAATAGGGACCCAACTTTTGGCTTGGCTTGTGTTGTCTGTTTTCTGGCGGTTTGGTAAAAATGAGTCAGGTGCATCATCATCATGATATTCGATGAGGTAGGTCATCATCATGAGGTCAGTTTGTCAAAGTTCATATTTTATTTCTATGACCTCATATTTAGAAAGAGCTTGAAATTCCATGCAGGTTTGCCTTTTACATCACTTGAAAATTCGTCCATATGTGGAAGTTATGCACAGTCAAAGTTTTGGTCAAACCTGATAATCGCAAGTGATCATCATATTTTTATATCCTCAGTCATGTTGTCAAGGTCATCCTGATCTTGGTCTATCACTTGATAAAATCATGCAGTCCAAATATCCGGACGTCAATCTTAGGTGATAGTGTGTTTTACCCATCAAATGACCTTATGCGCATCGTGAGCATAATGTTTTGAGTGTAACCCGATATTTCAAATTATACGAGCATCATGATATTTTTTACATCACCTGATATTATAATATCATGCTGATATTACAATATCACCCTGCTTAGAAAGTCTGCCATCTGCATATTTGCATGCGCATGTCAAATCCTATCGGAGGGTCATCATCCTGATCTTTCAAGGGAGGGTCATATTTGCTGATATTCGCTAATATGATGATGACATCATCATATCCTCCTGATCTCCTTTTGCATGATCATGATGATCACCCTATCTTTTAAGGGGGGGTGATACTCTCAGCAGCATGATCATATTTTAAATATCACCCTAGCGTTAACCTAATGATGACCTCAACTCATCCTCATGCTCCGAAGACGGAATATGATGGTTACGTCATCATGATATTCGATGAGGAGGATCATCATATTTTTATCCTGTCATGTTGTCAAGATCATCATGATCTTGTTTGTCTACCCAATATTTCGTAATGTCCTCCTGCCGAGAAATATGACCTTTTGCAAATATCCTAATGACGTCATCCTAACCTGAAAAACGAAGAAGCAAATATTAGGAGGACATCATCATCACATTTCCCTTCGGTAGGATATTTTCCAAAACATGATCCGGTTCGCGAATATGATGATGACGTCATGTTCTAAGTTTAACAAAAGCCCCGGATATCCTGATGATCATCATCATCCTGATCTTTCGAGAGGGTTACCTTGGCCGCAAAGGGGTCATATTACATTCACCACCTGATCATCTTCCTTAGGTGACCCGATATTACATTTATCCCCTGATCTTAACAAAGCATGACGGTGACGTCATCTTTTGCATTTTAATGAAGCCCGGATATGATGATGACGTCACCATCATATTCCTTTCCTCAGCAGCAGGATCATATTTCATATCCTCCTATTTTCCTTCGACATGATGATGATGATGATGTCATTCTTTTCCCCAATATACAGAAGCGAACATGACGGTGACGTCATCAGGACATTCGGAAGGGGGAGCATCATATTTCCAAAATATCATGCAGACGAAAGTTTTAAGTCTTGCTATTGGCCTTATCTTGAGTTATCATGCCGATAGAACATGTCTTCCCGATGGATGGACATCATCATGATTTTTGGCGTCGGTATAAGTTTAACCGTCGGCCTAATGTAAAATTGTCATTCCGACAGTATGTGGTCACGCCGAAATACATACATGCATCACATACAAAGGCAGACTCGAAATATTATGAAATGCGATTTAATCATTGTATATGTTGCGATGCATGATCATATTTGAACCCGATATACAAGGAAATGGGCGGGAAAATGAAACGATGGTTGACCCGAGTGTTTTAACGCTGTTTATGCATTTAGTGCATAATTTCCACTGATTTGGAGCCCAATTGCCTGTAGCTACACATTTTGAGGCATGTTTAATAAAATGTTTAAATTCCTGTGTTCCACATGATGATGAACTTAATGTTTGTCTGTTTACTTGCAGGAAGTCATGATGCTGTTAGAGCTGTTGCTGAGCATTGTATGGTTGCACATGGAGGCAACATGAACCAGAAGTGAGGAGGATATTGTCAAATATGCTGTTTGCCAACTGGAGACCGAATCAAATCAAAGATGCTGGAATATTCTGTGCCAGCTGTACATTTGCCAACTGGCGAAGCATGTGCTTTTCATCTGGACCGTTGATTATTATGAGAGGATCCTGATCCTTGGATCATTGTAACTGTTTTCTGGCATTTGTTCTATATAAGAGCCAGATCCTGAGCTGTAAAAGGGGGGAACAAAAAAAGAAAAAAACATCTGGCAATAAGGCCAATTACTGTAGAATCAATTAGGAGATTGGATTACTGAGACTAATGAGGATAGAATTGTTGAAATGTCAAGGTTCTTTCTTCAGATCACTGTAAATGTACCTGTTCTTGAGCATACTGAATGGATATGAAGTTTCAGATTACATCCTGATTGTAAATTTTACGTAATCTTCCTGTTGATTTCTGGATATGTACTGGTGAATGCTGTGTTCAACTAGAAGCGCTTTCATTTCATTACATGTTGTTGTCAACTTTTCCTTTGAAGATTTGCACTGGATCATGCGGATTTGTGGAATGTCCTGGTGAAGTATGATTCTAGTTTCCTTCTTTTCATTGCATGTATGGGAGCTTGTATGTGGATCAGTGATCTCAGTCAAGTAGTTTTGGGAATCTCATTCTTTAACCCTTTTCCTTTTTTTAATTTCATAAATTCATCACAATAACTGCAAATCATGATAAATAACAAGCAAAACAGAGAAATATGCTGACATCCCGTAGGTAACTGAAAATCATTAGCATATTTGAGTTAAATGCATGCAGTATTGAAAATATCATGCAAAGAATTGCAAATAATGGTAGAAATCATGCAAATATCAGCCTGTAGGCACATTATTTGACTAAATTCACAGTGCAGAGGTAGAATTATTGGAGATTTATGCAGAGCACACATACAGAGCAGGATATTTGGAGGAATAATGATGAACTTTGCAGAAATACGTAAGGCCCCTGAATGGAAAACAGCAACACACATCAACCACTGAGTAACGTCAGTAGATTAAGACCTAATCAACAGAGACTTGGGATCATGAATTCTCTGAATTCATCGTATCTTTCAAGATGTGTAAAGGTTGTTGTGTAACTTTTATTCTATGTTTGTGAATGACTAACATCATGATCAACACCTAGTTTCTGGATTGTAGTTCCTGGCAGACTCGATAACTAGTTCTAAGGATTCCATGGAGTATGGAAAACTGGCGGCGTTCCACATCCCAGAAATGAAAACTGCATCCAGCACAGGACTTTTGTTATTCTCATCGTTCAACCTGGTTGACCATGCTTCCAAATTGGTACTCCCCTGATGGGTATCCGTAATTGCACCGTACTTAAATAGGATGCCCCTCTAGGAGGAGAACATGGGCCTTTCGAATTCTGCTTGACACTTAACTAACCTCTTGTCAGCCATGGGTGCCTACAATTAACCAAATCTTATCTTACAATGGGTATATACATGCATGCATATTACAATTAACTTTACTAATCACCATGCCTACTGTATATGTTCAACATTACTTAATCATATGGATGCATAAACTAGAACTTCAGATTAACCACTCATACTTGACTATTATAGAAACAACAGGATGAGGGTTTCATTTACTTACCTAGATATGCAAATTTCCTTTTTATACCAGTGGACTTCTGACAATGCTCCTAATTCAGCTGATGATCACACACTTCCTTCCGTCTGTGAGCTCAATTCATGCAACTATCGGCTATATGAGGATATGGAAGCAGGTGCTCTGTAAACACAAATTTATCGCAAGGTAAATTTGAAATGACAGTGAATTCATCCTTTTAACGATGCACTTAGGGTAAAATTAGGGCAACCCTGACAAATTGGATTTTACTCATTGATTATCCACGCGAAAATACAGGATCTTGCCAGGTGTTCCATCGAGTTTCTTGGTCGGTGGGAACAACCTACCATGTCTGTGCGCATTAAATGACAATGGCGGCAATGGGAGCGGGGTGATATCTGCAAGACAGGATGATATTCAAAAATATCAGGTTGAGTTTAATATGATCATCCTCCTTGAGAGAAAAAACTATCGCGACAACATCATGTGACGAACGCACCTTTCAGTTATGTTTAGCACATCAGGAGGATATCTAGATATATCAGGTGATGTTTCAAAGATGATGATGATCGGACAAACTTACATGTCTCTCTTTCAAAATATCGGGATGACGTCATTTGGATATTCACTCAGTGTATCGGTAAGGCATCATGATGTCATCATCATGATATGGGAATAGGATCATGTTTATGAAATATCCTGCCGAGAGGTAAATGTGATGATGATGTCATCATCATGTTTGTTTCTTTGTTTATCAGACTTGGATGATGTCATCAGGATATTGGCTTAGGGGGATATTTCACAGCAGGAGGATATTATGAAATATCATGTTACTTTGAAAAATATGATCCTCGCGAAATGTATAAGGCTATTAACGGGTAAAGGTTATTATCACTTAAAATTGACATCCAGATATTTGGACCGCATGATTTTATCAGGTGATATACTATATCAGGGTGACCTTTTATAATATGACAGATGTTACGAAATATGATCCTCCCTCTAGGAATATCAGGTTTGACTCAAACTTTGACCACTCATAACTTTCACATCCTGACGAATATCAGGGTGATGTAAAAGACAAACCTGCATGGAATTTAATGTTCTTTCTAAATATGAGGTTTCAGGAATAAAATATGAGATTTGACGAACTGACCTCATGATGATCACTTACCCAGCCTTTTCAATGCATGATGATCTGCATGACTTACTTTTACCAGACCGCCAGAAAGCACAAGACACAAGCCAAAAAGTTGGGTCCCTATTTTGTCAAGTCAAAATGGGGCGTGTTGTGTAACCACACAACAACTTGCCACCAAAGAAAACAAACAAATTCCAATGATTCAAGTGATATGATCACATTCATCCATAGTATTCTAATTCTTCTTGAGCATAAGCATCTTGATCTTCTGAATGATAAAATTTCATCATGATAACAATGCTAACAAAGGATCATGCGTGTGCAGATGATTAATTATCCTCATCTTGAAAGAAAGTTGAAAACATAATTAACTGGTGTTAAACTACATAGTTGGAGATCATCCCTCATAGCCAACCTGGATAGAGCCTTGCTACCAGCAGGCGTCTATAGCCCCAGTAGAGTTACTTAGATGGCCTAATTTTATTTCTTTTCTAAAATTTTTCTGTTAAAATTTGTATCTGATATCATCATGTCAGCTCATTTGTACAAGTTATAGTCATTTGCAGCTTTAGGTTGGAGATTGTATTGGTAGCAAGGGAGTCTCTTTAGATTTTTCACTTAACACCTATACTTGTGTGTTCAACAAACCCAAGGCTGTTAGGTGTTTCATTGTGATTGATTCACTTTGATCAAGAAAAGGCACCCTGATGAAAGGACATCACAGACCTGATCGTGAATACTTCTCAGGTTAAATTACAACCTATGTCTAAATCTGATCTCATCACTTGAATCCTAACATTTAGTTATTTTCTGTGGTAATGAGGTGCATCATCTTGACTAACCAAAACAAGGTCTCAACAAACAAAACAGAACAAACAAAAACAAAACAAACTGTACAGACAACTATACAAATGTACAATATGATACACATGACTGTCATGAAGTCACTCAGGCTTGGAAATAATGTTTGAGGAATTGTCCATTGACTAGCAATGGGACATCCTCACCTGTTAGGTTCTTAAGCCTATAAGTGTTGTCTCCTAGTATCTTAGAAATTTGAAAGGGACCTATCCATAATCTATCAAATTTGCCATGGTCACCTTTCCTTTCATGGGCTTTATCCCACACCAGGACTAAATCAGATATCCTGAAAGCCTTAACTCTGGCTCTCTTGTCAAACCAACGTTTGACAATAGCCTGATGTTTTGCAAACTGGTCAATTGCTTGACTCTTTTTCTCTTCCAGGTGCATCAGCTGAAGCAACCTGACTTCTTGTCTATTATCAATGCCTAGGTATTCTTGGGCAAACTACAAAGTGGGAATTTTTAAGTTTACAGGAAGGATAGGATCCACCCCATATACCAATTGGAAAGGTGAGTTTCCTAATGCAGTTTTCATTCTAGTTCTGTCTACCCATAAGGCATATTTTAGGAATGAGTTCCATTCCCTAGGGTTCTTCTCTATTAGTTTTCTTATGATATTCAGTAAATTCTTGTTGGTGGATTCTGCTAATCCATTCCCTTGGGGATAGTAGTTGGATGAAAACTTAAGTATGATCCCATGATCAAAAGCCCAACTTGACAATTTAGTTGAAGTGAAGGCAGAACCATTATCACTTACCAAAGCATAAGGAGTTCCATACCTGGTGACAATGTTGCTCTCCAAAAATTTAATGACGTCATCTGCAGTACAAGTCTTGCTGCTGACAGCCTCAGTCCATCTGGTACAATAGTCAGTAATTGTTAAGACATACCTATGGCCTGAGGAGGATGGAGGATTGATTGGTCCTATGAAGTCCATGCCCCATTGTGTAAATGGGCATTCTTCCATCACTGGCTGCAAGGGTTGTGCAGTATATTTCTCTCTGTTAGCAGCAACCTGACATACATGACAACATTTAACATGATCAGCTGTATCTTTAAAAACTGTGGGCCAATAATATCCTGCTCTGAGGATTGCATGTGTCGTGGCCAAGGCTGATCCATGTGTTGTTCCGAACTTGTCATGTAACTCTGACAGGACCTTATTTGCTTCTGGATTTTCTAAGCACCTCAGGTATATTCCTTCATAATTCTTCTTGAATAGGGTTCCTCCCTTCATCATATACTTTTGTGACCTTATCTTCAAGGCTCTTCTCTATGAAGCTTGCAATCTCAGAGGACATCTTCCAGTAATCAGGATGTGCCTAATATCTGAATACCATTCTTTATTATTCTTCTCATTGATAACATACTGCTGGCTTGTGATGTTTGGGTCAATTTTAGATATCATTTGGCTTAAAGCCTATCCTCTTACCAGCTTCATTGGTGTAATTTCCATGTCATACTCTTGTAATACAGTAATCCACTTGGCTCTTTTCTCACCAGGCTTACTCTGCATGAGCATCATCTTCACTGCTGCATTAGGCACTACTGCAATCACCTTGCTTCTTAGTATATAATGCCTGAATTTCTTTACTGCCCTGACTAATGCAAGTGCTTGTCTTTCAACATCCACATATCTTAGTTCAGCATCCTTGAAAGGAAAGCTCATGAAGGCTATTGGTTTCTCTTCTTTTTCTTCATTCCTTTGAGTTAACACTGCTGCAGAGGTATGTTCTGAAGCAAATGAATAGATGTAGAAATCTTTTGTGTAATCTAGACTGATGAGTACAGGAGCATCTGATATGGCTTTCTTTATGTCCTCAAAAGCAGCTTTAGCTTCTGCTGTCCACTCAATTTTGGCATCTTTTTTAGCATAGCATTTAGTGGTCTGACTATTTCTGCAAAACCAGTTATGAATTTTCTTACAAAGTTAATCTTACCAAAGTAAGACTTAAGTTCTTTCTTGCTTCCAGGAAGTTGTATTTTCATGATAGACTCCACCCTATTAGGATCAATGATGATTCCATCTTCAGTTATCAAATGGCCTAATAACTTTCCAGTTGTCACCCCAAATATGCATTTCTTGGGGTTCAGTGATATTCCATACTCTTCACATTTCTTTAGCACATTTCTGAGATCTGCTACATGATTTCTCCTTTCTTTGGAGAATACTGTCAAGTCATCCATGTAGATGACTATACATTTTCCTATTAAGCCTCTGAAGGCTATGTCCATTGCTCATTGGAATGTTGCTCCAGCATTTATAAGCCCGAATGGCATACGTCTATATGCAAATATCCCCCACTTGGTGGTGAAGGCAGTTTTTAATCTGTCAATTTTATCAGCCATCACTTGGTTGTATCCTAAAAAGCCATCTAGGAAGGACATCATTTTGGCTCCATTTATAATCTGTAGAACTTCATCTAATGAGGGTAAAGGATAATTATCCTTTTCTGATGCTTTGTTTAGATTCCTGAAATCTACACATACCCTGATGTCTCCATTCTTCTTCCTAACTGGCACTAGATTTGCCACCCAAGTGGAGTGCCTCACAGGAAAGATTATCCTAGCATTTAACAATTTCTTGACTTCTTCAAATATTATTGGTTCAAGCAAAGCATTGACTAGCCTCTGCTTCTGTCTAAAAGGTTTAGCATCTGGCTTGAGAGGTATAGTATGAGTTATGACAGATGTGTCATATGTCTTCAGCTCATCATAAGTCCATGCAATCACATGAATGTAATCCTTAAGGGCCTGAGTTATTCCTTCTAACTCTTCTGGTGTGCAAACCTTACCTATCAAGACATTTTTCTTGTCATCATCCTGTCTGATATTCACTTGTGAATATTGACCTCCATCAGCTTTGGGAAGATCCTTCTGCTTCAGTATATTATCCAAATCAAAGGCTCTTTCTAATTCAATCATGCCTTTGGGAATTCTGTTGCTAGGCAACTCTAATATTTCATCTTCTTCCCAGACATGATCTTCCATACCATTCTCATCTATAATCTGAGCGTCAAATACATCCCTGTTGGAGATGAAATCAAGAATGTGCTGGTCATCATCAAAGACCTGAAGATTGGTAACATTATCAGGTACTGATGGTACAGATACCAGTTCTACTGAAAATCTCTTCAGATCTGATATAGATAGTGGCTCCAACATACTGGCAGCCTGGGCAAGTGCATCTGCCCTGTGATTTTGTTCTCTAGGAACATGGGTGATTTTAAATGCATCAAAGTCTTCAATCAAATCCCACACTCTGTGTCTATAATTTGACAACTTTTTATAATTGCAAGAGTAGATTCCTCTTACTTGTCTGACAACTAATTCTGCGTCTCCAAAGACATGCAGAATTTTCACTTTTTTTTTTAGAGCAAACAGTATCCCATGAATCAGAGCTTCATACTCTGTCACATTATTAGTGCAAGGGAACTGTAATCTATATGCAGCTAAGTAGGATTTTCCTGATGGATCAATAAGATCAATCCCTACTCCGGCTCCTTGCTTAGATTTGGATCCATCAAATCCAAGGATCCAAGATTTATCTTCAGCATGAGGTTTAGCTAAACCTTTATTTTTCTTTGCAGCTCTAGTAGCTGCTCCACCTGATATCCATTTTAACTTAGGAATGTCAGCTTTCTCAGACTTCATCTTTTCTTCCTTCTGAGAAGCTGATTTTTATTTTTGTTTTCCATCATCAGGAGGACGATCCTTTGGATCAGGCTTGGTATGTTTCTTCAAAATGTGCAAACATAGCGAACAAGTGGTCTCTGAATGAGGTGCCTCATGCAGCCTACACCAACCTTCAGTTAGTGCATCTTGTGGATGTTTCTTTTGTCTTATCATTTTCTTAATTTCTCCAGACAAGAACTCTTCAAATCTGGTTAGGTTACTGCCTTTGTCTTCATCAGACAATTCATAGTCTGACTCCATTAGACAATCACTCCCTGGGGTGATCTTTTCTTTTTTGCCAACATTCATCTGATTGTACACCATAATTTCTTCTGTTCTTGGTTCATGACCTTCATCATGATCTATCACTTTTTCTATGGTTCTTGCAGAAGACAAAAAAGAATTAGTGTCATCATCATCACCAGATATAGAGCTTACCTCAGAATGTGATGATGATGCCTCACTGCATGTCTACTCCAACATCATCATGTCTAAGCATGTTTCGCAAGTCTTTTCTGAATGCGCTTTGTTGTGTAATCTGCACCATCCATCAATCAAAATATCATTAGCAGGTATATTTAACAATTGACAACGCTTTACCTATTTGGACAGATGCATCTCAAAGTTTATGAAGCGATCCATTTCATTTTCGTTCTCAAAATTATTATCAGTTTCTACAACTGGCACACCCTCCTAATGATCATGATGATGATGATGATGATGAAAGTCAAGCATCAGGATCTCTTCTATCCTGATAGTTTGTGGTCTAATGGCATAAACTCCAGGCTCAATGTCAACATACATGATCTCATTCATTTTATTATATTCAGTTATCATGTGCTTCATTCTGGGTTCAGCATCTATTCTTATCTAGTTTGGTATACCTTTCTAAGGTAACCACATGTGACTGAAGTCAGTGGACATATATCCATTCAAAGTCTTTGACCAGTCCCTACTAAGTAGCATCCCATATGTATCAGGTATGTCAACTACCTGGATATCAGTGTAATATTGGATCCTGGGATCAGATGCTAGCTGCATGTGTATATGAGCCAGTTCTCCCACTACACTCACTTCTGTTTTATCTAGCTGTGTCACCTTTTTTAGGGATTTAGCAGGATGCAGTCCTAAGGCATTACATATGGATAGGGGCATCACATTTGTAGATGCACCTGAATCTACCAAACAGTTGTGTAAATTCTTTCCAAACATCCTTATGGTAAGGAGGAAAGGTGGTGACTCACTCTTATCTATGTATAATGTCATATGTGATGTTTCTGCAGCTTGGACAGTAGCTAGAATTTTAGGCTTGATATTACTATCTCTAGCAGCATGATCTTTATTGCTAGGATGACCTAGAGAAGGAATATCCTTTTTAGGAGCAGGATCATCTAGTGACTTCATGAATGCTCTTTTGATTGCAGGAGTTTTCAATAACTCTGATAAAGATAGACTGATCTTTATCTTTTTCATCTCATCTGCCAAGTATGTAACAAGTTTATCAGACTCATGAGGTAAGCTAACAGCCTTTGATGCTGTATTTTGTGGTGACAGATATTGGGCATTTACCTTGGGGAACCCAGGATTATTGCTTGCTTTAGGATCAGGAGGTGTATTGAAATTATTTGGAGGTAAAGATGATGTCAGTGGACCAATAGGTTTGTTGGAGCTACTTTTCAAGTTATAGTTATGCTTACCAAGATATTGCTGCTGGTATGCATGCACCTCCTCATGTTCAATAGAAGGCTCATTCTCATCTTCAAAAGGGAAGACATAATTTGACTCAAAAGCTAAAGCAGATTCTTCATATGCATGAGAATAATTTTGGTGATCGGTGTAGGTTTCTAGCACTAGGGCCAAATCATATCCACAAAGAAACTATTTCATTACCTTCTACCTGAGGTGGTTGTCCTACAGTATTAGACACTTCTGTTTGAAAAATGCTAGCAGCAATTTGAAATTGTGGACAGTCTAACTCTTCATGAGCATTTGGGTTGTGGATCCTACACCAGTTGGTGAGGGCTATCTCTGCAAGATTGACTCTAGTAGTCTGTTTAGCTTCACCAGATGGCTAATTATCTAAAGGTGATGGTAATGAACCATTATTTGGCTTGGAATTCCATACTCTAGGCTGTCTCTGAGGATTATTGTTATTTCCACCACTATTATTGAAATTAATGTTGTTATTATATCCTCTGTCTAGATAATTCGGTCTATCATTGGAGTAATTTCTATTCTGATTTGGCTGGGAATAGAAACTTTGATTTCTCAAATGTGTCACTTCTGTGGTGAGTTTTCTCAGTTGAGCAAAAATTTCTTTAATTTCCTCCTCCTCTTCTTGAGCTTTGGCTACTACATTCTCACTTTGAGGCTTGAAGAAAGAGGCTCCATGGTTATTGTTAGACATATCAGCACCTTGAGGTGTCTGAATTTGTGCAGGATATTGTGACATCTGGCCATTCCCATTAGGAGGTGGCATGATACTTAATGGAGGCACCTGCAAAGGTGTAGGCATGACTGCTGGAGGTATCATTGCACCATTAGGATATTGTGCAGGATATGATGTAGGATGTTGCGCAGGATATGTTGCATACATGCCAGGCAATGTAGGGAATGTAATATTTGGAGTAGGAGCTGGGACTAGCTGCTGATTTACTTTGATAGCTTCTTGAAAGGCTCCTGTCAAGGTAGTGATCTCAGGATGTGTTCTCCTGATGAACATGGAAGTCAATGGATCTAGGGCTGAATAATAGATACTCCTAGTAGAAGCATCTGCTACTACATAAGGAGCAACTAACTTGGATAGCATTTTCTGGAACCTAGCATTAAAATTGGCAATAGGTTCATTCTCGAATATTTTGATTGTAGCAAACATGTGGTAATTCATAGATGGATTAATAGGGACCTTGAACCTATCAAGAAAGGCTTTCTCTAGGACAGTCCATGAACCAGAAGATGCTTGGCCAAGACTAATAAACCAATTATAAGCCTCTTCCCCTAGGGAAAAAGGAAATAATCTGCATACAACATCTTCATGTTCTATTCTGGCTCTGCAAAAAGCTTCTTTAAACGTCCTGACATGATCATCAGCATCCTGATAAGGATGATATTTTGGACAAAGTTTGTCCGGATTCTTTGGCAACTCATGATATGCATTGAAGGTTAAAGGTGATTCTGCTACAAAGAAAGACATTGTGACCGGAGGAGGTTGAGCCGGTGGTACAACTAGCTGAGGTTGGACCTGGGGTTGAGGTTGAACAGGAGGTGTCACAGATATCCCAGAAGGTGCCTGCAGACCAACAGGAGTTACAGGAGGAGGTTTTGGTGAAGCTCCTGATGCACTAGACCCGGGGGTATGATGGATGTCTACAGTTCTAGGTCAGAAACCTCTAACAGGCAATTCTTCAAAGATTCCACTAGATCTAGACCTGGTATTTATCCTGTGAGCCAGGATTTCTCAATTTTGAGGCAAATTGGCTAGAACTAATTGGATGATCGTAAATATTGAATGAATTTCACCGGTTGAGACAATATTTGCGGTCGAATGACTGATCGGACCAAATATTTATGAAATATTTGCAAAGATACTGCAAATATGAAAGGATATTTGATGTATAATAACTTTTACCACAGGATATCAATTTTCTAAGGCCAAAACTCTTCAAAGCTTGAACAGATTTACTTATCATTGGTTGATATTTGTGAATTCATGATGATCTACTGTAAAGCTTGTAATATTTATGACTAATTTCATGAACTTTACATAGAATGAACATGTACAAGCCTATTACAGCAAATATTTGAGCAATATTTGAAATTCACGAATACACTGGGGTTACCTTACTCTCTACATCATCAAACCTAAAAATAATGATGATGAGCATGTTCTTTCGGATAAAGCCCTCCTTCTAGTGCCAATTTATGTTGGTCATGGTGTTAGTCATAAACAAGCATAGAATAAAAGTACACATTAACCTTTATTCATCTTGAAAGATATGATGAATTCAAAGAATTCATGATCCCAAGTCTCCGGTGATTAGGTCTTAATCTTCTAACATTACTCAGAGGTTGATGTGCATTGTTGTTTCCATTTTGGGGCCTTACATAGAGTTCATCATCAGGACGATATTTCTGCAAAGATTCTTCATAGAGAGGTCATTTTACATAGTTATTTGATTTGATGATATAGTTATACTCAAATATTTGCATGATATTTATCAGTAATGCATGCTTTAGCTTCAAATATGCTAAATATTTCCACTTATCTATGAGATGTCCACATATTTGTATTGTTTGCTTTAGATGTTTAGTTATTTGCAATTATGATAGTGAAATGTTCTAAAATTTAAAGAAATTGAAAGAAATACTTCAAATTAAAGTTGAATCTTCAGCTATTGAACCACATGTATATCAGATACAGTCATGAGGAGAAGAACACCAAACCATATATTCACCAGGACATTCCACAGCTAGATACAGTAGGTGCTAACTTCAAAGGAATTATATGAAAACAATATATGTAAGTAGACATGCACTCCAAAGGACGCAGCAAATCACCACATAAATCCAGAATTCACACACTGATTACTCAAGATTTACTATGAATTGTAACCAAAACACTCTTCTCATTCATTAAGTATGCAAAGATATAAATGTATACAAAAAGCTTTGAAATGAGCCCTAAGTATTTCAGCATACAAATTTCAATTAAGTTTCAAATATTCAAAATGAAGCATCCCTGCACCTTTTATAGAATAAGGTGAGGAATTCATTACAAAAAGATCAGCGATCCTGATTCACCTACGCACATCTATGGTCAATATTTCCTTTGACCACGTCCACCTTTACAAAATGGCACAAGTTGCCAGCTAGCAACTATCTAAAAAACTTATTTTCACTAAGTATCTGATGCTAATATTCACTTTATGATGCATCATCACTTACTTTATCAGATTCATGCTCTTCATCACCAGGTGCATCACTTCCTGAACTTTCATCATCATCATGATGATGACTGCGCATATGAGGTTGCATGATGCTCCGGACCTGCTCATATAATTGCACAATTTTATCTATTTCTCCGCCATCCTGAGTCTTTGCTTTGATCATGGCGTGCTTGTGTGCCTCATATTTATGCCTGCTGCTGTCCAGCTTGCTCTTCCTGTCTTGCAGCATCTCATTGTACTTCTCCATCTTGACTTTGATTCTCATTATTTTGTCTATGGCTTCTTCTGTCAAGTGAACAAGTGGATCATCTGCTATTGATTGGAAGTTGCTGTGTAAAGAGTTGATGGCAAACTCCTCATCTTGATTTTCAACTTTCCCTTCCACTTTTCCTTCTAATGTTTCCAATATTTCTGCCTCAACAGACATTAAATCATGCAACTTCATGCTGATATCTCTCAGTTTATTATTGCATCTTTTGAGTACTCCACATTCAAATTGAATGTTTTTATACCATATGTCAATCAGCAAGGCAGTATTACTCTTTAGTACCTATTTATTGATCAGCAGCTGAGGATTTATCCTCTTTATTTCTCCCAGTATATTTAATACTCTTTCCAGTTGGTAAGATCTTTTTCCTGTCTGCATCTGTAATTTGTCTACCTTGGTCCTGGAGTCGCTGAGAGTATTCCACCTCTTTAAAGAGGCCTTTACTACTTCCTCTGCATCACCCAATGTGGATGACATCCATCTCCTGAGTACAGATGCCTCATGTTTCATGAGGTCTAATTTATTCACCTCCTCTTGAGAAATAACAGTCAATGGGACTGCATGTTCAGTTGAAGTATCTTCAGTATTGGTTAGCCTTCCTATGTAGGCATTCAACTAAGCAATGTGCTCTTTGTGTTGCTTATTTTTCTCCTTCTCTCTTTTCACCTTTTGAATTAAAGAATCGATAATATCCTTGCCCTCTTGACCCTCTTGGTCTTCATTGCCAAATCCTAAGTCTACTGTGCTGATCTGGAATTCATCTAAGGTAATTTTACCTTTTTCTTTATCCACAGTAGGTACTACAATCTGTGCAGTCCTCCTCCCAATTGTTGGATCTCTTTTGATGGCCGAAGTCATTCTGGCCTTCCTCTTAGGTTTTATTATATTTTCAGAGAATAGGGTGGAAACATCAAATTCTTGAATTTCAAATTCTTCTTCTATATTTACCTCTTTTTCCAACCACGAAGGTACCTGATCATTTTTATCTGCATCATCATGATGTTCACCTGTGTCTCCTGTTTCTGTCAGTAGATGTGGTGGAGAAGGTGATTTCCTTAATTCTTCTTTATGATGCTTGCTTTGATGTTGATCCTGTGGTACATCCTCATGTTGAGGAACCTCTTTCTCTGGAGGAGCATCTTCTTGAGGTGGAGGATCTTGTGCTATGTCCACATGCTGATCCTGATGATCTTGATCCTTTTCTATCATTACTTCATCCTCCTTTGGCTTTTCCTCCTGCTGAGGAACATTCTCAGCAATGGATGTTATGGAATCCTCCTTGAGCACTGGTGCTTGTTCTGAAGCCATTATCTGTTCTACACCTGTGCTACTTACTTCCTGTACTTTGGTAGCAGGATCTTCAGATACATCCTTCTCATCAGCCTTCTTTTCCTGAACCTCTACTATAGCAAGTTCCACTGATGCATCCTGTGTACTTGGTGGGCTTATTTATGAAGCATGGCCTTCTGGTTCTTCCATCTTCACTTCTTCTGTAGGTTGGCCTTTGTCAGGTGATCCTGTTGGATGTTCAGGACTTGCATCCTATTTATCTGTTATGTCTATTACCACAGGATTTGTCACCTGTGCAATTAGTGTATCTAGCCCCATTTCCTGGGCTACCCTCTCTGGGCTCTTTTCCTTTTCAGCTTCCACTTGCTTCATCTCCTCCAGTATTGTTTGAACTGTTGGAGTCTTATGAGAGGTCATTTGTGTACCTACAGCAAGGGTTTCCATCTTTTGTGAAGACACCTCCTTCACAACCTCATCATCAGACAGATTAATTGTCTCCTCTAATGAGATATGACCTCCTGGCGAGGTTTCTTTCATCTATTCTTCTGTAAGTTCAGTTTTGAACTTGACGATGGTAGGAAGTGGAACATTATGCTGAAGTTCCTTATGCACTTCACTACCTACCCCTTGTAACAATGTAGGGGGTTATTTTATTTCACCCCTCATGGAGGTTCTCAGTTTCTTAGGTGGGGTAGACACATCCACCTGTGGGGCTTTTCTTTTTCTTTTTATTATCAAAGGAGCCTCTTCGTCTTCAGGGTCTTCCTCCATGAGGATATCCTCTTCATCATGTTTCCTTGAGGATTGACCTTCTTCTAGGGTCTCAGTAATTCCAGGCTCTGCTGTCTTACTCTTCTTGGACTTTCCTTTCCTTGTCCTTGGAGGGGATGCTGATCCTGATCTAGATCCTGATCCTGATGCTGCTACCTCCTCAGCTACAAATACTGCCCTTTCAATAATAACCCCTTTGGGGTCCTTATCTACTTTCTTGCCCCTTGGGGGTCTTTTTCTCTATTGTTGTGGTGGAGGGAGTCTATCTCCCTTAGACTTTCTCTTCTCATTCATGAAGTCATCATACTCCCCATCAAGAATATCCTGCCCCTTCTTCTTGTTGTCCACCGTAATGGCAACACCCTTCTTCTTCAATGCCCCTATCTGTTCATCAACCCAAGCTTGGGTTAGTTGTATGGTCCTGGCAATGAAGGGGTCCAAGGATATATCCTCCTGTATGGTGTGGTCAGGTGTAGAGATGGTATCATTATATATTTTCTTCTGTTCATATTCATCTGCAATTATCCTGCCGTCATCTTTCTTCAATTGTTGGCGGATGGGAATGCAATCAAAGGTTCTTATTTGATTCAAAGTTAACCTTTGATATCTTCTTCTTCTTGCCTCTGCTTCATCTTCACAGTCAGCCCAGAAGTCTTCTATGTGCCTTTGATGAATAGGCTTTCCTATTATTTTCTGCATCCTACCGTAAGGATCATATGGTCTCGTCAGTGGAAAAGGCTGCAGTTTAATTTTATTCAAGGTGACCATCACCTTCTTTATGTGCTCTGAATCAGGGCACATGTACTAGCCAATGGTGACTAGAAACAAAATTGGTGGCAGCTTCTTGGCATCTTTGTATATTTTTACCATTGTGGAGCTCTGCCTGATGAACTCCATCAATATCACTGCATCAGTGGGATACCTTGGCAGCATGAGGGGATTTCCTTCAAAACCCTCAATCCTCATGTAGGAGAAGGTGGCAAATTGAATATACCAGGCTCCATGCCTGTAAATTATCTCTTGAGCCTCCATGCTCAATCTCTTTGTTCTATCTTCCTCCATGGTCCTCACCAGATGCATAGAAAATGCTTCATTGACCAGTTTGTAGTCTTGGAGGTAATTGGCTCTTTGCAGCTAGGGATGATGATCCCAGATATGCACAGCATTGACTGTTCTTGTGACTTTCCCATAGGTTCATTAGCTGCTCATGCAAAGCATCACTTATTAGCTGGCCCCACAATGGCTTGATATCTGAATACAAACACATCATTATTATACCATACATCGAGTCTCTAAAACTACCAGCATCAGGCTGGCCTGTTACTCTGTTCAGTAGTGCGATCATGTATTGATATTCATCAGCAAAATCATATTTGAATAGATGCACAGGAAGTTTGGCTGCTGCAGGATATGTACTATTTTCAGCCCTCCATTGATACATATTTTTCCTAGCTTGTTTCTTATTGTTTTCATATTCTTTCTCTGACTTCTTCAGGTCCACACTTTTTACCTTGCTGCCCAATGGCAATCCCAATGTCTTGGAAAGACCCTTGATGTATAGGTCAGCATATATCCTCCCATGTTTCATCACCTGCCTAGTTTCTAGATTGTAGTTCCTGGCACACTTGATATCCAGTTCCAGAGATTCCATGGAGTATGGAAAACCGGTAGCGTTCCACATCCTGGAAACGAAAATTGCATCCAGCACAGGACTCTTGTTATTCTCATCGTTCAACCTAGCTGGCCATACTTCCAAATTGGTACTCCCCTGATGGGTATCCATAATTGCACTGTACTTAAACAAGACCCCCTCTGGGAGGAGAACATGGGCCTTTCGAATTCTGCTTGACACTTAACTAACCTCTTGTCAGCCATGGGTGCCTACAATTAACCAAATCTTATCTTACAATGGGTATATACATGCATGCATATTACAATTAACTTTACTAATCACCATGCCTACTGTATATGTTCAACATTACTTAATCATATGGATGCATAAACTAGAACTTCAGATTAACCACTCATACCTGACTATTACAGAAACAACAGGATGAGGGTTTCATTTACTTACCTAGATATGCAAATTTTCTTTTTATACTAATGGGCTTCTGACAATGCTCCTTATTGAGCTGATGATAACGCACTTCCTTCTGTCTGTGAGCTCAATTCGTGCAACTATCAGCTGTATGAGGATATGGAAGCAGGTGCTCTGTAAAAACAAATTTATCGCAAGGTAAATTTGAAATGATGGTGAATTCATCCTTTTAACGATGCACTTAGGGTAAAATTAGGGCAACACTGACAAATTGGATTTTACTCATTAATTATCCACGCAAAAATTTAGGATCTTGCCAGGTGTTCCATCGAGTTTCTTGGTCAGCGGGAACCACCTACCATATCTGCATGCATTAAATGACAATGGTGGCAAGGGGAGCAGGGTGATATCCGCAAGACAGGATGATATTCAAAAATATCAAGTCGAGTTTAATATGATCATCCTCCTTGAGAGAAAAAACTATCGCGACAACATCATGTGACGAACGCACCTTTCGGTTATGTTTAGCACATCAGGAGGATATCTAGATATATCGGGTGATGTTTCAAAGATGATGATGATCAGACAAACTTACATGTCTCTCTTTCGAAATATCAGGATGATGTCATCTGGATATTCGCTCAGTGTATCGGTAAGGCATCATGATGTCATCATCATGATATGGGAACATGATCATGTTTATGAAATATCCTGCCAAGAGGTAAATGTGATGATGATGTCATTGTCATGTTTGTTTCTTCATTTATTGGACTTGGGTGATGTCATCAGGATATTGGCTTAGGGGGATATTTCACAACAGGAGGATATTATGAAATATCGGGTTACTTTGAAAAATATGATCCTTGCGAAATGTATAAGGCTATTGACGGGTAAAGGTTATTATCACTTAAAATTGATGTCTGGATATTTGGACCGCATGATTTTATCAGGTGATATACTATATCAGGGTGACCTTTTATAATATGACGGATGTTACGAAATATGATCCTCCCCCTGGGAATATTAGGTTTGACTCAAACTTTGACCACTCATAACTTTCACATCCTAACGAATATCAGGGTGATGTAAAAGACAAACCTGCATGGAATTTAATGCTCTTTCTAAATATGAGGTTTCAGGAATAAAATATGAGATTTGACGAACTGACCTCATGATGATCACTTACCCAGCCTTTTCAATGCATGATGATCTACATGACTTACTTTTACCAGACCGCCAGAAAGCACAAGACACAAGCCAAAAAGTTGGGTCCCTATTTTGTCAAGTCAAAATGGGGCGTGTTGTATAACCACACAATAACTAGTTGTCTTTTAAATTTGACAGAACCAAGCAATTATATTCAGCTAGCCATATGAGAACTCATTCCACGTCGACCTAGGTTTTGCCACTACGGCTTGATAGTTGTGAGTTAGTTTTCGACCAACACTAAGTCTAAATTGCACTCTTCACATATCCAATAACCTCCTAAAAATTGAACCAACGACTACACAATAAACTCAACCTTTGAAGTTGCTTTGAAGAATAATGTAATATGTTGTGAGTTTCTCAATTGTGGTGCGGTGCAGGGGACAAAAGCATTGCTTCCATTTTGCAGGTGAAGAAAACACATAGGCTACAGTTGGTGACAATTCACACTTTGCATCTTTAAGCAAATACTAAGTTCCATCGTAATGTAAGTAGAGTCATTACTTAATATAAACATATCTGAAAACTAAGACTGCGCAGAGATGAGGTGAAGAGAACCTAAAGATAATCTCATGTGTTTGTTTGCAGAATGGTCCAAGAAGCTCGTTCTTCTCTTAGTTGTTCACATTTTCTTCAAGCTCGGTCTCTTCTCTGCTTCCACTTTGCATTCTCCCCCTCTAACTGACTTCCCTACCCTCTAAATCCCATCTAACTGTGAAGGAAAAACTACCTCCCCACTCACAAGACCATGCCTAACAATAAGGGTAACTACCCGGCATGCATAACATTCTCCTCCTTACACGACCACTACCAGAAATGGTTTGGCTTTTTCCACACAACCCGCGATTACTCTCCAAAGTGGAGCTCCATACTTCACGAGGTGGCAGTTGACAGTTTAAACTAATTTTCACACTACTCATATCCACTTATGAGTATCAATCAAATGCAAAAACTATGAAAAATGGCTAGGCTGACGACCATCATAAGGTTTAAAGCTTGAAGTTAAATAGATTATTTCGAAATAAAAGACATCATAGAAAGGACTTGAGTGAGTCTCTTTCGAGCTACTACTTGATTACCAACATCACAAATGAATAAAGGAATTATCTCAAAATGACAATTTAATTATAACTAATATAATATTGTATATTTCAATACAATACGACCAAGGTACTACACACCATGGTCTCAAGATTTAAAACATTATTTAAACCTTTTATTATATGATAATAGCCCAAAATAAAAACAATTCAACATCCATCAAATTTTGCAAGTAGACATTTACATCATACGCTCGTAGAGCTTTACGACGATAATGATGAATTGAGTGTAAACACAAAACAAGGTTTGGGGTCGACTTACACACAACTTTCAACTTTTGTGCTGAACCACTAACAAGACACAAGTTACAACTCGACCTCAAATATATACATATATATACATATAAACAAATATCAGTCATCCGTATTTGATGACATGATTTAGAGTATTACGACATCGATGTCAATTTCCCATACTCAAAATGACAACTTACGAAAGAAGAAAGACCTATTCTTGTAAACTTTGACATCTCATCTAAAATTGACTTAGCCCGAAATCAAATCTTAACTCAAGGCATCTAGGTTTATCTACCCGATAATCATTTTTAGTGGCAAGCATCCATGGGTTTTTCCAGAGTCTATTCTCTCTTTCTCAAAGATACTTTGACTTCTTCTTTCTTCCTGGCGAACATGTTCCATCTATTCATGTCATTGACAATCTCACATACAATTTGTGGTTAGAGTACCAATGTTCTGATCAAAACATATTTATATCAAATCATTTCATTTTCATATAGAAAGACATTTTAATTCATAACATCAAATTGATCATAATCAAGTAAAATCCATAATTTCATAAAATTAACCTTTCCTATTCATATCATCATTTTCTATGATGTTAAAACATATCCACATAACTATACTATTTAATGAAAAGTAAATAGTAATATTGAATCCAAAAAGGGGATGTAACACACAGCACTCTGGGGTTACTTTAAGAACTTCCAAAGTATGATGCAAGCTAGAGAGAGGATACCTAAATCCATAGTTGAGTAATACAAGGATATGGTGTGCTTTATGGTAGATACTGATCAATACCTAATTGAGGCAGTTGAGCCCAGAACAGTTTGGATAATGCCAATGGGATACGAGGTCGATGAGAAAATCTTGGAGCTGCATATTCAACACTTGTTAAGTCAGCCTAAGGACTATGAGGCAGAAAGGTTTGGAACCTTTCAAGAACTAAGTATAAAAATACATGTTGAGCTAAGACAACTGGAGATAAAGAGGAAAGTTAGAAGGGAAGTTGAGGAAATTGCCAAAGGATATGGCATATCAAAAGAGGTAGTAGATGCAAACAGAGAGAAAGTTGAAAGAACTGAGAAAGAGAAACAAGAAGCAGAGAAAGGAAGTGTTTTGGTACAAGCCTCCTCTCGGACTAGATCCCCCAAGAGCTCTACACCTGCCACTCCTAAGAGCTCAAGAGCCACCAAACCGGAAGTCAAGACATCCAGAAAGGAAGAAAAGAGAACAAAAACAAAAGCCACAAGGTCTTACACAAGTCACAAGGATGATGAAGAAACAGAGTCTGATGAGGAAGTTAAGAAAATGAAGAAGAAGAAAACATCTGGGAATCATCTGCCGATAAAAACAAAGAAGAAAAGGTAGAAGAATTTGTTGAAAAGCCCACTCTTTCCATTGATGATATCATCAAGGCAGTCACTATGGATGGGAATCTACAACTAGTAATAGAATTCTATGATGAATATAGTGATACTGATAAAAGGATCTTGGAAGAAGCTACATTCAGGTACCTAAATATTTATAATAAAGCATTCATTGAAATCATTTCATTTATTCCCAAAAGTCTAGAGAAGGTACTTGAACTTAGAAAAGAGAATGCAAAGGCAAAAGACTTAGAGATCCAAGAACAGATAGCAATTCAGCTCTATCCTTCTATTACTCCAAAGCAAATGAACATGATCTTTAAGGATTGCAAGGATGAATTCTAGAGCAAAGAAAGAATGAATAAACTTATGCTTGGAGAAACTGACCAAGTAGCAAGAGAAACAAAAGACATCCTCTGGAATGCCTTCAAAAGATTCAATCTTCCTATTGTAGAGGAAATAGATGAAGAAACTTCCACCATGGATGTTGAAGGATTAAATGCAGCCAATGAAGAATCTTCTAACAAAAATGTAGAAGGGTCAAAAGAGATAGATGAGGAAAAGTCTAAGGACTTGGATTCCTCTATTCCGTAAGAGGAAGTTCATGAAGTAGTTAACATCTCTCCTCTGGATCCCACTGCAGACATTCCAGATTCAGGAACTGAAGGAGAAGGAAGAAAAGAGGAGAAAGTGAGTCAAGAAGAGGAGGCAAAAGGAAAAGAAGAACAACAAACAGAGAAGATCTATGATGACAATTCTGAGATCCCAAAAGAAAAGAAGACTCAATCACTGGAAAGAGACACTGCAGAGGTAGTAAAGAACTTCTTGAACAAAGAAATGATGGAGATAGATGAACCAGAACTATTGCAAGGACCACTAAATTTTGATTCCCTCTCTCTGGTCCAGACAATGAAAATAGCATCTTTTGCTCAAGCCAAAGTAAAAGAAAAACTTTTGAAATCTCACATGGAAGACTGTGAGTTGTTAGAGATTGTATCCAGGATGTTGGAGAAGATCATGCCATCTTTTCAAAAGGATCCTTTGGCCTCTCCATCCGGTAACTTGAAATCTCTGGTAAACTCTGTTAGCACTCACTTTAAATCTTTAGTGAAATCAATAGAAGCAAAGGTCTGGAAGGAGTTTTTGGGGAAAAAATTCACTGAAGTATAGGGACTCATTACTAATGATAGGAGGACCCTAGATATTGGGATAAAGAGCCTTGAAAATGCTCTTAAAGATGGTGCGGACATGTACAAATTTTGTCTATCTTGGCCCAAAGTGACAGAGGATATTGAAAAGAAGGAGATAGAGTAAGAACGTAAACTGTCAAGTTTATCTCAGAATTCTAATCCCCTCACTACATCCTTAATGAATCAAGAATGCCAGGCCATTGTCATTATAAATGAAATAAAGAGGGTGGACAAAGAAAAGAAGAATATAATAAATAGGATGAGTGAACTCAGAGGGATAATTATCCCTAAGTTAGAGGCAATGCATGAGGTCTTAACAGATGCTCAGACCACAACCCGAACTAGTGATCCGATAGACTTAAGAAGGGTAGAAGCATATGCATTTTTGTTGAGTGGTCACATCTCCATTTTGGACAGGATGAAGCAGAGATGGGCCATAGAGTTTGTATAGTTGAAGGCCACTTTTGCGGATATACTCAACTATATGTAAGTATAACATGTATATATATACTTATGAGGCTATGTTTAGGTTAATTTCTACAAATTTTAGTGTGTGGATTCTGCCCTTTACCATTGATGTCAAAGGGGGAGTGAGGAGTAGTGAAAAATGTGGAATCCAGCTAAGGGGGAGCTTTGGTAAAACAATGCATAAGACAGAGCATCAGCCAAGGGGAAGTTTGTTGCGACACTTAGTCATTTTTCACTAAGTGTTGCCATCAATGCCAAAGGGGGAGATTGTTGGCAAGAGACACTGTGTGGCTTTATGAGTGTTGTCATTGATGACAACAAAGTCTATCCCACACATCTATAGCACATAGTATGCCTATACTGAAAGTCAGATTAAAGATTGTTTTAGTCTGGTGAACAAGAAAAAAGCATGCAACAAGGTCTGACAACCAGGTCTAGATCTCTTAGATGGTGTAACTCAGCAAGTTGCGAACTTGGACAAGTCAAGAGGAGTATCATGACTACTATTGTAGACACCCCTAAAATGACCGTGTTGTCAAATCACTGGCATTCCGTTATCTATCTAATCACTTGCATTGCAAACGTTAATTAAATAATTTAATTATTTAATTAATTTCACCAAATTCTTCTAAATCTCCTAAATTGCGACATTAATTAAATAAATTCTCTTTATTTAATTAATTAAATTAAATTCCTCTATATTCTTCCACAATTAAATAATTTTAATTATTTAATTTGATCATTATCCTCCTTCCAAAATTCACATCCACATTAATTAAATATATCCCATTATTTAACTAATTCATCACAATTCTATCTTATCTACAATTAAATAATTTACATTATTTAATTAAATCAATTGTTCTTCTAAATTTAAATAAATCATGCAAATTTATTTAAATTATCTCAATCCTCTAAAAATAAATAAAATCAAATATTTTATTTATAATCTTCTGTTCTTCCAAAATCATGCACAACAATTAAATAAATTTATTTATTTAATTTGCTTTTAAATCTTCTAAATTAAATAATTCCAATTATTTAATTACTTCTTCCAAAAATATCTTCTCTAAATTTAAATAAATCAATTATTTATTTAAATTGCTTTTTTTTCTAATTTGAGTTATCTCTAAAATAACTCAAGCTTTCTTGCTCATCAATTAAATATTTCTATATTTAATAAAGCAAAATATCTTCTTGTCTCATGCAAATCTCTTCTTCTTGTTTTAAATCACTTAACTGATCGCTTTATTCTTTAATTGATTTATCTCTTCAGTTAACTCATTCTTCTATTCTTGATAACTCCTCTCATGCAAAAGAAAGCAAGACACATGTCTTCTTCTTATTCGTTGCACGTTCCTCAACTTATCTCCTCCATTGATTCTTCTGAATTATCTGGACCGTTGATCAATCTTCGATGAAACCTATATAAACCCCTCTCATCTCCTTCATTACCTCTCTCTCTTCGATCGTATTCTCAGGCATACTTAACAGAGCTTTGAGCATACACAACGCATCGATTGAGCACTATCACAATCTTTTGACATTGATCTCTTGAGCACATACTTGCTTGTTGCAGCCATGGCTTTGCAACTTCATTGAGCAATCCACATTCAATTCAAAGGAAACAACACAGATTTCGGTAAAAGTCTTTATTTCATTGAGTGATTATTTATGGCTTTTATTTAAATTGGTTTCCTTTATGTTATTGGGTTCTTTGGTTTTATTTAGTTTAGATTTAATCTATTTTTCCATATACACATTCTGGCACGCCCGGTGGGACCCACTAATTCCTTTGTTTCTTTGAGAAATTTGTTTTTTTGAAGTCACAGTACGGTACAGCGCAAACGACACCCCACAGCGCTTCTGGCAGGATCTTTGAGCACTTCTGGGGGCACAGTTAGGTGCTTTTGAGGTTTTGCAGTGCTTCTGGCTACACAGAGCAGCGCTCCTAGCATTACAACATAGTGCTTTCGGCAGTATTATATAGCGCTTTTGGCTAGATTAGGTTTCTGACCTTGTTCACTGTTTTACAGGATTTTCACGCCATCTATCTTATTACTTTATATGACAAGCTATTGTATTTGTCAGACAAACCTGTTTTTCTTTTTGGACATCCTAAGCTGATTTATTTAGGAGTACCTTCAATTTTTGGGTTAATCCTTGGTGTTGTTACAGCTTTTTGAGTTCTTTAAAGATTGCAGAACACAGATCTCTCAGCTATCATTTCTTAGATCAGTCAATCAATCATGGAATTTTACTTTAGATCTAATTATTTTGAAAAAGTTCCCCTCTTTGTGATCTGAGACAGCATGGTGCTTTTGGTTATATTGTCTCACGCTTTTGGTAACACAGTTCCACACTTCTGGCTATTCCTCAGTGCTTCTGGTATTATTATAGTGCACTTCTGGTCTGCATCACAGCGCCTTCGAAAACATAGTGAAGTGCTTCCAGTTATTTTGCTGCGCCTCTGGTAATATTATACAGCGCTTCTGGTCTGCAATACAGTGCTCTTGGAATACAATAAGTCGCTTCTAGTAAAGTTGTGCAGCGCTTTTGGTTAAAGTTGATTTGTTTTTTGCTAACTTGTGAAATTTTGGGGGAACTAACTCACTTGTTGCAGCTTCTTATTACTCACACAGAGCCAATAGGTGTTTTCTTAATATGTTCATGCAGGACGAGCGTTGAAGACCTCTTTTGATTTATCTCACTAAGTCTTAGAAACACATTGCATGCTTAAAAGGATAATTGAACAAATCTTTTCTTGCAATCTAAGTCTTAGGAATATACTGCTTTTCTTAAGGGACAATAGACATATATGAACAAACACCTCAATTTTCTAAAGGACAATGGACATGAATGCCAAACACTTCATTTCATAAGGGACAATTTACAACTACAATCGTGTGTGTGCATAGCTTAGTTGCACCTTATTTTTCTTATAACGGGACAATTGAACCTTTATTTGACGTGCTTGCTTTTACTTTTTTTTACTTCCTTTAGAAGGGCCTGCTTTTGGATTGCACTTCATCCAAAAGGGACGACCCTAAGCGGAGTTTTCCTTTGAACCGCTATATAAGAGGGATAAGGCGAAAGCTAAGTCCTAACTGATGTCAGCCTTACCTTGTGGTGCCAAACTGAAAAGAGGTGTACTAGCTCTTTGTGGAAACGATTTTCACATTGAGCGAAGTGTTTGAAACTCTTAGTAGGATTGGTTAAAGCTTTTAGTAGCTTGTCGCATTGCTCGTAAGGTGTTGGTCCCTCAAAGTCACTAAGAACCAATTCTAGATAGAGACTACCCGACCTACCTCTGAACATTGCGGTAATCATCAGTGCAAGGGAAATCGATTTAAACCCTTAAGATACTCACCATTGGCTCCCTTGAGAAGAGATAGTATTCCCTTGGACATAAAGCTCTTGTGACCTACTTGAGCTTTCCACAAAGATACTAAATATCTGACACCTTTATGGAATGATATTTTTATCGACGGAGTATTAAGCTGTGAGCTGATCTACTGCAATGAAACCTTGTCTCTAGGGATAAAAAGTGCTTGTTATTGATTGCAACTGTATTAGACCTGTGGAAACATTGGGCTTGTTTGGAGCCTTGAACATACACTATCTGTTGTGTCAGTCCTTGTGCCTTTTTTGACCACTTGTTTGCTTTGTTTTCTCTTGCCAAACCAATCCAATCAGAAATAGAAAAATCTTACCTTTGAAAAACATCAGACACTACTTCAGCGCCCCTTGTATTACAGTAGCTCGCCTTTGGTAATACAGTAGATCGCCTTTGGTCAGCAGTAACCTGCCTCTGGCAAAACTCTACTTTAGCGCCCTTGGTATAACAGTAGCTCACTTTTGGTCACTATAGCTTGCCTTTGGCATAGCAGTAACTCGCTACTGGTAGCTTAGTCTGTCACCTCTGGCCCACAGTAGCACGCTTTTGGTAGCACAGTCCTGCACCTCTAGTCAAACAGTATAGCGCTTTTGGTCCAGTGCTTTGTGCATCAGAGTTTGTCTGTTTCTTCAAAGCATCTCACAGATTCCCAGCATTACATTGTGTCCTAAGTGTATCCCATGGTCACCACTAGGCTACAGCAAACCATGAAATCTAGGCAAGTTGTCCCTAAGAAGCACAAGTCACCCCCTCGCACACCACAATCAGGTCGTCTCAACATTACTCCCAAGGTGACTCCTAGTACACCCGCGGCAAAACCAAACATCTCTCCAAACATGCCGCACATAGATGAACCAAGCAATCCTCCTGAGGATAGAACCCCTTTGCTAAATGCACCTCAGTATACCACAGGCTTGCCTCCGGATTTTGTCCCTCAAGGTTATATCGTAGATCAAACCCCATCTCAAGAAGAGCAACACTTTGAAATAGGTCAATCCTCTCAAGAAGATGGGCAAGATCTTGATGAATTTATATAAGATCCTAGAGCTATAGCTGCCTTTGATAAAATCCTTAGTGAGAACTAGGATCATTTCTTTCGCTTGCTTGCAAAGCAAGGCGCCAAGTTACCTCAAGATTTTGATGTGTCCACTCTCAAAGAGAGCACCAACACCCAAGAAGCCATACAAGCAGTGCAAACCATGTCCACGGTAACTACGCCCTTACCTACTCAGGGCTCGCAGTATAGGAATCCCCTTTTCCAAAATCCAACAGAGGAGAGGCCCATATCCCCACTTTTGACTCCTATGGAGATCTATCAAAACCAACAAGAAACTCTCCAACATCAAGCAGAGTTAGCTAAGCAAGCCACCTTAGCTCGATCGAATGTGCAACCTCCTCCTAAAGTGTCCACCCCAATCGCAAGTGGAATCTTGGTTACCCCATCACGCGTAGGTTTCCCACCCAATTACAATCCGGGGAACACTTATGTAGCCATGCAATAAGGGTCTCAACAAATGCCACCTCCTATATCATCACACCTGCATGTCTCTCAACCAATTAGAGTCACGCAGCCCCAACCACAACATTCTTCTACTCTCGTCCTCAAGCAGCCCCAACCACAACATTCTTCTACTCTCATCTTCAATCAACCCCAACCGTCGCAAATCACTTCTACCTATGTTCCTCCTCCACAACGTTCATCCTCACTCAACTTCTTTCATACATTGCCTAGCCACTCTCAACATTCCCAACATCAGGTTTCCCAAAGCTATGTGCCACCATCACAACCTAATCAAACGCACTTTAGCTTTCCTCCCCCCAATACTTTTCTTCAACCATCGCAAAGCCAACATTCCTATCTAGCGCTACCTCCACCTCTGCCTAACCAAGGCCTCCAATTCCAACCCAACCTGAACCAATCATACAATCCGTACAATCCCAATCAATCTTACAACCCTTATAATACCAGTATGCATGGCTTACACTATAATCTTCCATATGGGCAACACCAACCACTTTTTGGACAACAGGAGATGTTACCAACCCCTCCCGTGACTATGGAACTAAAGATTGCAGAGGTTCAACAACAGCTATCTGATCTTACATTTGGCCACACCAAAAAGACCTTCTCTTTAGAGGAAGTGTGCCCTTATCCTTTTGATCGGTCGTTACCAATGATCCCTTTTCCTCAAAATTTCACTATTTGCAAGTTTGATAAGTACAAAGGAAAAGGTGACCCAAAAGACCATCTTAGGGAATTCTATCTCACTTGCATCAAGGTCTCTCATAATGACACATATCTTATGCATCTTTTTCCTCGCAGTCTTGGAGGTCAAGCAATAGAATGGTTCTCACACTTACCTACGGGTATCAAGTCTTTCAACGAGCTAGCAGAGAAGTTTGCCACCCATTTTTCTTACAACGCAGAGCATGAGATTTCCATGACAGACCTATGCAACAATAAACATAAAAATGGTGAAACTTTCATTTCTTTCCTTCAATGATGGAGACAAATGGCTAGTAAATTCCCTTTCAAGATTTCGGAGAAGCAGCTTGTTAGCATATTTGTGCAGAACCTCAACCAAGAGTTAGGTTTCCATTTACAAATTCTTAGTGCTACAACCTTCGATGAAATCACCTACAAGGGTATCAACATTGAGAAGGCCTTCATTGCTAAGGGTGTGGTCAAAATCTTTAAGGAGATGAAAGATAGCACTTCTCATCAACAATCAAATGATAAACCCAAATATTGGAACAAGAACAAAAACGTGGTCAATGATGGGGTGGTCGATACTAAGCATGTCCAAACGTTGCAAACACTGCTGCAACTCTCCAAACCAAGTCAAGCTCCGCCTCAACAACAACAGCAACAAAGGCAGCCTTATCCCAACCAACAGCAATGACAACAAGAGCGGCCCCAACAAGATTACCCTCCGCGACGTCAATTCACCCCCTTGGGAGTGCCCATCGAATCGGTCTTACAGCAAGCTTTGCAGAAAGGGCTCATCACTTTACCTGATGCTCCCCCATATGGAGAACCTGTCTACAAAACTACACGTTACAGAGACAATGAATATTGTGAGTTCCATAGGAGCAAAGGGCATAGAACTGCGTCTTGCATGAAGCTTAAGCACCTCATCCAAAACCTCATCGACGGTAATCAAATTACTTTTGAGGATGAATCACCAGCGCAACACACGAACAAGGATCTTGATATGTACAAGGAACCATTCCCTCATCACGGTCCACCTCCTCCTCAGGATAGAGGTAAAGGTATCAATCACGCTTCCACATCTTTCGATTCCATTGTCGGTCGTTTTGAAGAGAGTTGAGTGTCCACCCTCACCATCAAAGGCAAATCTACGGATTGTGCTGTTACTACTCGTCGAGGTCATGTCACCATCCGTGCACCTACACCTAGGCTTCCAGTTTAGTCTGATTATAATCTTGTCGAACATCTAGGGAGAACACCAGCACAGATCTCTATTTTGGACCTTCTACGGTCATCACCTGCACATAGAGTGGTGTTAGAAAAAGCCCTCCAGGAGTCTTCCGTTCCTAACAACATAGCAGTCGCAGATTTCCAAGCTATAGTGGGTAATATTGCTTCGCCTTACACCGTGGTCTTCTCTGAGAAAGATCTCCCCTCCCACGATCCATGTCACAATGATGCCCTTCATATTGAAGTGCTCATCCATAAGCGCAAAATCAAACGTATACTCATAGATGGTGGTGCTGGTCTCAACATCTGTTCTTTAAAGTTACTAAAGCAATTGGGATACTCTGAGGATCACGTCAACACTGATCATAGTATTACAATCAAGGGGTATGATGATGCAGAACGCCATTCAGAAGGTATTATTCACTTGCCTGTACAATTGGGCCCTGTCATGCTTGAAACTAGGTGCCAAGTCCTTGATATTGAGCTACCTTACAACATTATCCTAGGCCGCCCATGGATCCATGCAATGAAAGCTATTCCCTCCACGTACCATCAGTCCCTCAAGTTCCCATACAATGGTACGGAGATCACCATCCCAGGAGATCCTAATCCTTTTGAATTCTGCCGTGTCTTACAAGGAAGCTATAAAAATTGCAACCAAGTGCCAAAAAATGACAAAGCCCTTGAATCCCCTCTATATGTTGACCCTGAAACTCTCACACAAGCCTCTACAAGTGAATCTACACCCCTCCCCAAAATCACAGCTCGCGTCTGAGATATAGGCTTTGGCACTTATGATATCTCAGAATCTTGTTGTGTAGGGCGGATGCCTTTATCTCCAAAATCTTACGGCAAACCACCCATTGCCAAAGTAACCAAAAAAGCAGCTATTCCTCCCCCAACATTCCTAACCCAATTCCAACATGGACGGTTATTGGAAGAGGAAACTATTGAGGACATCTCTTCTTGGCTCTACAAGGAGAAAGAACCAGTCACGATACCAGTCAAGCAATATGGCAATGGCTTAAGGATAGTGAAAAACATGGGCTATAAAGGCAAAGGTGGCGTTGGGAAACAGAATCAAGGTACTATGGAACCCATTGTGGTAACAAAGAAGCTAGACAAGAAAGGATTAGGATTTGGTAAGAAGGTACCATGCGCCTCGGACATCGAGTATATCCTCGACGAGGTAGCTGACACTTTTCCTGCCAATTCGACGTCTACAGAGGATATCATCAATGACTCTTCCCTCCACATGACCAATCTATTCGCAGAATCCTCCATTTTTACACTATCCTCCGTATCCTTAACTTCCACCACCAGCACCTAGAATGTCATGCTTGTCTACCCTGAACTTATCAATTGGGACCAACAAGGGGCCCCCGTTATAGATGTCTTTCAGAATGAAGAAGCTTTAGCTGAGTTCATGGGACTTCCGGAAGGTATCCCTCTTAGTGATCACAAGGCAGGTTTTGTAATGGAACTAGAGCCCACGGCTTATTTTGGTGAGAATGCCAAATCCTCCAGTCGCAAAAGTGCAAATAAAGAAAGATCTCTAGGTGAAAACCACACTGTGGCACCTCCTGATCATAAAATAGTAAAAATAAAGGACGTATCCAAAGGTGAAAACCCAACTGTGGCACTTGAGGATGGAGGATTTAACCTTCCCTTACCATCTAAGTATCAAGAGAAATCAACTCTCTTAGTGGAAGATTCGACAGAAATAAATCTTGGCACAGAACAGAATCCAAAGACAACATTCCTAGCAGCATCCTTATCTGAAACAGAGCACAGAAATCTTAGCAACTTCTTCTCACAACAAACCATCAACTTTGCATGGACCTATGCCGATATGCCAGGGTTAGACCCTAAGCTGGTAGTTCATTATCTCATAGTTGATCCCAAAGTGAAACCAGTCAAACAGAAGTTGAGAAAAATGCACCCACAGATAGCTCTCTTGGTGAAGGTGGAAATACAAAAGCTGTTAGACGCAAAGTTTATACGACCCATTGACTATTCAGATTGGGTCTCAAACATTGTACCTGTGTCTAAACCTAATGGGCACATCCGCATGTGTAATGATTTCAGAGATCTCAATAAGGCATGTCCTAAAGATGACTTTCCACTACCCAACATTGACATTATAGTGGACTTGACAGCAGGTCACAAGATGCTTTCTCTCATGGACGGATTCTCGGGTTATAATCAAATAAGGATAGCTGAAGAAGACCAACATAAAACAACCTTTACTTGTCCGTGGGGCAATTATTGTTGGTGTGTCATGCCGTTTGGTCTGAAGAATGCAGGAGCAACCTATCAGAGAGAAATGACAGTGATCTTCCACGATCTGTTTCATCACATCATGGAAGACTATGTTGATGATATATTGGCTAAATCTTCTAGAGTGGATCACATACAGGTCTTAGGATAGATCTTTGACAGGCTGGAAAAATACCAAGTAAGACTCAATCCAAAGAAGTGTGTATTCGGTGTAACATCAGGGAAGCTATTGGGATACATCGTATCTCATAGAGGCATCGAAGTAGATCCAGCGAAAGTAAAGGCTATAGTGGAGATGCCTCCACCAAAGAACCTAAAAGCATTAAGGAGCCTCCAAGGAAGGTTGCAGTCCATCAGGCGTTTTATCTCACAGCTAGCAGATAAATGTCAACCCTTTCAACACTTGCTCCAAAAGGATGTTTCATTTTGATGGGACAATAAGTGTCAAGCAGCATTTGATCAACTTAAAGAGTATCTAGCTACACCTCCTGTATTGGTTCCACCAGTTGCGGACAAACCTTTGATCTTATATATCTCCACTACAAATTCAGCCTTAGGGGCCCTGCTAGCACAGAATGATGACACAGGAAAGGAGCATGCAATTTATTACATCAGTAGAACCTTAGTGGGATATGAGCTCAATTATTCACCAATGGAAAGGGCTTGTTTAGCAGTAGTGTTCGCCTCCCAAAAGTTGCGACATTATATGTTGAACCAACACACAAATCTAATAGCCAAGATTGATCCCTTGAAGTATCTACTAGCAAAAGCAGCTCTCACAGGCAGACTAGCTAAATGGGTCATGATCCTTAGTGAGTTCGACATTGAGTACATAGATCGTAAAGCAATCAAAGGACAAGCCCTCGCGAATCAACTAGCAGAAGCACCTATGAAAGATACACACCCTATGGTTGCAAACTTTCCCGATGAGAATCTATTCACTCTTGCTACCTCCATATTGTGGAAGTTATACTTTGATTGTTCTTACACACAGCATGGATCAGGAGCTGGCATCTTATTTGTTACACCTTAGAATGACTACATTCCAAAGTCATATCGGCTAGCATTCCCTTGCACCAACAACATAGCCGAGTATGAAGCACTCCTTATAGGCCTCAACACAGCAGTTCAATGGGACATCACAGAATTACAAGTATATGGAGACTCACAGTTAGTCATTCGCCAAGTCACAGATGAATACCAAACAAAGGATGAAAAGTTGGTCCCCTACAAACAACTAGTGGATGCCTACAAACCACACTTTTCTAGCATCACATTTGAGCAAATTCCAAGAGAGCATAACAAAGCTGCAGATTCTATGGCTTCTGTAGGGTCACTGATTGACATGCCTGCTAATACACAAAAGTGTGAATTCTTGATCGAGCAATTGTTGATACCAGCCGTCGATGTTCCTGTTACTGAAATCATCTGCGAACTTGTTGGTCCCAATTCCCCATGGTACGAAGATATCTATGAATACCTCAAACACCAAACCTTTCCCCCTGACCTATCATCCACCCAACGCAAAACCTTTATCCGTCGATCCTCTCGTTATACCATTCTAGGTGATACACTATATCGCCAGAGTCTCGATGGTATCCTCTTACGATGTCTTAACGCGGAAGAAGCCGAAGGTACCTTACGAGACATACACCAAGGTGTCTGTGGCGCACATTCTACCGGTCCTAATCTTGCTAAGAAGATACTCAGAACAGGTTATTACTGGCCTAAAATAGAGCAAGATGCTACACAGTTTGCTAAGAAGTGTCTACAATGTTAGCAGCACGGAGATTTGATTCACGCACCAGCTCATGAATTACAACCTGTGACAACTCCATGGCCTTTTTCTCAATGGGATCTCGACCTCGTAGGACAAATCCACCCTTCCTCCTCCAATGGGCATAAGTTTATCATTACCTCCACTGAATATTTTACGAAGTGGGTGGAAGCCATTCCTATGACCTATATCACCAGTAAGCAAATAGCCAAGTTTATTCTAAACTACCTCATATGCCGGTATGGTATACCCCAAGCCATTGTCACTGATAATGGGAGACCATTCAAGAACCAAGATGTTCATGCCTTGTGCATACAATACAATATCCAACATCGCTTTTCAACTCCCTACTATCCATAGAGTAACGGCCAAGCTGAGGCTTCCAATAAAACCATTCTCAAAATCCTCAAGAAAACAGTCAATGAAGCTGGTCGTGATTGGCACTTGCAACTCAATCCCGCCCTATGGGCCTACTGCACTAGTATTAGAACACCAACTATAGAGGTCGAGATCCCATCACTCAGAGTATCCATGCAGGACTTGATCGGCGGAGATGAGTATCGCACTTCCAGATTAGCTGAGCTTGAACTACTAGATGCGAGGCACCTTGCCGCACTTAATCATCTCCATGTCTATCAAAACCGCCTCCGGCGTAATTACAACAAAAAGATCAAAGAAAGACGGTTTCAAGTTGGTGATCTTGTACTTAAGGAGAATTAGAGAAATCAAGCAGATCGAGAGAAGAAGGGTAAGTTTGAGCCTAACTGTTTAGGTCCCTTCATTGTGATAGCAGCATATGGATCAGGAGCTTATACTTTAGCTACACCTGACGACATTCCTCTAGATGAGCCACTTAACAGTGTCCATCTCAAGAAGTTCTATGCCTGATCCTCAGAGTATTCCAAAAAAAACAAAAACAAAAAAAAAAAAATCCAAAAAAAATCCGTCCTCTGGTGAAAACCTGGCAAACAGGCACCTTGGATAAGTACCATAGTGAAAACCTGGCAAATAGGCGCTATGTGTAGAGTCAGCATCCATCGTCTATCGAGTCCTGCCCCCTCCTTGTCCAATTCACAACGCGCCTCATCCATCCACCCATAATAAAAACCATTGACTTTGTTTGCATTTCCATCTCCCTATCTAGTATGGCTTGGAAATTTGTCAATGTCCCTCGTCGTCTTCCCATGTCTTGATATGTGTCTACAGTTAACACTGTCTTGTCCTAGGTCAAGTCTTTCCGTGTCTTCTTCGATAGTCACCCCTACAGTTTCCTCTACTAGAATGGGGGCAACTCTTTCCTTAGCTTCGGTCTAGGATTGGTTCCTTGTTCGTGGTTCGCAGCGCATACTTCAATCTTGTCTCATTTCCATAGGTAACACCCTTTAACGGACACAGAGTTCCTAGGATAAGGCTGTTATCTTCTCAACACTCTTTCTACACCAGAACTACATATCATCTTTTCAATCTTAAGGTACCTTGATCCCATGGATATGGGTATGTAGGCAGTCTGGAATACGAAGGACGTTTCCAGTACTCAGGTACATAAGATCACCTCTTCTCCGCTCTTTTCCCACATCATCACACTAACCAGAACTACATATCATCTCTTCTCAATCTTAAGGTACCTTGATCCCATGGATATGGGTATGTAGGCAGTCTAGAATATGAAGGACGTTTCCAGTACTCAGGTACATAAGGTCCCCTCCTTTCACCTTGACCCATTCATCACTCTGTCCAGAACTACATATTTATCACTTTCATCTTTCATCGTCGTGTGCCTTGATCCCGTGGAAACAGGGTATGTAGGCAGTCTGGAATATGAAGGATGTATCTAGTACTCAGGCACACACGATCCATCATTCTCCACCCGTTTCAATCCATTAGCACTGTCACCTTTCTAGTCTTCCATTTTTCAAAATCCATTCGCCTCGACTTGACTAACTCAAGCAGCAAGCTAGCGCATCCTTTCAAAGCAATAGTCCTTCGCAAACCTGAAGCAAAGAAGCTTCCTTCCAGAGTCATCTACTGTCCTGCATACCGATTGCCAACATCAGCTAAGTACCGCTTAACCAAGCCCTAGATCAACAAGCTTGTCTTCTACGAAGTGTTCCATTGTCGAAACCAACACACGCATCTCCTGCAACATGTGGCATTTCCTACAAGTGAGACATTATCTTTTTAGGTAGATAGCCCCTTTTAACGGACACAGAGTTCCTACGATAAGGTTGTTATCTTTCCTATCCAATCTATCCTGAGCAACCTCTTTGGCAAGAGAATATGTTGGCTGTATGTTTACTTTGTAAGTCAGTCAATTTGTGTTATGGTTTGTCTTTTGTTCCTTTTCCAATACCTATTCAAGACTACCTTGATTTATCTATAATCTTGGTATGTTGCGATGCAGTACGGATTGGGGGCATAGTCATTGCTTTTTTGTGTGCCGTGTTTGAGGAATGATCTTTAGTATCTTTCTTAGCATTCTATTTATCTTGTGTGTGTTAAGACCTAGCATCTTACATATTAATATTCTTCTTGCATTTTACATGTATTGAAGCTTATTTTATGTTCAAGACTATGGCTTATTCACATGTTCCAACAAGGTTATATTATGTCTAAAGGATCTAAGTTCAAACTGCTTACTTGCAGAGTCAATGTCCACGCACTCAGATATTACTGCACCTTGGTCTTTTATACCTTGGTGGTGAACTATCCACATGCTATATCAAAAATAAGGATTGCTCTTTATAAACATTTGTGAAACCAATGCAACAAGCTCATTCATCCATTTCCACATCCTTTATATCGCTTTCGTTGCTATAATCGATCAACAGTCTCCATCTCCTCCTGTTCTCCTCTCTAGTGCATATCTGCAAAACCCACATGTCAGATATCACTAGTCATCACATCTATATCATCATATATCTCTATCATCATACATCTATAAGCATCATATAAGCCACATATGTCATCACATGAATCCATAAGCTTACATACATTTCATCACATCCATGACATCAAGGAATGCATACACAAAAGCATGAATAGCTGGGAGTCGAGCAGATCATCATATATATATCCTGTAATGGCCATCATAATACAAAGTGTCTGTGTCTACATCAATAATACAAAAATGTGTATACATCCAAATATACACCAATATAGTACATCAAGGCTATCAAGAGCCCTCAAAATATACATCAGAATGCACGTAGGCATCTGTCCAAAATGATACAATATGATACAATACAAATGAATGTGCCCTAGTGGGTGGCGCTGCCCTCCTGTTGTGGCCCCTGGCCTCCCCCTGTGCTCGGTGGAGGTCCCCCTGATGGTCCTCCTCCTCCCCCTGGTGGCAAAAGTGGCCCTCTAACTGAGGACGCTGACTGCCCTGTCCTCCGGGATCCTGATGCCCCCGACCTGCTCCTGTCTCTATAACTCGGTGCCTGCTGAGCTGCCGACACCGTACCCACATATAGGCCCCTGTAGTACTCTGCCTCTCTGCCGGCTGATACTAGCTCGCCCTGCACTCAGACGAGCTCGCTGTACAAGGTCCTCTGATCTGCACCCAGCGCACGGCGTGCCTCCTCTCTCTCCCGCCTCACTCTGAATAGTGTGGCCTCTGCTGTCAAACGCAGCTGCACCTCTGCGTCTCTCTCTCTCCTAGCCTGCGCTAGCTCATCTGCGTCTACTGCTGGTGCGGCTAGCGGCTGCACCTGTACCTGTGCCTGTGCCTGTATCTGGGCCTGCAGCTGTCTGTATGCCTGCACCTGTGCCTGTAGCTGCGCCTGCACCTATGCTAGGGCTGTCTGTGCTGCTGTGGCTGCCTGTGTCTGTGCCTGGGCTGTGGCCTCTGCCTGCCTCGCATCGGCCCATGCTGCATCCCTGTCTCTCCTAAGTCATGCCATCTGGAGCTCTAAGCGAGTCCTCCGGGCTATCTCCTCCTGCAGCAGTCGCTCTGCTCTCTGTAAGTCAGTCTCTACGACCAGGCCCACTGCCTCTGCCATCTCCACATCGGCCTGCTGGCCGCTGCCCTCTCCACCTGCCTGCTGACCCGCTGCCTGCTGCCTGGCTACCCTGGCCTGCCACCTCATCCTGGCCTCTCCTCCAAGCACTAGCACCTCTCCCACTGCCCCGGATACACCTGGTGTAGTCAGTCTCATCAGCCTATGTGTCTGCCAGTACTGATCGTACTCTGGCAGTGTCCCTGGGTCTGCTAGCCCAGAATCCCAATCCCATCTCACGGGGATAAGTCCCCGCACCTCTGTCAATGCTGTCGCCAATGGGATCTCAGCATCCTAGTCTCCTACCTCCCTCCGTGTCCTGGCATGAGTGGCCTCCCCCACTGGTAACCCCTACGGCAACCCAAACTGCCTAAGAACTCGCTCGGGTAGGTATCTCTCTATCATATCTGTTCGTCTACTGAACAGATAGCGAGCCTATCTACAGTACATGAGCTGCTCATGCTCATCAGCCCACTCCTCGCATAGTAACCAAGGCCTCCATATGAATATGTCCATCTCGTCTATCTGTCGCCTCCAGTAGCTAACAGACCCCATCCTCTGGTGTGTCATCACCCCGTTGTATAGAAATGCATATGGCTCACCTCTGTCTCGGTGGCACTGCGCCATGGGTCGGATGACTGGAATGTGCTCCCATGCCCATACCTGTAACAAAGTCACACCTGCTGAGAGGCTCCTGCCTCTCCTGTACACACAATGGTGCATGTCATGGTATAGCTGTCCTAGCACGCAGGGTCCCCACGCATACTGTCTGCCATGGGTGAACATCCCTGATAGCACTGTCCCCCAGCCAACTGATAGTCCTCTCGATCTCCTGTCCGGGCACAGGAAGCCGCCAATCAACGAAGCAACGATCCATCTGATCCTATTGCAGAGTCTCGGGACGTCTGCCCATCGTATCTCCCCGTCCTCTATCCACAGGTCATCTGTGCAGAAGACCTCCTCCAAGCCTACCTCGCCCCGTGCCGGGTCAAAGTCAACGATCTCTCTGTCTATCTGGATCTTCAAGATGCAGTATACATCCTCCAATGTCACTGTCGCCTCCCCTGTCGGAAAGTGGAATGACGAGGTCTCACTGTGATACCTCTCCACGACTGCTGTCACTAGGGCGAGATTCGCCCTAATGTGTGTCAGGTGGGCCACATGCCATAGTCCCGCATGCTCCAGGAATGCGTCCTCCTCCCATGTAAGCTGAACAACCTCGTGCGCGATCACGTGATGTCGCTCTCGTGACATCAGTGGTGGCAAAATCCTCTGCATCCATAACCAATCACTTGTCAGTTTCTTTCCCTAAATTCCTCAAAATCTATCTACATCTTTCCTAAACCCCCGACCATACCTTTTCCCTCTTGACAGCTAGGCTAGGTGTCCCTCTTCTAAGTCCCCCATTCTATTGCACCCTAACTTTCTTTTTTGTCTAGCCAAAAGTGCTTTGTTCTATGCAACTGCGCTATGTCTCCCTGCCAACCGCGCCACACTGTTGATGCACCTGCGCTGCGTTTTGTCCACCAACTGCGCCTTGTTTTCCACAAGTGCTTTAGTCCCATACCTACCGCGCCTTTCTGCACTACCAGAAGCGACGCATTTTGTTTACCTCCTAGCCAGTCGCGCTATCCTACCCGACCAAGCGCGCTATACCCCTACACCAAAAGCGCTGCGGCATTTCCCAACTGCGCTGCGACGCGAGCTCCTAATACCAAAGGTGACGTGGTTTTACCAAGTGTGCTGCAGGCGACTACCAGCCACGCTACAGTGCACCAAAAGTGCTGCAATTCTATACCCAGCGCGCTGCGGCTTCCTAAAGCGCTTTTGCTTGACATGGTTGACCCTGCCTAAACCTAGCCCTAAACAACCCTAAATGACAAATGAAAAGGGGGTTTTTGATCACTTACCACTGCTGGAGCTCCTGCTGGCCTCCTGTAGGTCCGCACCAACTCCGCCCGATGACTATGCGCTGGAATCAGCATCTCTCCTCGCTGGCTGCTCAACTCACTCCACCTAGGTTAGAATTCTCTCCTCTCTAAATTTAGATTATCCACGGGTGCAAATGAGGATTGTGGTCCCCATGGGACCTATTTATAGTGTTCCCCCCCTTCGTTTTTCTTTCCCATCCCTTCTTCTGCTTTTCTGTCTGCCTCATCGCGTCCTCTTCTGGTCGAGCGTCAACACCTTTCCTCTGTTGCTTCCCTGTCTTCCCGCTCGAGGGGGCATACACTGGGGCAACTACCTACACTGGGGCATCAAAACAAAAAATTGAATTACATCTTCAACAATCGTTTTCTTTGACGCAACGCTACATGCTGCATTGCATCAAAGAGAGGCAAAATATAGACACCCTAAAATGTCCGTGTCATCAAATCACTGGCATTCCGTTATCTGTCTAATCACTTGCATTGCAAACGTTAATTAAATAATCTAATCATTTAATTAATTTCACCAAATTCTTCTAAATCTCCTAAATTGCGACATTAATTAAATAAATTCTCTTTATTTAATTAATTAAATTAAATTCCTCTATATTCTTCCACAATTAAATAATTTTTATTATTTAATTTGATCATTATCCTCCTTCCAAAATTCACATCCACATTAATTAAATATATCTCATTATTTAATTAATTCATCACAATTCTATCTTATCTACAATTAAATAATTTACATTATTTAATTAAATCAATTGTTCTTCTAAATTTAAATAAATCATGCAAATTTATTTAAATTATCTCAATCCTCTAAAAATAAATAAAATCAAATATTTTATTTATAATCTTTGTTCTTCCAAAATCATGCACAACAATTAAATAAATTTATTTATTTAATTTGCTTTTAAATCTTCTAAATTAAATAATTCCAATTATTTAATTACTTCTTCCAAAAATATCTTCTCTAAATTTAAATAAATTAATTATTTATTTAAATTGCTTTTTCTTCTAATTTGAGTTATCTCTAAAATAACTCAAGCTTTCTTGCTCATCAATTAAATATTTCTATATTTAATAAAGCAAAATATCTTCTTGTCTCATGCAAATCTCTTCTTCTTGTTTTAAATCACTTAACTGATCGCTTTATTCTTTAATTGATTTATCTCTTCAGTTAACTCATTCTTCTATTCTTGATAACTCCTCTCATGCAAAAGAAAGCAAGACACATGTCTTCTTCTTATTCGTTGCACGTTCCTCAACTTATCTCCTCCATTGATTCTTCTGAATTATCTGGACCGTTGATCGATCTTCGATGAAACCTATATAAACCCCTCTCATCTCCTTCATTACCTCTCTCTCTTCGATCGTATTCTCAGGCATACTTAACAGAGCTTTGAGCATACACAATGCATCGATTGAGCACTATCACAATCTTTTGACATTGATCTCTTGAGCACATACTTGCTTGTTGCAGCCATGGCTTTGCAACTTCATTGAGCAATCCACATTCAATTCAAAGGAAACAACACAGATTTCGGTAAAAGTCTTTATTTCATTGAGTGATTATTTATGGCTTTTATTTAAATTGGTTTCCTTTATGTTATTGGGTTCTTTGGTTTTATTTAGTTTAGATTTAATCTATTTTTCCATATACACAACTATATTCCAGAGATTGAGCCTCCGATGAGAAAACATGGAAAAGATATGAGCATCTGAGTGTTAGGTTCTAGATAGGCAGAGCAGACTGAGGAAGAACTGACTGGCAGAGTATCAAACTTCAATCTGGATGAGTAATTGATGTTGATCAATCTATTTGAGGGATCATACATTGTTGGCTAACATGATTGATAACTTCAATGCCTATGTTTTTGATACGCATCACAAATCAAGCCGACAGATCAGTAATTTGTAAATATCTTGAGTATTCTGGTTACCAACTAGAAAGTTGTTGAAATCCTTGGTGTGGATATATATGCCTGATGGATTCCAGTATGAAGGTGTGTATGTATAGGTGTCATAAAATAAAGTGCAAAGAAAGGCAGAGATAAGTGAGGAAGCAGCAATACAAGTCCGGTATGTGACAAAGCAGCAGCACTAGAGTAGAGGAAGAATGAAGTGCATCAAAACAGTATATTGTGCCTAACCAGAACTGAACTCTAGCATTTGTAGATGCCTCTCATTAGTTCAAGCACTTGGTTACCTTCTGTAAGTTCTGTAGACAGTGAGTCTCTTGTAGGTAGTGTGGCTCTTGTGAGTAGTGAGCCCTAATTAGCAAGTCACATTTTGTACTTCTTATTCTTTTAATAGAGAATACAATCTTGGGTTAGTCACCCTGTGGTTTTTCCCTTAACAGGGTTTTCCACATAAAAATCCTTATGTTATGTGTGTTGATTTTATTTCTATTCTCATGATTATATATGCTTATATGTTTTGATGCTGCACAAATTATAAAAGAAGTAAAGAAAGTTAAGATAAAAGAGATAATTGATTCACCCCCCTCTCAGGTATTTTCCTTGTTTCCAACAGGTGCAAGGAGGACCAAACCGAGAAGTTATGCCTTCTAAAAATTCTAGTATGACCTTTTATGTTGCCTCTTTGAGTGGTACTGTTTCACTCCACCTGGTAAAGTAATCTATGGCTGTAAGAATCTATTTGTGTCCCATATTTGATACTGGATTGATCATGCCAATAAAATCTAAACCCCATTGAGCAAAGGGTTCATCCACAACTATGGGACTTAGAGGCATTGCTGCATTTCTCCTCTTGCCAGTATAAAATTGGCAAGCTTGGCATTCCTTAACCATCTGATGGCAATCTATAAATAGAGTGGGCTAGAAATATCTGGCTTGTGTCACTTTGATTGTAGTAGTCCTTGCTAAAAAATGTCCACCTAAGGCTCCATGATGCAATTCATGTAATATTCTTTGAGCTTCATCTTTCTCTATACATCTTAAGAGTATACCATCAATATTCCTTCTAAATAAGATCTGATCAATTAATACAAATGGATTTCTTTTTGCCTATAGTACCTTTTCTTATCATGAGAGAGTTCATTTGGGAACACCCCATACTTCATAAACTGTAACCTATCTCTTACCCAAGAATCTTGGTCAACCTCTTAGAGTTTCAACACATTTTCATTTTCTGTGTCTTCAGACACTAATCTTTCTATGTCTTGGGTCATGCATTGGCATAGTCCTTTGCCTCTAACCAACTTGGTGGGTCTTACTTCTACATCATATTCTAAAAATTTTGTTATCCAATTGGCTCTTTTCTTAATGATCTCACCCTCCATAATATATTCTCTTACACTGGGGTGAGCCACTAATATCAAAATTTTATTTCCTGTTACCAAATGTCTGAATATTTTAAGGGCTTTTACCATGGTGTATGCTTGTTTCTCCATGAAATTATATCTTGACTCATACTCCCTGAGAGTCCTAGAGAAGAAAGCTATTGGATGCTCTCCTTCCTCTTGATCATCTTTCTGAGTTAGAACAGCAGCAACACTGAATTCTCCCCCATACACATACATTATAAAAGGTTTAGAGAAATCCAAGTTTCTAAGTACTGGGGCTATTGAAATGGCTCTCTTGACCTCTTCAAAATCTTGTCTTCTTCTATAGTCCATTTGAAAACTAGATCTTTTTTAAGCAACAGTGTCATTGGTCTAATTAGACCTACAAAATTAGATATAAATCGGCTGACAAAGTTAATTTTCCCTAAAAAGGATTGAACTGCTTTCTTGTTAACTAGTAAAGATAGATTCATTATAGTTGTGACCCTCTCTGGATCAATGAAAACCCTTTCCTTTGACACTATGTGTCCTAGAAGTTTACCCTGAGGCACAACAAAGATACATTTTTTAGGATTTAGAGAGATCTTGAACTCTTGACATTTCTTGAAAACAACCTCTAAATGGTCAAAATGATCTTTGGTATTCTTAGAAAAAATAGTCAGGTCATTTAGATAGATCATAATGATCTTATTTATAAGCTCCCCAAATGCTACATCCATTGCACGCTACAAAGTAGCTCCAGCATTCGAAAGGCCAAAGGGCATCTTAGCATATGCAAATGTTCCCCACTTTGTAGTGAACGTTGTCTCATGCTGATCTTCATTTGCTAACCAAATCTGATTGTATCCTGAGAAACCATCAAGCAAGGAAAACCTTTCTGACCCAGCCATAGTCTATAAAATATGTTCCATAGAAGGCAGGGGATAATGATCTTTCAAAGATGCTTTATTCAGATCCCTAAAATCTACACAGAGTCTTATGTCAACATTCTTCTTTGTTAGAAGTACTAGGTTTGACACCCAGGTTGAATGCTTAATTGGGAAAATAATCCTTGATTCCAGGAGCTTTTGTAGCTCATCCACCATTAGGGGTTCAATTATAGGATTCACTAGCCTTTGCTTTTGTCGGACTGGTTTGGATCCTTTAGTAAGCTTTATGGTGTGCTGGATGATATCTCTATTATAGCCATGGAGGTCCTCATAGGTCCAAGCAATCACCCTATCATATTTGTCACATAAAGCAATCAGCCTCTCTTTTTTCTCTTGGGTTGTAGCATTACCTATTTTTAACTTTCTTCCTTCACTAACTTGAATTTCAGAATAATCCTCCCTATTTTCCTTAAACCTCCTCTTCTCTAGACTTGCATCTTCTGGGTCAAACAAATTTTCTAGAGTAATAAGTCCTTTAGGGAGTTTATTTGACCTTAGTTGGATAATTTGATCACCATATGCTTCCTCAATTTTGGGGTGTAACTGGTCAGCAAACTCCCCTGATTGCTGTAAAAATGAAAGTACTTGAAGATCACTGTCAAAAACTTGCCAATTTTGATCATTTTCTGGAATTGTTGGTCTTACTATAACCTTAACTAACTCATTGTTAACTAATAGATCACTTGCTGGGTCAAATTGTGAACCAATTTGTGCCATTCTATTTGCTTCTCAATTTTGGGCTCTAGGCACTACCTCAATATTGAAAGCATCAAAGCAATCTATCAATCCCAAATCCTGTGTCGATAGGACCTCATTCTTACTTTTTTGGCTATTACTTTCTCTCTAATTTCTTTCACCACTAGTTCTGAGTCTCCTCTCACTATCAGATTCTTAATTCCCTTTTTCTTGGCCAACATGAGTCCATGCACCAAAGATTCATATTCAGCATCATTATTGGTACAGGCAAACTAAAAACGAATGGCTCTTAGAATTTTCTCACCATTTAGGGCAGTAAGGCAAATACCTACTCCAGCACCATTCTTGCTCCTAGCCCCATCAAAATTTAATGTCCATATTTCTGAGTTTCCTTTAGATTCTCCACTTTCTGATACTTCTTTCCTTATAATATTTGGGATTTCTTGGTCTTCTTAAAAAATAACATAAGTGCCTAGACCAATAGAGTCATAGTTTCCATAAGGATCACTCTGCATCATGGTCAACAACTAATTGTTCTCTTCTTCTTATTGGTCATGTTCAGTCCAGTCACCTAATTCTTCAACAAAGACTCTCTCCTCCTTATTCATCATGGTCTGGGATGCTTCTATTTTTGGGGTTGGTTCATTAGTAATATGGTCTTTAGATAATGGCTCAGACAATACTTTCATCTTTGTCCCATACTTGGTTCTTAAGATTAGGTGTGACCAATCTAGTGACATGTAACCTCCTATTTTGGCCGTGAAATCTCTGGATAGGCATAAACCAAATATAGGGGGAATATCTATGACTACCACATCCTGATTGACAGTTATATTGGGACAAGTATATAGTTGTAACGAAAGTTGTTTGATTTTTCCTATAGTTTGAACAGACTTCCCATCCAACTGCATGACCCCTCTAGTAAGTGGCTCATACTTTATCTTTAAAGTATTTGCTATCTTCTTTGGCATTATTGTAGTACTAGCTCCAGAATCTATCATTGCATTATGCAGCAATTTTTTCCCAACTATTAAAGTTAGATAAAATGGATCTGGTTTAGATTTACCTACCTCAGATGCATTGTTCAACAGAGTTGTTGTTTGTAGAGGTATAGTATCTTTACGTTGGATTTTCCCTTTATCAGTAGCTCCTTCTTTAGCACTGGTGTATTTAGAGGCCTCTTGACCTTGCAGAGCTTCTTGTAATAGTGTCTTCTTCTCAAGAATAGCCAACATATCCCAGATTGATACGTGTGCTGGAGTTCTTTTCAACGTCCACCATGTTCACAAGTCCTAATTCTTGTGTCTTTGATAATAAGGGTGCCTTGTCTTTTCTAGCATCTAACCCGAGGCTACTTGATTCTGCACTGGCTGGGGCACTTTTTACCTAGAGACTGGATTGTGATGATTTTGAAATAGAGGAGTTCTAATAATGTCATTATTTGTGACTTCAAACTGCTCCATCATTCTCCTCTTTGATCTAGTATAATAGTTTGACTACACCAATGGTTTCTTTGATGTGGATGCCTCATTCAAGAACACTGAATCTTCCTCTTCAATCCATGAAAATAAGGCATGTTCAGGAGCTATTTCCTCTTCTTGTTGTATAGACATCCCTTGCATCTGGGCAACCATTATTGTGTTCTGGACACTAGGGGACTGATATGGTGGAGCATTAGATGTCAGGAATTGTCCTTCTAACCTTCTCTGCTCTACTATCTTTTGCTGCAAATTGCCTCTGGGACAGTCTCTAGGCATATGGGCATTATTGCAGGGAAAGTACCAGGCATTTGTGTCTTCTACTAAGTTATTTTGTCCTAGAAGTATTTCTCTATTGGGATTATGAGGAATAGTTTGTAGAGGTGTAGGGACTTAAACCAATTGGTTTGAAGGCTGACGATTATTTTGCCTTTGAGGGCCTTGATATTGATTTGGTTGAAAAGGGGGTCTATTTCCTTGGAAACCTTGATAAGGAGGATTTGAATAGGGATTTTGTTGTCTCTTTAGGTTAATTATCTCATTTGAAAAGGTCCTTAGAATATTCTTGACATCATCCATTTCAAATAGTTGAGCAGAGGTAGTTGCCATAGCAAGTTGTTGAGGTACTGGGAGTGAATACATGGACACAGGTGGAACTGCAAGATTCAGAGCTTCTTGTGGTAAAGGTAGGAAGATTTATGGGAACATGGGCATAGGAGGCCTTGGGGGCAATTTTATAGCATCTATCAAGATGTTTTTAGCCTTAACAGCCAACTCATATGCTTCTGGTAGTGTTTGACCTCCTAGGGACTGAATCATTACTGATATATCAGAATTAAAAGCTTTGAGGTAGTGTTAAGGGAAAATTGGATCAACAATGAATATGCAATAACAATCAATATCAAATACCCAAAACTTCAATGAAATAGTGAACTAAGGAAATCCAATAACAATGAACAAACAACAAAGCAAACCTCTTTAGATCGTAGCTTCCATTGATCGCCTATCACAATCATTCTTGTAAGTATGAATGATGCCCTCAGAGAGTGCACTTCCTTGCTATGCTTTAAGAATGTCAATTGGGAATGGCTATGATAATACCGCAATGAAGAGGAGCTTCACAACAATGGTAATAGTGCGTAGTAGCGAATGTGATCACAAGTAATGAAGGAATTGGTGCCAAAGGCACGCTGTAATTCCTACAAAGTAACAATACTTAAAGTTTGGATGAATGAATGGAAGAATGAGGTTCAATTTATAGAGTTGGGAGAATGAAGATCAACAGTATAGAAGACTTGAGAAGATCAATGGTTGAGAACAATTGAGGAACGTGCAACGAATAAGAAGACAAGTATCACACAAAAGTTGTTTTATTTGAGTTAACTACTTTCTTTTCTAAAGATAAGACATGCTTTTCATAAATTAGAAAGCTTTTTTCTAATTTAAGAGATATTGATAAAAACAAGGTTGAATAGATAACTCAACTTGAGATTTGCTTTTGCATGATTTGAAATAAATTAAATAATAAATTATTCAATTTTGTGTGCATGAAGAAGAAGACTTATTTTTAGAAGATTTGAAAGATATTTGAAGAATTAGAAGATAAGAAAGCAAATTAAATAAATAGATTTATTTAATTGTTGTGCATGATTTGGAAGAATAAATAAAACATTTGATTATATTTTATTTTAGGAGATTGAGAGAATTTAAATAAATTTGATTGATTTATTCAAATTTGGAAGAATGAATTTAACTTAATTAAATAATTAAAACTTATTTAATTATTTGGAAGAATTGAATTAAATAAAGGATTTTATTTAATTGTTGGAAGAATATGAATCAAATAAATAAATTGATTTATTTATTTATTGATAGAGGAATTAGAAGAGAATAAATATTAAGAATATTTATCTAGACCGAATCGTGTCATTTTTAGGCGTATACATTTTGCCCTTCTTTGATGCAATGTAGTTTACGGCATTGCTTCAAAGAATAGATAATCCGATAATGATACATGGCCCAGTTTGCCCTGGTATAGGTTATGATGATAGGATGCCCCCTTGGGAAATTGGACGAGAAGAAGGCAGGAAGGATGAGAGATGGACAATCTCACGAAGACAAAGGAGAAACTAGGTTAGGTTTGAAGAAATTTGTTGAAGAAAGAGCCGAATGATACGCGGTGCAAGAATAGAATGATAACACACACAAGCAAGTAAGAAAGGATGCACAAATGACACAAGAACAAGCAAGGTATTTTCCTTGTCAAGCGGTAAACTAATGATATACTGATAATGATATACAACAGTGTTGTTATGGCGGGGAATGATAGATCCCTAGAGCAACACGAAGGATAGTGTCTGGTTTCAGGAAATGAAACATGTCGTGTAAGATGCGTGTATTGGTCTAATTTCGATAATGCAACATCCTGTATAAGACAATTGATTGATTACAATTGATTGAGTTGGTTTACAACTAGACAAGGATCAAGACCACTAATTGTGATTGGATCATTTGACAAGATTGACTTGACTTGACTGGTATGGATTAAGGATGGACTTGCATTTTGATCACTACTCAGATTGACTAGACAAGGATGAAAGATATGATGATAGATAGAAAAATGACTCGACAGAAGAACTCACAAGCTTTGATTTGTATTGATACTTTGCATTATTGGATCTTTATTGCATGGGGTATGGTATAGATGCTTTGTGGATCTGAATGGTATGGGTGCTTTGTGGATGTGAGTGGATCTGAAAGGTTTTTTTGACATCTTGATAGTGCAAGTATTTTGAAGTGCTTATTTCATCATTGGGCAATTTTTTTTGATACTTTTGTTAATGTTGTTAGTTAATACAAGCATCTAGGTATAATTGAACCAAGATGACCTGAGTATTGCTTACATGGATTTTGATTTAGCAAGTTAATACAAGCATCTAGGTATAATTGAACCGAGATGACCTGAGTATTTCTTGTGTATCAACAGACAAGGATTGCCCCCTTTCGTGTTAGACCTCTAAAGTCCTTGATGATCTTTTGCCGATCATGTCCTTAGACAAGGTTTCACATTACTAAAGTTTAATCCACAAGCAGCAAACAAAGAAAATAACCATGCCCCCATCATAGCATCTCTAGCTTTTGGCATCCTTGAGTAGCATAAAAAGGCATGATAACAAAAATCAAGACTCTGTATTTTAACCATGTTTCCAATCCACAAAACATTTTTACATTTAGATGTGTTTGTTTCTTGCCATAATATGGGTAAAATCTTTTAGAAGGCCTTAGGTGTTTTTCTACTTTGCCTTGGATAGGTTAATGTCCTGCGTTAGGATTTTTGCTTGAAAAAAGTAGGTTTCACTTGCACTTGCTTGCTTGGTGAGAAGATTCCACAATCTTTATTGGGGAGACGGACCCTAAGGGACTGACCTAGTGCCTCGGGGGCTCATTGCTAAATGGCCTTTCCTACGTGAAGACGCAAAGGCAACGTAGTTCAGGGTAAACCCTAGCGGACCTAAGATATGGATCAGATGAGACACGATATGGAACAGATATGGATCAGACAAGACACGATATGGAACAGATATGGATCAGACAAGATATTATATGGAACAAATATGGATCAGGTATGGAACAGATATGGATCAGATATGGAATGGATATGGATCAAATATGGATCAGATGATATTGATGACAAGGAAACACCATGGATAGGTAGAATGTACGTGTGATAAAGAATGGAATGGGTAGGTATGAGGATGAGCAATAATGGATAGAAGGAAACAAGGATGTGATCTCCAAGGACTATGTCGCATAAGAATAACATGCCTCATTGTAGGTAGAATACTTAGGTTTTTTCATGACAAAGCTTACAACGATAGGAGGATGAGAGGGCAATGAAGGATTTGCATGGTTTGGAGGGATAAGGTCTGTCAAGAGACATCTAAAACATTTGTCAACATTGTGCCCCCAATCTTTATCAAGACCAAAGAAATAGAGGAAAGGAAGATTAGGATGGATAGACTGGATAGTATAGATATGCAATGGATAGAAGGATAGGATATGAAATGGTACAGAAGGAAACTGATAGGAGAAGAGTGATGTGCTGATGAGACAAGGTGCCCCCAAGTGTAGGTGATGTAGAAGATCAACTTACACATGATGCTTGTTTGCCAGGTTTTCATCATGGTACTTATCCAAGGCGCCTGTTTGCCAGATTTTCACTGTTGGACAAAGAGATTTTTTTTGACTTTTTATTTATTCATTTATTTTGAACATTTGGATAGGATAGGTAGAATGGATGAGAGGGCCTCAATGGCTAGGTTTCACGAAAGGTGATAGTCCCACTAGATGGATGTCATATGGACAAGGTCAAGTATTCTCAGAGATGTTGGTAGGGGATTGCATGAAAGTGAGATGGAGAAGGTAGAAATTGGATTATGAAGGGTGTGATAGTGGATGATGATGTGGAATACAGAGGACTTATGCAAGGATGGATGAAAATTCTATGAAAAAGCATGGACCATAGGAATAGGATGATGAAGATATGTAGGATAATAGTGGAAGGAAGGGGAGATGAAGGTTTATGAAAATGTTGTGGAATGGAAGGGAATCATGACCAATGGTTGCACATACTGTGATAAACATTGAAGCTGGTGATGGGAAAGTAGTGTAGGAAGCAACAGAGACTTTTTCTTATGGATGAATGACTTAGGCATGTAGAGATCCACATAGATTGAGTATTTTTCTACACTTTGCTTGTCATGTGGGATGGAAGAATTTAAGACTTTTGGATGGAATGGGAGAAAGTGGATGGTTGGGATTCTTGAAAGGTAGATGCCTCATGTAACTTGGGGGCTTTTTGTTTAGGCACCCAAACCATTTTTCTTTTAGATAGTACCTGTGAAGGTATGGGTTGGGGTGTATGCAGCTTTGGTGCAGCTTTTGGAGTAATCATTTGTTGGATGTGGACCCACACCTTTTTCAGCTTGGCATATAGGTGTGTGGGTGTATGCAGCTCTTGAGAAGGATGTTTCTTTGATTCTTAGTTTTTGTATCCTAGGTCATGAGGACTCTTAGGATTTTTGACTTTATAGGTAGAGGCATCCAGATTTTTGCTATTAAAATCCTTTGGGATGGTGGAAGTGGGGTTGGAGGAAGTTCTTTGTTTAGACAACATGTGCATTTGTTGGCCATTATTAGGAATGTTAGAAGATTCATAGATGGATGGATAAGGTGTTGGGAGAAGTGGTGGTAAAATGCATGGAGGGTTATTAGGAGTTGGAAGTAGCAGAAGTAGATTGGATGGTGGAAGGTGTATGGTCACATGCTTTTGACAATTATAGGATGATGGAGGTGGAATGGTGACATATGTTTTGGGGATATGATAGGGTTTGCGATGGAAAGTTGTGGACTTTGGAGGAGTGGAGGAAGTACCAACATCTCAAGATTGTTCACCTTGGGGTGTGTATCCAAGGCCATATGAAGGAGGAGGAACATTGACATGGACGGGCTCCAAAATACCTTGTTCGTGAAGGCCTAAGTCTTTACCTTGATAGTTTATATGTTGGAGTATGCGGTGGACAGCGGGATTATGTGTAGGTGGAACACTAGACATGAGTTCTTTATTGGGTGGATAAGGTGAGATAGAGGATAATGGTGGTTGGTGTTCTAAGGAGGAACACTCATGAATGAAGGTGGTAAGACCAAGGATATATGGTGGAGGATTTGCAACATGGTCGATAATGGATGGCAGAGGAGTATTATTGGTTCGATCTTCTACGCTTGCTTGGGAGGCAAGTGTCTCATCAAAGGAAGAGGAAGTTGTTGAATCTTGGATAGGACTAGATGGGGTTATAAGCTCAGGACCATGGAATACATAAAGTGGGCTAAGAGGATCATCATGGTCTACTTGATCATAGATAGGCTCTTGATCATAGATGGGATGTTGATCATAGATAGTCTTTAGAGTGATTTCATCAACGATAATATCTTGATCATGGAAAGGATATAGGCCATGGAGAGGTTGGAATTTGATCTCATGCTCATGTATATGATCAAGTTGCTCATGGATAGCTTCTTCATCAAAGGTAGTATCTTGATCATAAAAGAGATATAGGTTATGCATTGTTTGAAATTGGACTTCTTGCTCATGTATAGGTATAGGATCATCAAAAAGATAAAGGTTACATAAGGGTCAGATGGGAGTGCTTTGATCTTGATTTAGACAAGGGGTTGATGTTTCCACATGCTCTAAAGTGTGCTCTTGACATAACTCTTGGGTTGTTTGAATTGAAGTTGAGGTAGAAGACTCTTGGATAGGCTCTTGGTCAACAACATGAAGGTGCGATGGACCTTGACTTTGGTGCATGGTAGGAGGTTCTTCAATATGCTTAAGGGGTTGTAGGATTTGACATGTTTGGAGACTCTTTGATAAGGTCAAGGACTAGAATTTGGGGACATGGTTGACTCTCTGCTAGTAGCCCTTGGATCACATCCTGTGTAGGTGTATGGGTAGATGAATGAGGTAATGGATGAGTGGATTTGGAATTCTCCATGGTAGGATTAGTATGCTTTGGGCCATGTGTTCTAGGAGATGGTGAAGGAGGACTAGTAGATGGATTGGTATATGACTTCCAACTTGAGGTGGTGCTTCCCCTGTCAGGAGTATCAGGAAGACGGTAAAAGGATGTATGCTTTTGGTGTGAGATGTAGCTAGTACTGACACGTTTAGCTTGTAAGATTGTCATTTCTTGTTGTATCACTTGGAGTTCTTGAGCAATTGCTATACGATCTTAGGGCGAGAGATCGAAGTTTAATTGTTCTTGTAGGTATTGGAGTTCTTGAGCAATTACTTCTAATTGGTTTGTCATTTCAACAGAAACTGACACAAGACTGAAATGGGTTCCTAGAAAACCTAAAATTTTTCTCTGAAAAGATGCGAATGTACTCACTGTTACGCATGCATTGGAACAGATGCGCTGTAGAAACTAACAAATGCGCCGTGAGTCGAAACAAATGTGCCACATTGGTAAAAAGTAAATGCACTGTAACAGATAGTAAAAGTGCTTTGGGTCGATACAGATGCGCCGCAGGTCGGTACAAATGTGCTGCAACAAAGGATGGATGCACCGCTTTGGCTTTTCTTAGTGTTTTTGCCAAAAAAAAAAAATTGGAAATTTTCTTGATGGTTTTGGTACTTTGGTTGCAAGAAGGTCTATTTTGTTCTGATTTTCTGAAATTATGGCAAGAAGATACAACAAACACAAAGAATTTTTATGGGGTTTTTTATTTTTTTGTGATTTTTTTGACTCTATTTGGACTAAAAGGAAAAACAAGTACAAATCCTAGGCTTTCAAATGGATAACAAGGGTTTTTGGCCACTAGAACAAAGGTGTTTAATGAAGGCAACTGTTCGAGTGGTTATACATGCAAGAGCACTACTCTCCATTATGGAGTCTCCCACCCTGCAAGGGTTGCGCCTTGGAGGGTTTTGGGGGAGGTTGGCTGTCGGTATAACACAACTTCACTCGTTGTTTGAAGCTTTCGCTCAAAACACAATTTATTTATAGTGGCTTGGAAGGGCTTGGCATCTAGCCTATTACCACTTAGGGTCATTCCTACTTGGATGAATGGTATCCAAGAGCAGGCCCCTCTAAAGGAAAAACACATGCAAAAATGATATGTCTGGCACTTTGATCACCCAAGATAGGGGAGAGCATAGGCCTGGTATCATTCCCAAAACACAGTAGATAGTGGTTTTTTCCCCTAGTTAAAATGAAAAAAACTAGATGAGCTATCTACTTGGACAAGCACAGAACTTTGAAGTGATTTTAGCACGATAGAAATGGTCCAATTTTAACCAAGATAGCAATGATGAGTTTAATTTTATCCACGTGGCATGAATTGTTAACTTTGAAATGATGGTCAATCGAGATAGCAATGGTTCAATTTTAACCCAGATAGCAATGACAAGTTCAATTTTATCCACGATAGCATGAGTTGTTAACTTTGAAGTGATGGTCAATCGAGATAACAATGGTTTAGTTTTAACCCAGATAGCAATGATGAGTTTAATTTTACCCAGATAGCAATAACTTTGAAAAGATAGCAATATCAATGATTCAATGATATGCAAGATATCAATGATTCAATTACCACTTTCCTAGTTAAACTATGTGAGATTTTGCATGAGGATCCATTTTACTTTTCCATTTAGAAATAGAAGTGTGAGCTAACAAGTGCAACTATATGAATCTAAACTAGTACCTAGCCTACAAAATAGATCAAGAGAGTTCCTGCAAAGATGTCAGCGTTAGCAAAAATCTCCTAGAAAACCCTAAAATCACTACCTATAATAGATGTGACACTTCAGAGACTGAATGCACAGAAACAGTCAACAGAAGTGCCATAATACATATGTGCTATAACAGAGGACAAAATTGCTGGAATACAGTATATGTGCACTGAAGTAGCAGATGCACCATTTCTGATGATAAAAGCACTGTAACAGATTATATATGCACTGCAGTAACGAAAGCACCGTGACAGATAACAGATGCACCAAAACAGAGAGTATATGCACTGCGGAAATGTATGCAGCATGATAGATGATAGATGCGTGTTAGGAAGTGATAGATGCACTATTTCCTCCTATGTACGGCTTTCTAAAACATAAAAACTTAGTTTTGGGGTTAGATTTGGGGCTGGGCCCCACGGTGGGTGCCACAAATGTTAAGAGAAAATTGGATCAACAATGAATATGCAATAACAATCAATATCAAATACCCAAAACTTTAATGAAATAGTGAACTAAGGAAATCTAATAATAATGAACAAACAACAAAGCAAACCTCCTTAGATCGTACCTTCCATTGATTGCCTATCACAATCGTTCTTACATGTATGAATGATGCCCTCAGAGAGTGCACTTCCTTGCTATGCTTCAAGAATATCAATTGGGAATGGCTATGATAATACTACAATGAAGAGAAGCTTCACAATGATGGTAATAGTGCGTAGTACGTAGTAGTGAATGTGATCACAAGAAATGAAGGAATTGGTGCCAAAGGCACACTATAATTCCTACAAAGTAACAATACTTAAAGCTTGGATGAATGAATGGAAAAATGAGGTTCAATTTATAGAGTTGGGAGAATGAAGATCAATGGTATAGAAGACTTGAGAAGATCAACGGTTGAGAACAGTTGAGGAACGTGCAATGAATAAGAAGAAGATAAGTGTCACACAAAAGTTGTTTTATTTGAGTTAACTACTTTCTTTTCTAAAGATAAGACATGCTTTTCATAAATTAGAAAGTTTTTTTCTAATTTAAGAGATATTGATAAAAACAAGGTTGATTGAATAGATAACTCAACTTGAGATTTGCTTTTGCATGATTTGAGAGAAATTAAATAATAAATTATTCAATTTTGTGTGTATGAAGAAGAAGACTTATTTTTAGAAGATTTGGAAGATATTTAAAGAATTAGAAGATAAGAAAGCAAATTAAATAAATAGATTTATTTAATTGTTGTGCATGATTTGGAAGAATAAATAAAACATTTGATTATATTTTATTTTAGAAGATTAAGAGAATTTAAATAAATTTGATTGATTTATTCAAATTTGGAAGAATGAATTTAACTTAATTAAATAATTAATAATTATTTAATTGTTTGGAAGAATTGAATTAAATAAAAGATTTTATTTAATTATTGGAAGAATATGAATCAAATAAATAAAATGATTTATTTATTTATTCATAGAGGAATTAGAAGGGAATAAATAGTAAGAATATTTATCTAGATTGAATCGTGTCATTTTTAGGTGTATACAGGTAGAACACAATAGCCATACCCGATAATGGTCTTGCTGTAGTAGGAATTCTATCCTAAGTCTTTTGAAATCTTGAGTTAAAATCAGTCATGGCTTCTTGTGGTGCCCTTTTGATAGTGATTAATTGTTGCAGTAGGGAAGATTTATCACCTTTCTCTTCAAATCTTGCAAAGAAAGCATCACCAAGCTGATCCCATGTAGATATTATATTTGGAGTGAGAGATCTATACCAATCTAGAGCCTTTCCTTTGAAAGAAGTTGCTAGCAGTCTTATTGCCATATTCTATTTAGTAATAACATGCACTGTACACACATCAGATACATCTTGTAGATGTTCCCCAGGTGTCTTGAAATCTTCTCCACTGAACATAGGTAGAGCCTTCAAAGCATTGGATGGAATAAGATCCCAAGTGGCTAGTGGTACTGGGAGAATGAGAGGACTACCGGTGTTCCAATTTGCATAGTTCCTTGGAGGTATAGGCGCTACCATATTTGTTCCTTGTGTTACTGCAACCTAATTCACTCTTCTCCTTGGAGTAGTTACTAATGGTGGTAAAAGAATGCCTGGATTAGCAGCAGACTAAGCTCTTGTTGTAGGTCCATAGCTCTGGCGCCTTGTCACTCTCTGGCTCATATGATCTTGATAAGAACTTCAAGAAAGGTCCTACTGGGCATGCCAAAAAATGTTGATGTATAAAATTGCATAGGTTCCAACACCAACATGGGAAGTTTCAAGAATGTGAGACTTGCTACTTGAAACAACCTCCAGATTTTAAAGAAGCTGGCTCTTCCTATTTCAATCAGGTTTTGAGTAAAGTGAAAGAGATAAATAGGATTAAAGATACAATAAGAAAATCTAATTTATGGCAATACGCCTAAGTAAAAAAGTACTCCTTCAATTCAAGCACAGTGAAGCTATTCTCAAGATACAGTTATATTAAAGAGCAGATACTACATGATCAACATAAACAGATATAATGAATATTATTAAAGGCTTATAACCAGACAACTTTACAAAAACACAGATGATATCAACCAAGGCACAGAACAAAGTTCTTCTTATTAATCTTCCAGCAACATAAAAGGCACAGAAACATGCACATATATATCAACTTTCTTATCAAGAACAACAAAATAAAGGTAAAATGACATAAACTAGTCACAGCAAAGTCTCCAAATTCTCTATTAGATTTCTAATTGAAAAATTATTCTCAAAAAGTAAAAGTCCCTTATTCTATTACAAATTCTACATATTTATAATCATAGACCTAACCCAAGATTGTCTACAATAACCTGAATCTTCAATGGCCAAATAGAACTGAAGATTACTAAAAGTCCATGGCAATTACGATCTTCTGAATCTGCAACGGCCATCCTTCCTATGCGCTCATTGGCTAGGGCATAATATTATGTGGCACACTAACTATATCAAGACTAAGACACATGGCAACACCCATGCACTTAATGCTCAAAAGAAATTATGACAGATGGCAACATCCGCATATACTTAGAAACTCTTTTCCCTTCAAAGAAATTCACAGGAAACAGCGACTTGTCGCACTCCACAGTCTTCAAAATGATATGTATCCTGCCCCACCAAGCATTTTAAAAACTGTCTTTATACCCAGGCACCTTCCATTGCGACATCTGTCACAACCTGCTTCACTTAGAAACTAAGACGTAATATCAATGGGACCCACTGCATTCATAACTCATTACCCACACAGGAAATAAACTGGGACAGATGGTGGCACCTGTAGGAAACAAGCTAGATATGCGGCAACCTCTGACGACATAGTTGAAACTAATGAAACTTTTGAAGGATCCTTCTAAAGCTGACACTTGTCGCGTTGCACTGCACCTATGAATCAAAATGTTTTTCCTAGAAGAAGATTATGAATAAAGTAACCATTTCTCTACTGTCACCATGTGGCACCCTCTGCAAGTTTGAAACTATCTTTGAATTGTGGCCCACCATATATATATATCGATATCAATATAAATTCTAAAAAGGGACATGCGGCATCATCCGCATAAAACTCAAAAGGACACATGTTGGCACCCACAAACATATAGCAAGAAAAACCTTTTGAGACTACTTCTGCTAGTAACACATGGCGCCTTCTGTAAGCTTGAAACAAAATGTAACAAAAGATATTACCCAATACATGGCACACTCCAAAGCAAACAAGCTAACATGTGGGCACCTCCGCATGAAACTTGGTGCTTGTTCTATTGTTGTAGCTTTAACACTTGGCGCGACTCGTGCATAGAAACATAGACACAAATATAATAAGCCACTATAACTTTTATCGTAACACAACTGAAACTGAAACAAAATGTAGAGTTACTCTACAAGCACCCCAAGGTGGACTATGACATGTTTTAAGAGAATATGCTATTTATAAACTGTGTATGTTAGATTCTCTTATAGCTGTAAGTTGTAACTGCTATGACAGATTCTATGATGGTCATAAGAGTCGTAAGAGCATCTGTCATAGCCCATTTTAGAAATAGGTGACCTCTTTGGGATGGGGGCTATGGACAAGTGTTAGATGCATATTACAATGATGACCAAGTGTCCATAGGCATGTGTTTTGGGCCATGAGGCCAATTTGGATGCCCATTCCAAGATAGAGCCAATTTTGCCTTGTATATTCTATATAAATAGGTGCTTGGAGGAAGAGAAGTAGTATGTGATTGACAGTTACTGTTATGCTACTGGATTGACTCCAGACACGAGTGTCGAAGACTATTGAAGCTTGCAATGCAAGTGTATTGTAAACCATATTTAGTTTTGATAATACATTGTGTAGGTTTCTGAGTGTGGGGTTTTTCACCCAATAAGGGTTTTCCCCACGATATATCTTCTCTCTTCTTCTGTCTTCTTCCTAGTTCTATGTGTATTGCTGCAATATCTCTGTTATATGTTTCATGTTGCTATAATTGTAAAGATTATATTGAATTTGTATAGCTCTCCCCTCATTAGATTAGTGTAGGAAGCGATTTTCGTACACCTAGCTTCCTTTCAGTTAGTATCAGAGCTTGATCACCTTTGGTCCTAGTTGTTGGGTAGGGGTTTTTTGAGCTGATCTTAAGTTGAGTGGGAGTCTGTGCAGAGTATTTTGAATCTTATTGCAGCAAGGAGATGACAAGCACATCCAGAAGGATAGAGGTGTAGAAATTCAATGGCACTAATTTTGAGCTATGGAAGCTGAAGATGGAAGACATGCTTGTTGATCGAGACCTCTGGGAAACTAATAGTGGAACAAAACCTACGGCAATGTCACAAGATGACTTGGATCTCAAGGATCAGAAGGCTAAGGGTCTCATAAGACTTAGTCTTGCTGATTTTGTCCTGTTAAATGTCCATGAGGAGGCTACTGCAAACTTGGTTTGGAAGAAGTTGGGAGATGTGTATCAAGCCAAATCCCTGGTTAACAAACTTTTTCTGAGAAAGAAGTTGTATTCTCTTCGAATGGAGGATGGAGGATCTGTTGCAGAACATATGAATGCTTTCAACATATTGGTTGCATAATTAACATCCATTGGTGTGAAGATGGAGGAGGAGGATCGATGTATAATCGTGCTTTGTTCTTTTCTAGACTCGTGGGATCATCTTGTCATAGCTATTGGAAGTACCACATCCACATTCAAAATGGATGAAGTGGTTTCTTTGTTGTTGTTTGAAGAGATGTGGAGAAAGTCTTCTAAGGAAGCCAAAGAGGCTCTTGTAGTTCATGGAAGACCCAAGGAGAAAGGGAAAAAGAAGGACAAGAAAGCTGAGAAGGGTAGATCCAAATCTCGTGGAGATCTAAATCTCCTAGAAAGTCCAAGCCTCTCTGTTAAAACTGTGGAAAAACTGGGCATTTCCGAAAGGAATGCAAAGAGGAAAAGAAGAAGAAGAAGAAGAAGAAGAAGAAGAAGAACCTAGATTCAGATTCTGACAAGTCACAAGATGATGGTGATGCTTTCATCACAGGCCTGGAAACCCATGCATCTGATGATGTGTGGCTGATTGATTATGGTGCATCATTCCACATGACCTCGCATCGAGATTGGTTCACTAAATATGAGGAGTTCGATGGTGGAAGAGTGTACCTGGATGACAACTCTCATTTGAAGATTATTTGTCATCGAAGAGTCTCTATCTGATTCCCTAATGGATGAGCTAAGGAGATCTTTGGGGTTATGCACATCCTAGGCTTAGCATGGAACCTGCTTTCTGTAAGTATGTGGAATGATACAGGTGTACAGGTTGTCTTTTCGAAAGAAGGATGCAAGATGAATAGAGGAGCTATGGTGCTTGCTAAGGGTACTAGGAGAGGTACTCTGTTTCAGCTGGAGGTATGCATTTCATAATGCAATAGTTCTTCTGACTCAAGAAAGAGGGCAACAGTCACTTCATTCCCACCATCTAAACAAGCAATGAAGAAATCTGTTGTATCTAGTCCCGATGGTTGTATTCATGCCTTGGAAGTTAAGCTTCCTACTGAAAAGACAATGTTATGGCATAAGAGATTTGGCCACATTGGTGAGAAGGGTCTTAGAACCTTGAAAAAAAAAAACCTCGTTGAGGGGTTAGATGATTGTAATCTTGAGTTCGACTTTTGTGAACATTGCATATATGGAAAACAAAATTGTGTTCAATTTTATTTGAGTTCTCATAAGTCTTATGATGTGTTGGACCTTGTTCATTCTGATGTATTTGGTCCTGTTAATGTTCCTTCGTTATCAAAATCTGTATATTTTGTATCTTTCATAGATGATTACAGTAGAAGGACATGGATTTATTTTCTCAGAAGCAAATTTGAAGTTTATAGTAATGATGAAGGGGGTAAATCATAAAACACACAACAATGAAAATTGCACACATAAAATAGAACTTTCTTTATTTATTTGGACAACTTATTACAATACAAAAGCTTAGATACAATCAGAGGAATCAACCCTCCACAGGCTACAACACATTACAGCTTCCTCTCACAAGACTCTGGAATCATCTGTCATCTGTGACCCCAAATCTACCAGGGTTTCTATTTTCCTACCTATTCTTGACTCTACACTTCCCCCCTTAACTCTACTGCTACCTAGGGTTCCCAAAAATGGTTATTAATAGCCTTTTTGGTACCCAACAACCTAATTTTGAAATTTGCATCTCCCTCCAAAAATAGGTCAACTTATGGGAGCCATAACTTTTGATTCGGGTGTCTGATTGACGAACCGTTTTATGCATCAAAAATCTTGTGGAGTACTCTATGCACTAAGAACCTGCTTTGCTAGTTCCAGCCATTTTGCGAGCCCGTACAGGGCTGTTTAGTTCCTCAAACCTAAGTTTGAATAATTTTCAGGCATTTTTTAGGAAACAGAAACTTTAATATCTTTTAGCTCACAATTGATCTTTGTGTGATTCCTTCATCAAATGTCTTATTTTTTAGTTATGTAGCTTCCTATAAATTTTCACTTCATTCTATACCCAAATGCAAACTTTCTAAAAATAGCAGGTTGCTATTTTTAGCAGTTTGGAAAAACTGAAAGTTCTACATCATTATTCAAGCGATTATGGAAACAAAACCATAAATTTTGAAAAGAAATATAAATAACATCAACAATTTTGAAACACATCTTTTTTTGGGTTATGCAAGATTGCCCTTACACCACTGGATGCTCCTGCATTAGACACCCAGGGTAATTTGAGAAGTGACCTTGTCATGTCTCAGGTGTTTGTGTGAGGAAAACCCAAATGGTCAACCTCTGCCTTAGACAACCAAGAAGAATCTTCAACAGGCCTTCCTTTCCATTTCACCGGGTTTTCTTCATATTGCCTGTTTCGAGTACTTCTTCCCACATGGCTATCCAAGATCTCTTCTATCGCCTCTGTTAAAGTAGATGCTAGAATACTCCACTGTTCTTTTGTTGGTCCATCCTCTATTCCACCTTCATGATATTCTGATAAATCAGCAATGTTGAAAATAGGGGAAATGTTGATCCCACTCGACAGTTCTACCTCATATTCATTTCCTGAATCGTGTTTCTTCAAAATTCTGCATGGTCTAAATTTCTTCATTTTTAGCTTATTGTATGTTCCAATTGGGAACCTTTCTTTTTTTAAGTGAACCATGAATTCATCTCCTACCTGGAACTCCTTATATCTCCTCTTCTGATCTGCCTTAGCCTTGTACTGAATTTTCATCTTATTAATGTGCTTTTTCACCTCTTCATGCAAATTCTTCATGTGTTCTACAAAGTCTTCAGCCTTGACACTTGTCTTTTCTCTTTTGTCCAAATTGCTTAACTCTGAAGCATTTCTTGGACTATTCCCATATACAATCTGGAATGGTGATTTACCAGTACTCCTGTTGACAGAATTATTGTAAGAAAATTTTGCCTATGGTAAAATCAAATCCCATCCCTTGGGCTTATCTCCTACTAAGCATCATAGCAAGTTACCCAAACTCCTATTCACCACTTCTGTCTGTCCATCAATCTATGGATGGTGTGCAGAACTAAACTTCAAATCTGTCTTCAACTTCTTCCACAATGTCCTCTAGAAATAACCAACAAATTTGGTATCTCGATATGAAACTATGCTCTTTGGTGGATCGTGTAATCTCACCACCTCCCTAAAAAATAACTCTGCAATATGAACCACATCATTAGTCTTCTTGTAAGGAATAAAATGTACCATCTTTGAGAATCTGTCCACCACCACAAAAATAGAATCATGTCCTCTTTGTGTCCTTGGTAAACCAAGAACAAAATCCATACTGATATCATCCCATGGCTTCTTTGGTACAGGTAATGGCTGGTATAGACCTTATTCTAACTTGCTCCTTTCGCCATCTGACATACTCTGCACAAATTTCCTCACATCCTACTGCAACTGTGGCCAATAATAATTTTCACCAAAAATAGCAATGGTCTTATCTCGAGCAAAGTGTCTGGCCAATCCTCCACTATGCTTCTCCTTAATTAGGTTCTCTCTCATGGAAATTCTCAGAATGCACAACTGGCTTCCTTTAAACAACATGCCATCTTGGATTATGAAATCCAACCATTTTGTCCTATCTAAAGTAACAGGTTCCAAACAAGCTTTCCAAGCCTCTACAAAATCTAGATCTTTAGGATACAAACTTTTGAGCTCATCGAACCCAACAACCTCTATCTTCATTTCTGTCAACAAATTTTGCCTTCTATTCAAGGCATCTGCAACTTTGTTGGACTTCCCACTCCTCTACTTCAAAACAAAAGTATAGCTCTATAAAAACTCAACCCATTTTAAGTGCCTTTGGTTCAACTTCCCTTGACTATTAAGATACTGCAAAGCCTGATGATCAGTATATAAAATTAACTCTTTTGGCAACAAATAATGTCTCCATTTCTTCAAAGCCTGAACTATTACATAAAAGTTCTGATCATAAACAGAATAATTTTTCTTGGCATCATTAAGCTTCTCACTAAAATAGGCAATGGGCTTACCTTCTTCACTCAAAACAGCTCCTATAGCACTACCACTAGCATCACAATCTACTTGAAACATCTTATTGAAATCTGGAAGTGCCAAAATAGGTTGTTCTGTGACTTTCTGCTTCAATGTATCAAAGCTTTTGTCTACTCCCTTAGTCCATTTAAACTCTTTTCTATCCCCTCTCATTGTCTCAGTTAGGGGTGCACAAATGCTACTAAAATTTCTGATAAACTTTATGTAAAAACTTACCAAACCATGAAAAGATCATACCTCTGTGGCAATCCTTGGTGTAGGCCATTCAATGATAGCCCTTACTTTTTCTAGGTCCATCTTAAGACCTTCCTCTGAGACAACAAATCCCAAGTATACCAACTCCTTCTTTGTAAAACTACATTTCTTCAGATTAATTAGCAACTTTTCCTCCCTTAGCTTCTCTAAAACTCTTCTGATATGCATCAGATGCTCATCCCAAGTTTTATTGAAAATTAAAATATCATCTAAATAGACAATAACAAAACTTCCCAAAAATTCTTTCAATACCTCATTCATGAGCCACATGAATGTGTTCGGTGCATTGGTTAGCCCAAATGGCATGACTAACCACTCATACAAACCCTCCTTTGTCTTGAATCCTGTCTTCCATTCATCTCCTTCTCTGATTCGGATGTGGTGATACCCACTCTTCAGGTCAATCTTTGTGAAGTACTTGGCTTCACTCAAACAATCCATTATGTCATCCATTCTTGGCAATGGAAACTTGTACTTGATCATGATCTTATTTATGGCTCGAGAATCTATACACATTCTCTACTCTCCATCTTTCTTTGGTGCTAGTACTACAAGTACCGCACATGGACTTAGGCTCTCCCTTATCAGTCCCTTCCTTAACAGCTCTTGAACTTGTCTGTTCAGCTCTTCACTCTCTACAGGAGTCATTCTATGGGCTGCCTTATTTGACAAACTAGCTCCTACTATCAAATCCATTTGGTGACTTATCTTCCTCACCGATAGTAAACCTTCTAGTACATTATCAGAGATAATATCCTAAAATTCTTCAAACATATCTAAGACTTCTACTAGTACATCTTCACATTTCTCTTGACTGATCTTAGGAATCAATGCAAAGCAATGACACTCATGCTTCATACCTTCCACAAATTTCCTACCATCTACCAAGCAAATTCTAGCAGTACTACATACCTTTTCTTCCACCTCCTTCAAGGGCTTCAATTTATAACAAACTCCATCTTTTGTTAGGGAATATGTTTTTGCACGACCATCATGGACAATGCTCCTATCATACTACCATGGCCTCCCCAACAACATATGACATGTGTCCATTGGTATGATATCACATAACACCTCATCATGGTAGTCTCCACTATTGAACTTCACTAAACACTACTCATTGACCAAAGCTCTATGGTCCTTTTGCAACCATTCAATCCAATATGGATGTGGATGCTTTCTTCTTGTCGACTTCAACTTGTCAACCATCTCCTCTAAAACAAGATTGTTAGTGCTTCCATTGTCAATAATAATATTACAACACTTACCTTCACATTTGCACCTTGTGTGGAATAAACTCTTCCTCTAATTTGCTTATTTCTCCTCATTCAACAAGGTTCTTGTGACCACTAGGGTTTTTCCCCTTTCAGCATCTTCAGAATGCTCAGACTGTGCATCTTCATCTACATGTGCAAATCATGCATTACCTTCAGGTCTTCTATTCATCCTTCCTTGATGTTGTGGACACTCATATGCTCGATTCCCTTCTTCTCCACATTAGAAATAGGTTTTTCTAAAACATCCTCTTCTAGGTCCTTGCCTAGGTCAGCATCTTCCTCTTCCTCTTTGCTCACCATTGTTCTGGTCACGAGGGCGGTAGGCATTATCCTCTCTCTGATTTCGACTAGTGCCAGTGTCTTCACTTCTCTTTGAATCTTCATTTTAGCCCCCATAGGGTCTTCCACAGTCCTTCCACCTTGACCTCTTCCCCTTTGCTTGCTGTCAAATCTTTTATTCAGTTTCTCTTCCACCTTCAAGGAAAACTGGTATGCATCTTCTATGGTGGTCATTCTGGCTGGGCTCAACTCCTCTTGAATACTTGGCCTCGACCCATTAATGTAACGGGCTACCTTCTCCTTACTTGGCTCTGCATGGCCTATCCTAATAGTAATCTTATAAAACTCTTCTGTATACTCCTTGACAAACTTGTTACCTTGCTTCAATCCTTGCAGCTTCTTCAATAGCTCCATCTCATAGTCCACAGGAATGAACTGCTTCTTCAGTTTCTCCACCATCTAATCCTATCTGGTGATCTTTCTTTTTCCTCTTCTATTCCTCTCTAACTGGACCTCCTTCCACCAAATACTGGCATGGCCCTTCAATTTTGTTTTTGCAAAGTTGACCCAATCTGGGTCTTCCACATCTTCATACTCAAAATATTCCTCCATGTCATTGATCCAATCAATAAGCTATTTTAGATTCAAATCTCTAGAATATGTAGAAACTTTGATCTTGGGCCTTTTTTTTATCTTTGAAATAGCCCTTAATAACCTAACTTCTGTAGGATCTCCTGCAGCTTCTTGTTCTTCCTCAGATAGCTCTTCTTCAGCTTCATCTTTGCTTTCTTCTCTTGTTCTTGGATCAAACCCTCTTCGCAACTCCTCTTGCAATGCATCGATTTGCCTTTTCAGGGATCTAAAACCCTCTTCTATCAAAGCATTCCTTCCAATATGATTTCTTTATGGAGGCATCTTGATCTTCGCAGAAAACCCACAACCTTAGGTCCTGGTGCAAACTGTCTCATGATCGGTGATCTGTCTACACACTCAGGAACCCTTGCTATGATACCACTTGATGAAGGGGGTAAATCATAAAACACATAACAACAAAAATTGCACACAGAAAATAAAACTTTCTTTATTGATTTAGACAACTTATTACAATACAGAAGCTTAGATACAATCAAAGGAATCAACCTTCCACAGGCTACAACACATTACAGCTTCCTCTCACAAGACTCTGGAATCATCTATCGTTTGTGACCCCAAATCTACTAGGGTTTCTATTTTCCTGTCTATTCTTGACTCTACACTTCCCCCTAACTCTACTACTGCCTAGGGTTCCCAAAAATGGTTATTAATATCCTTTTTGGCAGCCAACAGCCTAATTTCAAAATTTGCATCTCCCTCCAAAAATAGGTCAACTTCTGGGAGCCATAACTTTTGGTCTAGGTGTCCGATTGATGAACCATTTTATGAGTCAGAAAGCTCGTGGAGTGCTCTACGCGCCAAGAACCCACTTTGCTAGTTCCAGCCATTTTTGGGCCCGTACGGGGCTATTTAGTGCCTCAAACCTGAGTTTGAATAATTTTTCAGGCCTTTTTCAGGGAACATAAACTTTAATATCTTTCAGCTCGCAAATGATCTTTGCGTGATTCCTTTGCCAAAGATCTTATTTTTCAGTTATGTAGCTTCCTGTAAATTTTCACTTCATTCTGTGCCCAAATGCAAACTTTCTAAAAATAATGGGTTGTTATTTTTAGCAGTTTGGAAAAACTGAAAGTTCTACATCATTATTCAAGTGATTATGGAACCAAAACCACAAATTTTGAAAATAAATGGAAATAACATCAACAATTTTAAAACACACATTTTTTTGGGTGATACAAAATTTCCCTTACACCACTGGATGCTCCTGCATCAAGTAAGTTTAAGGAGTTTAAAGTCTTTGCTAAAAATCAAACTGGTTAAAAGATTAAGTGTTTGAGAACTGACAAAGGTGGTGAGTTATGTTCTACAGAATTTGATAAATATTGCAAGGAACTTGGGATTGAAAGACATAAGACAACTCCATACACCCCGCAGCAAAATAAAGTTGCAGAGAGGATGAACAAGACACTGATGGAGAAGGCTAGGAGTATGCTTAGTGGAGTTGGCCTATAACAAAAGTTTTGGGCTGAAGCTGTTGCCACTGCTTGCTATCTGATAAATAGATATCCTACATTAGCTCTTGTTGGTAAGACACCCATGGAGGTGTGGTCTAGTAGAAATCCTTCAATAAGGCATCTTCATGTTTTTGGTTGTGAGGCATATGCACATGTGCCTAGGGAGAAGCAGTCAAAATTAGAGAACAAGGTTGTTAAGTGTATCTTCATTGGCTATGGTGTCAGTGTGAAAGGATACAAGCTTTGGGATCCCATGGCTGAAATATTATTGTATAGTAGAAGTATCATCTTCAAAGAGCTAACAACTTCTTCCACTATTTTACAGGTAGAAGAAAAAGAAAAGAAAGAGGATGTTGTTCAATTTCCTGCCACCCCTGAGAAGACTGAACAGAAAGACAATGTTGGACCTGATGATTAGGAGAGCTCTTGCAGCTCTGAAAGCTCAGATGAAGAAGTTGAACCTCAACCTCAACTCTTGAGGAGGTCTACACAAATAAGAAAGCAACCTGAGAGGTTTGGTTATACATTGCTTGATTCTAGTTGTGCTTTTGCTTTGGTTACTAACAGTGATGAACCTAGAACTGTGTTAGAGGCTTTAGATATGAAATATGTAGGTTCCTAGGAGGCCATGGAGGATGAGATGGCTTCTTTGGAAAAGAATCAAACTTGGGACTTGGTGCCTTTGCTTGCTGGACGGAAACTTGTTGGATGCAAATGGGTGTTCAAGAAGAAATTTGGTGCAAATGGCAGTGTTGAGAAGTATAAGGCCAGATTGTTTGCGAAGGGGTATTCACAAGTGGAGGGTATAGATTATGGTGAGATCTTCTCTCCTATTGCAAAGTTGACATCCATTCGATTCCTTTTATCTCTTGCAGTAGCTTATGACTTAGAGGTAGAACAGATGGATGTGAAGACAACTTTCCTTCATGGTGATTTGGAGGAAGAAATCTACATGTCACAGCCAGAGCATTACATGGTGAAAGGTAAAGAAAATTTGTTAAAGAACTCTTTGTATGGTTTGAAGAAGTCTCCTAGGAGGTGGTACTTGAAGTTTGATGCCTTTTTTTGTCAATTGGATTTGTGAGATCGAAATCAGATCACTATGTGTATTAAAAGTTTGATGGTGATCGTATTCTCATTGTTGCATTATATGTTGATGATATGTTGCTCATTAGGAAGGGCAAGAATATGATTTCTGATTTTAAATCTCAGTTGTCAGCACAGTTTTAAATGAAAGACTTAGGGGTAGCTAGGTACATTCTAGGAATGGAAATTAGAAGAGACAGAACTAACAGAAAACTTTGGTTAAGCTAGAGTAAGTATGTGAAGACCGTGTTGGATAGGTTCAGCATGGCAGATTGTAGACCATTGTGTGTTCCTGTTTCTTTGGGAACAAAGTTGTCTATTAAGGATTGCAGCTAGGTACATTTTACTATTTTTTTCTATTTCCTCAAGTTCTACATAGCCATATAGTACTGTCAAGGACCCAAATGCATAGAATGGAGTAGTGTAACGAGTTATCTTTCGTTTCAATCTAGTTAGGCTAATTTTCATTGCTATGGAAGGAACTTGTAAACGTTTTTTTTTTTCTGATTTTACTCTTAAAACTAGGGTTTTGAAGGGTTTTAGAGGAACGATGGGTTCTTACCCCATTCCACCTACATCAAAGCTCCAAGAGGGGTGGAATGGGATTATATAGGTTGTATTTTTGTTGTGTTTGCATTGTAGGAGTAGGGGACTAGTATGAGGAGAGATTTGCAGTCATTGAAGCCTAATATCCTCATGTATTATGTCATTCAAGTTGAGTTAGGCAACCTATTGAGTGGGAAGGCACTCAAAACTAGTTCATTCCATCATTTGGCAACCCCATAGACACCCTGGAATAGGAATTTGTAGAGTGGGCTAAGAATTTCACACACTTGCTTTGAAAAAGAGGCCTAATGAGGCTTAGGACAACTGTGACAGTCCATTTTTGAGCCCCATGTTCCAAAACACTCACACTTGCATGTCTGATATGTTGTGTAGCTCCTTAATGGGTATTTAGAAAACCACTTTTTTCTTTGGTTCAGTGAGTATCCTACAAGATATGATTAAAAAACCTCCTACGCAGGGCTACAAGGAGTTTAGGCTTGTTGTGAAGGAACAACAAGGACTTGTGTCTAGGGTTCTTGGTGGGTTTTATCAGTTATAGTTCATCATTTTAGTGTGAACTTAGGTGCCTTAAAGGTTGGGCATGAGTCATATGCATTCTAGCCATGTTGAGTTACTTTTCCCTCCCATGGAAGCCTTGTATTGTGAGAAGACAGCCAAGCCAAGCAATGATTAGTCAAGGGGTCATTGATGGTTGTCATGTAATCTTCCCCTACTCTACATCAAGTGGTATTAGAGACTAGGATAGATTCTATTTGGGAAGAAAGAAAGAAGTTGAAGTGTAAGAAGAAGGAATAGTGGAAGATGCCTCCAAGAGCTAGTCCAATCCTCACTAGAGAAGTGAGAATGATGAAGGAATCTCAAGAAGGAGTCCTAGCCAGACTTGTAGCCATTGAAGCAAACCTGAGAAGAGGTGGGGTCATTGAGGAAGATAGTGACCAAGAGAATGAGGGTGAGAATGTAGGCCCTCAAGAGGGAGCCAATGTGGAAGAGATGGATCCAGATGATAGAAGGTTTATGAAGATGCTGCAGACTGTGAAAGGAGAAGGAACTAATGTCAAAATGGAGTTGCCCATGTATGAAGGAAAAATGAACAGTGAGGAAGTATTAGATTGGATTGATGCCTTGGATAACTACTTTGAGTACAAGGAGATGCTAGAAGTGCAGAAGGTCAAATTGGCTAAGACCAAGTTGAAGGGGCCAGCATTGACATGGTGGAACTATGTTCAATCAGAAAGATTAAGGAAAGGAAAAGCCAAAATCAGTTCATGGGAGCGGATGGTGTCCAAAGTGAAGAGTCAATTTCTTCCTAAGGATTATGCAATTCAAACCTTTAGGAGATTGCAGAGCTTAAAACAAAAAGATATGGATGTTATGGCTTATACTGAAGAATTCCACAAGTTGACCATGAGGACAGGGCACACTAAAGATGAAGTTGAGAAAATTGCTAGGTATATCAATGGGCTTAGGCTCAACATTTAGGATGAAATTAGTCTTTCCACCCCTAGAAATGTGGAAGAATGCTTCCAATTGGTAGTAAGGGCAGAAGACAAGATCAGTAGACTAGGGGTAGAGGAAGGAGTTTTAGAGGAAGAGGGAACTTTGGTGCAAGAGGATAGTCCCAGAAATAGCAAGGAGAATCAAGTGGCAGCAATAAAGAGAATCAAGAACCAAGAAGTGAATCAAGTGAAAGAGGTAGTTTTAGAGGAAGAAGATCAAATAGTAGAGAAAGGTTTGGTGGCCAAGGTAGAGGATCAAACACTTTCTTAGGAAAATGTTACAACTGTCATCAGTTTGGACATCTTGCATTCAAATTCTTAGAGAAGAAAACATCAAGTTCTCAAGCAGGTGAATTAAGAACCCAAATAGTGCATGAAGAGGACAGTAAGAGTGTTAATTCACCACTTCAACCTACTGCTCCTAAGAGAGGTGATACATTGATGATAAGGAGGACACTCCTCAAGGTGCCAGCAGCCAAGGAGCCTTCACAGAGGAAGTCATTATTTAGGACAACATGAAAATCACATGGTAAGGTATGCAAAGTAGTTGTTGACTTAGGATCCACTGATAATCTAGTCTCTTCGGAAATGGTAGAGAAGTTGAACCTGAAGAGGATTCCTCATCCCACACCTTACAAGGTGTCATGGTTGAATAAGGGGCAGAAAGTCTTAGTAAATGAATAGGCATGGGTGGAGTTCGACATTGGTGGTTACAAGGATAAGATCCTTTGTGACATCATCCCTATGGATGTTTGTCATCTATTGCTAGGAAGACCCTGGTAACATGATAGAAAGAGCAAACATGATGGTTAGAAGAACATTTATGTGATAGAGAAGGATGGAGTCTCATTTGCATTAACACCCCTTCCTAAAGAAGAGCCTGATAAGAAGATTGGGTCTAGCATCATGGTGGTAGGAGAGAAGGAGTTTTTACAAACAATGAAAGAGGAAGGACAAGGATTTGCAATAGTGATCAGACCTAAGACTAAGTCTGATGCAGCAACAAATAAGGTGGAAGACATTCCTAGTGAAGTTCAGTCTTTGTTGGACAAGTATAAGGACATAGTGGTAGATGAGCTGCCAAGTTCATTGCCTCCCATGAGAGACATCAGCCATCACATAGACCTGATACTTGGTGCCAGTCTACCTAACAAGGCTGCATACAAGCTGACCCCATGGCAGAATGAAGACATCAAAGCACAAGTCCAAGAATTGTTAGACAAAGGACTCATCAGAGAGAGTTTAAGTCCATGTGTTGTTCCTACTATCTTAGCACCTAAGAAAGGTGAAGAGTGGAGGATGTTTATTGACTCTAGGGCCATAAACAAGATTACAATCAGATATAGGTTCCCAATCCCAAGAATGGAAGACCTAATGTACTATTTAGGAGGTGCATGCTACTTTTCCAAGATTGATCTCAAGAGTGGATATCACCAAAGCAGGATAAGGGAAGGAGATGAATGGAAGACTGCCTTCAAAACCAATGAGAGACTCTATGAATGGATAGTAATGCCTTTTGGACTTTCAAATGCTCCTAGTACATTCATGAAGTTAATGAATGAGGTCCTAAAACCTTTTATTGGGAAGTTTGTAGCTGCCTATCTAGATGATATTCTTGTGTTCAGCAAGACAAAAGAGGAGCACTCGCAACACCTTAGCAAGGTTTTATAGAGGTTGAATGAGGAGAAACTGATGATAAACCTTAAGAAGTGTGAGTTTATGAAAGAAGAACTAGTCTACCTAGGTTTTGTCATCTCTAAAGGCACATTGAAGATGGATCCTTCCAAAGTTGAAGCCATTCTTAGCTGGCCAACTCCAAAATTAGTAGGAGAGGTAAGAAGTTTTCATGGTTTGGCTACATTTTATAGGAAGTTTATCAAAAAATTTAGTCATATTTGTTCTCCTATTCTTGACACCATTAAGGGAGATAAGAAAAGAAAGTTTCAATGGACTGAAGAGGTAGCAAAAAGTTTTGAATACCTGAAGAAGAGAGTAGCACAATAGCCCATACTTGCTTTGCCTAACTTTGACAAAGTCTTTATAGTGGAATGTGATGCCAGTGGAGTAGCCATAGGTGCAGTACTGAGCCAAGAAGGTAGGCCAATAGCTTTCTTTAGTGAAAAGCTCAATGAGGCCAAGAGGAGGTACTCTTCATATGATTTGGAGCTTATGCATTAGTACAGTCCCTGAGGAAATGGAGACATTACCTCTTACCCAAAGAAATGCATTGAGTTTCTTGAACAGCCAAGACAAGTTAACTCATAGGCACATCAAGTGGGTGGAGTATTTACAGAGTTATACCTTCACAATCAAACACAAGAAGGACCAAGCTAACAAGGTAGCTAATGCATTGAGTAGGAGATCAGTCCTAGTGAATGAAATACAACTTCAGAGTGTGGGTTTGGAAGCACTAAAGGACATGTATGCTGCTGATCTAGATTTCAAGGATGCCTACTCCATTTGCCACCAATTCCAAGGTACTTTTCATGAAGAATTTTTAGATTTTCTACTGCAAGAAGGACTATTATTCAAGGGAGCTCAGTTATGCATCCCTAGATGCTCTATGAGGACAAATCTCATAAGGGAAAAGCACTGTGGAAGTCTTGGAGGACACTTTCGCATAGACAAAACACTTGATTAGGTAAGAAGGTTTTACTTTTGGCCTAAGATGCATACTGATATCAGAAAATTTGTTGAGTCTTGTGGAGTTTGCCAGAGAACCAAGTGCTCTAGTTCCAATGCAGGCTTATATCAGCCTCTTCCAATTCCTAGCAGACCTTGGGAGAATCTTAGCATGGATTTTTTGTTAGGCCTACCTAAAACTCAGAGCGGAGTTGATAGTGTTTTTGTAGTTGTGGACAGATTTAGTAAGATGGCACACTTTATTCCTTGCAAGTGCACAAGTGATGCATCCAACATTGCAAGTCTATTCTTCAAAGAGATAGTCAGAATACATGGACTACCCCTCTCTATTGTTTTAGATAGAGATTCAAAGTTTATAGGCCACTTCTGGATGACATTATGGAGAAAACTTGGAACCAACTTGACTTTCAGCTCTGCCTATCACCCACAAATAGATGGGCAAACTGAAGTAGTGAATAGATCATTGGGGAATCTACTTAGATGCCTTACAAAAGAACATGGACAACAATGGGATCTTGTTATTTTATAGGTAGAGTATGCTTACAATGACACCATTAACAGGAGCATAGGTAAGAGCCCTTTTGAGGTAGTGTATGGATTGAACCCAAGAGGTATCTTTGAGTTAAGAGATTTGAGAGGAGTAGAGAAGAGAAGTGCTAAAGGAGAGGAGTTTGCTATGGCCATGAAAGACATCCATGATCAAGTTAGAAAGCAACTCAAGAAGAGTGTTGAAACCTATAAGAAACATGCAGATTTGAAGAGGAGGAATGTTCAGTTCAAATTTGGAGACCTAGTACTTGCACATCTCAGGAAAGAAAGGTTACCTAAGGGAAAATACACTAAGTTGCTGATGAAGAAGATTGGGCCATGCAAGGTGGTCCACAAGTTTGGTGAAAATGCATATGAGATAGAACTCCCTCCTGGAGATGCTATCTCACTAATCTTTAACATTGCTAACTTATATCCTTTCAAGGGATCTTTGGATGCAAGAACATGTGCTGATGAAGGTACTATTGATGCTGATGTTGATTGGATCAAGGATCTTCCCCCTGCTGTACCAGTCAAGCTTGAAGCCATCCTAGACAATAAGGAGGTCAAGAGGACAAGACACAAAGTTTACAATGAATACCTAGTAAAGTAGTAGGGTCTTCCTCATGAGGATGCCACTTGGATGATAGTTGAGGACATTGCAAAACATGGTACTACTATTACTGATCTAATTTCAAGAGATGCCTGAAATCCTTTCTCCTAAGGTGTATGGTGTAGGGCACCTAGCATGTTCTCTAGTCAAAATTTTGTTTGAATGGTCTCATTAATAAGAGACATGGTGGTTTTGGTTTTAAAAATAATGTAATAAAGCCATTAAAGCCATAAACATGTAGTGGAGGTCATGTAGGTGTAGGAACTTTAGTAATTTCCTATTTTTTTTATAGTCTAATTTTAGACAGTCAGCTTTTTCAATGAAAACAGTATGATTTTTGCCTTTATGGTGGCTCTCCCATGATGGAGTGGGTAAAAAAACATGGAGTCTCATTGAAAATACATTTATATACCTTTCTTGATTCAGAGATGAGAGGATATGTAAGTTTGAAGAGAAAGAAATAGAGATTTCAAGTTTTTTTACTGCATTTTACTATTTTTTTGTTGTTTCCTCACGTCCTACACAGCTGTACAGTACTGTCAAGGACCCAAATGCATAGAATGGAGTAGTGTAATGAGTTAGCTTTCATTTCAATCTAGTTAGACTGATTTTCATTGCTATAGAAGGATCTTGTAAACATTTTTCTGATTTTGCTCTTAAAACTAGGGTTTTGAAGGGTTTTAGTGGAACAATGGGTTCTTAGCCCATTCCACCTACATTAAAGCTCTAAGAGGGGTGGAATTGGATTAGATAGGTTGTCTTTTTAATGTGTTTGCATTGCAGGAGTAGGGGAGCGGTCTGAGGAGAGATTTGCAGTCATTGAAGCCTAATATCCTCATGTATTAGGCCATTCAAGTTGAGTTAGGCAAGCTATTGAGTGGGAGGGCACTCAAAACTAATTCATTCCATCATTTGGAAACCCCATAAACACCCTAAAACAATAATTAGTAGAGTGGGCTAAAAATTCCACACACTTGCTTTGAAAAAGAGGCCTAATTAGGCCTAGGACAACTATGACAGTCCATTTTTGAGCCGCATGTTCCAAAACACTCACACCTGCATGTCTGATATGTTGTGTATCTCCTTAATGGGTATTTAGAATACCACTTTATTATTGGGCTTAGTGAGTATCCTGCAAGATATGATAAAAACACCTCCTGTATAGGGCTACAAGGAGTTTAGGGAACAACAAGAAGGACTTGTGTCTAGGGTTCTTGGTGGGTTTTATCAGTTATTGTTCATCATTTTAGTGTAAAATTAGGTGCCTTAAAGGTTGGGCATGAGTCACATGCATTCTAGCCATGTTGAGTTACTTTTCCCTCCCATGGAAGCCTTGTATTGTGAGAAGACAGTCAAGCCAAGCAATGATTAGTCAAGGGGTCATTGATGGTTGTCATGTAACCTTCCCCTGCTCTGCATCATTTTCACCTGTGTATGTTTTCATTTTTATTGGGCAAAAATATATACTTTGGGTGAAAATGATTGTCCCTCTGATGAAAGTATTTCATTAATTAAAATAATTACCCGTTTAGTTAATCTTTTCTGAAAAATACTCTACCTTTGAGTGAAGACAATTTCCCACTTTTCTCATTAAAATCTGTACTTGCTCTTTTTAATATGTCATTTGGGAAAATAGTTCTCACTTCATTATTCTTTCATGAAAATGTGAAACCTACCTTATAATTACTTAACCTTTATTTGCAACTTTTACCTCCCTTTTATAATAGTTATACATTGTTTGTTGCTCTAACGAGTTTTTGAAGAGACTTTTAACATGCTCTTCCTGATATATTTAGTCTCCCTGACATGTTTCCTCTATCACTTTGTTCATTGGGATAAGTTGGTACGACTTTCCCTAAAAACTTTTCTGGTCTTCCTTATTGGAGTAACCCACATAGTCAGAAAGATCTGAAGAACCCACTCCGATCATACATATCTCTCTGAAACAATTGTTATCGAAAAGGTATCCATCAGCATGACGCATGAGCTCAGTGTGATTTAAAAATTTTGCTACGACTAGCTTGCTTTTGCCGATGAGTTTTTCATTGTTTTGCCCTAATTTGTTCTAGAGCTGCATAAACATCTCTCCTCTGAAACCGACTTGAAACAATATCTGTATCTCGAGGATAATCAATCAGACCTAAGGAGAGGAATATGAAATTTCACTTGGAAAATTCATCGTCAAACACCTGGAGCTTCTTCTGGATTTGTTGTTTACTTTCTGCTAGAGTCTCACCTTTGTGGATAAGTAGAAATAAAGGTTCTCCAAAATTTTAGACCATGTGATTCTAAGACACATCTTTTGTGAAATGATAAACATGGATTAATCAGTTATAAGGACCCAAACTCTTCTTCTCTTCTAGAATCTCCTCTTCTCGTAGAGTCCAATACTAATCATTTATATTCTTAATCTTTTCATGCTATGGAAAAAACCGTGCAAGTTTTGTGGTAAAAATCTCAAGTAACCGAAGCTTTGTATTTGGGTTGGATAGCTCCACCTTTGTTTTCAATTCTTTAAGGACATTTTATTATGGTCAATTTCATTCTGGTATAGAGGTGATTCCAACCTCCCACATGCTTTAAGTATATCACAAATGTCCTTGTGGCTATATCGGTGAGCATCTAATAGTGAAGTGTGTCCCCATCGATCTTGAAGGTTGACATTAGCCTTGTAGTCTAGAAGGATCTTGACAATATCGGTATGCCCTTCACAAGCTGCTAAATGCAAAGTTATTCTCTTGTCGCAGTCAACTAAATTTGGGGAAACTCCACCCTTCAGTTCTTTACTCAAGCCATCCACATTTCCATGATTGGCATAGAATAGGAATTGGTATGAACTATCAGACATGTAGTGCAGTTTCTAAATAGATGAATACTTTGCCATTGATGAAGCTATGAAATCTATCAGTTGTCCTTACACCAATAACGCCTCCTGGAGAAGCAAACTGCAACTCATTTTGCTCAGCATAAAGTGAAATTATCCTAAAAATGATAGGTGTATACTTGACATTGCCACTCTCATTTTTTACTATAATGCTAGGATGGACTTCAATTTTTCAATTCACCTTCAAAAACACCCCTCGGTATACTTCAACCAACAACACCACCTTTTATTTCATCAACTTTAGCACCACGTTTATTCACATCACAATCATGTTGGGTGGGGCAACAAAATCACGCTCATGGATAGGAATCTTGTTTGTTATGTGTTCACATACAACGTCGATGCTGTACTTTAGTTGTATAGATATTGGTACCACTGGATAAATCTTTGAATTGCCTAATGTTGGTTGTTGGCTACACTCTCCTAGATCAGGTTAATTTTGTTTTGCAGAATAATTATATGTTGAAGGTGCATTATATCTACAAGTAACAAGGTGCTTGGAAGTTTGAGGCTGAGGACAACTCTCATTACTTGCAATTAGAAGTAATGCACCATCCATAATAGCAGCACCATTTATCATAGTAGCCATAAGAATATCATGACTCGAGCAATCAACAAATGAAACGTGTCTTAAAAGATTCATGCGTTCATTTTAAAATCTAGGGACATCATAGAAAGGATTTTCTTTCTTTCCACTACCGTATGCCCTCTTTCTCAGTATTCAAAGGATTTAGGGCAGGAACATCTGTCAAAGCGCTATTCTCTGCAATTGGTTTTTGCAACATTGTGTCAATTTTAGGGTTGGCTTACTGATAAGACTTTTGAATATCTTGGCCTTTATGCAAAGAACTTGCAAACTTTATATGTGGCTTTTGCTAGAAATAGTGATAAGGGTATGCAATATTTGTTACAAGGTTGTCAAAGCTCTAAAAGCTTGAGATAATGGGATAGTCCATTTGGGGATGATGTGCTGCTATCAGGGCTTGGACCAATATGAATCAATGTGATCATTATGGATGTCAGCATGCAATGTCACATTGAATGGTTGCAATATCGTTGCACAGGAGATGCCTAGACTTAATGTTGAAATAATTAGGGAAAATGATGAGGATGATGAAAATAGGATTGAGAAATTATATGTTTATCAGACTCTTTGTGGGCCAAGAATAGATGCTCCAAGTTTTATATATACCTTGTGATCAGATGATTGATCTATTTACTTTTGAATGTCTACAAGGTTATTGCTATGTCTTGAACAGTCTACAGAAAACATGTCTTATGGACTTGTATGATCTTGCCAAACAAGAGGCATGACATTGAGTTTGACAGGTGACATAAGGAAGTAGATTGAATTGGACAATGCATTAATGCTTTATGGTCATTGGCTCATTGGTATTAGAGAGGCTACAAATAACAAAATATCAGATCTAGGTTCTTGGTCATTAGGCTTAGCAGATCCATCTTCTGGTGGATTTGATTTATTAAGTTGCTCGTTGGTAGCTATGTAATTTCTTTTTTTTATGTCTTTTTCTGGACCGATACACCCTACATGACAATTTCACTATTTACATATTCTTCTTCTTTAAAGACTCATCAAAAGTAGCTTTTGAATTTTATCTTTTAATTCCTTCACTACTTTATCTTTTCAGCAACAAGAGTGAAACTTAGGATGTGGTGGTCTTATTGGCACTAAGATGTTATCAAGGAGACAGGAGGGAGCATATTCACTAGAAGTTACTATTGAAGGTTGATCTGGAATCTAATGGAGTGATAAAGACTATGCATTTTATCATGGGGACCTAAAATTTTTGCAAAAAATGGTATAAAATTTTAGGTCCCAATAGTGGCTCTATTTGGGAATGTATGCCCCTTGTGGGCATAGCAAGATCCCAGATCTTTGGGAAGTAGACTAGTGCCTACCCCATTGGGAAATAGAATCCAAATCTCACTTCTGCCTCTAACTAATATGGTTTGAAAAACCACACCACAACTGATGACTTGAGGCCATCAGAAAAAGGAAAAGTTTATATTTTCCTCTATCATATACCTTGTTCTGATTTGATTCCATTGAACTCTGCTTGAAAATTTTCATGCAATCATCATTCCTGTCATTTTCATATATCATGGAATCATCTCTTAGCTGGGCTGAAAACTGAGAACACTCTCTGTCTATCATGTAGCCAAGATCATCAAGTGTTATTTTATCAAAAGTTTGTATAAAAAATCTGCAACCATCATAGGGCCTTTGATACAAACTGGGCAAAAGATAGTCATAGTTATCCATGTTCATTCCATCATCTAATTTTCTCTTATTTATGGGCTCATCATTATGTATATTAGCATATTCATTTTCTTCATGACTTGGTGCAGCACTCTGACTATCTAAAAATGTTTTATTTTCAGGATAGCATAGATTTGGGCATGTTAGGGTTAGGGCAAATTGGAGCAATAAACACTAACAATTATATACAGATTAAATAACCCAGATATAAAAATGAGGAATAACACAAAATAGATCAACACAGAAATTTAATGTGGTTCATCCAATATGGGCTACATCCACAGAAACTCAGCCATCTAATGATTTTATTATCCAGTGCAAAATAGATTACAATCTCGTGAATACATCGCTGTAACATACATCCCAGCCACTTATAACAAGCTTTTTGGAAGCTTCTAGAATTAGGGTTTTGCAATGTCTTTTTTCTTTTGTCGGTTAACAAAAATTAACAACTGACTCCGATCATGAAAAAAAGAGGGAAAAAAATTAACAACTGAACCTCGGTGAGGATACATAACTGGTGTACAATACTTGCATGATCAGTCACCACATACCAGCAATCTCCCACTTGGAGACTGATCAGGCTCCACACCAAACAATCTCCCACTTGGAGACTGATCCTGGATGACACTGTTGCGCTTGCAGCTCCCACTAGATTATAGGCCTGGCTGGTTTCTTATATCCACCATTATCAGTCATGAAGGCCAATAGAAACTAATGAGGAAATTAATTTCTCGCATGTAATTGCCTTTGTGAACATATCTGCAGGATTCTGACTTGTGTGAATTTTCTCTAGCTTCAACTGCCCATCCTCCAAAATTGATTGAATGAAGTGGTATCTGAGCTATATATGCTTAGTTTTTGAATGCAGAGTTGAGTTCTTAGCAAGATGAATGACACTCTGGCTATCAGTGTACAAAGGGCTATCTTCTTGTTGTTGCCCCAGTTCCTCTAGAAAACGTTGTAACCAAATCATCTCCTTGCTAGCTTCCATAGCAGCAACATACTCAACTTCAGTGGTTGAAAGTGTAACAACCTTTTGCAGTCTTGAAATCCAACTGACTGCAGTACCTCCTCCTATAGTAAAAACATACCTTGTAGTACTCTTCCTGCTATCAATATCACCCACCAGATCAGAGTCAACATATCCTTTTAGAGCAGAATTTCTTCCTCCAAAACATAGTTTCTTTGAAGTAGTACCTCTCAAATATCAGAGAATCCATTTTACAGCATTCCAATGTTCCATTCCCAGATTGCTCATATACCTACTGACAACTTCCACTGCATGTGCAATATCTGGCCTTGTGCATACCATTGCATACATCAAACTGCCAATTGTTGATGCATATGGTATCGTAGACATTTTGTCTTCCTCCTCTTGTGTCTTTGGACACATCTCCTTAATCAACTTAAAATGACTAGGGAAAGGTGTACTAACTGCTTTTGCATTCTGCGTGTTAAACCTTTTCAACACCTCTACATACTCACTTTGGGACAAAAATAATTTTCTATTTGTCTTGTCCCATGTGATCCTCATACCAAGGATTTGTTTTGCTACACCCAAATCCTTCATAGCAAATGAATTTTCTAATTTCATCTTAAGTTCATTAATATGCTGCATGTTAGACCTAGCAACAAGCATGTCATCAACATAAAGCTACAGGATAATATAATTGCCATTACCCAATTTCTTGAAATAAACACTCTAATCAGAATGACATCTTTTGTAACCTTGTTTAGCCATAAAACTATCAAATTTCAAATACCATTGCTGAGGTGCTTGCTTCAGGCCATACAAACTCTTCTTTAACTAGTACACAAAATCCTCCTTACCCTTGACCTCATATCCCTGTGGTTGCTGCATGTATATTTCCTCTTCCAAATCCCCATGGAGAAATGTTGTTTTCACATCTAGTTGTTCAAGATGCAAGTCTTTTGCAGCCACAAGACTTAGAATAGTTCTAATAGAAGTCATCTTTACAACTGGATAAAATATTTCATCAAAATCTATACCTTTTTTCTGTGCAAAACCTTTTACCATGAATCTGGCCTTATATCTTTTCTTGCCTCCATCTTCTTCCTTCAACCTATAAACCCATTTATTTGGCAATGCTCTTTTTCTTGCAGGCAATTGAACTAAGTCCCAAGTCTGATTCTGTAGCAAGGAATCCATTTCCTCTTTCATGTCTAACTCCCACTGCTTTTTAGTATCTACCTACATTGCTTCTTCATAACCTTCAGGTTCACCAAAACTAGTTAATAATATAGAATATAATGATGGAGAAAATCTTTCAGGAGGTCTAGTTATCCTTGTAGAACGTCTAACACTTGTAGGAGTCTATGGGATAAATTGTTGCTGAGCATCAGGTACCACTGGTATTTTATTTTCTGGAATCTCATCTAGCACCACATATTCCTTTTTGGCCTATTAATGCTTCTTTTCCTGCAGCTAATCCTTATACATGACCTTCTCATTGAATATAACATCTCTGCTCCTAATGATTTTATGATTCTCATAATCCCATAACCAATAACCAAATTCATCTACTCCATATTCAATGAAGGCACATTTTTTAGACTTAGCCTCAATCTTGGTTCTATTTTCAATATCAACATGGACAAAAGCTTCACAACTAAACTTTTAGAAATGAATAGTTTACCTTTTTGCCTATCCATGCCTCCTCTGGAATGCCACCATCCAAAGGATTTGAAGGTCCCCTATTTATTAAATAAATAGCGGTATGTACAACATCTGCCCAAAAGTGTAAGGGTAGTCCAGCATGCAATCTCATGCTCCTTGTATGCTCCACTATGGTCCTATTCATCCTCTCAGACACACCATTTTCTTGTGGGGTTCCAGGAACTATTTTCTGCCTATGAATTCCATTATATGAACAGTAATTCTCAAATTCTCTACTGCAATACTTGCCTCCATTATCAGATCTAAGACACTTCAACTTTTTTCTTGTCTCATTCTCAACCAAAGCTTTCCACTTTTTAAAAGTTTCAAATACTTATGATTTTTGTTTTAGGAAATACACCCATGTTTTCCTAATTGCATCATCAATAAAAGTAATATAATAGTAAGAGGCACCAAGAGAAGATACCTGAGCTGGTCCCCATACATATGAATGCACAAGCTCTAATTTCTCACTCTTCTTCTCATTCCCAACTTTGAGAAATCAGACTCTTTTCTGTTTTCCATAAACACAACTTTTGCAGAACTCCAAGTCAATCTGCTTCAGACCTGGTAGCAACTTTCTAGAGTGAAGGATCTTCATCCCTTTCTCGCTCATGTGCCCAAGTCTATGGTGCCACAATTCTATTTCTATCCCTACAACAAGTGTTATAACTGTCTCAGTAGCAACTGTTTCTATAGCAGCTAAGGTAGAATAAGTATTACTAGTACACAAATACAATGTGCCTACCTTTTCACCTTTAGTGACCTTCAAGATTTTGTCTAAAAAGGTAACTATGCAAGCTTCACTACCCAGTTGTCCTACAAAAATTAAATTCCTTCTTAAATTTGGAACATGCCTTACCTCCTATAGAAACCATTCATTTCCATCCTGCAACTTGATTTTTATCTTTCCTTTTCCAACAATCTGACAGGGTTCATCATCACCCAAATATACATGTCCAAAATCACCTTGAACATAATCTATAGAATATTTCCTATGGGGTGTGGCATGAAATGAAGCCCCTGAATCTATTACCCAAGAATCATTAGCATTATTTAAACACAAAATTAAAGCATCCTGTAATTTATTACTTACAGCATTAGCTTCCTTACTATCATCATGTTGTCCATCTCCTTGTTTTCCCTTTCGAGACCAGAAATCCTTCTTCAAGTGTCTTGGCTTTCCACAGTGCCAGCAATCCATTCTTCCTCTGGATTTAGATCTGCCTTTCTTCGACTTCCCTTGTGACTTCCCATGATTTGTAGGGCATTTTTCCTATTTCCTTTGTTCTTCCCCTATTCTCTACAGTCAAAGCATTACTAGATGTTGAAGTCTCACCTATGCTTTTCTGTTGCATTTCCTCACTAAGGATAACACCAATAACATCATCAAATTTCAAAGTATTTGAACCAGAGACAGAGTTACTTATAGCCATTACCAAGCTATTCCATCTTTCTAGCAAAGAACATAAAACCAAGAGAACCCTCACCTCTTCATCAAATTTCACTTTTATAGAAGTTAACTAAATGGTAATCATATTAAACTCATTTAAATGATCTAACATAGATACACCTTCAATCATTTTCAGATTAAACAAATGCTTCATGAGAAATGCCTTATTTGAGGCTAAGGGTTTTTCATACAATTTAGCCAAAACTTTCATTAGTTCATCTGTTGTCTTCGCTTCTGTTATATTGAACACCACAGATGGTGCCAGGCACAACTGAATGGTTCCCAGTGCATTTCTGTCCAACAAATCCCAATCTTCATCAGTCATTGCTACCGGTTTCTTGGATTTTCCTTCCAACGGCCTCCATAAATCCTTCTGATAGAGATAATCCTCCATCTACATCTTCCATAACTGATAGTTCTTCCCATTGAATTTATCTACCTTTAATTTACCTTCATCCGCTATTGCTCCCACTTAACCATGAGACTCCCACTCAACAGTGAGACCTTCCTACAGATGATAATCAAACACAACTTGCTCTGATACCAGTCGTTAGGGTTAGGGTAAATCAGAGCAATAAACACTAACAATTATATGCAGATTAAATAACCCAGATATAATAATGAGGAATAACACAAAAGAGATCAATATAGAAATTTAACGTAGTTCACCCAATATGGGCTATGTCCACAGAAACTCAGCCATCCAATGATTTTATTATCCAGTGTAAAAAAAATTACAATCTCGTGAATACATTGTTGTAACATACATCCTAGCTGCTTATAACAAGCTTTTTGGAAGCTTCTAGAATTAGGGTTTTGCAATGTCATTTTTCTTTTGTCAGTTAACAAAAATTAACAACCAACTCCGATCATGCAAAAAAGAGGGAAAAAATTAACAACTGAACCTTGGCGAGGATACATAACTAGTGTACAGTACTTGCATGATCAGTCTCCACATACCAACAATCTCCCACTTGGAGACTGATCAGGCTCCACAACAAACAATCTCCCACTTGGAGACTGATCTTGGATGACACCGTTGCGCTTGCAGCTCCCACTAGATTACAGGCCTAGCTAGTTTCTTATATCCACCATTATCAGTCGTGAACCTCAGCGAGGATACATAACTAGTGTACAATACTTGCATGATCAGTCGCCACATACTAACAGGGCACACATGAAATTCATGTTCTGGAACACCCTGGTAGAATGTCATTTGTTCTCCTTCTGTTATTTCATCATACAAGGGGTTTGAATAATCATTTTCAGATGTGTACACCTCTTCTTCCTCAAACTGCCAATTCAGGTATTGAGGTGGGTGGGCTGGGACAAAAGGAACATCCACATTTTGAAGACTACTCTCATTTTTTGGAATATGCTGGGGCTCCAAGTCTTGTGCAAAATCCTCATGATTGTAATCGTGATCCTAGGTGAAGAATTGGTATTTTAAAACTTCATCCTCATTTAAATCTGAAATATCATCACTAAAATTTTCACTTGCACATGTCTCATTTACTGGTTGCATTATTTGATCAGTTTATCTATATTCATCACCATTATTGATAGCATCCCTATTCTCAAATACTTCTATATCACAAATCCATGACCAAAACTTCCCAAAAGTAGTTGGCTTCAATGATTCAGGATAATGAACTGAATCAGGGTCATATATTCTCATGAACTGCTCAATGAACATGGACTCATTAGGCTACAAATTAAAAGGTATTTTCCAATAGGTATCCATCATTCTGTTGAGTAGGGAGCATGCAGATTCTCCTTTATATCTCCTTATGCTAAAAAATGTAGCTAAAAGATCTTGACCCCTTTCTTGGATATGTGAATGTTCATCATCTTTACCCTCAAACTGTTGTATGAATCTACTCACAAGTTCATCCCATGAAGCTATAGAATGCATAGTCAAGTTGGAAAACCAATAATCAACAATGTCTTCTAATGTTCTCACAAAGAGTTTCATAATAACAGCCTCTTCGATGATTTGATGATTCATCATTAAATCAATGAATTCCTGTAAGTGCACACTTGCTGATTTATATCCCTAAAATTTTGGCAAAATCTTTTTTACATCCAAAGGGATAGGATGTGGATAACCATGAATGTTTCTGAAATGAAATGGTTTGTATATTTCAGGATAAAATGACCCCCTTGTCTTCCTCTGATCACATAATTGCTACTGATATACTCCTTGCTGCAGATTCTAATCAACATTCCAATGAGGGATGTCATTGTGCTACACAGTTTGGTATTGATATTGATAATGCTCGGAATACTGATTACATTCATGATCTTGGTAGCTATAAAAATTGTTCTATTGTATATGATGTGTACTACTTTCATTACCAAGACTCCCAATTGTACCATAATGTGTATAGGGAAAAGAAAATTTGTCATACATGCTTCAGCCTAGAAATATTGTAGTTTCAAGATGTCTTTTGCATTTTTCATCAATTTTATTTTTAGAGTCGCCACCTCTTGTCATAAGAGGAATAAATTTTATCTTTCTGAGTCCTTGTTACCAGTAGAGTTTGCTAATTCATATTTCAATTTAAAACTTTATTAACTCTATGATGAGATGATCTTTAACCAAATTCTGGATTACTCCCCAGTAGAGTCACCATTTCTGTTAGGTCTCAAAAATGCAGGGTTTTAAACCATAAGAGGGTGCCAATCTCTTAACACGTTTTTGGCTAAAGAGACAGGGTTTATGCAATTGGAAACCCCCTACTCTTTAGGCTCTACTAGGCCTAGGTAGGTGTACCTGAATGATAAAGGAGATTTGAAAGTCTAAATGGATTCTAATTTGGGCAATCTACTCACTATGGCACACATGTGTGAGGTAGATGTAGAGCTTACTTACTACTTTATAATGAAAGTGTTTGAATTATCAAGAGTGTGGATTAGATTTGAATAAAAATGTTCTGAAGTTGACTAGTGCCTAATCTATTAGGTGGATGGAGTCAATGGATGGATGATGATTATGGAGAAAGATGTGTAGGATAGGTGGGTCTACTTTGCAGGTTAACTCTAACTTGTTGGGCACTTGGAATGTTTGTATCTTGTACAAACATGCAGGTTTGTAAGTTACTATACTCTTCTTTAATAATCCTAGTGATATTCTCCTAAATTACTGTGATCTCATGAAAGGACTTTTAATTCTTAGCCTGAGGGAAACCAATCACAATAATCATTTTAAAAGGATTTTAATCCTTGGCAGGAACCAATCAATATGGATTATTTGGAAGGATGTTTAATTCACTCCAACCAGAAACCAATCAAGATAACCACACATGAACAACAAATGTGTCCTGACAATTTATATAAATTTGAATAACTTAAGAGAACCACTTTGGAGACAACACATCACATTTAATCATGAAAATAAACACAACAATTGAACACTAAAAATAGATCACCATTTAGGAATAGACTTCTCCATTGATTATACTTTAAAATTTATACATTAATAGCAGAAGTTTTTCAAATGGGAGCGGATGAGTGAAAGGTGATATATGGACATTATGACTGAACGGATGAGCCCATCCACTACTACTGATGATTTTTTTTTTCTTCATTTGATTTCAGCTTGCATATATACTACATTCTTCTCAGGTGTAGCCTTTCATTGTTTTGATTATCTTCAATAACAAAATAGTTAATCTGCTTTATTTGTCTTTTACGTAATAAAGTATTTCTTAATGCTCTAACCTTTACTTCATTTCTCAATTATACTCACCTGTGTATGTTTTCACTTTTATTGTGCAAAAATATACACTTTGGGTGAAAATGATTGCCCCTTCGGTGAAAGTATTTCATTAAGTAAAATAATTACCCATTTAGTTAATCTTTTCCAAAAAAATACTTTACTTTTGAGTGAAGACAATTTCCCACTTTTCTCATTAAAATCTGCACTTGCTCTTTTTAATATGTCATTCAGGAAAATAGTTCACTTCATTATTGTTTCATGAAAATGTGAAACCTGCCTTATATTTTACTTAACCTTTATTTGGAACTTTTACCTCCCTTTGATAATATTTATACTTTGTTTGTTGCTCTAACTGGTTTTCAAAGAGACTTTTAACATGCTCTTCCCGATATATTAGTCTCCCCGACATGTTTCCTCTATCACTTTGTTCGTTGGGATAAGTCGGTGGGACTTTCCCCAAAAACTTTTCTAGTCTTCCTTATCAGAGTAAACCACCTAGTTGGAAAGATCTGAAGAACCCACTCCGATCATATATGTCTCTCCGACACAATTGTTATAAAAAATGTGTCCATTGGCACAACACACGAGCTCGGTGTGATTTGAAAATTTTTCTATGATTAGTTTGCTTTTACTAATGAGTTTATCATCATTTTGCCCTAATTTGTTCTAGAGCTTCATAAACATCTCTCCTCTGAAAGAGACTTAAAACAATATCTGTATCTTGAGGATAATCAATCAGACCTAAGGAGAGGAATACGAACTTTCACTTGGCAAATTCATCATCAAACACCTGGAGCATCTTCTAGATTCATTGTTTAATTCTGCTAGAGTCTCACCTTCGTGGATAAGCAGAACTGAAGGCTCTCCAAAATTTTAGACCATGTGATTCTAGGATGCAACTTTTATGAAATGATAAACATGGATTAATCAGTTATAAGGACCTAGATTCTTCTTCTCTTCTAGAATCTCCTCTACCTGTAGAGTCCAATACTGATCATTTATATTCTCAATCTTTTCATGCTATGGAAAAAATCTTGCAAGTTTTGTGGTAAAATCTCAAGTAACCGAAGCTTTGTATTTGGGTTGGATAGCTCCACCTTTGTTTTCAATTCTTTAAGGACACTTTATTATGGTCAATTTCATTTTGGTACAAAGGTGATTCAAACCCCTCACATGCTTTAAGTATATCACAAATGTCCTTGTGGCTATATCGGCAAGCATCTGATAGTGGAGTGATTCCCCATTGATCCTGAAGGTTGACATTAGCCTTGTAGTCTAGAAGGATCTTGACAATATCAGTATGCCCTTCACAAGCTGCTAAATGCAAAGTTGTTCTCTTGTCGTAGTCAACTAAATTTGGGAAAACTCCACCCTTCAGTTCTTCAATCAAGCCATCCACATTTCCATGACTAGCATAGAATACGAATTGGTATGAACTATCAGACATGTAGTGTGGTTTCTGAACAGATAAATACTTTCCCATTGATGAAGCTATGAAATCTATTAGTCATCCTTAGACCAATAATGCCTCCTAGAGAAGCAAACTACATCTAATTTTGCTCATCATAAAGTGAAGTTATCCTCAAAAAGATAGGTGTATACTTGACATTGCCACTCTCATTTTTTACTACAATGCTAGGATGGACTTCAATTTTTTGATTCACCTTCAAAAACACCCCTCGGTATAATTCAACATGCAACACCACCTTTTATTTCATCAACTTTAGCACCACGTTTATTCACATCAAATGATCTGATTACAATCATGTTGGGTGAAGCAACAAAATTATGCTCAGGGATAGGAATCTTGTTTGTTATGTGTTCACATACAATGTCGATGCTGTACTTTAGTTGTGTAGATATTGGTACCACTGGATAAATCTCTGAATTGCCTCATGCTGGTTGTTGGCTACACTCTCCTAGATTAGGTTAATTTTGTTTTGTAGAATAATAATATGCTGAAGGTGCATTATCTCTATAGCAGCAAGATGCTCAGCAGTTTGAGGCTGAGGACAACTCTCATTAATTGCAATTAGAAGTAATACACCATCCATAATAGCAGCACCATTTAGCATAGTAGCCATAAGAATATCATGACCCGAGCAATCAACAAATGAAACGTGTCTTAAAAGCTTCATACGTGCATTTTTAAATCTAGGGACATCACAGAAAGGATTGTCTTCCTTTCCACTACAGTATGCCCTCTTTCTCAGTATTCAAAGGATTTAGGGCAGGAACATCTATCAAAGTGCTATTATCTAGAATTAGTTTTTGCAGCATTGTGTCAATTTTAGGGTTGGCTTACTGATAAGACTTTTGAATATCTTGGGCTTTATGCAAAGAACTTGCAAAATTTATATGTGGCTTTTGTTGGAAATAGTGATAAGGGTATGCAATATTTGTTACAAGGTTGTCAAAGCTCCGAAAACTTGAGATAAGGGATAGTTCATTTGGGGATGCTGTGCTGCTATCAGGGCTTGGACCAATATGAATCAATGTGGTCATTATGGATGTCAGCATGCAATGTCACATTGAATGGTTGCAATATCCTTGCATAGGAGATGCCTAGAATTAATGTTGAAATAATTACAGAAAATGATGAGGATGATGAAAACAGGATTGAGAAATTATATGTTTATCAGACTCTTTGTGGGACAAGAACATATTCTCCAAGATTAATATATACCTTGTGATCAGATGATTGATTTGTTTACTTTTGAATATCTGTAAGGCTGTTGCTATGTCTTGAACAGTCTACAGAAAACATGTCTTCTGGATTTGTATGATCTTGCTAGACAAGAGGCATGACATTGAGTTTGACATGTGACTTAAGGAAGCAGATCGAATTGGACAATGCATTGATGCTTTATGGTCATTGGCATTAGAGAGGCTACAAATAACAAATAATCAAATCCATGTTCTTGGTCATTGGGCTTTGCAGATCCATCTTCTGGTGGATTTGTTTTATTAAGCTGCTTGTTGGTAGCTATGTAATTTCTTTTTTTTGTCTTTTCTAGACTGATACACCCTACATGACAGTTTCATTGTTCACATATTCTTCTTCTTTAAAGACTCATCAAAAGTAGCTTTTGAATTTTATCTTTTAATTCCTTCACTGCTTTATCTTTTCTACAGCAAGAGTGAAACTTAGGATGTGGTGTTCTTATTGGCACTGAGATGTTATCAAGGAGACAGGAGGGAGCATATTGACTAGAAGTTGCTATTGAAGGTTGAGCTAGAATCTGATGGAGTGATAAAGACTACATTTTATCATAAGGACCTAAAATTTTTGCAAAAAAATGGTATAAAAGTTTAGGTCCCAACAAGTTGAACAAACACCGAACTAACAAAATTTTCAATTTTGCAAGTGTGACATTCACAAGTTGCATTGCACTCACACACAAACAATGTGTCAAAACATGAACAACAACACCAAAAGGGACATCACCAATGCACTATGCATGGTGGCACAAGTGGAAGACATCCCCCATCATGTGACAACTCACCATGATGACCAAGCGAGAGGTAGAGCTCACTCCATAATGAGGATCAAATACATGTCCACAAGCTCGCTCCCTCACAAACACATGGAGTAGGATGAGGGTAATAGTCATCTCAATCCATTACAAGACTACACAAGACATCCCAAACACCTAAAGTTCCTAAAAGCATTAATCAACATCAAATAGGATCTATTTTAACCAAAAACAATAAGATGTTGAACCAATTATGTCCACATGTCAAAAAGGACAAAAGAGATACAAAAGGCTACGCATGTTCGAAACCAACGTCGACACATGCCAAAAGAAAAGATAGGATCCTCACCACCTATGTGGGATGAATATGATTCAACACAAACATATCATAAAAATCAAATACAATATCAAATAAATGAGTCTAAACATGCTAACATAGCTAGATTCTAACATGTAAAATCTGTCAAAACATGCCAACGTCCTCAGAAACCAAGACGATGAAAAATACAAGACGATATCCAATAATTACAATATTCGAAGGGCTTCATCCCAAACATAGATGAATCATAGCCATAATAATAAATCAACGCAAAGCATTCATTACATCTTATTACAAGGGTTTCAAAATATCTACATTGCAAAGGTTACAATAATCAATAATGATAATATAGGAGTGCATAAACCACCCAAAAACCAACATGCTCTCCAAGGTGTAAAAATGCACAAAGCATGAGGTAAACCACCTGCAAAAAGATCAAGGAATCCATCTAACACCTAAAGATCATCATGAGGGACCAATGGGGAAATGTTGCTCACCTCCCAACTGCCATCATCGAGCGCAATAGTTGTCTATGCAACTCTAGGCAACCCCTAAGCTATGGAGAAAGTGATCATGGCAAACCTACTAAGAGTATTTCACACATCCATGGTATACAAGCAACCTATGACATACACACCAATCAATGCACATAACACACATGGCACAACAACCAATACAATGCATGCACGTAACATGTGGCACACTTGCCAATTGAATACATATAGATAGCACATGGTACCACTACCATATAATATGATATAATGTACAATACCATAAAACATGAATCAACCATCACAAACACAACAATGCAAGGTACACAACACACACCGAGTCCAACTGAGGCAGTGACAAGCACAAGGAAGAGAGAACTACCAAGCCTAGGATAAGGAGTGTCAAATTGAGGGTGTAATCAACCTCATAGAAAACTAGGGTGTAACAACCTATGGATGCTCTTTACACCCAAACTAAATCATAGTAGAACAGGGCATTATCACCTAGAGTTTCTAGTGCAAGACAGGGTGTTATCACCTGGAGGTACTAGAGTTTGGTGTAGATGATCTTATTATTAATTTTGTTTTACACGTGTTTAATGTTTATATTTTTACAACTCCTTACACGCTGGACCCACCAACCACTTCATGTCATGGTATGCATTCAAAGATCCACTCCTTACCTACTTCTAATCCTCTTCTTAAACATCTAATGCGGCGATTTAACAAACTGAGTGTAGCACAGATTTCAATGTACCAAAATGTCCGAAAACACGACATAGTCTCACATGATGCAAAATCACATAATATGAAGGAGTCAACTCATCCCTCAAAGGAAATCATAAAGGAAATTCATAGAAAACAATTTTCAAGTTTTCAAAAATGGAAAAATAACTGGCACGGATTTTAATGCACCAAAATGTCCAAAAACACGACATAGTCTCGAAAGATGCAAAATCACAAAATATGAAAGAGTCAACTCATCCCTCAAAGCAAATCATAAAGGAAATGCATATAATTTAGTTTTCATGTTTTCTAAAAGTGAAAAATAGCCATAAGGCCCTAAAAACTCCATTGGAGCTCTCTTTGGCACCTTGACCAAAGTTTCACCAATTTTTCAACTTTTGTTTTTCAATAGCTATGGATGATCTGATAACTACCCATCATAGATAACATGCCCAACAACCAATATATGCAATAAAAATAATTTGGGGATTTCCACAGAAAATTTGCCAGGGCTTTGTCTGTATTTCTATGTTTCCAAAATATGAAATACATGAAATAAATAAATAACCAATTGAAATAAATTTTCTAAGTTTCCTACAACTAAGCAAATCCATCTTCAACCATTCTAGATGGTGTGGCATGAAGGAAACAAAATAGATCAATTTAAATGAGAAGATTGGAGAAACTTACCTTCCAATACAAGCAAAATCTGAGGAAAAGAATGAGGTTGAATGTAAGATTCGATCCACACACATCAAGCAAATACCAAGCTCTTAAATCCAATCCAAATTCAAGTAATTCCAAGAAAAACTCCCTTCCAAGCAATCAGATATCCATTTTTCAAGAAAGAGGGTTTCAAACAAAGGAGAGCAAATTTTGGAGAGAAAAAGAATAATGCAAAATACATGTCTTTTTCCTTTTATTCCACCAAAGACACTATTCCTTTTTTGGTAATAAAATAATCCTTTAAGTGATTTAATCAATCAATTCAAAATTATATAATTTGCATAATTAAACGATTTAATTAAACAATTAAATAATTGAATGCCTCTTTTGCAAATCAAATAGGCATATAAATAACATATTAATAAATCATTTTTCATTGAAAACACCCAAATAATTCACTCAAACAGATAGGGAAATAGTTAGTCGAATGAACTCAACTATTCCAAATAGGTTATTGCCATTTAACTCAGTCCCATTCTAAAAAGCACAAACACATCATACCAGACATTCAATTTTCTCGTTAAATGTAATTTCTACCTTTTTACGAAAAAATATAAATATTTGAATTTAAACTGAAATCACTCAAATTTATTCCACAAGCATATAACGATGCAATAAACATTTTTTGCTAAAGAGGAAATATTAATTTCCAAATTAAAACCATTAATTTAATCTGAAAACATAGAAAACATGCTTTTCAAACCAGTTTAAAATAAAGTGCAAGAATGCTAAGGAAACACATGCAAATGATTCTAAACACACATCACGGGTTTCCACAACACAAGGATAAGGGGGAGATGGCTTAGCATTTTTGGAATGCACTGGACAACTGAGAGGGGGGCTGAATCAGTTGTCCAAAAAACTCAAACACTTCTGTAATTAAACATTAATCACTTGTCCGCACTTATTATGATTAAACAAAGAATGCATGAAATCAAAAACTTAAACACAGATGCAACATTAAACACAAGAGACACTATATATTTATGTGGAAAACCCCAAGGTGGGGAAAAACCATAGAGAGGATTAGCTCTCAAAATATATTTCAATCTTTGAAAAATGATGTTCAGGCTTGGTCACTCCATGGGCCTAGAACATATTGGCTCACTACCATGAAGTACAGCTAGGTCTAGCAGGCTCACTGCCTCAACCCTAAACCTAGAAGGATTACAATAAGGATTGTTAAACCCTACTAGCAGCTCACTACCAGACTCACTACCAAAATATCCATCTTCTTCATGTCTGAGATTAATACATTGAAGTACAATGGTTCCTCTGCTCTGCTCTGCCCTGCTCTGCCTTATCTGCTCGCCCTTTTCCTTATCTTCCCATTTTCGCACAAGGACATCTTTTCCATGACTCGATTACAAGTATTTATACACTTCATCAACCTTGGAATGATCATCAAGGTTAGCATTACAATCATCAACCATTGGAACAATCTCCAAGGTCGACATTACAAACATTTTACAAAATAGGTCTTGACCTAATACAAAATTATGCTAAGGATTTGTAGTATAGATGTATGTCGATCACACCACACCTTAGCTAGGACTCAAACACAATCTTCCATGCCAAAACACACTTCCATAATCTTCAAGGGATCTCTACAATTACTAGAATTAACCAAGTTGGCTAAGACTGGTTACACGCTACGTTATTTGGGAATAATCTTCAAACACGATCTCAATTCCTTAACGTAGACCAATGTCAAGATAGGAACATGATTAAGAGGCATCCACAAGCACATTGAAATCATCAGGAGCAACTGCACAAACTCAAACCACTTTATTCATGAGATTCTTCACACCGGAGCACATGAACTTCACTGTCTTCAACTATCATAAAAGAAAGATAGCTTGTGGGCCACCAAAACATGAACCATTGCAATTGTACACTTATCATCATCCCAGTCTTCTCTCTAGAACCGCAAAGCAAAATACTTTATTGCGGAGGAATGCGGAGCAAAACACTTTCTCCCTATCACTAGAGAATAATAAAAAAAAGTAGGTTTTACTCTGGTGAATGCAACTCTCTCAATTCTTCACACTGGAGGATCGGGCTCAGGATTTAGCATCTTTAGACATCCCTTTAAATAACTTCCAATCTATAGATCAAGATCTTCAAGTAGCAAGAAATGCAGAGCAATCTATCAAACTGTTCTTTAACATATAACTCACTGTTTATACTACACTTCACTGTAACCCACTTGTTTCTTCCAAAGAGGCCAATTTTCTCAATATCCTTAATATACAAAGATTCTAAACAAGTAATAGAATAGGACATAGTTGACACCAATGAAAACAAAGATATGTTGATATCAATGACAACACCGATTAGGCACATACTTGCAACAATCTCCCCCTTTGTCATTGATGGCAACATATGATGTGAAAAACTGCAACAGCCATCAAGACAAGATTCTCCCCCTATCTCTTTACACATCTGTAATATTTCCTTCTAAGTTTTTCACATGGTTTCTCTCCCCCTTTGACATCAATGGCAAAGGACACATACTTGCACTCTTCTACTCTGATTCAATTTCTATTCTAAACTCTCTGACTACTCCCCCTGAGAAGTAGCCCTAAAAGCATCAATCCGGATCTGAAGAAGGAACTCTAAGCACCACCGGACTGATGCACTCTTATGTATCTTAGTTTAGAGTAGGAGGGGTAATAGCCCCTAACTTTTCTTTGAGATACTCAAAAGTATCCTTAGGCAGAGGTTTGGTGAAAATATCTGCAATCTGGTCTTTTGTAGATACATATTCCAATTTGACTTCATTTTCTGTCACTTTTTCCCTCAGAAAGTGATATCTTATGGATATGTGCTTCATCCACAACACTTGAGTACAACTACATGCTACTACAATATATTCTACTTCAGTAGTGGACAGAGATATTGAGTCTTGTTTTTTGCTTATCCAAGATACCAGCCTTTTTCCCAAAAAGAATGCACCTCCATTTGTACTTTTTATGTCATCTACATCTCTAGCCCAATGCATCCGTGTATGCACAAGAGTGAAATCATTGTCCTTTGGATACCACAAACCATAATCCATTGTGCCTTTCAAATATCTCAAAATTCTCTTGACTGCCATCACATGTGACTCCTTAGGCTCTGCTTGAAATCTTACCACAAGACAAACTGCATGCATTATGTTAGGTCTAGTTTGAGTCAGATAAAGTAATCCTCCAATCATAGATCTGTACCTTTTATGATCTACCATAGGTAAATCATCATTTTTTCTCAATTTACAATTGGTTATCATGGGAGTTTTTACCGGTTTAGAGTCTTCCATCCCAAATTTCTTTAACAACTCTTTTACATACTTAGACTGAGAAATGAAGATACCTTTAATTGATTGATTTATTTGTAGACCTCAAAAGAAATTCATCTCACCAAACATGGACATTTCAAATTTGCTTTGCATTTCTCTAGCAAAAACTGTGCACATACCTTCATTGCCTCCAAAGATAATGTCATCAACAAAGACTACAACAATTAGGATTAGTTCATTATTGATCTTGAAATAGAGATTGTTGTCAGTGGTACCCTTGGTGAATCCTAATTGTATTAGATACTTATCCAACCTAGCATACCAGGCCCTAGGGGCTTGTTTTAACCCATATAATGCCTTCTTCAATCTACATACCATGTCACCCTAATGTGATGACTAGAATCCTTCTGGTTGTTCAATATAGACTTCTTCCAATTCTCCATTCAAGAATGCAGACTTTACATCCATCTGATATACCTTAAAATCTTTGTAGGCTACAAAAGCCAAAAACATTCTTATAGCTTCAATCCTTACCACTAGTGCAAATGTTTCCTCAAAATCTATTCCTTCAACTTGAGAGTATCCTTTGCATACCAACCTTGCTTTGTTTCTTACTACTTCATCGTTCTCATTCATCTTGTTTCTGAAAACCCACTTGGTACCAATTACATTTTTATCTACTGATCTAGGAACAAGATCCCAAGTTTGATTATTTTCTATCTGCATCAATTCTTCTTTCATAGATTTACCCAATTCTCATCATTGCAAGATTCATTCACAGTCTTAGGTTCAATCTTGGAAATCAGACAAAAATTTACTTGTTCTTCTACAGCTCTTCTTCTGGTCAGGATTCCTTTGCTCTTATCTCCTATGATTCAATCTTTAGAATAAGTTTTACATACTTTGGTGTCTTGGTAGTACTTTTTAGAGCTTGTTCCGCTTCATGTGAGTTGTCTTCATGCTGCACCACTTCTGAAGCATCTAGTTTATCTGATTCATATCCACTTGATTCTGGAGACCTTTCCTTGCTTTCATTGATTTTGACATTTGCACTCTCAATGATCTTATTCAGCCTCTTATTAGAACACCTATAGGCCTTGCTCTTGGTGGAGTAACCAAGGAAGATTCCTTCATCACACCTAGCAAAAAACTTGCCTAGATCTTCTTCTCTTTTAATATAACATTTGCTACCAAAAACTTTGAGATATTTCACAGTAGGAACTTTACCATACCACAATTCATAAGGAGTCTTAGAATTGTTACCTTTGACTTGGACTCTATTTAGGATATATACAGAAGTGTGAATTGCCTCTCTCTAATATACTTCTAGAAGATCAGCTTCTTTCATCATGGTTCTAGTAGCTTCTTGAACTGTTCTATTTTTCCTTTCAACGACTCCATTTTGTTGTGGAGTTCTAGGTGCAGATAACTATCTTTTTATCCCATGTTCTTCACAAAAGAAATTGAATTCATTTGATGTGAACTCTCCTCCTCTATTAGACCTTAAACATTTGATCTTCAAATCCATCTCATTTTCAACCACTGCCTTAAGTGCCTTGAACTTATCTAGAGCTTCTAATTTTTCTTTCAAAAAGGTAACCCAAGTCATTCTAGAATAATCATCAATAAGCAACATGAAATACATGTCTCCTTGCAAACTTCTTACTTTGGTAGGTCCACACAAATCTATATGCACTAGTTGTAGTAGTCCATCAATTGATTGGTCCTTGCTTTTGAAACTTGTTCTTATTTGTTTCCCAAATTGACATTCCTTGCAAATAGGATTAGCAAGCTTCACAAGCTTAGGCAAATCACTAACAGCTTGTGCAGTACTTATCTTCATAATGTTATCAAAATTGATGTGACACAACATTCTATGCCATAGCCAACATTCATCAATCTGAGCCAACAAATAATAATTATCAATTCCTTTCAAGTGATAGATATTACCTCTGGTCTTCTTACCAGTTGCAATGACTATTCCGGAGCTTTCCCTAATCTTGCATCCATTGTCCTTGAAGCTTAAGTCATAACCTTTATCACACATCTGACCCACACTCAAAATATTGTGCTTTAATCCTTTCACATACAAGACATCTTCAGTATTATGCTTTCCATCAAAAGAAATAGATCATTTTCCACAAATCTTACCAGTTGTATCATCTCCAAACCTAACTAGTCCACCATCATATCTTTCCAAACTTACAAACTTACTTTTGTCACTAGTCATGTGGTGAGAGAAGCCACTATCAATAACCCATTCATCTTTGTCTTCAACAACCTGAGCAGCCAAAGCACTTTCCACTAGTTTTTCTTCCTTCACATAGCTAGCAGGATTAGTAGACACAGGTTCTTCTTTAATAGTAATAAACAGGCATTCATTACCAAAAGTACTAACATTATCTAGTTCACCATTATCTGATACTCCTTCATCATCATCAAAATCTTCAAAATAATAACATTTCTTTTGGATCCTAGGCCTGTTCTCATATCTTTTCCTATTTATTCAATTCTTTTAGGACATCTGGAAGCAAAGTGGCCTACTTTACCACAGGAAAAACATTTAAAATGTAATTTACCTTTGAACTTACCAGATCCTCTTTGTAGTCTATCCACAAAGTTGGCTTTAATTTCATCAAACTCATCATCAAATTCTACCTTGTACTTTTATGATCTGGAGGTTTTCCTAGAAGTACTGGCTTTGAAGGTAGTCTCTACTTTTGGCAGGGCATCACCAAACTCTCTCATTTCAAAGACAGTAAGCTTACCAAGCAACTGATCTCAGTCAATAGCTTTTACTTGCATAAATTCTTTGATTGTAGCTACCTTGTGACTGCAGGACTTTAGTAGTGATTTGAGAATTTTCATCACAACTTCCTTATCACTGAGAGTTCCCCCCATACCTTTTATTCCAGTGACAAGTTCATCAACTCTTTGCATAAAAGTTGTTATGTTTTCATCTTCATTCATCTTCAAACTTTCATATTTCACTTTCAAACTTTGTAGATTGGCCTCCTTCACATAATCATCTCCCTCATACAGATTTTTCAGTTTTTCCCATACCTCATTTGAAGTTTCAAGATCCACAACTTTCGTCAATACTCAGTCATTCAATGAACCTAACAGAGCATCTTTTTCTTTAACATCCACTTCATACTCTTTGATTTCATCTTCATTCGTCAAACCATTTTGAGGCAAGGTCTATTTTGTTTTTGCAGCTTTCCATACTTTGTAACCGAGACAAAGAAGATGACTTTTCATTTGTGCCTTCTAAAGAGCATAATTCGTCCCATCAAAATGTGGCACTTCCTTTTTATAAGACATTTTGGATCTTCCTCAAGCTATTAGACTTTCTTCAGAGGAACCTCGCTCTGATACCAATTGTTGGAATGTGCCAGACAAATGAGAGGGGGGGTGAATCAGTTGTCCCAAAAACTCAAACACTTCTACACTTAAACATTAATCATTTTCCCACACTTATTATGATTAAACAAAGAATGCATGAAATCAAAAACTTAAACACAGATGCAACATTAAACACAAGAGACACCAAATTTTAACGTGGAAAACCCCAAGGTGGGGAAAAACCATGGAGAGGATTAGCTCTCAAAATACATTGCATTCTTTGAAAAATGATGTTCAGGCTTGGTCACTCCATGGGCCTAGAACATATTGGCTCACTGCCATGAAGTACAGCTAGGTCTAGTAGGCTCACTGCCTCAACCCTAAACCTAGAAAGATTACAATAAGGGTTGTTAAACCTTGAGGGCTGTTAAACCCTACTAGTCGCTCACTGCCAAAATCTCCATCTTCTTCATGTCTGAGATTAATACATTGAAGTAAAATGGTTCCTTTGCTCTGCTCTTCCCTACTCTACCTTATCTACTCACCCTTTTCCTTATCTTCCCATTTTCACACAAGGACATCTTTTCCACAACTCAATTACAAGTATTTATACACTTCATCAACCTTGGAATGATCATCAAAGTTGGCATTACAATCATCAACCATTGGAACAATCTCCAAGGTCGGCATTACAAACATTTTACAAAATAGGTCTTGACCTAATAAAAAATTGTGCTAAGGATTTGTAGTATAGATGTATGCGGATCACGCCATGCCTTAGCTGGGACTCAAACATGATCTTCCATGCCACAACATGCTTCCATAATCTTCAAGGGATCTAGAAATTACTGGAATTAACCAAGTCAGTTAAGACTGGTTACACGCTACGTTATCTAGGAACAATCTTCAAACACGATCTCAATTCCTTAACGCAGACCAATGTCAAGATAGGAACATGTTCAGGAGGCACTCACAAGCATGTTGAAATCATCAAGAGTAACTGCACAAACTCAAACCACTTTATTCATGAGATTCTTCACACTGGAGCACATGAACTTCACTGTCTTCAACTGTCATAAAATAAAGATAGCTTGTGGGCCACCAAAACACGAACCATTGTAATTTTAGGCACTTATCATTATCCCATACTTCCCTCTAGAACCTTAGAGAAAAATACTTTATTGCGGAGGACTGCAGAGCAAAACACTTTCTCCCTGTCACTAGAGAATAATAAAAAAATTAGGTTTTACTCTGGTGAATACAACTCTCTCAATTCTTCACACCGAAGGCTCAAACTCAAGATTTATCATCTTCAAACATCCCTTTAAATAACTTCCAATCTGTAGATCAAGATCTTCAAGTAGCAAGAAATGCAGAGCAACCTACTAGACTGTTCTTCAGCATACAACTCATTGTCTATACTGCACTTCACTGTAACCCACTTGTTTCTTCCGGAGAGGCCAATTTTCTCAATATCCTCAACATAAGCTTCTAAACAAGTAATAGAATAGGACATAGTTGACACCAATGACAACAAAGATATGTTGACATCAATGACAACACTGATTATGCACATACTTGCAACAAGCGTCCCATGTCAAACTTCTCCACATTTCCCACATTAGTTAACACCTGTAATTAACTACACACTCAAGTAAACCATCAGGCATACCTACTCCAAATATAATAGTTGATGCAAAATTATCAATTCCAATGTGGTACGAGAATACATTACATCACAAACATGAGTTGACAATTAATCGACGACATAAAACCACATATGCATAAACCATCTTACATAAACACTGAAGGCATCACATCCATCCAGCATATAGCGTAAATGAAAACAATGAAGCTGAAGCACTGCAATAATCTAACATGTGTTAAGGGAAAATTGGATCAACAATGAATAAACAATAATAATCAAGTTACCCAAAACTTCAATGGAATAGTGAACAAAAAAGATTAATCAAATAAAGCAATGAATAACAAAGTAAACCTTCCTCAATTCAAAACTTCTATTGATTGCCTACCACAATCATTCTTGCATGTATGAAATAGGGCCCTCAGAGAGTGCACTTCCTTGCTATGCTTCAAGAATGTCAATTGGGAATGGCAGTGATAGTTTATTGCAATGAAGAGGAGCTTCACAACAATGGTAGTAGTGCGTAGTGCATAGTAGCGAATGTGATCATAAGCAATGAAGGAATTGGTGCCAAAGGCGCGCTGTAATTCCTGTAGAGTAAAGATACTTAAAGCTTGGATGATTGAATTGGAAGAATGAGGTTGTACTTATAGACTTGTGAGAAATAAGATCAATGGTATAGAAGACTTGAGAAGATCAACGATTGAGAATGGTTGAGGAACGTGCAATGAATAAGAAGAGGACATGTGTCTTGCTTTCTTTTGCATGAGAGGATTTGTTAAGAATAGAAGAATGAGTTAAAGTAATTAAAAGAATATAATAATCAGTTAAGTGATTTAAAGCAAGAAGAAGGGATTTGCATGAGAATAAGAGGATACTTTGCTTTATTAAATATTAGGAATATTTAATTGCATGTGCAAAAAGATTGAATTATATATAGAGATAACTCAATTTAGAAGAAAAAGACAACTTAAATAAATATTTGATTTATTTAAATTTAGAGAAGATATTATTGGAAGAAATATTTTAGAAAACAAATTAAATAAATAAATTTATTTAATTGTTGGTGCATGATTTGGAAGAGTAAATAAAATATTTGATTGTATTTTATTTTTGGGAGATTGAAAGGATTTAAATAAATTTGATTTGATTTATTCAAATTTGGAGGAATGAATTGACTTAATTAAATAATTAAGAATTATTTAATTGTTTGGCAGAATTGAATTAAATAAAGGATTTTATTTAATTGTTGGAAGAATATGAATCAAATAAATAAATTTGTTTATTTATTTATTGATAGAAGAATTAGAAGGGAATAAATATTAAGAATATTTATTTAGACTGAGTCGTGTCATTTTTAGGCGTATACATTTTGCCTCTCTTTGATGCAATGTAGTTTACGGTGTTGCTTCAAAGAATAGATAGTCTGAATAATGATATATGCCCCAGTTTTCCCCTGGTACAGGTTATGATGATAGGATGCCCCCTCAAGAGATTGGACGGGAAGAACTGAGAAGGACGAGAGACGGACAATCTCATGAAGACGAAGGGAAACTAGGTTTTGAAGGAAACAGGACAAGTTTCAGAGAAATGGGAAGAAAACTGGAAGAAACAGGTGCGGGAAGTAGTCACAGTCACCATCTAGCCATATTAGGGTTTGCATGCTATAAATAGGAGCTGGGTCCACAAGACAATTCATTCGCACACTTGTCTTAGTTTGATTTGATTCAGAGAGCCTAGAGCAACATAGAGCATAGAGCAGTCAGCATGAGGATGGACATTCCACGCGAGGAGCATCGATTCGAGCAAGTCCATTGATTCGACTGGCTAGCAGAGGCAGGACCCTCGGTATGTATCTCAAAAAATTTCTCCTAGGGTAAAGTTTGATAGCAATAAATGTTAGGAGAAAACTAGGTTAGACAAAAGCGTTGGAATACAGAGTGGTGCATATGCCATGCGAAATTGCACATAGGTATTTCTGTAGTGCATGCATGATATAGGGCGGTGCATATGCAAAAGATGCGCATGCATGGATTTAGGCGGCGCATGCAAGATTCTTCAACGCAATTACAATATGTAGCGGCACATACGTTGAAGTAGCGCATATATAGCATAGGATGGCGCATGCATTGGTTCTTGCAGCGCTTTTGCCAGAAGTGGCACATGGGTCAAGAAATGGCACTTTCATTAAGAAACGGTGCATTTACAACTTGTTATGGCGCATATGATATAGATAAGCAGTTTACTTAGCAAAATTGACTCAATTGGCATTCTATTTGACACGTCAATCGATAAGCCATCTCTAAGATTGCAGGAATCTAGTCAAGAGATGTAGTGTGCTATTTTGATTAATTTGAAATGCTAAGTTAGTTGATATGTTTCTATAGATATGTTGAGTATGGTACTTGCAGCTTTAGGTTGATGACTTGCTTTGCGTGCTTGCAGGAGGATATACGAGATACGCTTCAGTCTAGGGAGCAGTTCCCTATGCCTATGTTATAGAGATATATGCTGATAGAGATAGATAGAGAGGCACTTGGCATGATGGGACTTGATTATGTATGCTTCATGCCTGAGGTTTGGGTGAACCGTGGTTTGCTGACTGCTGCAGTGGAGAGATGCCATAGTGAGGATGGGACTTTCCACTTCCCCACCGATGAGATGACTGTCACATTGGAGGATGTCTATAGGATTCTTCATTTGCCTATTCAGGGTGAGCTGGTGGAGTATGATCCACAGAGAGACACAGGACTTGCCGAGTGCAGGTGAGTATTTGATGACCCTAAGTTAGTCAGGTAGGTCATCGCATGGCAGGATATCTATGACTATTACGACTACTTCCCAGGTATTGTGGCAGGACTGATCGGAGGCATGGTATGCCCCGATAGGAGATCACACGGGTTCCCCATTGGATGGGGTCAGATCATGGAGTGGATGATTACAGAGGGCACCCGGTATGCTTGGGGTGTTTGTGTTCTTGTACACTTATACCACGATATGCATCAGGTGGTATATCATAGGAGTACGAGCCTATCTGCAGGCATGTCGCTGCTACAGTTTTGGTTATGGGAGCACATAGCGATCACGAGACCAATCTGTGTGTTTGGCAGACAAAGAGGAGAGCCATATAGCTATGGCTATGTAGGAGTGATTTCCTAGCATAGGCTAGGGAAGCTTGAGTACTAGCGGCATGCCTTGGATGGAGTAGATGTGGTTGAGTGGCGGCCATATCTAGACTATGAGCCCTGGGAGGATGAGGCAGATGAGCTGCCTTACTGCTATCATTCGCGGTGGTTGATAGGACGAACATGATTTATCTTGGAGAGGCAGATAGTCGGTCGGGTACAGAGGCAGTTTCAGAGGAGGCAAGGCATGCCATAGGGGCAGGCTCAGTTTGGTAGGACACATGCTGAGAGACTCAGGTGGGGACCGATGGCATCTTATGAGGAGGCACTGGCAAAGTTTTGGCAAACGCCTTACGTCACCTAGGACATGAGGAGGGGGATCACAGATGCTGGGATGACGTAGGACTATGAGGATTGGTTCACTGCACACCCATTTTTGAGATACTCAGGGCTTGGGGTGTTGGTGCCTCAGATAGATGAGGCAGATTTAGATGACGAGGGCCAGGTTGGCCGGAGGAGGAGGAGGAGAGGGGGAGGAGGACGGGGTGGTGGCTGAGATGGGTGAGACGACGGAGATGATGGAGGCTGACCCAGACAGAGGAAGAGAGGCAGGGAGGGACCTTACTATGCCCAATAGGTAGTGCCACCACAGGTCGCACATCAGGGACCATAACAGGCACAGATGCTGCCACCTCGGTAGGTGGCACAGTAGCAGGGACCCTAGCCACAGGGACAAGGACAGGCACAGGCAACCCAGGGTCCAGCATAATCAGATGTCCAGGAGAGGACTATAGCTACCTTGAGGGGAGAGGTGAGGCAGCTATGGGCACAGCTCAGGAGGGTCGATGCCCAGTGGGAGACAGACGCAGAGGTGATTGCAGGGCTCACTAGAGAGAGAGACATGGCAGATGCATAGATATGAGTTATCAGAGTAGAGTAGGATACCGCAGTGGCAGCCCTGGGGACAGACGCAGCTAGTAGTTTCCTGGTTGGGTAGGTGCATTGGGCACAGGTACAGTTAGCGCAGGCACAGACATAGCTAGCATAGGTGCAGGGAGAGCTTGCTAGAGCGCAGGCTCAAGCACAGTATTACTAGGGTCTATATCATGGTGTTGTCCCAACGAGTTAGACAGCTTCAAGCTACAGGAGCCAGTTTGCGGCCTCCCAGAGAGTAGGTCCATCGAGGTCATGGGCCTCTGTGATGGGCCCATAGTGGTTTGAGGCCAGCAGAGGAGGGGACACGGGAGATACTATCAGTAGCAATGGTTCATAGTAGCAGGGATAGCAGAGACTTGTAGACTTGCAGATTTTGGGTCCTATGTACCTTTTTTGATGGCTCGGATAGCCGGATAGACCTTGTGTACCATTTTTGTATTTTGAGACATGTATCACATGTTGCAAGTATGGGCCTAACCGATGTTGTCATTGATGTCAACATACTCCTGTTGCATTGATGATAAGGATTAGATGAGCTATGTGCTAAGGATATTGAGAAAATTAGTCATATCAAGAACAGAGAAGAACAGTGAAGATAGTAAGGTAAAGATCCAAGATAAGATGACTATTAGAGGATGTGGTTCAAAGGGTTTGTAGATATGAGTCTTAAGATGATCCAGTAAAGATTTCAAAGGTCCGCATGAAGATCTAAAGAAGTTGTGTCCGCTCAAGTACAACCGGTTTCGGCAGGTGTTCAGAGGTGATAGAGTGACACAGATAGGTCCAGTGGGATCCAGAAATGCAATATCCTATTCTGTGGATTTGATGGAGAGTTTGGGAAGTCCATGTGAAGTTATAACTCAATTTGTTAGTGGTCTGGAGGTCCGCAAGCATCTATTCCATTGTGACAGTGATGACAGACTATGTTCTTGAGGTTCCGGATGAAGGAGATAAGGATTTCAATAAGTAGATGAAGTGTGGATGTTCTTGGTGATTCAGGCAAGCTTGTGGAGGTCTTTGGATCGTGTCTAGTTTGTGTTGGTGGTCAGTATTAGAGTTTGAGCTCGCAATTGAAGAATAACTTTCAGATGATGGTGTTCTTCCTAAGTTTGGCCGACCGGATGAATTACACATCTTGCGGATGTTCTTGTAAATGTTTGCTGACTTAGATGATTATTCCTAAGTCCATGTCTTGTATAAATAGAGTTGTAAATTCATTTCAACGCGTAGTGTGGAGATAAGAGAGTGGTAGCGAGGAAGAGAATGAAAGGCAGAGCAGAAGTTTTTGGGCTTAAATGGAACTGATTCAAGCATGGTGAAGATGTTATTCTCCAGTTCAAGTATGTGATACTTATTATTTTGTAGACAGTGTGTCTCTTGTAGGTAGTGGGTCTCTTGCGAGCAGTGTGCTCAGGCAATGAGCCCTAATTAGCATGTGCCATTTTGTTCTTTCTATTCTTCTAACAGAGAATACAATCTTGGGTTAATCACTCCATGGTTTTTCCCTTAACCAGGTTTTCCACATCAAAATCTTGATGTCTTATGTGTTGATGTGTTTCTGCTCTTGATTTAATGCATTATGTTTTCATGATTGATTTATTAATATGCTGCTAAATCACAAAGAGGATTTAAGTGTTTAATTGGAAGAAAGTTTTTGACAACTGATTTACCCCCCCTCTTAGTTGTCTATCCTGAATCTAACATCACCATCCTTGGGATGTAATTTTTGTATATGACATTGATTTAGAGATGGACCACTTGATTTTGTACATTTGGACATATTTTACGATGTTTATATGATGATGCAGCTATTTTGGTGCTTTCTATGGGTTATGATGCATTTCTACTGTATGATGTGATGCATGTGTTTATCTAATGCAGATTTTTCATATGATGCTATGTGATGCTATATGACCTAATGTAGACCTGGATATCTTACTTGACATGTCTCTAATGTATGTGAGTGCAAATGGTATCTATATGATTTATGTAACTTATGTGATGCACTTATCTATGTTTTTTTATTTTTTCTATTTTTGACACTATATGATGATTGCAACAAACTGCATATGGATGACCTGATGCACTTACTATGTATGCAACTGATTTAATCATGTGAATGACTATCTCATGTGATATGATATGCAGCTATATGTTTATGTTTTTTTGATGTCCAAATGTACTCTATTGACACAGAAATGACAGAATGATAGATAGAAGATTGACTGATAGAAGAATGACTCGATAGAAAGATTCACAAGCTTTGACTTTGTATTGTTACTCTGCATTGTTTGGATCTTTTATTGCATGGGATATGGATGTATGGATGTATAGATGGATGTATAATGGATGCTTTGATTTTGACATCTTTGGTAGTGCAAGTATTTTGAAGTGCTTATTTCATCATTGGGAGATTTTTTTTTTTTGGGTACTTTTTCTGAATGTTGTAAGTTAAGACAAGCATCTAGGTATAATTGAACCAAGATGACCTAAGTATTGCTTACATGGATTTTGATTTAGCAAGTTAATACAAGCATCAAGGTATAATTGAACTGAGATGACCTGAGTATTTCTTGCGTATCAACAGTTAAGGATTGCCCCCATTCATGTTAGACCTTTGATGTCCTCGATGATCTTTTGTCGATCATGTCCTTAGACAAGGTTTCACATTACTAAAGTTTAATCCACAAACAACAAACAAAGAAAATAATCATGCCCCCATCATAGCATCTCTAGATCTTGGCATCCTCGAGTAGCATAGAAAGGCATGACAGCAAAAAATCAAGACTCTGTACTTTAACAATGTTTCCAATCCACAAAACATTTTTGCATTTTTAGATGTGTTCGTTTCTTGCCATAATTTGGGTAATATCATTTAGAAGGCCTCAGGAGTTTGCTTTGCTTTGGATAGGTTAATGTCTTGTGTTAGGATTTCTGCTTGAAATCTTTGCTTGTGCTTGCTTGCCTAGTGAGACGGACCCTAAGGGACTGACCTAGTGCCTCGAGGGCTCATTGCTAAATGGCCTTGCCTAAGTGACGACGTAGAGGTAACGTAGTTCAGGGTAAACCCTAATGGACCATGGATGGACTAGAAGAAAGATGACAAGAAATGGGATGGATGGGGCTGTGGGAGCCTCGGGGGAACATTTGAGAAATGGCCTTGCCTACGTGACAATGCAGAGGCAACGTAGTTCATGGACTTGGACCATGGACACCAATGAGAGACACTATACTAGGTTGACACTATGGAGAGGATATGGGACAAAACCTTGGTTGACAAGGCGACAAAGAGATAGAGTATCAAGCCATGATAGGTTATCATTAGGTTTTTATTATGGAACGGATATGGATCGAATGGGACATGAGGAAGAATGGACACAAGGTGATTGGTTTCCCAAAGATGGAGAAGGCAGTTTATCACAAGCAACGCCTATTTACCAGGTTTTCACCACTTGCTTTTATTTGCACAAAAAGCTAGAAAGTATACATGACACCTGTTTGCTAGGTTTTCATCATGATACCTATCTAAGGTGCCTGTTTGCCAGGTTTTCACCAAAGGATGATTTTTTTGTCTTTTTCTAATTTTTTTTTGTATTTTTTGATTTTTTGATTTTTTTGTATTTTTCTGATTTTTTTTTTTTGTATTTTATGCCCCCCTTACATTAGGGTTCTCCTAGATATAGAACTGGTGAAGATGCATGCTATTGATTGGGTCATCTAACAGCTTACCCTTTGATGTTACTAACTGATATGCCCCCGATCCATAAGTAGCTATGATTACATAAGGCCCAAGCCAGTTGGGTTTGAACTTGCCTTTCTTTTCCCTATCTTGTTGATTACAGGGATTCTCTTTAAGTACCAGATCTCCAACCTTAAAGATTCTTGGATGAACTCTGTGGTTATAGCTTTGTGACATCATCTGTTGATATGCTTTGAGATGGTCAAAGGATTTCTATCTCCTTTCCTCTAGACACTCTAGTTCTTGCAATCTAGAGACTCTATACTCTTCATCTGATATGAGACCCTTTAACAACACCCTGAGAGATGGTAATTCGACCTCAATGGGGAGGATAGATTCTGAACCATAGATAAGGGTGTAAGGGGTAGCACCTATGGGAGTGTGTATACTGGTTCTGTAGGCCCACACAACGGGATTGAGTTGGATGTGTCAATCACGGCCAGCATCGTTGACTATCTTCTTGAGGAGTTTCATGATGGTCTTGTTGGATGCTTCAGCTTGACCGTTGCCTTGGGGGCAATAAGGTGTGGAGAAATAGTGTTGGATTTTGAATCTGTCACAGAGTTTTTGGACATCCTAGTTTTTGAAGGGTCTTCCGTTATCCGTGATAATGGATGAGGGAATTCCATATCTACAGATGAGGTAATTCAGGATGAATGAGGAGATTTGTTTACCTATGACGATGGTGAGGGGAACGGCTTCAATCCACTTGGTAAAGTACTCAGTGGCGGTTATGATGAATTTGTGGCCATTGGATGAGGGTGGATGGATCTTTTCCACAAGGTCAAGTCCCCATTGGCAGAAGGGCCAAGGTGTCATTAAAGGTCTCAACTCTTGAGCTGATGCATGTATCAGGTTCCCATGTATTTGGCACTGCTTGCACTTCTTCACAAATTGGTATGAATCTGTCTCCATGTTTGGCCAGTAATAACCCAAATGCATGAGTTTCTTAGCTAAGGAAGGACTACTAGAGTGTGTTCTGCAGATCCCTTTGTGTACGTCTTGTAAGGAAGTTAGGGATTCTTCTCACTCTAAACAACGAAGTAAGGTATCATCTAGACCACATCGGTATAGGGTGTCGGCAATAATGGTATAGCAAGAGGTTTGGCATATAAAGGTTCTGTTGGTTTTTCTTCTGAATCAGCATTAGGGTTTGCCACTTCTAATGCACAGGCAGATTCAACCAACTAAATACAGGAGGTTGCATGAGCTGCCTCCCCTTCACTTCTGGTTCTGCCGCACCAAGGGGGGTATCCCTATAACTCAAGATGTAACCTTGACTAGCTCAAAGATAGAAGGATCTAACTTGACAACAACAGGCAGAATACTCTCATGTATGGACCAAGATCTGTATGATAGATCACAAGGCTGGCAACATTCTTGGACATGATGTCTGGTTGGGTATGAGAGCATGCAGGGGGTTCCTAATCCTACTCCTACAACTAACAGGTGGAAGTATGAAATGGTTTAGTTTGAATTCTGGATGCAAAGCTGGACATGGTGTATAACCTCAACACAGAGCTAGATTGGTGCCTATCCAGGGCTTGGAGTCGGTAGACATACACCTGTGAATGATCAGCATGAATAGCTAAAACCAGATTTCAGGGGGATACACATGATATCTGCCTTACAGATATCTCCCAATAAAGAGTGTTGAGTTATCTCTACTTATGGCATCCCTACTGCAGTATACCCTTCCCAATGTTCAACCTGAAAATAGTTTAATCTACCCCTTGAGCAGAAGTTAAAAGATCAGACATTCAACATAGGAATTCTATGCTCTAGAATCTAAACATTACCCAAATATCCAGATTCAGAAGAAGAATACATGCAATACTGGAGACAGAATTAACACAACACATGCTAAGATAGCATTACTCATATAAGATTAACCATGAAATCAGTGGATTCATGCCAAATCGTACAACAGGAGATACATAAACTCACAAGTTAAGCTGTACAGAGCAACCAGATCAGCTTGTATCTTATTACAGAGCCAAAAATCTTCAACTTTCAACAACACAAAAGAGTAACACTCCCTGCTTCTAACAGCCAGGTCGTGTACCACAGCAATTAATTACATGGTTGACCAAAAATCCCGCCAGATACATAGTATCAGGAAAATGGTGCTCAAACACTACCAGATTGGCGCCCAAACATGAATGCAGCAGGTAGGGGAGGAGACAGGAAGAAATCTCAAGCCCTGCGCCACTGTCCGCTGATGTACACCTTCAATCGGGTACCAGATCCGCCCATACCTCTGCAACCTTCGCCATTAATGGCGCACCAACCCGTGGCCTTGGGAAAAACATCTAACAGTCGATCGCAACCATTTCCCGCCGAGATTCATCATCATGATATTTGAAAATATGCAGGATATCAATTATCCCACATGCACCCCGCGATGACCTCTTTAACATTTTATATACTAGGTCATGAGCATATATGATGTCGGTGCTTTTGCTCCTGACGACACTAGTATAAGACTTCATCATCATCATCATCCTCCAGCAGCATGATATCCTGTCGCTTGAAATATCACCCTGACGTCAGCATCATATGGCAATATCACCTGCATGATAATCGCCTTCATCCGCACAACCTGATCCATCGGAGGAACATCCTCCTGCTGAGCTTATACCAAAAGTCTGGCCGATGAACATCCTGATGACATCATCATCATATCCTGCTGACGTCATCATCATATCTACCTACTGCGCACCTCCTCATATCCGGATGACGTCATCATCATGTTTGCAAATATCGGGAGATCTCCACAAGATGATCTGTGTTAGAAATATGACCCCCCCGGACCTTGATGACGTCATCATCATATTAACATCAGGATGATATTCGGAAGACAACCGGATATTTGGAAATATCATCCTGATGTACAAAAATCATGTTGCACTGTAGCTCCACTATAAGATCGGGGCGATAGATGAATATGATGATGCTTGAAAAGATCACCCCCACTAGATAATGCACGAAGCCGGCAGGCGGATATCTCCTTGATATCAGCATCATCATGACGCTGGAACAAACATACACCCAGGTGATATGAAAATATCACCCCCTCCTTCAGAAATATCATGATGCAGATAGGCAGAGAAATAGATATCACCCTGACATAAGAATGACGTCAGCATCATCAGGATGATAAAACAACGAACATGAAGTGATACAACAACATCAGGATGATATTGACTAAGATCATCCTGACGTTCAAAATATGATGACCCTAGTGAATATCGGGTCACACTTAGAGCTCTTCAACAACATCATCAGGATGATCATAACCAAGATCACCCGATGATAAAAATATCACCCCGGCGAAATATCATGCAGGCAGAAAAAATGATGACCCCCGCAAGCAACACGGTGATAACTGGAAATATGATGATGATGATGACGACCCTTAAGAAAGAACAAGTCAGGTCGAAACAACTCAAAGAATAACCCCTTCAGAATATCGGGGCAACATCATCATCATGTTTGGGCAAGGTGATAATTGGAGGATCACCGGATACTTGAAAAATCACCCTCGCAAGCAAATCAGGGCGCACTGTAGCTCATCAGCAGGATCAGGATGATATCCAAACATCACCCGATATTGAAATATGATGATCCTGATGAAGAAACATGTCGACAGAAAACATGATGATGATGACCTTCATCGAAGCAAACATGATGATGATGACCTCCTCCTCAGGAAAATATGATGCTGCAGCTGAAAAATGCTGAGGAGGTCCAACACTTAGAACATTTTTTGGATACTTAGGGAGAGTGCCTGCATGAAAATTGCTCAAAAAACTGCCAGTCAATTCAGGCACTAACAGGTTCATCGTTGGTTTGAAGATAAGTCAGGTGGGAGGGTCTTGTCCTTGAGGTAAGTGTAAACTTTACCATACCAAGGTCAATCAGATCCAACTAAAAGGCATATGGAATGGGTCTCAGGAAGATCATAAGCTAGTTGCCGAATAGTTTCCACTAAGAACTCATACCATAACTCATTCTCTAGTATCTCGAGAAGAGAGGCAATGGTCTCCATGGCATCTGTTGCTTTGTTCTTAATGCAAGGTATCTGCTCAAAAGATATAATCACAAAGTATTCTTTAAAGTCATCTACCATCCCTTTGTATGGGATTGTTAGCAAGAGACACTATATGGATTCATGAATGTTGTCATTGATGGCAACAAAGTTCATCCCACACATCTGCAGGACATGGTGTGTCTCTACTGGAAGTCAGATTAAAGAATGTTGTGGTCTGGTAAGCAAGAACAGAGTATGTGGAAAGGTTTGATAGTCAGACCTGGATCTCTCAGAGGAAGTATCTTGGTGAAGTGTGGATTTGAGGAAGTCAAGAGGACTACCTTGACTGATAGATTCCAAGGATTTAGCCTCTGGTGATAGATGAAGAAAAAGATATGAATACTTGAGTGTTAGGTTCCTGATTGGTAGTGTGGTCAGAGGAAGAACTGACTGGTAGAACATCAGACATTATTCCAGATGCGTTACTGATGATGGTAAAGATTCTTAAGGCATAAGTTATAATTGGATGACATGATTGATGACTTCTACAAGTATATCCTTGATCCGCATCACGGTAAGCAAGGATTCAGCCGACAGATCAGAGTTCATTGAAAATATTGACTATTCCAGATGCCGACTAGAAAGGTGATGAAATCACTTGTGCGTATATATATACAAGATGGATTTAGTTGTGAGGTGTGTCGTGGTTTTTGTGAAGTGCAAAAAAAAGCAGTAGAGTAGAGTAAAAGTAGTAAGGTAGGTTCGGTATGTGAAGGGACAACAGCACTAAGGAAGAGAAAGGATAAAGTGCAGCAGATCAGTGTACTGAGTTTTAACCAGAACTAGACTCCAGCATATGTAGATGCTCCTTATCAGTTCAATTATTGTATTACACTCTTTGTAAATTGTAGACAGTGTGTCTCTTGTAGGCAGTGTGCCTCTTGTGAGCAGTGTGCTTGGGCAGTGAGCCCTAATTGGCAAGTGCCATTTTGTATTTCTATTCTTCTAATAGAGAATACAATCTTGGGTTAATCACCCTGTGGTTTTTTCCCTTAACAAGGTTTCCACATCAAAAATATTGTGTCATGTGTATTTCCATTTCATGGTTATGTTTGCTTATTTGAATTAATGCTGCATTGATTATTAAGAAAGTTTAGAAAGTAGAAATAATTAGATAACTGATTCACCCCCCCTCTCAGTTATCAATAGGGATAAGCTTCTCATCTTTGGTTTGGTAATCATCATTTTCCTGATTTATCATTAGTTGAGAATCACCATAGACATGTAGCTCTTGGATTTTCTAATCTATTGCCATCTTGAGGCCAATGACTAAGGCTTCATACTCTGTTATGTTATTGGTGCATGGAAATAATAGATGGTAAGACTCCGTATGGTATCACCATGAGAAGTTACAAACAAGATTCCTGCCCGTGATCCATGGTTTGTGTAGGACCCCATCAAAGTATAGTTTCCAGGAATGTGTTGAGACATTGAATAAAGATTCATCCAGAAACTCAAATTGCATTAGTGTGGTGTCATGTAATGGTGCATCCACTAGCTTATCAGCAATGACTTGTCCCTTGATGGCTTTTTTGTCTACATACTCAATGTCGTATTCACTTAGGAGCATTACCCATTTGGCTAGGTGACCTGTAAGAGCTGCTTTGCTTAGTAGGTACTTTAGTGGATCTATTTTTGCAATAAGTTTGATTGGATGTGCAAGCATATAATGTCAGAGTTTTTGGGAAGCAAAAACTACCGCAAGACATGATCTTTCTATCTGAGAGTATTGCAACTCATAGCCCACCAATGTGCGACTGATATAGTAGACAACTCTTTCCTTATTCTCATAATCTTGTTGTGCTAGAAGAGCCCCAAGAGCTATAGGTGTAGCAGATATGTAGAGTATCAATGGTTTCCCTTAGATAGGAGGCATGAGAATAGGTGGATTCATAAGATACTCTTTCAGTGTGTTGAATGCCTCTTCACATCTCTCATCCCATCTGAATGGAATGTTCTTGTGCAGGAGATGACTGAATGGTTGACACTTGTTTTCCAGTTGTGATATGAATCTATGGATTGCTTGAAGCTTGCCTTGTAGAGATCTTAGTTGAGTAAGAGTCTTGGGTGGTGGCATGTCCATGATAGCCTTGACTTTAGCGGGGTCCACCTCTATTCCATTTGCTGATACAATTGTATGTAGGGTAAAATTGCAAATTAGGGCAAATGAATAATCAGCAATGATAAAAACCCTAGCAATGCACAATGAAGCACAAGACAACATGAAAATTAAAATAACAAATGTAAATGCAAACCGATCTCCACGCTATGCTTGATTTATCTACATTGCTCTTCTCCACCTCGCATGAGCATGCAAGATTTTGAAGGATTATTGTTGAAAGAATGTTGGGTGTTCACTTCTGCAGCATAACATTAAGATGAAGATGATATGAGGATGATAGATGAAGGATGCAAAGGCTCTAATGATATTTTGACAGAATAATGGTACTTGAAGCTCAATGCATGCTAATGATAATTTGGCAGAATAATGTTACTTGAAGCTCAATGCATTGCTAATGGCTTATGAGGGGTTTGATTTATAGAAAAGGCTTGGTTTAAATGGATGGTTGAGATTAAAAAGCTAATTGATTGATGTGGACGGCTAAGATTGATTCGGTTATCCCACTCTTCAAGGGAGTTGTAGTCATTTGACAAGTGTCAAGGAGGATAGGGCTCATGTGTGCTTGTGTACATAAAAAGTACTACATATAAAAGATATTAAATAAAAGGCTGTAGTACCACTTATCTTTTTTAAATGAAAGAGGCACACATGTCGGCTAAATGATAAGATAAATTAATTAAATAAATAAAATTTATTTAATTAATTGGAAAGTCGGCTTATGATGAGAACTTAATTCAAATAAAATATTTGAATTAGTTGGGATATGAGTTGGATATTAATTAAATAAATAAAATTTATTTAATTAATTGGATAGTGGGATAGGATAAGATAAGATATGATGTGGAAATTAATTAAATAAATAAAATTTATTTAATTAATTGGGATGAGGATAGGATATGATTGGGATATGATGTGGAAATTAATTAAATAAATAAAATTTATTTAATTAATTAGCTAAGTAGGATAAGGATGGGATTGAATGGGATTTTAATTAAATAAATAAAATTTATTTAATTAATTAGCTTATGGAATAAGTGGGGTTAAGAGTGGGATTTAGGACAAAATGCTACATGATGTCTAAGTGATGTTTTTATCAAGGTGTTGCAAGACATGGACAAAGTTGGGACAAATTTGGGTGTCTACATTTTGCCCCTCTTTGAGATGATGTTCGAGATGATGAGCTTTGTGTTGAGTAACATCATTTCAAAGAAGTTAAGGTATGGATAATGATGATGGAAAGATATGATGATGATGATAGAAAGGATAGGTTGGTGATGCCCCCTCGAGAGGATAGGTGGGTTAGACAAACACGGGTATGCTCTCGAAAAGAAATGGCTTGGCTACAAAAGAAAGATAAGGGGATAGATAGAAGAAATGAAGAATGCGTTATGCTGCAATGAAAGTGAGCAACCATGATGTTTGATATAGCACTAGACGTTATGCACCAAGGTATAAGGACCAGGGTGACGATGTGTCTCGTGCCCCAGCGTAATACAACCTTGTCTGGATACAAGATATGAATATTAGCTGGAATGGTACGGATGTGATACAAATGCAAGATAAAATGATAACAGACACAAGCAAGCAAGCAAGCATGCACAAATGATTCAAAAACAAACAAGATATTGCCCCTGTCAAGCTGTAAACCAATGATTAATTGCTGATTGTTGATAGTTGAGAGTGTTGTCATTGCGGGGAAAGCTATATCCCTAGATCAACACAAGGTTGTTTGCTGAGTTGGTTGACTAGTTGGTTGATTGATTGATTTGGCTTACAACAAGGCTAGGATCAAGACCATTGATTGCGTTTCGATAACTTGGCTTGATTGATTAACTTGATTGGTATGGATTAAGGATGGGCTTGCATTTGGATCATTGCTTTGAATGAATTGAGGATGATTGAAGGATGATTAGATGAAGTGATGATTGGATTGATGTGCTATGATAGATTGATTGGAAGAAGTTGTTTATTGATGATGTATAAGATAGATGATAGAAGAAATGATGAGAGAAGAAAGAGGAAAATCGCTTGTGCCTGAATCTGGGCACTTCCTTCGTACTCCAGACTGCCTACATACCCTATATCCATGGGATCAAGGCACTTAACGATGGAAATGAGATGTAGTTCTGATGTGTTTTATTGATGAGATGATGAAAATGGATTGAGATTGATGAAATGTTGATGATGTGATGATTTGTGGTGGATTGAGCTGCTTTTGATTTGCTGAAGTGATTGGATTTGTTTTGATGGCTAGCTTGATGTGCTTGGGTTTTGATGTTTGCTATTGCTGGGTTGATTGTTTTGATGATTGGATTGTTTTGAATGATGATAGTGATGGTGTGATGATTAGAGTGTCGACTCAATCTAAGCATAAGCAAGTGTTCTCAGTGTGCGCAAAGGATGTAAAACAAACAAGGTATTGCCCTTGTCAAGTCATAAACCAATGATTGATTATTTGATTGATAATGATAGATAGTGTTGTCATTGCGGGGAAAGCTATATCCCTAGATCAACACAAGGATGTGGGAACGCTATATCCCATTGATGATGATTGATGATGATTGATTTGGCTCATGACAAGATTAGGATCAAAACCTGTTGATATGATTAGATAATGTTCCTTGATTGATGAGCTTGCTTGATATCGATTAATGTGACTTGGATTTAAGATCATTGCTTAGAGTGATTTGATTGCTATGATTGGAAGAAGTGATTGATTGAAATGGATGAATGAATGTTATTGATAAGAAGAAGTGATGATGATGATGATTTGATTTTGATTCTTTATGTTGATGGAGTTGATTGGTATGGATGATGTGATTGGTTTTATTGCTTAGATTTTTTGTGGGATATTTAATTTTTTAGATTTTTGACATATTTTGATTTTTTTTGTGTTTGTGTTTGGGATATTTTGATTTTTTTGTGTTTTTGAATGTTTTGGGATGTCAATGGATTTACAATTGAGTAGCCTTTGTGCTACCAATGACAAGGGAAAAACCAAGTCTAGGTGTAAGGATGGATGTAGGATGGATGGATAAAAGGATGGGCTCATAGTAAATGGGATGAAAGGCTCATGATAGATGGATAGATAAGAGGATAGGCTGTATAAGGTATGTATGCATGCCTCATGATAAATGGATAGGTAGGCTATAGTGGAAAGCTCATGATAAATAGATGGGGATAAGCTATAAGATGGAAAGCTCGTGATAAGGATACGCCATAGTGGATGGATCATAAGGGAGCTAGGATGTGATCTCCAAAGGCTATGTTGCATAAGAGGAAATTGCCCCATTCTAGGTGGTAATGCTTAGGATTTTACATGACAAAGTTCATGACCATGGGATGACATGATAGGTTTTACATGACAAGGTGTATGATAGGTGGATAATGATAATATGGATTGATTAAGAAGGAATGAGGTATACCAAGAGATATCCAAAGCATGTTTCAAGATTTTGCCCCTATGTCTTCATCAAGATCAAAAGGCAGAAGGATGGATGAATGGATAAATAGGTTCAATAGGATAGGCGTGTTTATGTAATGGCTAAGGATGGTAGGATGGTAAATGATATAATGGGATAGATAGTTTGGAAATGGATAGGTTGGATGAGACAATGTGCCCCCAAGTGTAAGTGACATAGAAGATCAACCTACACATGACGCCTGTTTGCCAGGTTTTCATCATGGTACTTATCTAAGGCGCCTGTTTACCAGGTTTTCACCGTTGGACGAAGGGCTTTCTCTTTACTTTTTTGATTTTTTTTCTTTTTTTTCTTTTTTTTTTTGTTTTTGCTTTTAGATGTGTTGACAATTACACATGGCGCCTGTTTGCCAAGTTTTCACCATGGTAATGGATAGGAGGGACTCAAGTGTTTACTGCTATGAAGATTGGTAGTCCCGTTGGAGAGGGATGTCATCGCATGGACCATGTCGTTATGCTCATAGTATGTTGATAAGGGATTGTGTCGATTGAAGATGGATTAGGTAGGATGTGGATTGTGGAAGGGTAGGCTAGTGGCTTATGGTGTGGATTTATATAGGCTTATGGAATGAATATGGATGAAAAGTTTATGCCAAAGCATGGACCATAGGGTTAGCATGGGGGAGATATGTAGGATAATGGATAGAAGATGGGGAGATGTAGGCATGTGTGAATGTTTTGGAATGGAAGGGAATCATGACCAACGGCTGCACACACCGTGATAAACATTGAAGCTTTTGATGGGATGGTGGTGTAGGAAGCAATGGAGATGTTTGCTTAAGAAATGGCTGATGAAGTGATTTAGGAACCCACATAGATTTAGTATGTTTAGTGCTTTTGTTTTGCTTGTGGGATTTTTGAAGGGAATGGAAGTTTTGGATGGAAATAGGCTCTTGGATGGAGATAGGTGGTTGGGATTCTTGAGATGTGGATAAGGATGCCTCATTCACTTTGCTAGCTGTCTGCTTAGGAACCCAAACCATTTTGCTTTTGGATTTTGCTTTTGAAGGTATGGGCTTGGATAGCTTTGTGAATGTACTTTTCTTAGAAGATGGATGATTTAGAGACTTTTCACATTGATACCCTAAGGCATGAGAGTCCTTAGGAGTTTTAGTTGGATTTTTGGCTTTATAAGTAAAGGCATCCAAATGTTTATTTTGGAATCCCATGGGATGGATGGAGTGGATGGAATGATTGGAAGCTTTATGCTTAGACGATGTGTGTGTTTGCTGGCCATGATTAGAGATGTAAGGATACTTATGAATGATATGTATGCTAGGTGTTGGAAGCAATGGTGGCAAGGTGGATGGAGGGATATTTGGAGTTGGTAAAAGTGGAGGCAAAGTGGATGGCAGAAGGTGTATGGTCACATGCTTTTGACATTTATGGGATGATAGAGGTGAAATGGCTACATATGTTTTGGGTAGATGATGGGGGGTGCAATGGAAAGTGGTAGGTTTAGGATGCATGAAGTGATTACCAACATCTTTAGCTTGTTTACCTTGGGGTGTGTATCCAAGGCCATATGAGCATGGAGGAACTTTGACATGGTTTGGCTCCAAAATACCTTGCTTATAAAGGCCTAGACCTTTGTCTTTGTAGTTCATGTTTTGGAGGATGCGATTGACTATGGGACTAGATGTGTTTTGGGAACTAGACTTGAGTTCTTTATTAGATGGAGAAGATGAAATGGAGGACAATGGTTGTTGTTGTCCTAAGGAAGAACATTCATGGAGGAAGGTCGTAAGACCACTAGGACATGATGTTGGACTTGAAATGGGATCGATGGTAGATATGGAGGGAGGATCATTAGCATTGTGTTCACTAAGATCCAAGTTATTTGTTTGATCTTCTATGCTTATGTGTTCTTGAGAGGCACATGTCTCATTATGACAAGTGGATGTTTGCTCATTATGGATAGGGCTAGATGGCGGATGACTAGGAGCAATGTGGATATCTTGCTCATGGATGGATATAGGATTATGGATAAGATCAAGGTGCTCATGGATAGCTTCTTCATAGGTATCATCTTGATCATAAAGAAGGTAAATGTTATGGATGGGTTGGATGAAAGTGTTTTGATCTTGAGTTGAACTAGGGCTTAATGTTTCCACATGCTTAGGATTAAACATTTGACATACCTCTTGGGTTGCTTGAAGAGAAGTGGAAGGCTCTTGGATAGGCTCTTGGTGAACAACATGAGAATATGATGACTCTTGACTTGGATTAATGATAGGAGACTCTTGAATAGGCTTGTTGGCTCGTATGTCACATGATGGGCTCAAAGGGCTAAGTATGTTAATGGAAGGCTCTTGGATAGGCTCAAGGATAGGTGGACCACATGATGGGATTATATGCTTGGACATGACCTTTGGAAGTTCATTGGTAGGATCATGAATGGTTGTTTGACATAGGGGTAGTCTATTCCTATCTAGTAGCCAATGGATCACATCCTTTGCAAGTGTATGGGTGGATGGAAAATATAATGGATGTATGATAATGGTAGTTGGTGTTGGATTAGGATTAGGACTAGGATTAGGTTGAGGGCTAATTGGATTGGGTGGATTAGGATTTGGACTAGATGGGGGTGACACATGGGATTGGGATGATGTGGCATGTTTTCCCATTATAGGTGGGTACACCTTGTAAACAATTGAGACAAATATTGGGCATTGATTTGTATTATGGCCTTTGGTCCTATGGTATGCACAATAATCATGTTCATCATATGGACTTTCTTCACATGGTTTGACTTTAGGAAGTTCAATGAGTTTTGCTTCAAGCATCCTTTGTAAAACTCTCTCAGCTGCATCCTTTGGTGAAGGATTAGAATGACATGGCGAGGAAGGTAATGAAGGGCTTGGTGATTTGGAAGGTAGAGGGATCAATGGACTATGATTGGGATCACATGGTGATGTTGGGATAGGATTAGTTGGCTCATGTGTTGGCATGGGATTGCATGATGGTGGCCACTCTAGATTGGTGTCTCCCTTGTCAAAGGTTATTAGATCTTGCATAGGATAACTTGGGCTTTGATTTATGTACAAGGGACCACTTGGACTTGGATGTGCTTCTTGTTGGAAAGGTGGATTTAAATCTATCAATGGTGCTTGATGGTCTTGTTGAAGAGGTGTACTTAGACTTGCTTGATTTATGTACAAAGGGCTATTTGGACTTGCATGTTGTTCTTGTAATATCACTTGATTACCTTGTGGATGGGTTTGGTAGTGCATTGGCACGATGGCATGAGGGATTGGATAAGCTTGAGGTGGATGTTCATATGTTGATGTGATATTGACTTGGTGGATAGGTGGATTAAGTTGATAGGAAGTGGATGGATATGACATGTGACTAGATGGATTAGGTTGGTATGGAGTGGCTAAGGATTGATGTACTTGTCGAGCTTGACTAGTGGCTAAAAGGTGTTGGACTTGGGCTATGGAGTGTTGTAGTTGAGGTGATTGGCTTGCATGGGGTTGAGCTTTTTGGATGAAGAATTGTAATATTTCAATGGCGTCTTGGTTTAGGGGTTGTGATCCTTGATAAAGATTTTGGAGGAATCTTTGAAATTTGATTGTTGGGTCTTCTAGCGTAGACATGTTGTCACCAAGTGTTTGTCTTAAGTCCTTTTAGCAAGTGCTTGTTTAGGGATTTGGATGATGATGTGGCTTGTTTGGATGACTTGGCTATGTTTGGGTTGGATGATGACTAGGCTATGTTTGGGATGAAAGTGATTGGGTTTGAATGTTATTGGAAGAATGTGTAGGATAACTTGTCTTTATGTGTTTGAGTGTTTAGAGCTTGATGTGGCAATATTCAAACAAATGATTATGCATATACACGCATGAATCACTCACGCAAGACACATAAGCAAGTTGTTAGTTTGGAATAATGTGATGATGGTTAAGCAAGCACGTGAAGACAATTCAACAAGTCTTAGTTAAGGCAAGGCCACTATCACAAGGAGGTTCTAGTGAAAATCCGGGGGACCGGCACCCCACGAGCATCCAGCAAGCCACTTAAGACTTTAACTAACCCTACTAGGAGTTTTAATATACACAAAGGTACACCTCCTTTCGAGTTAGCACTGTATGGTGAGCGCTAATACCGGTTAGACTTAGCTTTCGCCTTATCCTCTAATTTTTATAGCGGACCGGATGAAAGTACCGCTTGAGGTCGTTCCCTTGGGGTGGATACCAAGGCAGGCCTCTCTAAGGCTAAACAAAAGCAACACAAGTAAATGTTTTTGATCTCCAAGTTCGTGTTGGGACGCGAGGAGAGAGCATACACATTTACTTGGTCACACTCGCATGGGGTTCATTAACCTTAGAAATTCAATGTGTGGAAGACAATGCAAACACTTGTTTATTTTAAAACCCAAATCCAAATGTGATGAAAGACAATGGTCTATTTTAGCCCAATTTTTTGATGTGAATTTGCAAACAATTGTTCATTTTATGCCCAAAATCCAAATGTGTGATTCAAACAAGATTATAAGATAAGAGATGAAATGATTGCACCTGGTTGATTCGCTATCCAAATTGTTGTAGATGTTGATGTCAATGTTGCTCCAGCTCCTTATGATCACCTACAACATAAAAAAAAATGATATTATAATGCAGGCATAAAAAATAGGCTCATCAGGCAAGGAAAATTGTAATTTTAGATGCATAGCCGAATTAGATTTGATTATTTCGATAGATTTTTTGTTCGAAAATTAAAAAATCAAAGAAGAGACCCCCATTAATTTTCAAAGAGCTTTCCAAAAATGTAAAGAAATCAGAAAAATTCCTTGATTTGCGCCCAGAAATGCGGATTTATGAAAATGGTACAGTCAGAAAAGATCTGATTTTTTCGCAATGTAAACGACCTGAAAATTAAATCTGCAAAATAGAGACCCCCATTAGAATTTCAAGAGCTTTCCAGAAATGTAAACATTTCTGAAAAATTCACTGATTTGCGCCCAAAATTGTGATTTTATGAAAAAACATAAAAACATGATAAATCCCGCAAAAATCGCGATAAACCCAAAATTTTTCTGCTGTAGCTTCCTTATATCATGGACAAACTTCTGCTAAAATCTTGTAGAAAAATTCACAGCCGTTTGGAAGATATGATGAAATCTTTAAAACCTAGGGTTTTGTCCAAAAAGTAGCAGATCTGCAACAAAAAGTTAATTAAACCTGGAAAATTCAACAATGGGGGTTATATGAATGCAAATTTTTATTACAAAAACCTGCAAAAAAGATCAAACGAAGTGAGTCCCACCGGGCGTGCCAAATGTATGTTAGGGTAAAATTGCAAATCAGGGCAAATGAATAATCAGCAATGATAAAAACCCTAGCAATGCACAATGAAGCACAAGACAACATGAAAATTAAAATAACAAATGTAAATGCAAACCGATCTCCACGCTATGCTTGATTTATCTACATTGCTCTTCTCCACCTCGCATGAGCATGCAAGATTTTGAAGGATTATTGTTGAAAGAATGTTGGGTGTTCACTTCTGCAGCATAACATTAAGATGAAGATGATATGAGGATGATAGATGAAGGATGCAAAGGCTCTAATGATATTTTGACAGAATAATGGTACTTGAAGCTCAATGCATGCTAATGATAATTTGGCAGAATAATGTTACTTGAAGCTCAATGCATTGCTAATGGCTTATGAGGGGTTTGATTTATAGAAAAGGCTTGGTTTAAATGGATGGTTGAGATTAAAAAGCTAATTGATTGATGTGGACGGCTAAGATTGATTCGGTTATCCCACTCTTCAAGGGAGTTGTAGTCATTTGACAAGTGTCAAGGAGGATAGGGCTCATGTGTGCTTGTGTACATAAAAAGTACTACATATAAAAGATATTAAATAAAAGGCTGTAGTACCACTTATCTTTTTTAAATGAAAGAGGCACACATGTCGGCTAAATGATAAGATAAATTAATTAAATAAATAAAATTTATTTAATTAATTGGAAAGTCGGCTTATGATGAGAACTTAATTCAAATAAAATATTTGAATTAGTTGGGATATGAGTTGGATATTAATTAAATAAATAAAATTTATTTAATTAATTGGATAGTGGGATAGGATAAGATAAGATATGATGTGGAAATTAATTAAATAAATAAAATTTATTTAATTAATTGGGATGAGGATAGGATATGATTGGGATATGATGTGGAAATTAATTAAATAAATAAAATTTATTTAATTAATTAGCTAAGTAGGATAAGGATGGGATTGAATGGGATTTTAATTAAATAAATAAAATTTATTTAATTAATTAGCTTATGGAATAAGTGGGGTTAAGAGTGGGATTTAGGACAAAATGCTACATGATGTCTAAGTGATGTTTTTATCAAGGTGTTGCAAGACATGGACAAAGTTGGGACAAATTTGGGTGTCTACAACAATAAAACCTAGGAGTTTGCCTGAGGTGACTCCGAACACACATTTCTTTGGGTTCAACCTAACTTTCAATTGCTTGAGTCTCTGAAAGACCTTCTCTAACACATCCAGATGTGATTCTCTTGTGAGTGACTTTGCTAGGATATCATCTACATAATCTTCCATTGTTACATGCATCATATCATGGAATATAGTAGTCATAGCACGTTGATATGTGGCTCCTGCATTCTTTAACCCAAATGGCATGACATTCCAACAAAAAGTGCCCCATGGACAAGTAAAAGATGTCTTATGCTGGTCTTCTGGTGCTATCCTGATCTAATTGTATCCTGAGAAGCCATCCATGAGAGATAACATGGTATGCCCTGCTGTTAAGTCAACTATGATATCTATATTTGGCAACGGAAAATCATCCTTGTGGCAAGCTTTGTTTAGATCTCTAAAGTCATTATATAGTCTGACTTGGCCATCTGGTTTGGACACTTATATCTCTGATAAATCCTACATCCAGTACCTTCTTGAGTTCTTCTTTTACTAGTAGTGCTATGTGTGGATGCATCTTTCTAAGTTTCTGTTTCACTGGTTTTACTCCTGGATCTAATGGAAGATGGTGTAGAATCAAATTAGGATCTAACCCCGGCATATCTAAGTATGACCAAGCAAAATTGACTTGCTTTCTTTTGAAGAATGGTACAAACTTAGTTTTCTCTGGTGGGGTTAGAGACTTAGCAAAATGAATGATCTTAGGCTGTTCCTCTATTCCAATGTTAACAGGTTCTGTCGATTCCACAACAATCTGAGACTTCTCCTGGTGCATGTCATTGGGGAGAGTGTCAAGGCTTCCATCGTTAGGTGCCACAGTTGGGTTTTCACCTTCAGATGTGTCCTTTATTTTTACTGTTTTGGGATTTGACACTGTCGCAAAGTAGTTTTCACCATCAAATCCAGTTTTTATTTTGATATTTTTGCGATTGGAAGGCTTGGCACCTTCTCTGAAATAAGCCACAGTATTAAGTTCAATAGCAAAACTAGCTTTATGATCCCCTTTGGGTAGGTGGTCCCTAAGTTCCATGTAGTCAATATAGGTATCATCATTTTGGAACATATCTAGTTGGGGAGTTCCTCATAGATCCCAATCAATAAGCTCAGGATGCACAAGGGGGAGGGAGTCGGAGGATAGATCTAATTCATTGATAGTTTGAATGGATATGCTAGGAGTATTGGGAGGGAGAGTGTTCAGGGTGGTACTTTCCTCCAAGTTGTTTATTGTGATAGAACTTGAACCTTCCTCGAAAGTCATACTCTCAGAGATAGGCAAATCAGACTCTAATGGCCTATTTGGTAGCATTTGTCCCTCATGGTAGGGGCTATAAGTTTGAATGGTATTGACCTCTTTGTCATCAAAGGAATGCTCTATCATCTCATCCCATTCATACTCATTAGAATTTGTGTCACTGTCCACTTGAAGTGTATGGATCATTTCAACTAGACAAGCATTTTCTTTAGCTTTGCCCTTATCCTTATATCCTAGGCCTTTTGTATTTCTAGCCAATGAGGATGAAGAAGGTTGAATGGGTTCTATGATTCCTTCTTTTCTTAGGCTGATGGGGCCTTGTCCTTCCTAACCCATTCTATGTAGGATAGATTCACATCGCCCATAGATTTTTGTTGGGAGCCTAGGTGGTTCCTATTGTGTGCTCCCTTCTTCTTCAGTATAAAGCCATTGTAGGACATCTCTTTCCTCTATCTCATCTGATAATGTCCCCCATTTTACAAAGGGACCTATGGGAGGTATAGGAGGAGTAGGTGGCTTTGGAAAATGCTTGGGTTGACCAAAGGATCTAGGAGATAAAGGCATCTTGGCTAGATTTAGGCTATACTCAATGGAGTATTCCCCAACTCCAGTTTCTTTGATAGTAATTTTCTGCTCTTTGGGCTTTGATGAGGAAGCTTCAGAGGGATGATCATGCTGTGGGGTAGGGGATGTAGATGGTCTATTGTTTAGTATGATGCAATCAAGTTTTGAAAGGACAGAGTTGCAATGCTAGAAGGGGTCAGGGTCACCTTGGATGGTGACTTGTTTGCCATTATGCGGGAATTTTATGCATTGGTGATAAGTAGAGGGAACAACTTTCATGGCATGAATCCATGGTCTACCTAGGAGAATATTATAGGTGAGCTCCCTATCTAGGACTTGGCACACAACATCTTTTATTATTGGTCCCACTTGTATGGGTAAGACTACTATTCCCTTTGTAGTTCTCTCCTCTTCATCATAAGCTTTGATAGTAATCTTCTTCCTTGGATCAACTGCATTCTCAGAGAACCCCAATGTAAGGACTAGCTTCAATGTGCAAATATTTAAACCAGCTTCCCCATCAATGAGAACCCTCTTGATGCGGTGCTTGTGGATGAAGGTGACAATATGTAGATGGGTGTTATGAGGTTGAGACACTGAGAGATCATCTTGCTCGGTAAATGATATGGTACTTGAGGAAGTCAGATTACCTACCATGGCCTGAAACTTCTCTTGGGCCAAGTTAGTGGGGACTGTGGTTTCCACTAAGGCTTTATTAAGAATCTCCTTATGGGAAGGAGATAGACGCAACAACTCTAAGATAGAAATGTGGGCCGGAGTTTTCTGAAGTTAGTCTATGATGCTATACTGATGGGGATTGGACTGAGAAGGTGATGACCTTGGAGGGACGGTATTCAACATGACTTTATCACTGTGAGTAATGATACTGCAATTATTTTGGTTAGGCTCTGATTGTTGGTTTGGCATGACCACATTGATCTGTGGGACATGCTCTGATATGCAATTGATGGTATAGTCAAATGGCATACTTGCGTAGTTGGCATTACTATTCCCACTATTCTAATTTTGCTTGCTGTGGTTGTTGTTGTTACCATTGTTGTTGTTGCCATTGTTGTTATTGTTGTTGTACGGCCTATCATGATTGAGAAGTGGATCTTTGTAAGCCACATGTGTCTCATTAGAGGTATGTTGTTGGTTTCCTCCTTGATTTTGATCAAGCACATCTTGAATAACATGTTTGAGATGGATACAATTGTTGGTTGTATGTCCCCTTCCTCTATGATACTCACAATAGTCAGTGTCTTTCCAATAGTGAGGTTTGATTTGAGGTTCGTAATCACTTGTTAGCGGTAGAGAGATTTCATTGTTAGCCAATAGCTTCCTTAATGCGGATTCTTGGGACTCCCCCAGTGGTGTGAACTTTCACCTTGGATTTGAGTTGATCCATGGTCTTGGCTCCCAAGAGAATGTTTTGTTGGGTGTAACATTGCTTGCCTCTCCTTTGAGAGTGAAGATAGGTTGTTGTTTGGGAGCCGCCACCTTGGCATCAACTACTCCATTGTTGACGACATTTTTGTTTTTAGTCCAAAACTTTGATTTGTCAGTCGTGTAATTGGAGGTAGGTGTGTCCTTGTATAACTTGAGTTGCCCCTTGGTGATCATAGCTTTTTCGATGAACAATCCCATTTCTATGACCTTTGAGAATGAAGTAGGGCATTGTATTTGTATTTGATAGCTAAGATCAGTATTGAGGTTATGGACAACATCTCCATTAATTGCTTCTCTAGTACATCATATGAACACTTACTTGCTAGTTGTCTCCACCATTGTAGGAAAGTGGCGAATGATTGACCACTCTTTTGCTTGGTGTTGCATAGATCGAGCATAGAGACTTCGTGTTCAATATTGTAAGAGAAGTGTGTGATGAATTTTTTGACTAACTCATCAGAAGATTTGATGCCCGGTGGGAGTCGTGAGAACCACTCCATGGCTTGACTACCTAAAGATCTAGGGAATAGTCTCATTAAGTAAGTCTCATTGTGAGCTACTTCCATACATGTTGCATTGAATTCCCTAATGTGATCTCTAGGGTCCCCTTTCCCTTTATATTTATCGAACTTAGGAATTTCGAATCGAAAGGGAAATGGTGTCATGTTCAAACTTTTATCAAAGGGGTATGGTGCAATATCTTCTAAAGAATAGGTTTTAGTGTTTGTACCTATCTTGAAATCTGACATTTGTGGCTTTAGACCCTCGAGTTGTTCCCTCATTTCTTCCATAGGAGCACTTGAGTCTATGGCTTTATTTTCTTTTTCATTCTTATCCTCCACATTTGGGTCTTTCTTTTCTTTTTCTCTCTTAGTACCCTTGTGGTGCGTGAAAACCTATAGAGCATAACCTTTGTAGGCTGTGAGGCCTAATCAGAGCAAATCACCACATGTATGCCCACGTAAACGAATGCCCTTACTAAAAACCTTTGTTTAGTAGCCAAAATCCTTCTATTTGCTAGTGCAAGAGGTCAGACCTCTGAAGCCATCCCATATTCTCATAGTTCAAAGTAGAGATAGTGAATTCTCTCTAGGAATTCAAAGTTTGGTATGCCCGAGAAATGAGCGCCATGTAAGGGGGAGACAGTGCTACCAAACTTCTAAGCTATCCACTCTGAATAAGTGTGGTTGGAGCAATCCAAGTGGGAATCCAGCAAATATTGTCTCTGCCAGCCTAGGTTGTACAAATTTATCATTGTGTTTGGTATGTGTGTTCATGCATGTGCATATGAGATCTTGTGTTTGATATTGCCCGAATCAAACTTCCAATAAACTTTTGCCACATCATCTAATCATTCCAAGCCAAATCACTTCCCAATCAACTTCATCTATTTCATATCCAAATCATATCTTAATCATTCTGCATCCTCACATCCTAATCTACCACTTGTAAACATGGACATGACATTCCCAAACAAGACCTATGAGAATGATCCTTATAGCACCATAAGAATGCTTGATTCACTTGAGTGGTTATATAGAAAGGAACAAGTCCCTACACCACCACAACACCAACAATTCCCACAACATCAATCCATAAGCCAATACCAACAATCCCAAATTCAGCAAGCACATCATCCTCTATCCATTCATTATCAACCAATGCATCTCAATCCTATGTGTCATACCCATCCACTTCATACCAACCTAATCCACCAACCTATCAAGTCAATGTTCCATCAACTTATCCAACTTCATACCAATCTAATCCATCCACCTATCATGTCAATGTCATATCAACCTATCAATATCCACCTCAAGATCATCCAATTCCTCCTTCCAACATCCCACCTCACCATCAAACCCATCCACAAGACAAACAAGTGTCCTCAAAAGAGGTACATGCAAGTCCAAGTGGCCCTTTGTACATAAATCAGACATCCTTAAGTCCACTTTTGGAGCAAGATCTAATATCCTTTGATGAAGGAGATACCTATGTGTCACCTAATCCTACTCCAAGTGGCCCCTTGTACATAAATCAAGTGTCCTTAAGTTAATCTTTGGAGAAAGATTTGATATCCTTTGATGAGGGAGATACCAATCTAGGTTATACACCCTATGAGCATCCTCCATCAGCATCCATTCCAATGCTAATCCATGAGTCTACTTGTCCTATCTTGACACCTTCATGTAATCCTAATTATAATCCAAGTCCTAATTCATCCAACCCTAACATTCCTCCATCCAATCCTAGTCCCAATCCAAACCCTAATGTGTCCAATCCATCTAATCCAAATTCAAACCATTCACCAAATCCTAATCCAAAGCCTACAACACTATCCACCATTATCGTCCATCCCTTATATTGTCAATTTACACATACCCTAATGAAGGATGTGATCCAATGGCTACTAGCATGGAATAGACCATCCCTATGTCAAATCCCCATTCATGAGCCTCTTAAAGAGCCCTCCATTAACATGCCTAGCCCTTCAAGCCCATCATGTGGCCCGCAAGCCATTGAGCCAATTGAAAAGCCTCCTATCATGAGCCCAAGTCAAAGTTCATCATACTCTCTTATGGATGAATATCAAAAACTCATAAAACTCATCCAAGAGCCTCCCACTTTCACTTCAATGAAACCACAAGAGTTGTATCAAGAGTATGATCCTAAGCATGTGGAAACATCGAGTCCTAGTTCTAATCAAGATCAAATTCTTTCTGTTCACCCTATTCATAACATCTATCTTTTCTATGATCAAGATGAAATCCATGATGAAGAACCTATCCATGAGAATCTTGATCCTATCCCCATTCATGAGCACAACACCCAAGATTTACATGCTCAATTTAATGAAAGTCTTGTTGACCTCCTTGAGCATTCACCCCATTTCATGGCCTTCCTTCAAACATCCACTTGTCATGATGAGACATATGCCTCCCAACAAAATATAGAAGATCAAATCAATACCTTGGATCTTAGTGAACACTATGCCAATCAAGATCCTAATGATCCTTCCACTTCCACCATCGACCATGTTCCACATCCACCATCATGTATTATTAGTCTATCCACCCTCATTCATGAATGTTCCTTCTGGGAACACAACAACCTTTGTCCTCCAACTCACCTTCTCCATCCAATAAGGAACTCGTGGCTAATGTTCCACCTACACCTAGTCACATTGTCCATTGCATGCTTCAAAACATGAACTATCAAGGTAAAGGCTTAGGCCTTCTTGAACAAGGTATTTTGGAGCCAATCCATGTCAACATCCCTCCATGCTCATATGGCCTTGGATACAAACCCCAAGGTAAGCAATCTAAAGATGTTGGTATTTCCTCCATGCCTCCTAAATCCACCTTTTTTCACCATAAAGCTTATCATACCCCCTAAACATATGTCGCCATTCCACCTCCATCATCTTACAAATGTCAAAAGCATGTGACCATACGCCTTCCACCATCCACTTTACCTCCATTATTGCCAACTCCTAATATTCCACCATCCACTTTCTCCCCACTTCTACCAATGCCTCATTATCCATTTATCCATAAATCCTCTTGTAGACACCCAAATTTGTCCATGTCTTGCAACACCTAGTCAAAAACATTACTTAGACATCATGTAGCATTTTGTCCTAATCCCACTCTTAATCCCACTTATCCCATTAAGCCAATTAATTAAATAAATTTTATTTATTTAATTAATTTCACATTCATAATCCCACTTTCCAATTAATTGAGTAAATTTTATTTATTTAATTAATTTCCCATTCATATCCCAATCCTATCCTAATCATCTTCCCAATTAATTAAATAAATTTTATTTATTTAATTAATTTCCCTCACATATCCCAACTAATTCAAATATTTTATTTGAATTAAGTCCTCACCTTTCATCACATTTCGACACTTGTCCATCTCTCAATTGAATCATGTGTGGTAGTACAACTTTCATTTAAAATCCTTCACATGTACAACTAATGGGACCAAATTTTAGTATTTGTGTACACCATCACATATAAACTTATTAAATAAAAGTATTTGTGTACACGGTCACACATGAGCCCTATGCTCCTCCCTCCACTTGTCACATGACTACAACTCCCTTGAAGAGTGGGAATAACTAATCAATCCTAGCCATCCACATCAATCATTTAGCTTTTTAATCTCAACCATCCATTTGAACTAAGCCTTTCCTATAAATCAACCCCCTCACAAGCCATTTGCAAGAAGGAAGGAGGCATTGGGCTGGAGTATCCTTATGATGTCAAAATATCTTTAAAGCCTTTGCATCTATCATCATCATCTTCCATCTATCAATCTTCCATCTATCATCTCATCCTATGCAAATGTTATGCTTCCAAATTGTGAGCAACCAACATATCAAATCAATCAAACAATTCATCTTGCATTTTTGAGGTATTGAATGATTTGGGTTTAGGTTATGCATTTCATTGTTCGATCATTTCCATTTGCAAATCCAAATTTTTTGATATACATTTTAGCATGCCCGGTGGGACTCACGTCCTTAATTAACCTCCTTGTTTGAGTTGTTTTTGTGAAATTTAGATCTCTTGGAGTGTCATTCTTTCATTTTTGCAAGCTTTTGTAGCAAAAAATTACATTTTTCTAACCCTAGTTTGTTAAGATTTGGATAAAAATGTATGTAGATGATCTCTTAGCTCAAATCTAACCTCACCATTGCGTCCGGGGGGGCTTTCCATAAATTTTGAGTACAAATTTGCCTAGATTTTATGAAAAATAGAGCGTTTGGCGAAGAAAACAACAATCGGTCCACAGAAATTCACCTCTGGTAATTCAGCTCGCTCTTGATCAAAAACCAATCGCCTTTCGTAATTCAGTTCACTTTTGATCAAAAACTGATCGCTTTTGGTAAAAATTTGCATCGCTTTTGAACAACAACATTTAGCTTTTGGTAAAATTCAGCTCGCTTTTGATCAAAAACTGATCGCCTCTGGTAAACTTGGTCGCTTATGGTTAACATTTACATTTTGTCACCTGAAACTTTCCAGATCGCTTTTGGGCTATTATTCGTCGCTTTTGGCCTTTCCTTACTCGCATATGAGCTATTCCCTACTGCTTCCATCCATTTATGCATCGCTTCTAAGCACGTAGTGATCGTCTCTGCCATTTTCCGCGTCACTTTTAAGCCGAACATAATCGCTTTTAGATCTCTGAGTCGCTTACTGCAAATTAGGGCTTTTCCGTTTATACCTACTTTTTGCAATTTGCGGTCACTTTTGAGCTCTAATAATTTGCTTTTGGCTTTTATGCGTCATTTTTAAGCTACAGCCGCTTGCATCTGGTCTTATCCAGGTCGCATCTGAGCTATAACGTATCACCTACAGACAAATTCAGATCACTTATAATCAACAGTTGGTCGCATTTGGTAACTGTAACTCGCTTTTGGTTGCTGTCATTATGCATTTTGGTGTTTCTATCATAACTTTCACATATAGAGGCCAAATTCCTCAAACAAGGACTCGTTGGAAATCCAAGAGGACGAACTACGCAATGGAGCAGGTTTTATTAGGTGATTGTATCATTTTACCATCTTTTTTATCAATCAAAGTCAAACTTTTTTTAAAAAACTTCAATTAAGCATATCTTGAGAAAAATCAATCATATTTTAACAAAATTTCTTTTCAAATTGCTTAAAATCTTCTAAACTTTCTGTTTATGCAATCCATTTTCCTATATCAGGTCATATTAATTAGAATTTTTTTAAAATTTCATCTTTTTCACATAGCCTTCTTCTATGCAAGTTTACTTGTTTCTTTTTGGAATTGGTGACTTGTAGGTGCATCTAAGGAGCTAGAGCAGCATTGACATCAACATCTACAACAATTTGGATAGTGAATTAACCAAGTGCAATCATTTCATCTCTTATCTTCTAATCTTGTTTGCAAACACATTTGGATTTTGGGCATAAAATGAACAACTTATTTGCTATCACATCAAAAATTGGGCTAAAATGAACCATTGTCTTTCATCACATTTGGATTTGGGCTTTAAAACAAGCAAGTGCTTGCATTGTCTTCCACACATTGAATTTCTAAGGTTAATGAACCCCATGCGAGTGTGACCAAGTAAATGTGTATGCTCTCTTCTCGCATCCTAACACGAACTTGGAGATCAAAAACATTTACTTGTGTTTCTTTTGTTAAACCTTAGAGAGGCCTGCCTTGGTGGGAAAAGAGGTACTCACCCCAAGGGAACAACCTCAAGTAGTACTTTCATTCGGTCCGCTATAAAAATCAGAGGATAAGGCAAAAGCCAAGTCTAACTGGTATTAGCACTTACCATACAGTGCTAACTCAAAAGGAGGTGTACCTTTGTGTATATTAAAACTCCTAGTAGGGTTAGTTAAAGTCTTAAGTGGCTTGTTGAATGCTCGTGGGGTGCCGGTCCCCCAGATTTTCACTAGAACCTCCTTGTGATAGTGATCTTGCCTTGACTAGGACTTCTTGAAGTGTCTTCACATGCTTGCTTAACCATTATCACATTCTTCCAAACTAACAACTTGCTTATGTGTCTTGTGTGAGTGATTCATGTATGTATATGCATAATTATTTGTTTGAATATTGCCACATCAAGCTCTAAACACCCAAACACATAAAGACAAGTCATCCTACACATTCTTCCAATAACATTCAAACCTAATCACTTTCATCCCAAACATAGCCTAGTCATCATCCAACCCTTCATAGCCAAGTCATTCAAACCATCCCTATCCTAGCCAAATCACTTCTGCCACATCATCAAAATCCATAAACAAGTACTTGCTAAAATGACTTAAGACAAACACCTACATGACAACATGTTTACACTAGAATACCCAAAAATCAAATTCCAAATATTCCTCCAAAATCTTTATGAACGATCACAACCCCTAAACCAAGATGCCATTGAAACATTACAATTCTTCATCCAAAGAGCTCAACCCCACGCAAGCCAATCACCTCAACTGCAACACTTCGTAGCCCAAGTCCAACACCTTTTAGCCACTAGTCAAGCTCGACAAGTACATAAATCCTTAGCCACTCCATATCAACCTAATCCACCTATCCACCAAGTCAATGCCACATCAACCTATCAACCTCCACCTCAACATTATCCAATTCCTCATGCCACCATTCCAACACACCACCAAAACCATCCACAAGGCAACCAAGTGTCCTCACAAGAACAATATGCAAGTCCAAATAGCCCTTTGTACATAAATCAAGCAAGTCCAAGTACACCTTTTCAATAAGACCACCAAGCACCATTGATAGACCTAAGTCCACATTTCCAACAAGAATCATATCCAAATCCAGGTGGCCCCTTATACATAAATCAAAGCCCAAGTTATCCTATGCAAGATTTAATTACCTTTGACAAGGGAGATACCAATCTAACCAATGTATCCTATGAGTGGCCTTCATCATCCAATCACATGCCAACACATGAGCCTACTAGCCCTATCATAAGACCACCATGTGATCCTACCCCTAGTCCATTGGTCCACCAACCTTCATCACATTCATCCTCATGTTCTACCAATCTTCCACCACAAGATCCCTTGGACCATACAATAATTGGTTCAAGCAAATTTGATTGAGCTTCCACTGATAGAACCTTTTGAACCAATCCTTCAACCCCCTTGGTATAATGAAAACCATTATTGTGCATACCATAGGTATAAGGGCCATATAACAACCAATTGTGTCAAACTTAAGAGATTAATCACAAACCTCATAAATTGTGGTAAGATTATCCCTTCATCCAATCCAAATCCTAATCCACCCAATCCATTTATCCCCCAATCTAATCCTAATCCTAATCCAATGCCATCTACCCTTATCATCCATCCATTATATTGCCCATCCACTCATACCCTTGCGAAGGATGTGATCCATTGGCTACTAGCTAGGAATAAACTACCCCCATGTCAAATACCCATTCATGAGCCTACCAATGAACTTCCAAACGTCATGTCCAATCCTATAATCTCATCATGTGGTCCGCATATCCTTGAGCCTCTTCAAGAGCCCTTCATTAACATACCTTGCCCTTTAAGCCAATCATGTGACCTACAAGCCAACAAGTTTGTTCAAGAGTCTCCAACCACAAACCTAAGTCAAGAGCCATCATGTCCTCATGTCGATAACCCTCAAGAGCCTATCAAGTCCACTCAAGAACCTTCCGCTTCCATCCAAAGTCAAGAGGTATGTCAAGAGAATTATCTTAAACATGTGGAAATATCGAACCTTAATCTTAATCAAGATCAAAGCACCTCTAAGTTCTACCTATCCATGACCTACATATGGTTTTCCCTCAACCTATTAGCCATCACCATGACCCTGTTCATGAGCAAATTTATCCCTTTTATAGCCCACTTAATCTATTTTTGCTCATATTTATGATCAAGGTTCTATTTAAGATCATTAAGATCATGATGACCCTTGTGGCCAAACTTTATCCATCTCATGATCAAGATGATATTTATGATGAAGAACCTATTCAAAAGTACCTTGATCCTATCCATAATCCCATAACCATCCATGAGCAAGATATCCCAACTACTCTTATCCATTCTCCATCTAGCCCTATCCATAATGAGCAAACATCCACTTGTCATAATGAGACATGTGCCTCTCAAGAACACATAAGCATAGAAGATCAAACAAATAACTTGGATCTTAGTGAACACAATGCTAATCAAGATCCTAATGACCCATCCCCATCTACCATTGATTCCACTTCAAATCCACTATCATGTCCTAGTGGTCTAACCACCTTCCTCCATGAGTGTTTTTCCTTAGGACAACAATAACCTTTATCCTCCACTTCATCTTCTCCATCCAATAAAGAGCTTAAGTCTAGTTCCCAAACTACACCAAGTCCCATTGTCCATCACATCCTCCAAAACATGAACTACAAAGGTAAAGGCTTAGGTCTTTATGAACAAGGTATTTTGGAGCCAAACCATGTCAAGATTCCCCCACACTCATATGGACTTGGATACACACCCCAAGGTAAACAAGGCCAAGATGTTGGTAATCCCTTCATGCATCCTAAATATACCACTTTCCATCGGACCCCCCATCATCTACCCAAAACATATGTTGCCATTCCACCTCCATCAACCTATAAATGTCAAAAGCATGTGACCGTACACCTTCCACCATCCACTTTGCCTCCACTTTTACCAACTTCAAATATCCCTCCATCCACCTTACCACCATTGCTTCCAACACCTAACATACCTATCATTCATAAGTATCCTTACATCCCTAATCATGGCCAACAAAAGCACACATTGTTTAAGCATAAATCTTCCAATCATTCCATCCCATCCACCCACCCCATGGGATTCAAAAGCAAAAATTTTGATGCCTCTACTTATAAAGCTAACAATCCTACCAAAAATCCTAAAGGTCTTCATACCTTAGGACATAAAGAATCAAACTCAAAGCAAAGTTCATCTAAGCAACCATCCAAACCCTTACTCCAAATGCAAAGCCCAAAAGTAAAATGGTTTGGGTTCCTAAGCAAATAGCTAGCAAGTCAAATGAGGCATCCTCATCCACCTCTCAAGAATCCCAACCACCTATATCCATCCAAAAGCCTACTTCCATCCAAAACTTCCATTCCCTTCAAAAATCCCACAAGCAAAACAAAAGCACTAAAAATACTAAATCTATGTGGGTTCCTAAATCACTTCATCAACCATCTCCTAAAAAACATATCCATTGCTTCCTACACCACCATCTCACCAAAAGCTTCAATGTTTATCACGGTGTGTGCAACCATTGGTCATGGTTCCCTTCCATTCTAAAACATTCCCACATGCCTCCATCTCCCCAACCTTCATCCATTACCCTACATATCTTCCCCATCACCTTCCTATGGTCCATGTTTTTGCATAAGTCTTACATAAATCCACACCATAAGCTACTAGCCTACCCTACCATAATTCCACATCATAATCCACTATCCCCCATCCTTACACAAATCTTTCATCCTAATCCACTATCTACCTACTCCATCTCCCTTTCATGAAGTCCCTTACCAACATCTATGAGCACACATGACATGGTCTATGCGATGATATCCATCTCTAGTGGAACTATCACCTTTCACAGCACTAGACACTTGAGTCCCTCCTATTCATTACCATGGTGAAAACCTGGAAAACAGGTGCCATGTGTAAATGTCATCCCATCTAAAAAAAAATCAAAAGAAAGAAAAAAAAATAGTAAAGAGAAATCCCTTCATCCAACAGTGAAAAGCTGGTAAACAGGTGCCTTGGATAAGTACCATGATGAAAACCTAGCAAACAGGCGTCATGTGTAGGTTGATCTTCTATGTCACTTACACTTGGGGGCACATTGTCTCATCTAACCTATCCATTTCCAAACTATCTATCCCATTATATCATTTTCCATCCTATCCTATCCTACCATTACCATACCATCCTACCATCCTTAGCCATTACATAAACATGCCTATCCTATTGAACCCATTTACCCATCCTTCTGCCTTTTGATTTTGATGAAGACATAGGGGCAAAACTGTTGAAACATGTTTGGATATTTCTTGACATACCTTCTTTCCAAACCAAGTCCTATCCATTGACCATTCATCCATCCCATTCAAACCAATCCATCATGTCCTCCTATCGTCATAAGTGTCATGTAAAATCCAATCTTATCATCCCATTGTCATGAGCCTTGTCATGCAAAATCTTAAGTCTATACCTAGAATGGGGGCACGTTGTTCCTATGCGACATAGTCTTTAGAGATCACATCCTAGCTCCATTATGAGGCATACATCAATCCACTATAACATATCCTTTTTATCCACCCATTTATCATGAGCCTTCCATCCCTTGTTGCCCATCCTTTTATCCATCCAATCTCATTCATCCATCCTTTCATCTAGACTTGGTTTTCCTTTGTCATTGGTATCAAGCACAAAGGCTACTCAAATTGTAAGTCCATTGACATCCCAAAACATTCAAAAAACTCCAAAAAAATCAAAATATCCCAAAACAAAAAATCCAAAAAAATAAAAATATCCCAAAACAAAAAAATTCAAAAAAATCAAATATTCCAAAAAAAAAAAGCACAAAAAAAAATCAAAATATTCAAAAAATCCAAAAAATCAAATATCCAACAAAAAATTCAAGCAATAAAACCAATCACATCATCCAAAACAATCAACTCCATCAACATTCAATCAAAATCAAATCATCATCATCATCAATTCTTCCTATCAATAACATTCATTCATCCATTTCAATCAATCACTTCTTCTAATCATATCAATCAAACCAATCTAAGCAATGATCTTAAATCCAAGTCACACTAATCCATATCAAGCAAGCTAATCAATCAAGGAACATTATCCAATCAAATCAACAAGTTTTGATCCTAATATTGTCATGAACCAAATCAATCATCATCAATGGGATATATCGTTCCCACATCATCCTTGTGTTGCTCTAGGGATATAGCTTTCCCCGCAATGACAACACTATCATTAATCAATCAAACAATCAATCATTGGTTTATGACTTGACAAGGGCAATACCTTGTTTGTTTTACATCCTTTGAGCACATTGAGAACACTTGCTTATGCTTAGATTGAGTGGACACTCTAATCATCACACCATCACTATCATCATTCAAAATAATCCAATCATCAAAACAATCAACCCAGCAACAACAAACATCAAAACCAAATCACATCAAGCCAACCATCAAAACAAATCCAATAACTTCAACAAATCAAAAGTAGCTCAATCCACCACATATCATCACATCATCAACATTTCATCAATCCCAATCAATCCATTTTCATCATCTCATCAATAAAACATCAAAACTACATCTCATTTCCATCGTTAAGTGCCTTGATCTCGTGGATACAGGGTATGTAGGCAGTCTAGAGTACGAAGGAAGTGCCCAGATTCAAGCACAGGCAATTTTCCTCTTTCTCCTCTCATCATTTCTTCTATCATCTATCTTCTACATCATTAATAAATAATTTCTTTAGTCTAATTCTTCATCCAATCATATCATATCATTCAATCCAATCCAAGCAGTGATCCAAATGCAAGTCATCATTTATCCATACCAATCAAGTCAATCAGCTTGTCAAAGTATCCAATCGCAATCAATGGTCTTGATCCTACTCTTGTTGTAAATCAAATCAACCAAATCAATCAAAACATCATCATCATCAATGGGATATATCATTCCCACATCCTTGTGTTGATCTAGGGATATTTCATTCCCTGCCATGACAACACTCTCAACTATCATCAATCAAGCAATCAATCATTAGTTTACAGCTTGATAGGGGCAATACCTTGTTTGTTTTTGTATCATTTGTGCATGCTTACTTTCTTGCTTGTGTGTGTTATCATTTTATCTTGCATTTGCATCATATTTGTATCAATCTAGCTAATATTCATATCTTGTATCTTGACAAGGTTTTATTATGCTGGGGCATGAGACACACCATCACCCTGGTCCTTACACCTTGGTGCATAACGTCTAGTGCTATATCAAACATCATGGTTGCTCACATTCATTGCAGCATAACGCATCTTCATTTCTTCTATCTATCCCCTTATCTTTCTTTTACAGCCAAGCCATTTCTTTTCGAGAGCATACCTGTGTTTGTCCAACCTACCTATCCTCTCGAGGGGGGCATCATCATCCTCATCATATTTCTTTCCATCATCCTTATCGTATCCCTTCCATTACCATCATCTCATTTCTTCAGCCTATATTTTCCTCTATCCATACCTTAGCTTCTTTGAAATGATGTTACTCAACACAAATCTAATCATCTCGAACATCATCTCAAAGAGGGGAAAAATGTAGACACCTAAATTTGTCCATGTCTTGCAACACTTAGTCAAAAACATTACTTAGACATCATGTAGCATTTTGTCCTAATCCCACTCTTAATCCCACTTATCCCATTAAGCCAATTAATTAAATAAATTTTATTTATTTAATTAAAATCCCATTTTAATCCCATCCTTATCCCATTTAGCCAATTAATTAAATAAATTTTATTTATTTAATTAATTTCACATTCATAATCCCACTTTCCAATTAATTGAGTAAATTTTATTTATTTAATTAATTTCCCATTCATATCCCAGTCCTATCCTAATCATCTTCCCAATTAATTAAATAAATTTTATTTATTTAATTAATTTCCCTCACATATCCCAACTAATTCAAATATTTTATTTGAATTAAGTCCTCACCTTTCATCACATTTTGACACTTGTCCATCTCTCAATTGAATCATGTGTGGTAGTACAACTTTCATTTAAAATCCTTCACATGTACAACTAATGGGACCTAATTTTAGTATTTGTGTACACCATCACATATAAACTTATTAAATAAAAGTATTTGTGTACACGGTCACACATGAGCCCTATGCTCCTCCCTCCACTTGTCACATGACTACAACTCCCTTGAAGAGTGGGAATAACTATCAATCCTAGCCGTCCACATCAATCATTTAGCTTTTTAATCTCAACCATCCATTTGAACCAAGCCTTTCCTATAAATCAACCCCCTCACAAGCCATTTGCAAGAATGAAGGAGGCATTGAGTTGGAGTATCCTTATGCTATCAAAATATTTTTAGAGCCTTTGCATCTATCATCATCATCTTCCATATATCAATCTTCCATCTATCATCTCAATCCTATGCAAATGTTATGCTACCAAATTATGAGCAACCAATATATCAAATCAATCAAACAATTCATCTTGCATCTTTGAGGTATTGAATGATTTGGGTTTAGGTTATGCATTTCATTGTTCGATCATTTCCATTTACAAATCTAAATTTTTTGTTATACACCTCTAACAATCCTAATCATGACCAACAAATGCACATATTGTCTAAACAAGAAGCTTCCACTCATTTCACCAATCCCATAGGATTCAAACATAAAAAATTGGATGCCTTTACTCATAAAGAAAACAATCCTAAGGGTCCTAATGCCTTAGGGTACAAGTGCAAAGAGTCAAAGCAAAAGCCATCAAAAAAGTTACCAAGCCCATACCTCTAAAAGAAAAGGCCAAAACTAAAATGGTTTGGGTCCCTAAGCAAAAAGAAATAAAATTAAATAAGGCATCCACATCTCTAAAATCCCAACCATCCACTTCCACCTCACATTCCCACTCCTTTCAAAAATTTGAACAATCCTCTTCCATCCAAAAATCCCACAAGCAAAGTAAAAGTCATAAAAATACTAAGTCCATGTGGGTACCTAAATCACTAAATCGACCATCTCCTAAGCAAACATCTCCATTGCTTCCTACACCACCATCCTTCAATGTTTATCACAGTGTGTGCAACCGTTGGTCATGATTCCCTTCCATCCCACAACATTTCCGTATACTTCCATCCTCCCATCCTTCGTCCACTATCCTACATATCTTCCCCATCACCTTCCTATGGTCCATGCTTTTGCATAAGCCTTCCATCCATCTTCTATGCATAAGTCCTACATAATCCACATCATAATCCACTATCCTTCCATCCATAATCGATATCATAATCCACCATCTACCTAATCTATCTTTCATGCAATCCCCTACCAACATCTATGAGCACACTTGACATGGTCCATGCGACGACATCTATCTAGCTGGACTATCACCTTTCATGGAATTAGACACTTGATTCCCTCATGTCCATATCCCCCTTATCCCATTCAAAAAAGTCAAAAAAAACAAAGAAAAAATTTGAAAAAAGTAACGAGAAATCCCTTTGTCCAACAGTGAAAACCTGGTTAACATGCGCCTTAGATAAGTACCATGATGAAAAGCTGGCAAACATGCGTCATGTGTAAGTTGATCTTTTATGTCCTACACTTGGGGGCACCTTGTCTAATCTAACATATTCATCCTATCATATCCTATCCTATCATCCTTATCCATTACATTTCACATACATACACCTATCCCATTACATCCATTCATCCTCCCTTCCTCATCTTGATCTTGATAAAGATTGGGGGCAAAAATGTGGAAACATGCCTTGGATATCTCTTGATATACTTCACCCTTTCAAAACAATCCTATCATCACCCTCCTGTCATGAGCCTTGTCATGAAAAATCCTAAGTATTACACCTGGAATGTGGCATGTTATTCCTATGTGACATAGCCTTTGGAAATCACATCTTTGCTCTCTTACACATACATCCATTCCATCCCTTATCCATCCCATCTACTGTTGCATATCCTTTTATCCATTCATCTATCATGTGTTAGCCATCCCACCTACCTCATTGCACCTAGACTTGGTTTTTCCCTCATCATTGGTATCTAGCATAAAGGCTATACAAAATTGCAATCCAATGCCATCCCAAAAATATTTCCAAAAACACTAAAATATCCAGCCATTCCAAAAATACAAAAAAATCACAACATTCCAAAAATACCAAAAAAGTCACAACATTCCAAAAATACAAAAAAAATCAAAACATTTCCAAAATCCAAAAAAATCAAAACATGTCAAAAATAAAATAAAAAATAAAAACATGTCAAAATCCAAAAAAAAATCAAAATATTTCCCAAAAATATGAAAAAAATCAAATATTCAACAAAAAAATCCAAGCAATAAAATGAATTCATCAAATCAAGTCAATCTATCAATCAATCCAATCCATATCATCTCATCAATAATATCATATATCAATCAAAACATCAAATAAATCCAATCATCACTTCATCAAATCCCATCAATCCATTCATCACTCATCCCACCATCATCATCAAACACAATTAGAACTACATATCATCTCTATCGTTACATGCTTTGATCTCATGGATACAGGGTATGTAGGCAATCTAAGATACGAAGGAAGTACCCAGATTCAGGCATAGGCGATAGCCCATTTCTATCTTTCATCTTTCTTCTAATCTTCACCAATTATTATCTTTATCCATCTCATCTTCTTCTATCATCTATCTCCATCAATTCATCAATCTTTCAGAACAATTCTTCCAATCAGTCATTCCAATCAATTCTTCAATCACTTCTTCCATTTATCCTTATCAAATCATTCCATCCAATAATCCAAATGCAAGTCATCCTCAATCCATACCAATCAAGTCAATCAATCAAGTCAAATTATCCAATTGCAATCAATGGTCTTGATCCTAATCTTGTCGTAAACCAAATCAATCAATCAATCATCATCGTCATCAATGGGTTATATTGTTCCCACATCCTTGTGTTGATCTAGGGATACATCATTCCCCACCATGACAACACTATCATCATCAATCAAACAAACAAACAATTAATCATTGGTTTACAACTTGACAAGGGCAATACCTTGTTTGTTTTTGAATCATTTGTGCATGCTTGCTTGCTTGCTTGTGTGTGTTATCTTTTATCTTGCATTTGTATCAAATCTATATTATTCTAGCTAATATTCATAACTTGTGTATGTTGGAATAGCTTTTTACATTATCCTTCGCATCTAAGGTCATATCATACTTTTTGTGCATTAGGACTTTAATGCTCTAAGTTTTCTTCCTCATACGTTAGACAAGGTTGTATTATGCTGGGGTATGAGACACATCATCACCTTGGTCCTCATACTCTAGTGCATAACATCTAGTGCTCTATCAAACATATGATTGCTCACTTTCATTGCAGCATAACATATCATTCATCTCTTTCATCCATTTCCTATCTTACAACATTCATCTTATCTCTCCTTATCATTCCATTCCATTTCGAGAGCCTACCCATGTTTGTCCAACCCGCCTATCCTCTTGAGGGGGCATCATCATCCTATCATTCCATTATCATCCTATCTTTCCACCATCATCTTCTTCCTCTATCCATACCTTAGCTTCTTTTAGATGATGTTACTCAACACAAATTTCATCATCTCGAACATCATCTTAAAGAGGGGAAAATGTAGACAACCAAAATTGACCCATTTTAACATTTATACATTTATTGCATTTTGCACTGCATACATTAATTTCATCTAACACGCTGATAATAAAAATCTCATTTTCTTCCCCATCTCCATAATTAATTAAATAAATTCTATTTATTTAATTAATTTCCTTATTTCTTCTATTTTCCATCAATAATTAAATAATTTTAAATTATTTAATCATTACAACTTTCTTCTAAAAATAAACAAAATTAAATATTTTATTTATTTACCCACCATGCATATAAATTAAATAAATTTTATTTATTTAATTTATATTTCATACACCCTTATCCTATTTATCATTTTCTTCTAAAATCGTGCAAGTGTGCCCCTTTGTCCATAAAATAGCAAAAAATCAAAATCTTGGAAAGGAACCTTATCTTCATTAACAACCCACCTAAGGTTTCTAAATAAGATGTCTTTTTATGGATACTTGGCATGTGCACATTCATTCTTATTTCTCATTCATCCTCATCCATTGATTTCTCTTTTTATTCCTCGCCATTGATAAAAAATCAGCCCTTGTCTATAAATTAACCCTCTCATAAGCCATTTGGTAGGCACTAAGTTTGATATCCTTATGCTACCAAAATTCTTCCTCTCATCCATCATCTATCTATTTTCTACCAATATTCTCCATCTATCCTCTTCTCATCAATCTCAATCCTATCTTTATACTGTGAACGTGAGAAATCAACACAATCTTCATCAATCAATCAGGCTTGCATCCATCATTCAAAATATCTGAGGTATTCAAGGGGTTTGGTCAAAGGTATTGCATTTAATTGTTTTATCTTTCATTTTATCCAAATTTTTTGGTTACATCCATCTTATTCGATGTTGCAGAGTGGAGGGCCCAAAGGTTGAAGTCTGACGGGGCTATTGTAGCACTCAATGTGTTGGAGGTTGGAGTGCGGGCTTCCTTCCTTCCACCTTCTTCATAAGAAGATGGAAGGAGGAAGGCCTGACGACTAACCCCTGACAAGTGTTCCTTCTATGCAAGGCGGAAGGCAGACGTCGGGGCTTCCTTGATCTCCCTTTCGGAAGGTGTAAGGTGAAATGGTGAAGGCTCGAGGCCTGACCCTTGACACCTTCATATCTATACATAGGCAGGGTTGGGGCTTCCCTCCTTCCTATTGCAGATGTTGTAATTTGCAAGGTAGAAAGCCCAAGCTCTAAAGTCTGATTTGTTGGAGCTCAACTTCCTAGCCTTCCTTGTTCTTTCAGACGCACTGACAACTTCTCGAATGGCCATTATTTTTCCATTGGCATGGTAAAAGGAGTTTGCCTTCCCCAGTCTCAAGTGTGTGGGATTATGTCTTGGACAAATTGTGGGATGCAAATTAGTTCTTGGGGAAATTTGCAAGGAGTCTGATATTGCATATTAGCATAGGTCTTTCTTTAGTTCCTATAGGTATTTTGTCTTCTTGTGGGCCTCCCTTTTTGTCCTCATCTACATAATCAGTATCTCCCGGGCTTTGGGGCTTTCAAGAAGGCTATTGAAGAAATGGTAACTGTGTTGCAACAACCTTTTGCAAATGCATTTTGGAGGCTAAGGATTTGCACTTGTACGTGTAACTATCTTTTGGGATATTCTCTCCATGAGTAGTTGCACCCATATCTTGTTATCATGAGGTTGTCAAATGAAAATGTGACATGTGTCTAGAGGCTTGAAGCTTGTTTGCTCCCTTATTTCTTTAAGAGGGAATTCAAGGCCATTTGTTAAGGGTTCTAAATCTTTATTTTGGGCAGTAGTGTGTTTGTGTCTTAGTCTAGAGTAAATAGAAGAAAGTTGCATGTTATTTTGTGTCAAATCTGTAGAGCAATGCATCATTTTCAATCCTAAATGTATTGTCATACTAGATGCAGTATTATCTCCATTTGTGTAATCAATGAAGTTAGTATGAGTGATGAATATCAAGTATATTTTGATTCATCTTTGCAATCCTCTATAATGTGTGTATTGTCTTTAGCTTTCTCTCAAGGAGAGAAATAATTGCTTGGGAAATACTTGTTATATGGAGCCTAATCAGACTCGAAGGTTGAATTTTTCCCACTTTTATCAGTGTGGTTTCACCCTAAATTATTTAATAGGGGTTTGGGGGCAGTGCCCCCAAGATGGGGTCAAGGGACAACGCCCCTTGCGAGGTCCAGGGGCAACGCCCCTGGTGCGCTCCCTATCGCGATACAGGGTGGGGTCGAGGGGCAGCACCCCCATGGGGGCTCAGGGGCAGCACCCTCAAAACCTCAAATGACTTTTATTATTTTATAAAGGTGTCAAGAGTTATTTTTTTCTATTGGAGAAAACCCTATTTTGTAACTGACATAAGTCTTGATAAAAATGACTAAGGGTTAGGGTTTCTGTTGATATTGTATTGTAGCATTTGTAGCAGTATTGAGTTGTGAGGATTACTGGTTGTAATCAGTTTGATTTGCTGGATAATAATATTGGACTCTCTATTGGTGGATGTAGCCCGAGTTTGGGTAAACCACATTAAAAATTATCTCTCGCTACTTTTATTTCTGTGTATTTTTCATTCCTCTGTTTAATCTTTATTTGCATTTAATTGATATCTTCTACATGCAATTCCTAACAAGTGGCATCAGAGCGGATTGTGTTCGATTATCATCTGTAGGAAGGTCTCATGATTGAGTGGGAGTCTCACGATTAAGTGGGAGCAATGGCAGACGAGGGTAAATTGAAGGTAGATAAATTCAATAGGCAGAACTATTAGTTATGGAAGATGCAAATGGAGGATTATCTCTATCAGAAGGATTTATGGAGGCCGTTGGAAGGAATAGCCAAGAAATTGGAAGCAATAATTGATGAGGATTGGGAACTTCTGGATAGAAAGGCACTAGGAACCATTCGGTTGTGCCTAGCACCATTTGTGGCATTCAATATAACAGAAGTGAAGACAACAAATGAAATGATGAAAGCTTTGGCTAAATTGTATGAAAAACCCTCAGCCTCAAATAAGGTATCTCTCATGAAGCATTTGTCTAATCTGAAAATGATTGAAGGTGGATCTATGACAGATCATTTAAATGAGTTTAATACGATTAGTAATTAGTTAACTTCTATAAAAGTGAAATTTGATGAAGAGGTGAGGGCTCTCTTGGTTTTATGTTCTTTGCCAAAAAGCTGGAATAGCTTGGTAATGGCTATATGTAACTGTCTCTGGTTCAAATACTTTGAAATTTGATGATGTTATTGGTGTTATCCTTAGTGAGGAAATGTGACAGAAAAGCTTAGGAGGGTCCACATCAGGTAGTGTTTTGAATGCAGAAAGTAGGGGCACATCAAAGGAGAGAGGAAAAGGTTCTGGAGGTCATGGTAAGTCATGAGGAAAATCAAAGGACAAGAGGTCCCAATCCAGAGGACAGAAGGATTGCTAGTACTATGGGAAACTAGGTCATCTGAAGAAAGATTGCTGGTCTTGGAAGAATAAAGGAGACAAACAAGAATGCAATAAGGAGGCAAATGTGGTAAGTAATAAATCTAAAGATGATGCTTTGATTCTTTCCCTAGATAATGCTGATGATTCAGGGGCCTCATTTCATGCTACGCCCCATAGTGTTAAGAAAAGTGTCTCAACCTTGCAACTTCAAAAGATTACTATTCTTCCCAGTTTTGGTCCTTTTGAATACCCTTTATCTTGGAGAATGGTCTGGAACCTTCAAAGCTTCCAAAAGTTTCCAAACAAGCTAAAAATAGTGAGACTTACTATTTTTAGTAAGTCCTTCGATTGATGCTGGATTGACCTGAAATTTTTCCTAGAAGGTGCGAAACAGCTAAGTGAACATCTCAGGTGAGTTTCATCTCAAGATCATATCTGGATCGCGAGATATTAAAGTTTTTGTTTTTTGAAACTGCTAGAAAAAGTCTTTGAACTCAATTACTGGAATTTAAATTTCTCTAAACATCTTGAAAATTGTCATAACCGGTGTGGTAGGTTATAGGGTGATGGATCTCTTCACAAGCTTTTCGACGCATTAAACAGTTCATCAATCAAACACCTAGATCAAAAGTTATGGCGTTCGGAAATTAGACCTTCTATTTTTGGGAAATGTAAAAATGTGTTGAACACATAAAAGAGTTGTAAAGGGGACAGTTACATGTGTTGGTGTGTGTTTTGGCACATCACAAGGCATATTTGATTGGAGATAATTTGGGTGCCACTTTTGGGTGGTTTTAGCTCATGGTTTTGTAATTACCATTGGCGGTGTACTGTATTGTATCTCCTATATATCAGGAGCTAGAGATGGAGGTGTGTAAGAATCTTATAGATGTCGAGTTACTTCCTGGATCTATAGTTGGATATACTCCTGTAAAAGCTTGCTCTGCAAGTATATTGTAATCTTCGTGATTCCTGAATAATATATTGGGTAGCTTTGGAGTGTGGGGTTTTTTACTTGAAAGGGTTTTCCCCACATATATCTTGTGTTGTGAGTTTTGTGTTTACATTTGGAAGTTGTTATTATCTTTCTGTTAATGTGCATCTTAATCTGTAACTATAAAAGTTGAAATTTGCATAAGTCTTTCCTCAGTAGATCAGTGTAGGAAGCATTTTTCGCATACCTTGTTTCCTTTTAGTTGGTATCAGAGCCTAATCACCTTTGGTTCTAGTTGTTGGGTAGAGGGTTTTTTGAGCTGATCTTAGTTTGAGTGGGTGCTTGTACAGAGGATTTTGAAATCTTTGTTGCAGGTAAGAGATGGCCAACACATCTGGGAGGTTTGAGATAGAGAAGTTTAATGGCAGTAATTTTGAGTTGTGGAAACTCAAAATGGAGGACATGTTTGTAGACTAGGATTTATGGGAAGCTGTATATGGTACAAAACCAACGGCAATGTCTCAAGAAGACTAGGATCTCAAAGATTGAAAATATAAGGGTTTGATAAGACTCTGTTTGGCTGATTCAGTGCTCTTGAATATCCATGAAGAGAAGACTGCAAAGGAACTTTGGAAGAAGCTTGGAGATGTTTATCAGGCTAAATCCTTGGTGAACAAGTTATTCCTGCAAAAGAAATTGTATTCTCTGAGGATGGACGATGGAGGATCTATCACTGATCACCTGAATACATTCAATATGCTTGTTGCCCAATTGACTTCTGTTGGTGTGAAGATGGAGGAGGAGGATCGATGTATGACATTACTGTGTTCCTTACCAGATTCATGGGACCAACTTGTTATGGCCATTGGGAGTACCACTACCACCTTCAAGATGGATGAAGTGGTTTCTTCATTGTTGTCTGAAGAGATGCGGAGAAAGTCTTCCAAATCAGCTAAGGAAGCTCTTGCGACTCGTGGTAGATCTAAAGAGAAGGGAAAGAAAAAGGAAGATCCAAATCCAATGGGAGATCTAAGTCTCCCGAAAAGTCCAAGGCCCTGTGTTGGAACTACGGAAAACCTGGTCACTTCCGCAAGGAGTGCAAGGAGAAAAAAAGAAAAAGAAGAAGAATTATGATTCAGATTTTGACAAGTCCTCTTAGGATGAAGGAGAAGCATTTGTCACTGCCTTGGAAACACATGCATCTAAGGATGTGTGGGTTATTGACTCTGGTGCATCTTTTCACATGATCTCACATCAGGGCTGGTTTTCAAAGTATGAAGAATACGATGGTAGAAAGGTGTACTTGGGTGATGATTCTCACCTGGATATTGTTGGCCATGGAAGAGTCTTGATTCGATTCTTTGATGAATGAGTAAAGGGAATCAATGGTGTTCTACATATCCCTAGTTTGACACGGAACTTTCTTTCTGTAAGTAAATTGAATGATGTCAGTGTGCAGGTTGTTTTCTCGAATGGAGGATGCAAGATGACTAGAGGATCTATGGTGTTGGCTAAGGGTGTTTGGATTGGCACTCTATTTCAGCTTGATGCATGTGCAGTTCAGTGCAATAGTGCCTCTATTTTGAAGAAGAGAGCTTTAGAGTCTTCATCCTCACCTTTGGAACTAGCAACGAAGAAGATTGTTGCATCTACTTCTGATGGTCGTGCTTTCTGGGTACCAAAGGGTACTCATTCTATGGAGATGAAACTTCCAACTGAGAAGATAATGTTATGGCACCAAAGGCTTGGTCACATTGGTGAAGGAGGTTTGAGGACCCTAAAGAATAAAAATCTTGTTGAGGGTATGAATAATTGTAACCTTGAGTTTGATTTCTGTAAACATTGCATTTATGGAAAATAAAACTATGTTCAATTTTATTCTAGTTCTCACAAATCTTCTAAGGTGTTGGATTTGATTCATTCTAATGTGTTTGGTCTTGTTAATGTTCCTTTGATTTCAAAATCTATTTACTTTGTTTCATTCATTGACTATTACAGTAGAAGGACATGGGTGTATTTCCTTAGAAGTAAATCTGAAGTCTTTAATAGATTCAAAGAGTTCAAAGCTCTTGTAGAGAATCAAAAGGATAGAAAGATTAAGTGTTTGAGGACCGACAACGGTGGTGAGTTCTGTTCAATAGATTTCAACAAGTTCTGTAAAGAACAGGGGATTGAGAGGCACAAGACAACTCCGTATACCCCTCAGCAAAATGGAGTTGCAGAGAGGATGAGAGAATGTTGATGGAGAGGGCAAGGAATACGCTAAGTGGAGCTAGTCTTGAACAAAAGTTCTGGGCTGAAGCTATTGCTACCACTTGTTACCTGGTTAACAGGTCTCCTACATTAGTGCTTGTTGATAAGACACCTATGGAGGTATGGTCTGGTAAAAAGCCTTCATTAAGATACATTTGAGTATTTGGTTGTGAGGCATATGCAAATGTGCCTAAGGAGAAGAGGTCTAAGTTGAAGAGCAAGGTTGTAAAGTGTATCTTCATTGGTTATGGCATCGATGTGAAAGGGTACAAGCTTTGGGATCTAATAGCTAAGAAAGTTCTGTATAGTAGAAGTGTGATCTTTAGAGAGCTCAATCCTTCTTCTGTTGTCTTGCAACCATAGAAAGAAGAGAAGAAAGATGATGTGGTTCAGCTTCCTTCCATCCCTGAGAAAGTTGAACCAAAAACATTTATTGGACTTGATAATGAGGAGAGCTCTAGTAGCTCTAAAAGTTCAGAAGAAGATGAAGAACCTCAACCTCAACCTTTGAGGAGGTCTGTGGATAAGGCAGCAACTTGATAGGTTTGGTTATTCATTACATGATTCTAGTTGTATTTTTTATTTGATTTCTAACATTGATGAGCCTAGAACTGTGAAAGAGGCTATGGGTATGAAAGATGTAGGTTCATGGAAGGAGGCCATGGAAGAGGAGATGGCTTCTTTGGAAAATAATAATACTTGGGACTTGGTGCCTTTGCCTGAAGGATGAAAACCTGTTGGATGCAAATGGGTGTTCAAAAAAAAATTCGGTGTAGATGGCAGTGTTGAGAAATATAAGGCTAGATTAGTTGCGAAGGGGTATTCTCAAGTGGAGGGAATTGACTATGGTGAAATTTTCTCTCCCATTGCAAAGTTGACATCTATTCGGTTCATGTTATCTCTTGCAGCAGCATATGATCTAGAAGTGGAAAAGATGGATGTGAAGACAACATTCCTTCATGGTGACTTGGAGGAGGAAATCTATATGTCACAGCCAGAGCACTACATGGTGAAAGGTAAAGAAAATCTAGTTTGCAAGTTGAAAAAGTCTTTGTATGGTTTGAAACAGTCTCCTAGGATGTGGTACCAGAAGTTTGATGCCTTTGTGTTGAGTATTGGATTTCAGAGATCAAAATCAGATTATTGTGTTTACTACAAGTTTGACAATGATTGCATTCTCATTATTGCATTCTATGTCGATGATATGTTAGTCATTAGGAATGCTAAAAGTTTGATTTCTAATTTGAAGTCTCAGTTGTCAACACAGTTTGAGATGAAAAATCTAGGGGCAACTTGGTACATTCTAGGAATGGAAATTAGAAGAGACAGAGCAAACAAAAAACTTTGGTTAGGCTAGAGTAAGTATGTTAACACTGTGTTGGAGAGATTCAGCATGTTGGATTGTAGACCTTTGACTGTTCCTGTTACAATGGGGATAAAGTTATATGTTGAAGATTATCCAAAGTCTCCTTCTAAGACATAAGATATGAGCAGAGTTCCTTATGCTAGTGCGATTGGCAGTTTGATGTATGCAATGGTCTACACAAGACCAGACATTGCCCAAGCAGTGGGAGTCCTTAGTCATTTTATGGCTAATCTTGGACAGGTACATTGGGATGCAGTAAAGAGAGTGTTTAAATATTTGTGGGGTACTTCTGAGTATTCCTTATGTTATCATGGTTATCCTACAGGACCTCAGCATTCACTTTGTATTCATGGATTTGTGGATTCAGATTGAGCAGGTGACATTGACAGCAGGAGATCCACCAGTGCTTATGTGTTCACTATGTTTGGTGGTAATATTAGTTGGATGAGTAAGTGGCAACCTGTGGTCGCTTGTCCACTACTAAAGCTGAGTACATGGCAGTAACTCATGCTTGTAAAGAAGTCATTTGGCTTAAGAGATTATGTTCTGATGTTGGATTTGATGCAGGGATGATTACTATTTGTTGTGATAGTCAGAGTGCCATATGTTTGGTGAAGAATCCTACTTTCCACGCAAGGACTAAGCATATTGATGTCCAGTACCATTTTGTTCATTATATGGTAGAGGATGGGAAGGTAAACTTGGAAAAATTTAAAACTTTGATGAATGTTACCGATTCCTTGACAAAACTTGTGAGCATAGAGAAGTTCAGATGGTGTTTAGAGTCTATGGGCCTCACGGTCCCTAGCAATTAAATCATGGTGTTGATACTCCCTTTGCTCTTGCAAGGTGTTCGGCAAGTGGGAGAATGTTAAGAAAAGTGTCTCAACCTTGCAACTTTGAAAGATTACTATTCTTCCTAGTTTTGGTCTTTTGAATACCCTTTTATCTAGGAGAATGGTCTAGAACCTTCAAAGCTTCCAAAAGTTTTCAAATGAGCTAAAAATAGTGAGACTTACTATTTTTAGTAAGTCCTTCAATTGAGCTTAAATTGACCTGAAATTTTTCCCAGAAGGTGCATAATTCTATTTTTTGAAACTGCCAGAAAAAGTCTTTGAACTTAATTACTAGAATTGAAACTTCTCTAAACATCCTAAAAATTGTCATAATAGGTGTACCTAGTTATAAGGTGATATATCTCTTCACGAGCTTTCTGACACATTAAACAGTTCATCAATTGGACACCTGGATCAAAAGTTATGGCCTCTGAAAGTTGGACCTTCTATATTTGGGAAATGTAAAAACGTGTTGGACACATAAAAGAGTTGTAAAGGGGAGAGTTACATGTGTTGGTGTGTGGTTTGGCACATCACAAGGCATCTTTTATTGGAGATAATTTGGGCACCACTTTTGGGTGGTTTTAACTCATGGTTTTGTAATTACCGTTGGTGGTGTATTATTTTGTATCTCCTATATATCAGGAGCTAGAGATAGAGGTTGTGTAAGAATCTTATAGATGTCAAGCTACCTCCTAGATCTCTAGTTAGATATACTCCTATAAAAGGTTGCTCTGCAAGTATATTGTAATCTTTGTGATTCTTGAATAATATATTAGGCGTCTTTGGAGTGTGGGGTTTTTTACCTGAAAGGGTTTCCCCACGTATATCTTGTGTTGTGAGTTTTGTGTTTGCATTTGGAAGTTGTTATTATCTTTATGTTAATGTGCATCTTAATCTGTAACTATAAAAGTTAAAATTTGCATAAGCCTTTTCTCAGTAGATCAGTGTAGGAAGCATTTTTTGTGTACCTTGTTTCCTTTCACATCGAAGTTATTTTCTTGATTATGTCCAAGGGGATTTTGGGCTAGTTTATTTGGGAGATAATGAACCTTGTCAGATTGTTGGAAAGGGAAGAATCAAAATTAAGTTGCAAAATGGAAATCATTGGCTACTACAAGAGATAAGGCATGTTACAAGGCTGAGTAGGAATTTAATTTCAGTAGGGCAGCTAGCTGATGAAGGTTGCATAGTTACTTTCAGTGATAAAAATTGGAAGGTTTCAAGAGGTGCCTTAATAGTAGAAAATGGTGTGAAAGTAGGCACCTTATATCTTTGTATAGGTCATATTATTCCTTCTACTTTAGTTGTTGTAGAGAAAAACCAAACAGGTTCAGGAATAGTTGTTGTGGGTTCGTAGGAAGAGACTGAAATAGTTGCTGCAGGTTCTGAAACAAAACTATGGCATAACAGACTTGGGCATATGAGTGAAAAAGGTATGAAGGAACTTCATTCTAAGAAAGTTTTACTAGGTCTGAAATGTATTAATATGGATTTATGTGAAAGTTATGTGTATGGAAAACAAAAGAGAGTTAGTTTTCTCAAGGATGGGAAGCAAAAGAAAGATGAAAAGTTGGAGCTTGTGCATACAGATGTATGGGGACCGACTCAGGTATCTTCTCTCGGTGGCTCTCAGTATTATGTTACATTCATAGATGATGCAACTAGGAAGGTTTGGATTTATTTCCTTAAACAGAAATCTAATGTATTTGAAATATTTAAGAAATGGAGAAGCTTGGTTGAGAATGAGACGGGTATAATATTAAAATATCTCAAATCTGATAATGGTGGTGAGAATTGTAGCAAATAATTTGAGGATTATTGTTCTTTTAATAGAATTCGTAGGCAGAAAATGGTTCCAGGGACTCCACAAGAAAATGGAGTGGTTAAGCGCATGAATAGGATAATAATGGAGCGTGCAAGGAGCATGAGATTACATGTTGGGCTGCCTTTAAACATGTGGGCAGAGGCTGTCAATACTGTTGTATATTTAATTAATAGATGTCCTTCAGTTCCTTTGGACTGTGGTATTCTAGAGGAAGCATGGACAGGTAAGAAGGTGAGTTATTCTTTTCTCAAAACCTTCGGATGTGAAGCATTTGCACATGTAGATTCTAAAAATAGAACCAAGCTGGATGCAAAATCAAAAAGGTGTATCTTTGTTGGATATGGCATTGATGAATTTGGTTATAGGCTTTGGGATGTTGAAAATCTGAAAATTGTGAGAAGCAAGGATGTTGTATTCAATGAGAAGGTGTTGTACAAAGATCAGTTGCAACAACATGAGAAGAAATAAAAGGATTATGTGGTGCTGGATGATACTCCAGATAATGATGTTCTAGTGGTTCCTCATACTCCGCAACAGCAACAAGAAATACCACAAACTCCAGTGAATGTTAGATGGTCAATAAGGCTAAGTAGACCTCTTGAAAGGTTTTCTCCCTCTTTGTATTCTATTTTGTTAATAGATGCTAGTGAACCGGAAGGGTAAGATGAATCTATGTAGGTGGATACAAAGGTTCAGTGGGAGCTTGCAATGAAAGAAGAAATGGACTCCTTGATGAAAAATCAGACTTGAGAATTATGTAAGTTGCCTACAAGTAAAAAGGCTTTACCAAACAAATGGGTTTATAGGCTGAAGGAGGAAGATGGAGGTAAGAAAACATTTAAAGCCACGTTAGTTGTAAAAGGATTTGTGTAAGGCCACCCCACCTACGAAGGAGTGTAAGGCCACTTAAATCCTATTTGATAACTCCAAAGATAGATATAGTTATTTTTTTATGTGATTATACATTTAATTAAATGTAACATGCCATGATGAATATTTTGGAGGTGGGTCCAATAATGATTTAGTTATAAAGGATTCAAGATGTAACCTTATTTGATATTACTACATCAATACTAACCTACAGTTCTTGTACAAGTTTTTGAATGAGAGCTAGGTTACATGAATGAAGAGGTGTATTTGTAAAGCCATCAACATCTTTGCTAGGGGAAGGAGAGGTAACCATAAGGTAAACTATGTGTGAGAAGGTATAAGTCATTTTCATTATGAATTTGAATAAATGGTTAAAGGTATTGAATAAATTTCTTATATTCTATTATGCATAATTATTAAATTCAGGTTTATAATTCATAAATAAAAATACATATAAATTAGTTATAATACCCCTCCTTTATATTTTGAAAATAATAATGATGAATTAGAAGTGTTAATTAATCCTATGCTTTATTATCTTAATATATGTCTATTTTCATTAAAATAATTAAATAAATTAAATTATATGAAAGTGATTGTATAAATGAGTTTTAATAGAAAATATATATATTTTTACTTAACTCTGTTTTATTTTTATTAATTAAATAACATAATAATATTTATGCTTTAAAAGAATTTCAATTAGAAAAATATATATATCTTATTCTTTTTCATGATAAGATTTATGCTTTAGAAGTAAACGTAAGATTTAGAGATAAAAAAAAAAAGATAAGAAAGAAAGGTAAGTAATGATTCAGTTAAGATAGAGGAGTGAGATAAGGAAGGAAAGTTTTTTTTCTAAAGAAAAAGAGAGCATTTTTTTTTCTGAATTTTAGGGGTAAGAAAAGGATACGAGAGAGCAGATCCAGAGGGGTCTTCATTATGTTTTTGGATTGGCATTTTCACAGAGAACGGGGCTATTTACTGTAAGTTGCACCATTGGTAACATTGGAATGCATTCTTTGTTTGTTTTGTGTGTCACAAGTACAGTAGTCGCATGCAATTGAATATATGCCAATTGTGATCAATTTAGTCTAATGTTGTATTACCAAAAATATGCATGTATCAAGAATAGGGAAGATCATGCTTTCCATCTAGTTAATCTATTCCAAGACCTCCTAAAAAATTTAACCATAAACTTGCTTCAGAAGCTGCTGCGCTATCAACTTAGAAGAGCCTTGACAACAAGTATTTAACATTTTAATAGCACACTGGTATTAGTAGAGGAATCCAGCTTCGTGCCTATTGATTGCATTCTCTTGTGTTTTAATGTCTGTAATGTGTGAATCTGAAATCCTTGTGTCCCAACATATAACTTCTCTTTATGGCTTTCTATCAACAGATCGTGTGCCTTATTTACGCTTCCCCATTTGCATACATGTTGACAAGAGCATTTCCATCTATAATGCATTTTCTGTTGGAAAAGATATAGATTTTTGGCCTGCCAACAATATTTGCTTGAAACTTCAAAGATTTGTTGAGACCAATCCCGTAATCTTTGCAACCATGAGATGTCATCTTTGAGAAACCAGTCATATATTTGGCTTACTATTATTTATGCTTTTACATTTTCGTGTGCATAACAATTAGAGTTTTTCCAACCATAATATCTGACAAAATTGAAAGAAACTAATTGGCATGTCTAGAAACCTTGTTATTATTCAGTGATCAGTGTTCTTTCATACTCTTGTGTTCATGGACAATAATTAGTAAATAGTAAAGGATTGATTTATATATATACAAATTATGTTTATATCTTGAATTAAAAGGAGTTAATACGGTTAGTATGTCAGAAATCTTCTTAGAAAGTAAATATATCTCAGACTTAAGTTTATAATATTTTTCTTAGAGTCGAATTTACTAATTTTACTATAGAGGGCTATTAAAAATTACATTACTCTTTTTGAATTAAAGAAGAATTTAATATCTTATTATCATGGATTTAGGAAATACTCAATTTATAGTAATGAGTAAAATTCAATTAAACTTCTTTGGATTAATCTGCAAGTGACATCATTGTTTGATGATGGTTGATATGTTTTTTTATCGCTCTGAACATTTTTCCTCTTGCACCTTAATATCTAATCATCTTTGTGTATATCCTGCTATCATTTCATTCCATGAGAGGACATCTGTTTGAGACATACTGTCAACCTGTCCATGCCTATCTACCGTACTTGTCTACCAAAACATTTTTCAACTTAATCACCTGGAAACTACCCTCCCTGCTGTTATGCTACTATGGACGTTCAATAATTTGAAACCCTTATTTGAGTATTTGGCAATCGTTGTCATCTGTCACATAATATCTCGTTGAGGTATTCTGTCAAATTGTTTGGATGCCCCATGCACATCTTTCCTCACTTGTTTCAATAGAAAATTAATGATTATATTTTCAGCCGCTTAGATAATATGGCGATCTCTATCCTTTTAGAACTACACACTTTAATACAACTTTAGCTTTATTGTTTAAGTAATCTGCTTAACAGATTTTTGGGTATCCATACTAGTGTTTGGTTAGCCACATGCATAGCATTCTCAACTTGAAAATACATAGAATATATCTAATTAAAGTATGGCTAAACATTATTATTTGTATTTGAAGACTCTTGAATGTTTTGCTAAATTTGTGTTTTATTATGATGAATATGGAAAGCAATTAAAAGTAAATCTGCTTAAGTTTTAGAATAATATCAAATAGTATATGTTAGTAGAGATATTAGTGAGAATTAATTTAGTAGGATAATATATATCAAGTTACCAATTGTGCAGTTCATTAAATGATTATTAAGCTTCCATGTTGATTTATTTTTATATACATATTTTGCCAATGATATCTAATCTTTAATATTAGAAATCTATTTTCCCCATTTGCAGTTAGAAACAAATGTAAATGTATTTAGATGTTAATCTAAAAGTAAGAATATATGTATATTTATTTACTGTTATTTTCATAAAAATTATTAGAGGTAAACTTATACAATTTCTTCAGTTATTATATATGGATAATTAGCATAAAGAAGATTTCTTTTGTACTAATGTAGAATACCAGTTTTAGTATTTTGTTTGATGAGGCTGATTTCAATCAGAAACTGTTTGCACATTTTAAAGAATAAATTAAATTATTTTTTGGGTTTCATTCTCCTTATTATCATATTTCTGAAACATATTAAATTTCTAAATTTGGTTCAGAAATGAGTTAGTTATGGCTGTTTTATGACTGTTTAATAATTATGGGTAGATAGTTAGATTCAAAAATTAAAATCTTAAATATGTTTGTTTTTTTTTTTTTTTTTACTTTGATGAGTTATTTGCCTAATTGTAACTATGGTTTGGGAAATGTTGAAATGATGTATAATCCTTAAAGCTAAGTTGTAGTGGAGGTCTTATTATATTATTTTGTGGAATTCTTATTTCATAATATGAGTTTATTGTAGATTCATAATTATAAGTCGATGATAACTCTTGCTACAACCTCTTGGATTGTTGATGATTAAGATGATAACTTATTTTAGAATATAATTTTTTTGATTGAAAAATTAGAACTCTTGTTTGGCAATATGCTTAGATCTAGTTGTGGTAAGTTATCTATTAGTCGAAAAGCTAGAGGATATTGATCCTCTCCTTATTATGGTTCAAGCATAATGCTACAATTTCATATGTAAACCCTAGTTTTGAATTGTATGATACCATCTTGTGGTTGTAAGTTCAAGTCCCGAACTACGATGTCTCTGCGCTATGCGTACGTAGGCAAGGCCATCATGGATGAGCCCCCGAGACATTAGGTCGGCCCCTTAGGGCCTTTAGGTTCATGCATTAATATCTAATGTGTTATTTATCGACTTGTGAAACTAACGATTTTATTGAGTTATGCAGATTTAGAATTGATACTTATGCAGGGTATTGGAGTTAAGAGATAATTTCACCATCCTTGCGAACAAATGATCATGTGGTGTTGCGGTAGTAGTCTATAATCGTGCAAGAAAAGTTTAAATTTTGATTCTTTTATAGGATGAATGGAACAAACTTATGTAACGTGTAATATTATTAAATGTTGATCTTACTTATGGAATATCAATTTACATAAATTATGTTATGATCATTTTTGTTTTGAAGTTAAAATTAATATTCGGTATTAAAAGTGTGATATTAATCTATGTTTCAAGTTTTCCACTCTAGTGTTACAGGTTGGGCATGACAATTTGCATAGAAAAAAGGTATTGATTTTGATAAGATATTTTCTCCGGTTGTTAAGATGACTTCTATTCATACTGTTTTAAATATTGTAGCTGCTAAATATTTACATTTAGAACATCTAGATGTGAAAACTGCCTTTCTCTATGGTGATTTGGAGGAGGAGATATATATGGAACAACCATAGGGATTTGAGGTCAAAGGTAAGGAGAAATTGGCGTGCAAATTGAAGAAGAGTTTATATGGCTAGAAACAAGCACCTCAGCAATGGTATTTGAAATTTGATAGTTTTATGGCTGAGCAAGACTACAACTGGTGTAATTCTGACCATTGTATTTATTTTAAGAGGTTGGATAATGATAGCTACATTATTTTATGTTTATATGTTGATGACATGCTTGTAGCAAGGTCTAACATGGATCACGTAAGAGAGTTAAAACAACAATTAGCACAATCATTTACTATGAACGATTTGGGGGCAGCAAAACAAATCCTTGCAATAAAAATTTGCAGAGATAGGAAGAACAAAAAATTGACTCTATCTCAGGCTGATTATGTTGAAAAGGTGTTGCAGAGATTCCATATGGAGAATGCAAAAGTTGTCAGCACACCTTTGCCTAGTCATTTGAAATTGACTAAGGAGATGTGTCCTAAGACATAAGAGGAGGAAGAAATATGTCCAAGGTACCATATGCTTTAGCTGTAGGAAATTTAATGTACGCCATGGTATGCACGAGACCAGATATTGCATATGTTGTAGGAGTCGTAAGTAGGTATATGAGTAATCTCGGATTGGAGCATTGGAATGCAGTAAAATAGATTCTCAGATATTTGAGAGGTACACCTAATAAATATTTATGTTTTGGGGGCTCTAATACTGATTTAGCAGGCTATGTGGACTCAGATTTGGTAGGGGATATTGATACCAAGCGGAGCACTACATGTTATGTTTTTACTGTAGGTGGGACAACGGTGAGTTGGATCTCCAGGTTGAAAAAGGTGGTTGCTTTATCCACGATGGAGGTAGAGTATGTAGCTGCAATAGAGGCAAGCAAGGAGATGATATAGCTATAATCATTCATGGAAGAATTGAGAAAACAACATGCTAACAATTATTTGTTTATAGACAGTCATAGTGCCATACATCTTGTAAAGAATTTCACCTTGCATTCAAAGACCAAACACATACAGCTATGGTATCACTTCATCCGGTCAGTGTTGGATGATGGATAGTTACGACTGGAAAAGATACATACAGATAAAAATCCAGCGGATACATTTACAAAGGCAGTGACAAGGGAGAAGTTGAGCTCCTCTTCAGCTTCGGTTGGTCTTCAAGACTGAAAATAATAAAATCAAAACAATGGGGTCCAGGGTGTTTATTTCCAGTGGGAGCTATAGGGTCAGCAGTGTTATGATTAGTCTCCAAGTGGGAGATGATATGTTGAGTCTGATCATTCTTCAAGTGGGAGATTGTTGTTATATGGAGCCTAATCATACTCGAAGGTTAAATTTTCCCCACTTTTATCAGTGCAGTTTCCCCCCAAATTATTTAACGGAGGGTTTGGGGGCAGCACCCCTTGCAAGGTCTAGGGGCAACGCCTCTGGTACGCTCCCTATTGTGATACAAGGTGGGGTTGAGGGGGAGCACCCCTGAAACCTCAAATGACTTTTATTATTTTATAAAGGCGTTGGGAGTTATTTTTTTTCTATTGGCTGACAAAAAAAACCCTATTTTGTAATCGACATAAATCTTGATAAAAATGGCTAAGGGTTAGGGTTTCTGTTGATATTGTATTGTAGCATTTGCAGCGGTATTTAGTTGCAAGGATTGTTGTTATATGGAGCCTAATCAGACTCAGAGGTTAAATTTACCCTACTTTTATCAGCGTAGTTTCTCCCAAAATTCCTACGGGGTCAAGGGGCAACACCCCTTGCGGGGGTTTGGGGGCAGCGCCCCCAAGATGAGGTCGAGGGGCAATGCCCCCGTGGGGGATTGGGGGCAACGTCCCCGAAACCTCACTTAGTTTTTATTATTTTATAAATGCACCGAGAGTTGTTTTTTTTCATTGGCCAACATAAAAAAACCCTATTTTTGTAATTGACAAAAAGCTTGATAAAAACAGCTAAGGGTTAGGGTTTCTATTGATGTATTGTAGCATTTTGCAGTGGTATTGAGTTGCAAGGATTGCTGGTTGTAATCAGTTTGATTTACTAGATAATAATATTGGACTCTCTATTTGGTGGATGTAGCCTGAGTTTGGGTGAACCACGTTAAAACTTGTCTCTCGCTGTTATTATTTCTGTGTATTTTCATTCCTCTATTTAATATTTATTCGCATTTAATTGATATCTTCTGCTGGCTAACCCTAACAAGTGGTATCAGAGCGGGTTGTGTTTGATTATCATCTGCAGGAAGGTCTCATGGTTGAGTGGGAGTCTCACGATTGAGTGGGAGCAATGGCAGACGAGGGTAAATTGAAGGTCGATAAATTCAATGGGCAGAACTATCAGTTACGGAAGATGCAGATGGAGGATTACCTCTATCAAAAGGATTTATGGATGCCATTGGAAGGAGTACCCAAGAAACTGGCAACAATGACTGATGAGGATTGAAATCTTCTTGACAGAAAGGCACTGGGAGCGATATGGTTATGCCTAGCACCATCAGTGGCATTCAATATAATGGAAGCGAAGACAACAGATGGTCTAATGAAAGCTTTGGCTAAATTGTATGAAAAACCGTCAGCCTCAAATAAGGTACTTCTCATGAAGCATTTGTTTAATCTGAAAATGGATGAAGGTGGATCTGTGACAGATCATTTAAATAAATTTAATATGATTGTCAGTCAATTAACTTCTGTAAATGTAAAATTTGATGAAGAAGTTAGAGCTCTCTTGATATTATGTTCATTGCCTACAAGCTAGAATAGTTTGGTAATGGCGGTTAGTAACTCTGTTTCTGGTTCAAATACCCTGAAATTTGATGATGTTGTTGGTGTTATTCTAAGTGAGGAAATTCGTAGGAAAAGCTTAGGTGGATCCACATCAGGCAGTGTTTTGAATGCAGAAAGTAGGGGCAGATCAAAGGAGAGAGGAAAAGGTTCTGGAGGTCATGGGAAGTCATGAGGAAAATCAAAGGACAAGAGATCCAATCCAGAGGACAGAAGGATTGCTGGTACTGTGGGAAACTAGGTCATCTGAAGAAAGATTGCTGGTCTCAAAAGAATAAAGAAGGAGACAAACAAGAAGACAATAAGGAGGCAAATGTGGTAAGTAATAAATCTGAAGATGATGCTTTGATTCTTTCCCTAGATAATGCTGATGATTCATGGGTTTTAGATTCAGGGGCCTCATTTCATGCTACGCCCCATAGAATTTATTTTCTTGATTATGTCCAAGGGGATTTTGGGCTGGTTTATTTGGGAGATAATGAATCATGTCAGATTGTTGGAAAGGGAAGAATTAAGATTAAGTTGCAGAATGGGAATCATTGGCTACTACAAGAGGCAAGGCACGTCCCAAGGCTCAGTAGGAATTTAATTTCAGCAGGACAGCTAGTTGAAGAAGGTTGCATTGTTACATTTACTGATAAAAATTGGAAGGTTTCAAAAGGTGCCTTAATAGTAGCAAAATGTGTGAAAGTAGGCACCTTATATCTTTGTACAGGTCATACTATTCCTTCTACTTTAGCTATTATAGAGAAAAAATAGACAGGTTCAGGAACAATTGCTACAGGTTCTGAGACAATACTGTGACATCACAGACTTGGGCATATGAGTGAAAAATGTATGAAGGTATTGTTGGTGCCTGTTGACGCCTGAATTGACTGGTAGTTTTTTGAAAAATTTTCATTTAGGCACTCTCCCTAAGTGTCCAAAAAATGCTCTAAGTAACGGGCCTCCTCAGTATTTTTCAGCTGCATCATCACATTTTCTTGAGGAGGAGGTCATCATCATCATGTTTGTTTCCATGAAGGTCAGCATCATCATGTTCTCCTTCGACCGGTTTCTCATCGTCATCATCATATTTCGCTGTCGGGTGATGTTCGGGTTTTATCCTGATGATGCTGACGAGCTACAGTGCGCCCTTATCTGCTTGCGAGGGTGATTCTTCAAAGTCTCCGGTGATCTTCCATTTATCACCTTGCGCGAGCATGATGATGATGTTGCTTATTCTTTGAGTTGCTCGACCTAACTTGTTTTATCCTAAGGGTCGTCATCATCATCATTTTTCAGTTGTCATCCTGCTGCTTGCGGAGGTCATCATATTTTCTGCCTTCATGATATTTCGCCGGGGTGATATTTCTATCATCGGGTGATCTTGGTTATGATCATCCTGATGATAATGTTGAAGAGTTTTAAGTGCGACCCGATATTCACTAGGGTCATCATATTTTGAACGTCAGGATGATCTTAGTCAATATCATCCTGATGATGTTGTATCACTTCTTGTTCTTTGTTTCTCATCCTGATGATGCTGACGTCATCCGTATATCAGGGTGATATCTTTTTCTCTGCCTATCTGCATCATGATATTCCGAAGGAAGGGGTGATATTTTCATATCACCCGGATATATGTTTGCTCGAGCATCATGATGATGCTGATATCAGGGAGATATCTGCCTGCTGGCTTCGCGCATTATCTACTGGGGGTGATCTTTTCAAGCAGCATCATCATATTCAGTTATCACCCCGATCTTATAGAGGAGCTACAGTGCAACCTGATATTTGAACATCAGGAGGATATTTCCAAATATCCGGTTGTCTTCCGAATATCATGATGATGTTAATATGATGATGACGTCATCAAGGTCCCGGGGGGGTCGTATTTCTAACATTGATCATCTTGAAGAGACCTCCTGATATTTGCAAATATGATGATGACGTCATCCGGATATGAGGAGGTGCGCAGTAGGCAGATATGATGATGGCGTCAGCAGGATATGATGATGACGTCATCAGGATGTTCATCGGCCAGACTTTTGGTATAAGCTCAGCAGGAGGATGTTCCTCCGATGGATCCGGTTGTGCCGATGAAGGCGAATATCATGCAGTTATATTTCAAATATCATGATGACGTCAGGGTGATATTTCGAACAACAGGATATCATGCTGCTGGAAGATGATGATGATGAAGTCTATACTAGTGTCGTCAGGAGCAAAAGCGCCGACATGATATATGCTCATGACCTAGTATATAAAGTGCAAAGGAGGTTGCTGCGGGGTGCATGTGGGATAATTGTATCCTGCATTTTCGAAACATCATGATGATGAATCTCGGCGGGAAGCGGTTGCGACTAGCTGTTTGATGTTCTTCCCGAGGCCGCGGGTTGGTGCGCCATCAATGGCGATTGTTGCAGAGGTATGGGCGATGGCGTGGACGAATGTTGTACCTGATTGAAGATCTGAATCCCTAGGCGGCGGCGCAAGGCTCGAAAAATCTTCCTGTCTCCTCCCCTACCTGCTGCATTCAAGTTTGAGCGCCATTTCTATGGTACGGTATATCTGGCGGGAATTTTGGTCAACCTGGTAGTTGATGCTGAAGACACCCTCCTGCTATATAATGCAGATGGTGTTATTCTTTTGAGGTTGTTGAAAGTTGTAGAATTTTGGCTCTGTAATCCAAAACCAGCTGATCTGGTTGCTCTGTACAGTTTATCTTGTGAGTTTATGTATCTCCTGTTGTAGGACTTGGCATGAATCCACTGGTTTCATGGTTGATCTTATATGAGTAATGCTGTTTAGCATGTGTTGTGTTAATTCTGTCTCCAGTATTGCATGTATCCTTCTTCTGGATCTGGATGTTTGCTTATGTTTAGATTCTAGAGCATAGAATTCCTATGTTGAATGTCTGATCTTTTAACCTCTGCTCAAGGGGCAGATTAAACCGTTTTCAGGTTGAACATTGGGAAGGGTATATTGCAGTAGGGATGCCATAAGTAGAGATAGCTCAACACTCTATATTGGGAGATATCTGTAGGGCAGATATCATGTGTATCCCCCTGAAATCCAGTTTTAGCTATTTATGCTGATCATTCACAGGTGTATGTCTACCGACTCCAAGCCCTGGATAGGCACCAGTCATGCTGTGTTCTTGTGTTATACACCATGTCCAGCTTTGCATCCAAATTCATATCAAACCATTTCACACCTCCACCTGTTAGTTGTAGGAGTAGGATTAGGAACCCCCTGCATGCTCTCATACCCAACCAGACATCATGTCCAAGAATGTTGCCAGCCTTGTGATCTATCATGCAGATCTTGGTCCATACATGAGAGTATTCTGCCTGTTGCTGTCAAGTTAGATCTTTCTATCTTTGAGCTAGTCAAGGTTACATCTTAAGTTATAGGGATACCCCCCTTGGTGCGGCAGAACCAGAAGTGAAGGGGAGGAGCTCACGCAACCTCCTGTATTCAGTTGGCCTGAATCTGCCTGTGCATTAGAAGTGGCAAACCCTAATGCTGATTCAGAAGAAAAGTCAACAGTCCCTACATGAGTATTTAGGTTTCAAGCATTTAAATATGCAGGCCCCTTCCTAAAAATCCAAAAAATTCCAACTCTTTTGGCCTTTGTAGTAGAAAAAATTACAAAAATCTGTTGTATGCATGTCACTTTGTATATACAAGGGTGTTTGTATATACATGTGGGTCAAATGTGCAATTGGCAGGTCAAAAATTTCCATCGGCCTTTGAAAAAATGAGTTATATGCATTTTTGAATGCATATCGGGCTTGAAAATGTGCATGTACAAGGGAGAATCTTTCGCAGATTCTTGGGGATATTCACTGCTTGCATATCGGCTCTGCTTGTATATCAGGCTTGTATGTCTGAACATACATGCGCAACATAGAAAGGAAATGTACATTGAAAAATATACAAGGGAGCGCACATAAATTTTCTATAGTGTGGCGGAGATGCATTCGGTGGGGCCCGCAGGTATATAAAAACGAGTTTGTACATGTTCAACACGCAAGCACAAAAATGCAAAGGCAAGCATACAAACCGGATTTCAAAGGGTTCTTCCAATCCAATTCATAAGAACATGGAATCCGCGCCTTGTATGTATATCTGCATTGTATGTTTACACATACAAGCTGATATACAAAGGAAAATATACAATCTAGACCCGATTGAAAATTAAATGTAGAGAATAAGGTTTGGGGTCCGTAACATGTATATTGGATGCTTGTATGTGCCGATATACATTGCAAAGATACAAAGGTTAAGATGCAAGCCAGATTTCAAGGCGGATGTAGTGTGTTTCATAATTTTTGAAGTCCGCGCCTTGTATGTATGAGGTGAATGTATATTGCACTTGTATGTGTAATGCGATATGCAAAAGGGGGAGATACAAGCCGGAACGGAACTCGATTTCAAATTGTTCTATAAAATTTGAGGTCTGTCTTGTATATAAAGTGATTGTATATGCTTTTGCATATACAATGGGCGAAAGGGCAAAATGCATGTTAGCGATGGAAAAGTCAAGGAGCAAAGGGGTGCCTACATGGCACGTTATCACTGGCTGACGACTTTTCTCCAAGATTTTGAGCCATGGATCACAGCGATGGAAGGAGGATTGACGGCTATCTTTCAAGTTCACGATAGCGATGGATTTTCTTTGCATCTGAGGCCGCGTTTAGATGGGAAATACTTCAGAGGCACGCTGTTGCTACGTCTTCAGAGCTGCGGGTAGCTGGGCATTGATGGCGGTACGTAGAGGAATGATCGATGGAGTGACAGGTTACCAACCTGATTTTATGAAGAAAATATTTGAGTGGTGGCTCTGATCCCGAGCCCCACTGCTGCTTCTCTCTGTTCTCTGATGCATTCAATTTTTGGAGCACCAATTTGGAGATGCATTGAATCTAGCGAGATTTTGATCTGCCTTGTAATTAATTTGTTGAATACACAGTCTTGCTATAAAAGGCAAACTGTGTTACTCATTTGTTGTTGTTGAAGACTTGGGCATTTTTTGTGTGAATAGCAAAAAACAGAGCATTTTCCTAGCTGTTGTATCTTTTTGGAATTTATGAGTTGCATCTGAATGCATCTTGTACATATGTTCAGTTTCATGTCATTTTATATGAAAAATGCATTATTGCATGTGTTTATCTGTCTGTCTCCATTTGTTGTATGCATTTTCTTCTTTTGAATCTAGTTGCTAAGGGTTTCTCAGATTCTAGGATATAGTTTCGATGTATCACAAGCTTAATCTATAACTTCCATTCAAGGAGTGGATTAAATTGTTTTAGGTTAAGTATGGAGAAGATTGTATGTCAACTGGGATATTTGTAAGTAGAGATAGTTAAATACTTATCCTTGGGTGGTGTTTGTAAAGTAGATACCAGTCCTAACCCCTTGAAACTCGAATGTCAGTTGCAAGCCATTCTCTTTTATATGTCTAGTTGACTCCTTGCCCTAAGATAGGCACCAGTATGCTTCTTGTGTAGTAGTTATGATCCAAAACCCCTGTCTTGCATCCAAACCATCAAAATAATCATTCTATTTTTTCAACCTGTTAGTTGTAGGAGTAGGATTAGGAACCCCTACATACTCTCATACCTAACCAGACAAATATGTCCAAGAATGTTGCCAACCTTGTGATTTATCACACAAATCTTGGTCCACACATGAGAGTATTCTGCCTATTATTGTAAAGCTATATCTTTGTGTCATTGGGTGAGTCAAGTGTTACATCTTTAGCTATAAGGATACCCCCATTAGTGCGGCAGAACCAGAAGTGAAGGGGAGGTAGCTCACACAACCTCCTGTATTCATTGGCCGAATCTGACTATGCATTAGAACTAGCAAACCCTCTGCTAATTCGGAAGAAAAACCAACAAGATGGCAACTCTACTAGGGAGATTAATGTCATATCCATAAAGTATGGGTCTAAGAGATTGAAGAATCAGACCTGGAAGTGCCTTGTTGCAGTAAATTTAAAGTTGTATGTGTGACTCTGCTGTGGGAGAACCCAGAAAGAAAGAAATCAATTTTTAGCTTCAACCTGTTTGAAGCTTATTCCTCTGCCAAGGGGGTGGCAACTCTGCATATAAAGAACCTGATAAGAGGACACCAGAGGTGTTAAATTTGTAGTTGCTGCAACATATCCAGGTATTTCCATAAATTTTAAGAAAGATTCCCTATTTGGTGAAATAGCATTGGTTAAAAGGGGAAATGATAGTAAAAGATCACATGCTTTTGTGAGAATATAATTTGTATTTCAAAAGGAGCATGCAATATGGTTGAAAAGACTCATATAGGGGACTTTAGGCAAGCTAAAATAGCAGTTGTATCTTAAAAGCCTAAGGTCATTGTTGTAAAAGAAAATCTGAGTTGAAAAAAGGGTTTCAAAAACACATGAAAATGTATTGTCATCCCATGCACCCTTGTGAGGTGTCAAATGCAAAAATGTATAGTGATCAGTCCCAACCATGTAATAGAAAAAGTTTCAGTATTGATAGATATAAGCCCATCAATTTCAATGGCATTTGTGGCTACCCAAATTCTTTTCCATCTAAAATCAGAAAGTATTTGCCCAAGTTCAATGGTGCAGAGGATGAATCAGCTAAGAGACACTTGCAGTAGTTTATACATGTGATAGGTGATTTTGAGATTGACCATGAAGATGTAGTTATGAGATTATTTGTTCAATCTCTAGATGAAGATGCAAGGGACTAGTTCTCCTACCTTCCAGCTTACTCTGTCAGCTCTTGGCAAGAATTCAAGTCTGCATTTCTAGAACAATATGGTGAAAACATTTCTAATTATGCAGTCATCAGTGATTTCATGTATATCCATATAGAAGAGGATGAGTTGATTCCAGCTTTTAACCTCAGATTTATGAAGGCCTTGAGAAGAATACTAGAATGTATGAGACCTAATGATGCATTGTGCCTTGTTGTCTATTTGGGAGCATTTGATAGGAAAATGAGCTATAGATTGAAAGATAAAGAGCCCACCACATTGCATCAGGCACATCAGTTTGCAAAAGACATTAAAAATAATTGGAGGTATGGGATTCAAAAAGGTTATTTCTCTAAAAAAATTTGCTACCCTAAGGCCACCAATGTTGATGAGGGATATAGTTTAAATGTTGGAGATGAATGTCAAAGTACTCACACCCCTGTTGTCCCAGTTTTTGCATCATTCCAAGTTGATGATGTTTCTGTTATAGAGGAGGATGTCCTGATTTGCCCAGCAAATGAAGTTGACAATAATAAATTTTCAAGTAATATTTGCATGTCAGTCCTAAACAAAGAGCATTCATGTTTAAATGATCCAGTTATGCAAAGTTGTGATCATATGGATCAAGAGTCAATATCAGTTTCATCAGAAAGTATTAGAGGGTTGGAAAATGATGCAGATAGTTCAACTTCAGAGTGCATTGAAGTAGCATAAATTTTGTATGTGGGGCAATCAGATGTTAAAGATGATAAAGATGATATCCATGATTAGTTCATGGGTCAGGTTTGTTCTTCTTATGACTATGGATTTGTCAATGATGAAAAAGAAATGGATTGTCATGAAGAAGAAATAGAGACCTTTGCAATGAGTATGAATCCCCTTTATGATGAGCCTGTGGATGCATTTGACATTGTGAATCATGACTTTCAATGGTGCAGAATTAACCCTCTATTTGAAAATGATGATACTATTTTGCAAGCTGTGGATAATTAATGTCCAGCTTTGGATGTGCTAGATATGTGCAACAATGATGGCTGTGTGGATCAGGTTTTATTTTCAATGTCAATAAGTGACATAAGTGATGACATTGAGGGTCTCATATATTCTGAGTGTTTTTAGTTTTTGGATCAGCTGGATATGTGTTTGGTAAAGTGCAACGGCCAGGTAGATGAATATTGCCAAATGCAATATGAGGATATATTGTTTGAAGATTATAACATACATATGTTGCCCAATCCTGAAACATATTCTACTATGTATGATGATATCCCTAATTGTAAGCTGCATATTGACAATGGCAAGCTTTCAAAAATGGTAAAGCATGTAATTGACAAGATCAACATGTGGGCAAATTGTTTTGGTATTTTCAGTTGTGGTTGGGGTTATTCAAAGTGGAATCAGGCATTTGAGAGGAAAAGATTGTGGTTCTTCATTTTTGGCTGCCTGGGGCCGCCAAAATAATGTTTGAAAATATAATTTGTGGTGCAGGTTGGTGCAATGTTCGACTCTATTGCCCAATGGATAAGGCCCGATCTACGAAACCAGAGATTCTGAAGTTCTCGCCATGCCTGCAAGAGGCATGCATCCCCAGACAGAGCCTATGTTGGTGCCTGCATGAGTATTTAGGTTTCAAGCATTTAAATATGTAGGCCCCTTCCTAAAAATCCAAAAAATTCCAACTCTTTTGGCCTTTGCAGTAGAAAAAATTGCAAAAATCTGTTGTATGCATGTCACTTTGTATATACAAGAGTGTTTGTATATACATGTGGGTCAAATGTGCAATTGGCGGGTTAGAAATTTCCATCGGCCTTTGAAAAAATGAGTTATATGCATTTTTGAATGCATATCGGACTTGAAAAGGTGCATGTACAAGGGAGAATATTTCGCAGATTCCTAGGGATATTCATTGCTTGCATATCGGCTCTGCTTGTATATCGGGCTTGTATGTCTGAATGTACATGCGCAACATACAAAGGAAATGTACATTGAAAAATATACAAGGGAGCGCACATACATTTGCTACAGTGCAGCGGAGATGCATTCGGTGGGGCCCGCGGGTATATACAAACGAGTTTGTACATGTTCAACATGCAAGCGTAGAAATGCAAAGGCAAGCATACAAACCAAATTCCAAAGGGTTCTTCCAATCCAATTCATAAGAACGTGGAGTCCGCGCCTTGTATGTATATCTACGTTGTATGTTTACACATACAAGTTGATATACAAAGGAAAATATACAATCTAGACCCGATTGAAAATCAAATGCAGAGAATAAGGTTTGGGGTCCATAACATGTATATTGGATGCTTGTATGTGTCGATATACATTGCAAAGATACAAAGGTTAAGATGCAAGCCGGATTTCAAGGCGGATGTAGTGTGTTTCATAATTTTTTAAGTCTGCGCCTTGTATGTATGAGGTGAATGTATATTGCACTTGTATGTGCAATGCAATATGCAAAAGGGGGAGATACACGCTGGAATGGAACTCGATTTCAAATTGTTCTATAAAATTTGAGGTCCAGCTTGTATATAAAGTGATTGTATATGCTTTTGCATATACAATGGGCGAAAGGGCAAAATGCATGTTAGTGAGGGAAAAGTCAAGGAGCAAAGGGGTGCCTACGTGGCACGTTATCACTAGCTGATGACTTTTCTGCAGGATTTTGAGCCATGGATCACAACGATGGAAGGAGGATTGACGACTATCTTTCAAGTTCGCGGCAGTGATGGATTTTCTTTGCATCTAAGGCCGCATTTAGGCAGGAAATACTCCAGAGGCATGCTGCTGCTGCGTCTTCAGAGCTGCGGGTAGCTAGGCATTGATGGCGATATGCAGAGGAATGATCGATGGAGTGACATGTTACCAACCTGATTTTATGAAGAAAATATTTGAGCGGTGGCTCTGATCCCGAGCCCAGTTGCTTCTTCTCTCTGTTTCTCTGCTGCATTCAATTTTTGGAGCGCCAATTTGGAGATGCATTGAATTTGGCAAGATTTTGATATACCTTGTAATTAATTTGTTGAATACATAGTCTTGCTATAAAAGGCAAACTATGTTACTCATTTGTTGTTGTTGAAGACTTGAGCATTTTTTGTGTGAATAGTGAAAAATAGAGCATTTTCCTGGCTGTTGTATCTTTTTGGAGTTTATGAGTTGCATCTGAATGCATCTTGTACATATGTTCAGTTTCATGTCATTTTATATGAAAAATGCATTATTGCATGTGTTTATCTGTCTGTCTCCATTTGTTGTATGCATTTTCTTCTTTTGAATCTAGTTGCTAAGGGTTTCTCAGATTCTAGGATATAGTTTCGTTGTATCACATGCTTAATCTGTAACTTCCATTCAAGGAGTGGACTAAATTATTTTAGGTTAAGTATGGAGAAGATTGTATGTCAACTAGGATATTTGTAAGTAGAGACAGTTAAATACTTATCCTTAGGTGGTGTTTGTAAAGTAGATACCAGTCCTAACCCCTTGAAACTCGAATGCTAGTTGCAAGCCATTCTCTTGTATATGTCTAGTTGACTCTTTACCCTGAGATAGGCACCGGTATGCTTCTTGTGTAGTAGTTATGATCCAAAACCCTTGTCTTGCATCCAAACCATCAAAACAATCATTCCATTTTTTCAACCTGTTAGTTGTAGGAGTAGGATTAGGAACCCCTGCATACTCTCATACCTAACCAGACAAATATGTCCAACAATGTCGCCAACCTTGTGATTTATCACACAAATCTTGGTCCACACATGAGAATATTCTACCTGTTATTGTAAAGCTATATATTTATATTATTGGGTGAGTCAAGTGTTACATCTTTAGCTATAGGGCTACCCCCTTAGTGCGGCAAAACCAGAAGTGAAGGGGAGGCAGCTCACGCAATCTCCTATATTCGTTGGCCGAATCTGACTATGCATTGGAACTGGCAAACCCTCTACTGATTCGGAAGAAAAAATGATAGGTACTTCATTCTAAGAAAGTTTTATCAGGTCTAAAATGTATTAATATGGATTTCTGTGAAAGTTGTGTGTATGGAAAACAAAAGAGAGTTAGTTTTCTCAGAGATGGGAAGGAAAAGAAAGATGAAAAGTTGGAGCTTGTGCATACAGATGTATGGGGACCAGCTCAGGTATCTTCTCTCGGTGGCTCTCGGTATTATGTTACATTCATAGATGATGCAACTAGGAAGGTATGGATTTATTTCCTTAGGCAGAAATCTGATGTATTTGAAACATTTAAGAAATGGAGAAGCTTGGTTGAGAATGAGACAGGTAAAAGATTAAAATGTCTCAGATCTGATAATGGTGGTGAGTATTGCAACAAAGAATTTGAGGATTATTGTTCCTTTAATGGAATTTGTAGGTAGAAAATGGTTCCAAGGACTCCACAGGAGAATGGAGTGGTTGAACGCATGAATAGGACAATAATGGAGTGTGCAAGGACCATAAGATTGCATGATGGGCTGCCTTTAAACATGTGGGCAGAGGCTGTCAACACTACTGTATATTTAATTAATAGAGGTCCTTCAGTTCCTTTGGGCTGTGGTATTCCAGAGGAAGCATGGACAGGTAAGAAGGTGAGTTATTCTTTTCTCAAAACCTTCGGATGTGAAGCATTTGCACATATAGATTCTAAAAATAGAACCAAGCCGGATGCAAAATCAAAAAAGTGTACCTTCGTTGGATATGACATTGATGAATTTGGTTATAGGCTTTGGGATTTTGAAAATCAGAAAATTGTGAGAAGCAGAGATGTTATATTTAATGAGAAGGTGTTGTATAAAGATCAGTTGCAGCAGCATGAGAAGAAAGAAAAAGATTATGTGATGCTAGATGATACTCCAAATAGTGATGTTCCAGTGGTTTCTCGTGCTCTGCAATAGCAACCAGAAATACCACAAACTCCAGTGACTGTTAGACTGTCAACAAGACTAAGTAGACCTCCTGAAAGGTTTTCTCCCTCTTTGTATTCTATTTTGTTAACAGATACTGGTGAACCAGAAGGGTATGATGAAGCTATGCAAGTGGATACATAGGTTTAGTGGGAGCTTGCAATGAAAGAAGAAATGGACTCCCTGCTAAAAAATCAAACTTGGGAATTATGTAAGTTGCCTGCAGGTAAAAAGGCTTTACCAAACAAATGGGTTTATAGGTTGAAAGAGGAAGCTGGAGGTAAGAAAAGATTTAAAGCCAAGTTAGTTGTAAAAGGATTTGCATAGAAAATGGACATTGATTTTGATGAGATATTTTCTCTGATTGTCAAGATGACTTCTATTCATACTGTTTTAAGTATTGTGGCTGTTGAAGATTTGCATTTGGAATAGCTGGATGTAAAAACTGTCTTTCTCCATGGTGATTTGGATGAGGAGATATATATGGAACAACCACAAGGATTTGAGGTCAAAGGTGAGGAGAAATTGGTGTGCGGATTGAAGAAGAGTTTGTATGGCCTAAAACAAGCACCTCGGCAATAGTATTTTAAATTTGATAGTTTTATGGTCAAGCAAGGCTACAGCCAGTGTAATTCTGACCATTGTGTTTATTTTAAGAGGTTGGATAATGACAACTACATTATTTTATGTTTATATGTTAATGACATGCTTGTAGCTGGGTCTAACATGGATCACATAAGAGAGTTAAAACAGTAATTAGCACAGTCATTTGCTATGAAGGATTTGGGGGCAACAAAACAAATCTTTGGTATGAAAATTTGCAGAGATAGGAAGAACATAAAATTGACTCCAGGCTGATTATGTTGAAAAGGTGTTGCAGAGATTCCATATGGAGAATACAAAAGCTGTCAGCACACCTTTGCCTAGTCATGTGAAATTGACTAAGGAGATGTGTCCTAAGACACAAGAGGAGGAAGAGAAAATGTCCAAGGTACCATATGCTTCAGCTGTAGGAGGTTTAATGTATGCCATGGTATGCACGAGACCGGATATTCCACATGTTGTAGGAGTCGTTAGCAGGTATATGAGTCATCCTAGATTGGAGCATTGGAATATGGTAAAATAGATTCTCAGATATTTGAGAGGTACATCCGATAAACACTTATGTTTTGGGGGCTCTAATACTAATTTAGCAAGTTATGTAGACTCAGATTTGGCAGGGGATATTGATACCAAGCGGAGTACTATAGGTTATGTCTTTACTGTAGGTGGGACATCAGTGAGTTGGATTTCTAGGTTGCAAAAGGTGGTTGCTTTATCCACCACAGAGGCAGAGTATGTAGTTGCAATAGAGGCAAGAAAGGAGATGATATGGCTGCAATCTTTCATGGAAGAATTAGGCAAACAATAGGCTAACATTTCTTTGTATACAAATAGTCAAAGTGCCATACATCTTGCAAAGAATTATGTCTTGCATTCAAAAACCAAACATATACAGTTGAGGTATCACTTTATTCGATCGATGTTGGATAATGGATAATTACAGCTAGAAAAGATACACACAGATGAAAATCCATCAGATATGTTTACAAAGGTAGTGACAAGGGAGAAGATGAGCTCCTCTTCAGCTTCGGTTGGTCTTCTAGACTGAACACAACAACAACAGAATAGTAGAGTCTAGGGTGCTTATTTCTAGTGGGAGCTACAGGGTCAGCGGTGTTATGATCAGTCTCCAAGTGGGAGATTGTTGTTATATGGAGCCTAATCAGACTCGAAGGTTAAATTTATCCCACTTTTATTAACGCAGTTTCCCCCCAAATTCCTACGGGGTCAAGGGGTAGTGCCCCTTGCGGGGGTTTGGGGGCAGCGCCCCCGTGGGGGCTCAGGGGCAACGTCCCCGAAACCTCACATGATTTTTATTATTTTATAAAGGCACCGAGAGTTATTTTTTTCATTAGCCAACATAAGAAAACCCTATTTTTGTAACCAACAAAAAGCTTGATAAAAGCAGCTAAGGGTTAGGGTTTCTATTGATGTATTGTAGCATTTTGCAGCAATATTGAGTTGCAGGGATTGCTGGTTGTAATCGGTTTGATTTACTAGATAATAATATTGGACTCTGTTTGGTGGATGTAGCCTGAGCTTGGGTGAACCACGTTAAAACTTGTCTCTCGCTGTTATTATTTCTGTGTATTTCCATTCCTCTGTTTAATCTTTATTTGCATTTAATTGATATCTTCTGCCAGCTAACCCTAACAAGGATTACTGGTTATAATCGGTTTGATTTGTTGGATAATAATATTGGACTCTCTGTTGGTGGATGTAGCCTGAGTTTGGGTGAACCACATTAAAAATTGTCTCTCGTTGTTTTTATTTTTGTGTATTTTTTATTCCTCTGTTTAATCTTTATTTGCATTTAATTGATATCTTTTGCATGCAATTCCTAACAATACTCTATTAATTTCATTCCACAATGTGGTTTAAAGGATAGTTTTACAATTCTAGGTAAATGAAGCATTGATGTAAGGCATTGATGCTACTAGTCCATTTGTTATGAAGTAATATTTCTTGAAAGATACACTTGATTTATGCAACTTGACTCTATAACCCTAGGATTAGGCATCGATCTCTCATTGGGCTGATATGTTGATCCAGATCTATCCTAGTGTAATCAAAATCATTTCTATTTCTATACTATTTTAGAGTAGAATTGGAGTAATAATCATTCTCAATCTTGGTCTGAACTGATTTGCCAAAGGATTAAGCTAATCTGATAGGAGTCAGTCATTTCCTTGGTATATTTTCATTGAGAACTTTCTGTTTAAACATCAACATCTAGAATAAGTCAAGAAATACCCTTGGATATTGTATAGGTACACCCGCCTTGGTCTTGCAGAACCAAAAGTGCAGAGGATTTCAACCAAGTCTAAGTTGAATCCTATTCATTGTCCACTAACCTAGAATGCTTAATCATGAGAAATTGGCTAAACCTTTAGATGATTCAGATAATCAGCTGGAGGAACCAACACCTTCTCCCAAACATACAAGGGAAGCCTTGTAGAATAAGAAGGTGAAGCGACCTTACCACCAAGCTCAAGTTGGTGGTACAACCCTTCCCCCAGACATACAAGGGAAGCCTCAACTTAGGAGAACAAGATGACTCAAGATCTTGCTTCCAAGTCTCAACCTAGGAGAACAAGATAGACTCAAGATCTCGTTTCCAAGATTTCCATAATCCTTTCCAAGAGAGAGTATAATTGATAACCAAGATGAAGAGAGTGATATACATACCGTAATACATGCCCCCACCTTAAAGTGATTGATAACTCCTTTCAGGGAGAAATTATCTTTAAGGTAGAGTGAGAAAGAATCTGAAGACAAGCATGAGAGCTTTCTAAAAGTACATGCCCAAATGATATGTGTTTACAAAAAACTACATTGCAATGAGGGGTTGCCCCCAAGAAGACGAAACCAAGGCGATGCTTATAGACATGATACACCATAGCTTGTGTAGTCATGGTATGATGCCAAGCATTGCTACAAGATGCCACGTGAATTGAAGAAAGACAAGGTACTCTAGTGATTATATGAAACATGGTGAGAAGTGTTAGAGGCAAACCTTGTTCAAAGTTCTTTAATTTTACTACTCAAGGGCCTGCATTCATTAGTGGAATGGCCAAGCATGCAATGATATGCACAATATTGATTTAGATTACTATCTTTATGAATTTTTATTCATTTAAGAGGAGGAAGAGTGATTAAGCCATCCTTAAGTAGGCCCAACAACATATGCTCTTGTTGAGATAACATATAAGATATAGGGGGAGTAGGAAGCAATCATTTTTATTAGACTCAATGGGAGACTTAATCAGAGTAGGCGGTCTTTGTATTTATTCAAATAGAGGAGGAAACTTAACTAGAGCAGGCAATAACTCTTTTTCTTCTTTTTCTTGAGGACATGGTGGAGAGAATGTAGGAGAAGGCTGGAAACCCAAACCCACTTTAGACAAGTACAACATCGGCTCCATGGATACCTCAATTCCTTGTTCTTGATGTCCTAACCCATTTCCTTTATATCCAAGTTTTCCAAGAATTTTGAATCCATACCCATAACGCTTCGCTAAGACTGAAGGGCGAAGGGCAGTCATAAGGCAAGATTTGTTGTTAGAAGTATGATTATATTTTTTTCTATCATGGTGGGGAGGGTCATGCTTTGTTCCAATCATCTCATGGGGGTTGAAATATAAAGAGACCACTTCATTACCACAACATGCATTATAATTAGATGATTCATTTAAATGAGATGACTTGCCATATCACGAGCAACCACCATTCTTGTAGGAGAGGGCGGATGAGATTGTGTTGAAGAAATAGTGTTCACCTTCGAAGCCTTAGGGTGTGAGGATGAGATTTTATACTCACCCGCAAAAAAGGGTGTTAAATCTAGTGAACCCCAATCATCACCAAAAAATGCATTCGAAGAACCAACACTATCTTGACCAAAATTGTTGTTAGCAGTGGAGGGTAGTGTTGAAGAAGGGATCAAACTACATAGAGGAGTTTGATGTCTTGCTTCTATTTTCAAGCAACTATCCAAAGTTGTGTCAGCTTTAATTGTATGTAAGTTATTTTAAAAATTGAACTTTATGGAACAATGAAGGGTAGATGGAACTGCCCCCATGGCATGAATCCATGGCCTACCCAGAAGAAGATTGTATGAAAGAGTCTTAAGCATGACATGGATAAGAGTAGGCAATGTCATGGATCCAGCCTTAAGAGGTAAGGTAATAGTACCCAATGATTGCCTACCGACATTATCAAAGCCATGAAGCGTCATTTTATCTTGTTGGATTGAAGATTCATCAATGTTAAGTTTATGTAAGAAATCTATTCCACAAACATTAAGACCGGATCCACCATCAATCATAGTTCACCTTATCCTCTTTTTATTAAGGAACACATATTATCATAAGAGGCTCATTTTGTTGTTGAATCTCTATGGGAGGTAGCTCATGTTGTTTAAATAGTATATCAGATGTTGTTGTGTGCATACAACTAAATAGAGATTCAACATCATTTGGTTGAATAGTGGGTGAAACAATCTCCTTTTGTAAAGCTTCTTGGAGCATTTTGTGGTATGTAGGTGATGTTTGTATTAATTCCCATAGAAAGATCTTAGCCAGAGTAGCACGAAGCTTCTCGAAAAGATCATATACTTTACCAATATTCAAAGGATGATGAGGTGCTTGAGGTAGGATAAGTTGAGAAGGTGGAAGAGAGACTAGTAGCTACAATGCTTGTTTACTTTGCTTATTATTATGGGTGTTGTATGTGTGAGAAACCGCATCGTAGTGAGATTGTTGTGACACACCTTGAACTGTAATCACCAATTTGGAGTGAGTATTTGTATTAGGTGCCTCATGCACAATGATTTTAGGAACATTAATACATTTATCCACTATCCCCTTAGTGGGTGGAATAAGTCTATTAATGATAATTGAATCGACATTGTTTTTACTTTGATGAAGCTTAGCATCTATCCCTGAGGGATTTAATGTGAGAGACCTCTCTTCATCGACTAGTACTTCATCTTTTGAAGAGAGAGCATTGGAATGAAGGGAGGGTAAAGTGTTTTTAAGAGTATTATTAATGATTGTATCTTTAGGGATGTCCAATGGATTCGAACATGTAACCAAAGGAGAACTATCCATGGTCTTTGCATCCTTAGTGATATCTAAGGTGCTTGAACATTCAATCAAAGGTAGAAGATCAAGGGTCTTCACTTCCTTAGTGACATTAAAGTTATTCAAACATTCAACCAAAGGAGGAAGATCAATAGGATGACTCATAGAATCATCATCATCATCATCATCATATGCTTTAGAGAGTAGATCCAAGGCATTACCATGATTTTTAGTAGAATTATCACCATCATCTTTCTCATGACTATTCATGGAGATGATTTAGTTAGCTCTTATAAAATCAAAGGGTACACACCCATGAGGGTTATGAAGCTATCAAAATCATACATATAACAAAGGATTTGGATTTCATATATAGAACATTTAGAAACATCAATATCAAATATGGATGCTATATGATCTAAAACATGAGGATACACATTAGTGAATTTAGAGAAATTTTTCAAAATCTAGGATATATGCATGCAAAGATTCCAAAGAAGAATAACATGAAGATGACATAATGAAACATTGTGGAGTAGAAATATACAATTAGATCTGCTTATTAATCAAGTACCACCAAGATGAGAATAAGATATCAAATAGAGATCTATAAGTGCAAGAGGAGTGGGGCTTCCAAAAATTGTGATATTCTTGGTAACCACAACTAAGTCTTGAAAGTGTAGGATGTGTAGTATGATGTATCCAAAATTTAACAATTAATTATAACACTCTTCTTTGAGAAAAGAATCGCTAAATGCAAGACTAGCTAGGGCTTTACTACCAAACCCTAGATCTTAAATATTCACCTCTGGACCAAAAAAAAATTTATGCAAGCCTTATTCTTGAATCCAAATGACATCTATGACAGAAAATAATAATGCAAGATCAAATTTGAAATGTTTAATAATAGAAACAAAATATAAAACAAGATTTTAACTATAAACCCTAGTTTTTTGAATTTGACAGGTTTTAAAAAATGAAAGTTTTTCAACAAAACCCTAGCAAATGAGAGCTTCAAATGTAATACATAACAACATGAAATGATTATCTACTAGAATATGAATAAGATCTAATGCAAAAATTAGAGATTTAAACTTTTCAATGATGATCTACAACATATGTAACAAAAACCGTGCACAAATATGCTTTTTTCTAAGCCTAAAATGCTTGATTTTTTCAAAAAAATTTAATGCAAATATGCAAGATAAGATTTACAACAACAAGGATGATAAGCAACCTAAAACCCTTTAATTAATCCAATAATACCCTACTATCTCCAACAACACACCAATCTACAAACCCTAGGTTGAAGATTAGCTAGATTTCTCAAAAATGCAAGGCTTTTTCAAACCCTAACCATGAAATAATGATGAAGGGGGGTAAATCATAAAACACACAACAACAGAAATTGAACACAGAAAATAGAACTTATTTTATTGATCTGGGCAACTCATTACATTACAGAAGCTCAATTACAATTAGAGGATGAATCCTCTACTAGCTGCAACACATTACAACCTTCCCAACCTCAAGACTCTAGAATCTTCAGCCTTTTGTAACCCCAAATCAGCTAGGGTTTCTATTTTCCCACCTATTCTTAACTCTACATTTGCCCCCTTAACTCTACTACCACCTAGGGTTCCCAAAATAGTCATAAATAGCACTTTTTGGTGGCCTCTAGCTGAATTTCGAAATTTGCAACTCCCTCCAAAAATAGGTCAACTTCCGGGAAGCATAACTTTTGATCCGAGTGTCTGATTGATGAACCGTTTTAAGCGTCGGAAAGCTTGTGATGTGAAATATCACGCCAAAAATATGTAAATGAATTTCCATCAACTTTTTGGGATGTTATGGGATGTTTTAGTGCCTTATATCTCATTTCAAAAAATTTTAGGGGCTTTTCAGAAAACAAAAACTTTAATATCTTTTAGCTCATAAATGATCTTTGCCTGATTCCTTCGCCAAAGGTCTTATATTTCCATTATGTAACTTTCTATAAGTTTTCACTTCAATCCATACCCAAATGCAAACTTTCCAAAAATAGCAAGTACACTTTCCAAAACAGGCAGGATGCTATTTTTAGCAGTTTTGGAAAAACTGAAAATCCTACATCATTATTCTGGATATTATGGAACCAAAAACACTAATTATGGAAAGAAATAAAAATAACTATAATAATTTTGAATTAACTTCTTTTTGAGTGATGCAAGATTGCCCTTACACCACTGGATGCTCCTGCATTAGACACCCAAAGTAATTTGAGAAGTGACCCTGTCACGTCTTAGATGTTTGTGTGAGGAAGACCCAAACGGTCAACCTCTGCCTTAGACAACCAAGAAGAATCTTCAACAGGCCTTCCTTTCTATTTTACCAGATATTCTTCATATTGCTTGTTTCGAGTACTTCTTCCCACACGGCTATCCAAGATCTCTTCTATCTCCTCCATTGAAGTAGATGCCAGAATACTCCACTGTACTTCTGTTGGTCCATCCTTTGTTCCGCCTTCATGATATTCTGATAAATCAGCAATGTTGAAAATAGGAGAAATATTGATCCCACTTGGCAGCTCTACCTCATATGCATTTCCTAAATCATGCTTCTTCAGGATTCTGCATGGTCCAAATTTCTTCATTTTCAACTTATTGTATGTTCCAATTGGGAACCTTTCTTTTCTCAAGTGAACCATGACTTCATCTTCTACCTGGAACTCCTTATACCTCCTCTTCTGATCTACCTTAGCCTTGTACTAAATATTCATCTTATTAATGTACATTCTCACCTCTTCATGCAAATTCTTCAGATGTTCTGCAAAGTCTTTAGCTTCAGCACTTGTCTTTTCTCCTTTGTCTAGCTTCCTTAACTCAGAAACATTTCTTGGGCTATTGCCATATACAATTTGGAATGGTGATTTACCAGTACTCCTATTGACATAATTCTTGTAACCAAATTCTACCTGTGGTAAAATCAAATCCCATCCCTTGGGCCTATCTCCTACTAAGCATCGTAGCAGGTTACCCAAACTCCTATTCACCACTTCCGTCTGTCCATCAATTTGTGGATGGTGTGCAGAACTAAACTTCAAATCTGTCTTCAACTTCTTCCACAATGTCCTCCAGAAATAACCAACAAACTTGGTATCTCGATCTAGAACTATGCTCTTTGGTAGACCGTGTAATCTCACCACCTCGCTGAAAAATAATTCAACAATATGAACAGCATCATTAGTCTTCCTACAAGGAATAAAATGTGCCATCTTCAAGAATCTATCCACCACCACAAAAATGGAATCATGTCCTCTCTGTGTCCTTGGTAAACCAAGAACAAAATCCATACTAATATCATCCCATGGCTTCTTTGGTACAGGTAATGGATGATATAGCCCTGTATTCTGACTCGTTCCTTTTGCCATCTGACACACTCTGCAACTCTGTACAAATTTCCTCACATCCTGCTGCAACTATGGCCAATAATATTTTTCACCAATAATAGCAATGGTCTTATCTTGACCAAAGTGTCCGGCCAATCCTCCACTATGCTTCTCCTTAATTAGGTTCTCTCTCATGGAACTCCTCGGAATACACAACTAGCTTCCTCTAAACAACATGCCATCTTGGATTATGAAATCCAGCCATTTTGTCATGTCCAAGGTAATAGGTTCCAAACAAGCTTTTCAGGCCTTTGCAAAATCTGGATCCTCTGGATACAAAATTTTGAGCTCATCGAACCCAACAACCTCTATCTTTATTTCTGTCAACAAATTTTGCCTTCTACTCAAGGCATTTGCAACTCTATTGGACTTCCCACTCTTGTGCTTCAAAACAAAAGTATAGCTCTGCAAAAACTCAACCCATTTTAAGTGCCTTTGATTCAACTTTCCTTGACTATTAAGATACTGCAAAGCCTGATGATCAGTATATAAAACAAACTCCTTTGGCAACAAATAATGTCTCCATTTCTTCAAAGCCTAAACTATTGCATAAAACTCCTGATCATAAACAGAATGCTTTTTCTTGGCATCATTAAGCTTCTCACTAAAATAGGCAATGGGCTTACCTTCTTGGCTCAAAATAGCTCCTATACCACTACCACTAGCATCACAATCTACTTGAAATACCTTATTGAAATCTGGAAGTGCCAAAATAGGTTGTTCTATGACTTTCTGCTTCAATATATCAAAGCTCTTGTCTGCTCCTTTAGTCCATCTAAACTCTTTTCTATCCCCTCTCATTATCTCAGTTAGGGGTGCACAAATGCTACTAAAATTCCTGATGAACTTTCTATAAAAACTCACCAAACTGTGAAAAGATCTTGCCTCCGTTGCACTCCTTGGCGTAGGCCATTCAATGATAGCCCTCACCTTCTCTGGGTCCATCTTAAGACCTTCCTCTGAGACAACAAATCCCAGGTATACCAACTCCTTTGCAAAACTACATTTTTTCAGATTAATCAACAACTTCTCCTCCCTCAGCTTCTCTAAAACTCTTCTGATATGTATTAGATGCTCATCCCAAGTCTTACTGAAAATTAAAATATCATCTAAATAGACAATAACAAAACTTCCCAAAAATTCTTTCAGTAACTCGTTCATGAGCCGCATGAATGTGCTCGGTGCATTGGTTAGCCCAAATGGCATGACTAACCACTCACACAAACCTTCCTTTGTCTTGAAGGTTGTCTTCCATTCATCTCCTTCTCTGATATAGATCTGGTGATACCCACTCTTCAGGTCAATTTTTGTGAAGTACTTGGCTCCACTCAAACAATCCATGATGTCATCCATTCTTGGCAATGGAAATCTATACATGATCGTTATCTTATTGATGGCTCGAGAGTCTGTACACATCCTCCATTCTCCATCCTTCTTTGGTGCTAGTACCGTAGGTACCACACATGGACTTAGGCTCTCCCTTATCAGTCCCTTCCTCAACAACTCTTGAACTTGTCTATTCAGCTCTTCATTCTCTGCAGGGGTCATTCTGTGGGCTGCCTTGTTTGGCAAACTAGCTCCTGGTATCAAATCCATTTGATGACTTATCTTCCTTACTGGTGGTAAACCTTCTAGTATATTATCAGAGATAATGTCTTGGAACTCTTCCAACATATCTAAAACTTCTGTTGGTACATCTTCACAGTTCTCTTGACTAATCTTAAGAATCAATGCAAAGCAATGATGCTCATGCTTCATACCCTCCAAAAATTTCCTACCATCTACCAGGCAAATTCTGGTAGTACTACATACTTTTTCTTCCACCTCCTTCAAGGGCTTCAACTTATGACGAACTCCATCCTTTGTTAGGGAATATGTGTTTGCACGGCCATCATGGACAGCGCTCCTATCATACTGCCATGGCCTTCCCAACAGCATATGACATGCATCCATCGGTATGATATCACACAGCACCTCATCATGGTAGTCACCAATCTTGAACTTCACTAAACACTGCTCATTGACCAAAGCTCTATGGTCCTTCTGCAACCATGCAATCCGATATGGATGCGGATGCTTCCTTCTTGTCAACTTCAACTTGTCAACCATCTCCTCGTAAACAAGATTATCAGTGCTTCCACTGTCAATAATAATATCACAACACTTACCTTCACATTTGCACCTTGTGCGGAATAGACTCTTCCTCTGATTAGGTTCTTTCTCCTCATTCAGCAAGGTTCTTCTAACAACTAGGGTTTCTCCCCTTTCAGCATCTTCAGAATGCTTAGAATGTGCATCTTCATCTACATGTGCAACTAGGCATTCTATTCATCCTTCCTTGATGTTGTGGACACTCATATGCTTGATGCCCTTCTTCTCCACATTGAAAACAAGTTCCTTTGAAGCCTCCTCTTCTTGGTCCTTGCCCAAGTCGGCCTCTTCCTCTTCCTCTTTGCTCACCATTGTTCTGGTCATGAGGGCGGTAGGTATTATCTCCTCTCTGATTTCGACTGGTGCTGGCTTCTTCACTTTTCTTTGAATCTTCATTTTGCCCCCCATAGGATCTTCCACCAGTCCTTCCACCTTGACCTCTTCCCCTTTGTTTGCTATCAAATCTTTTATTCAGCTTCTCTTCCACCTTCAGGGAAAACTGGTACGCATCTTCTATGGTGGTCATTCTGACCAGGCTCAGCTCCTCTTGAATACTCGGTCTCAACCCGTTAATGTAACGGGCTACCTTCTCCTTGTTGGGCTCTGCATGTCCTGTCTCGATAGTAATTTTATAAAACTCTTCTGTATACTCCTTAATAGACTTGTTACCTTGCTTCAGTCCTTGTAGCTTCTTGAGCAACTCCATCTCATAGTCCACAGGAATGAACTGCTTCTTTAGTTTCTCCACCATCTGATCCCATCTAGTGATCTTTCATTTTCCTCTTCTGTTCCTCTCTAATTGGACCTCCTTCCACCAAATATTGGTGTGGCCCTTCAACTTTGTTTTTGCAAACTTAACCCGATCTGGGTCCTCCACATCTTCATATTCAAAATACTCCTCCATGTCATTGATCCAATCAATAAGCTGTTCTGGATTCAAATCTCCAAAATGTGTAGAAACTTCGATCCTAGGCTTCTTTCCGATCTTCGAAATGTCCCTCAACAACCTAACTTCTGCAAGATCTCCAGCAGCTTCTTGTTCTTCCTCAGATAGCTCTTCTTCAGCTTCATCTTTGCTTTCTTCTCTTGTTCTCAGATCAAACCCTCTTCGCAGCTCCTCTTGCAATGTATCGATTTGCCTTTGCAGGGCTCTAAAACCCTCTTCCGTCAAAGCATTCCTCCCAACACGATTTCTTCGTGGAGGCATCTTGATCTCCATAGCAAACCCACAACCTCAGGTCCTGATGCAAACTGCCTCACGGTCGGCGATCTGTCTACACACTCAGGAACCCTTGCTCTGATACTACTTGATGAAGGGGGGTAAATCACAAAACACACAACAGAAATTGAACACAGAAAATAGAACTTTCTTTTATTGATCTGGGCAACTCATTACATTACAGAAGCTCATTTACAATTAGAGGATGAATCCTCTACTGGCTGCAACACATTACAACCTTCCCAACCACAAGACTCTAGAATCTTTAGCCTTCTGTAACCCCAAATCAGCAAGGGTTTCTGTTTTCCCACCTATTCTTAACTCTACACTTGCCCCCTTAACTCTACTACTGCCCAGGGTTCCCAAAATAGTCATAAATAGCACTTTTTGGCGGCCTCCAGCTGAATTTTGAAATTTGCAACTACCTCCAAAAGTAGGTCAACTTCCGGGAAGCATAACTTTTGATCCGGGTGTCCAATTGACGAATCGTTTTAATCGCCGAAAAGCTCGCAATGTGAACTATCATGCCAAAAATTTGTAAATAGATTTCCGTCAACTTTTCGGGATGTTATGGGATGTTTTAGTGCCTCATATCTCGTTTCAAAAAATTTCAAGGGCTTTTTAGAAAACAAAAATTTTAAAATCTTTTATCTCACAAATGATCTTTGCCTGATTCCTTCACCAAAGGTCTTATATTTCTGTTATGTAACTTTTTGTAAGTTTTCGCTTCAATCCGTGCCCAAATGCAAACTTTCCAAAAATAGCAGATACATTTTTCAAAACAGGCAGATTGCTATTTTTAGTAGTTTTGGAAAAACTGAAAGTCCTACATCATTATTCTGGATATTATGGAACCAAAAACACTAATTATGGAAATAAATGAAAACAACTACAATGATTTTGAATTAACTTCTTTTTGGGTGATGCAAGATTGTCCTTACACCACTGGATGCTCCTGTATCAAATAAGCTATGTAACTATGCAAAATGATGGATGAATGGAATCTAATCAGATCCAGGGCAAAAAATAGCTCAGATCTGATGCAAGAAGGATGTCATAGTCCAAGAATCAACGGGTTCACAAAAAAATGCAGACGTAGAAAAGAGGAACTAGCTCAATAGTTCAAACTAGGTCAAACCCTCTTCTACAAAACATTCGGAGCACAAACCGAGCTTGGCTACTACCTTGGAAGGAGAGCCAAGCTACAAGGATTCTAGACTTTTGTTGTACAGAGGAGTAGTTAACCCAAATCCAATCAATTAGGCAAGGATTAAGACAAGTAACCCTAGTTAACAAATATTTGAGTAAAGCAACCTGTCAGTACCTGAAACCCAGCAATCGAATGGACAACAAAGATCAACAGATAATTCAGAGAGGTTTCTCAAAGGTTTGAAAGCCCAAGACAGGGGTACTTGGGCACCCTGGGCTCAAATCAAGGTTTTCAGAAATTGTAAACTTTGTCAGGCCTGTACCAGCAAGTTGTTCCTTCTTCCATGTTGTCACCTTCTGAAACTTGTTCATCTATCTTGCACACACAAAAAGAGAAAAAACATTAGGTGCTATTTAGGAGCTTGCCTCAGTCAAGCCCCGTGAATGGTGTTTCCACCTCCACAATAGCAAATATGATTGATGAAGAGTGCTTGCCTTAGGAGGGCATAGGGAAATCTGAAGTAGAATGGAATGCTAACTCAAAGCACAAAGGAAAGAGTTCACCATGAGCATGGAAACCCTTGTATGCTTGTAAATGTCATCACAACTTGACTCAAAAGTTGATGTTGCCTCCAAGATCTTCACAAGACCTGCAATATGTAAGTGTTGCAGCAATAATCCACAAGAGAGAGCATATAAGAACATAAGAATATTGCAAGAGGTTAGCAAGAGCGTTGAGATATACAAATGAATGACTTAACTTATTTTTATATGCATTCCCACCGAATTCCAGAGAATTAAATCGCATAACGCTGACATTAGGAATGTCATAGAGGGCCTAAGCCAACAAGGCACACATTTTGGGGAGGGCTAAAGGAGGGCCCAGGGCGCTTGGGTGCCCTGGTCCTTTAGCCAGACACCTCCCAAAAAGGGTACATGTTTAGTCCTATCTTATTGTTCTTTTCTAGATTTCATGCATCGGGATCAAGTATTACACGCTTAATGTTCAAAAAGGTACTAAAATAGGTCCTAATAAACAAAGGTAAACATTTGAGGCCCATCTAGGAGCTAAATAAAGTGTAAAATAATGGTGTACACATTTTACAACATTACAGGGGGAGAAACTAGTAGTTAGAAAAAATGACCCTCTTAATCTCCATTTTTTCAAAAAATAGTAGTTTAGAAACTATATTCTAAGCACTAGCATTCTTGTTCTTATCACATTATCAAGTTTTAAGCACATGCATGTCAAATTACTTGTTAAAGTTCAACTTTTGTTGATTTTAGAAAAAAAAAGTAGCCACTATTGACCCCCTTTTGGCCCCCATTTCCATGCATTTACCCTATAGAGAAGACCTCATCACTCCTAAAATTTATTATTGTCCATGAATGCAAGAGAAAGTCTAGAAGGTCGTGTAGACATGTCAAGTGTGTCAATTCCCAAAGGGGAGTAGTCAGAACACATGACTCTACTAGGCCTTATTGATACCATAAAAGCCTTGGTAAGACATAAGCATTGACTTTGTCATAGGATTGCTCAAAACCCAATGCGGTAATGATTATGTTTTTGTAGTGGTGGACAAACTATCCAAGATGGTACATTTCATTATGTGCCAAAAAATGAGTGATGTGTTACATGTAGCAAATCTATTTTTTAAAGAAATTGTAAGATTGCATGGACTACCCAACAATACCATGTTAGATTGTGACACCGAATTTGTGGGACAGTTTTGGAGAACTTCATGGAAGAAGATGGGAACTAGGTTGGATATTAGTTCAATGTACTAATGGGAATTTGCTAATGTTGTTACCTTGAGTTTAGGGAATTTGATGTGGTGTTTAGTAGGTGATAAGCCCAAACAGTCTAGGATTTCTAGTGTTAGTGCAAGTTGAATTTGCTTGTAATAATTCAATTAATAGGAGAATTGGGAAAATACCCTTTCCAATTGGTTATGGATGCAAGCCCAAGGGAGTGGTAGAGTTAAGGAGTAGTAAAGACACTCCAATTTAGAGGGTTTAAAGTGAGAATTTTCCACCCACATCAAGAATGTGCATAAAGATGTCAAAGATTTTTTGTTTAATAGCAATTTAAAGAACAATGAGCAAGTAGATAGGAGGAGAAGAGAAAACGAGTTTGCAGAAGAGGACTTGGTTTTAGCCCATTTTAGGAAGGAAAGTTTTTGAAGGAAAACATACAAGTAGTTATGTTAGAAGAAGATATGGTCTTGTTAGGTGCTAAAGAAAATATTGGCAAATGTCTATCATATTGAGCTGCCTCAAGGCTTAGGTACTTCACCTATTCTCAATGTAGAAAATCTATATAATTATCTTGCAAGTGCAAAAATAATAGTAAAAGAAGGAATCACACATTAGAATGCCCTAACAAGAAGAGTCAAATTGTGAAATGATAGAGAGAAGAAATAGAAAAAATCTTGTATAAGCATATCACTAAGAAGACCACATGTAGGGAATATGCAAAGAATTTAATTAAGTGAAAAAATAGTAGGGAATATGCAAAGTATTTAATTACGTGAAAATATAGTAGGGATGGAAAGAATTTAATTGAAGTAATGGAGAAGCTGCATGGTAATCTTCAAATGAAGTTAGCCACCATGGTTATAACATCACAAATATAAACTAGGCTCATTTTTGTAGATACGAATTCAACCTAGATAAAAGAACGAATAAACTATAAATTAAATTGAAACCCTTCAAAAATGTGAAGTTAACTTTAAAATATTTTGTCAATTTTTGACATAAACATACCACTTATACAATAATCATTACATTCAAAATAATCCAAAACCAAGGAAAAAAAGGGCAATTTTCACCATTACGAATTTTAACAAGCAAATAAAAAGATCTCAAGCCTTGGACCTATATTATATAATTATTTTTACAATGGGCATTCTCTTCCTCCAACTGTCATCAAACAACCCAAATCCTAACGACCTACCACTCATGGGATAAATCCAAGTGTTAAGATTCCTATTTCCAACAGACAACCCCACCGAACCCATAACTAGTTAAAAATATACGACAACAAGGTCATATATATATCAATCAAATTGACAAAGACGCAGCAAACATTAATTTGCTTGGGTGAGAGTCATTACTGAAGATGGGTACACTTCACACTATCAAATCTGAGTCCATATAAACCAGCTGTCCAAACATAAAAACTTCTTCAATGCCACAAGACTTGAGTTAGCCAGGCAGCCTAATCTTTAAAAGCTTGAAAAGCCGGTGAAACTATCGAAGGCACATACATACATATATAAATATTATTGAACAAGGACATTTAATAACTCTGCTTATATCCAAATTAACACAGTTGGACTTGAATGTGACACATTGGGCTAATGGATTGATGATCTTGAGCGAAGGCTCCTAAGGAGGGACCCACTCTTGGTAATCTCATGCACTGGCCTATGACTCAGACGAATGAAGTCATATGCCAAAGCCCCTGCAATTGCACCAACTATGGGGGCTGTCATGTAAATCCAAAAGCTTGTGTACTTGTTCCCTGCTACAGCAGATCCTATGCTTCTTGCTGGGTTCATTGATGCCCCTGATATTGGCCTGCAGTCATTCAAAGAGTTAATTGCTAAACCAAGTCCTCAAGGATAAAAATGGGTATACTTAAAAGAGTTCAAATTTAGTTGACTTAGTGATAATTCATGCAAAAATGTTCTTGAATCCAAATAAAATCATGGTTGAAAGGGCTCAGAGTGGAATACCCAGCTATAAGAACATTCATTGCTATGGTAGTTCCAACAGCCAATCCTGCCATTTCTCCCACCTGCCCAGTTGAAAATCCAGGGTGTTAAATAAAGTGGACTGAATTGATTTTTCACTTAAATAACCGTTCTAAAATTTAAAAAATGTGGGTCCCTGGCTCTATATAAATAGAATTACAACAGTATAATCTATGTTTGATTAATCATCGGTTATATCTAGAGACGAGATTAAAAAGGAGTATCATGGGGTATATTTTTATGGCTCCTAAGAATTGGCAGTTGTAAATTAGTGTGGGAGGGAGAACTATATAGAGGGGTGGTTAAACATCATTCACTTCAACAGTCAAATGTCAATTTTGATCAATATAGAAAGACAAATATTTACCACTTTTTGTTGTGAACGAGGTGTAAAATTCCTATTGACTATTTACCATTGAAATAGATGATATTTCAATGGTTGATATTTAAGTAAAATGGTATTATTCTGTCTGAATCATTAATGAGTATGAAAGGTTCTAACAATGCCCATATTATTCAAAAAACGGCTAGTTGTTGCAGACTCATTGAATTGATGCAACGCTCGAAAGTTGCACCGCCTAAAACTAAAAGCTGTGTCCCCATGAATTTGTATGAACTTAAATGACAGTAGTTCCGTGCTACCTAGTATTTCCAACACAATTAAGCTCTCCAACAAGACGTTAAAAAGTAACCGTTTGCAATGAAAGTCATGATGTAGATGTTAATGAAAGCTATGTACCGCTTTAGTATCTGTGGCCACTGCAGAAACCACAAACATTAAGAGAAATGTTATCAGAATTTCTAGAGCAAATGACTGCATGTCTGATCCTGTTGGAGCAGTTGCTGCCATGTGTGCTACATCTCCAAACAGCAATCGAAGAACATATCCAGCAACTATTGATGCAAATACTTGGGCTCCTATGTACCCTGGAATCTGTCATTTCAATGTAAAGATCAATACCCAGTACCAATCTTGAAGACTAAATACCATTAGAATAATACTGCTTGCATTAAAGATCAAAGATAATTTGTAAATCAAAAACTTCAGCAGCAGCTAAAATGGGTGGAATTTAATTTAAATTGACCAGCCATACCCAACAGGAAACCAGGCCCAAATCAATAAAGAATTTGAAAAAATTGTTTACAGACATTGATTAGTGGAAATTTTCTTGTAGTTGCAAAGGCCAAGGTAACAGCAGGGTTGAAATGAGCCCCAGAGATATGACCAACAGAATAGATCATGATCATCACTGCCATTCCCCACACAAGTGACACCCCAAGATGTGTTATGGAACCATCGCTCTTCTTATCCACTATAACTGACCCACATCCTGCAAGTATCAGGAAAAATGTACCTATGATTTCTGCTCCCACCTGCAGGTATAAAATTCAAAGTTAAAAATCATTAAATTTCACATTTTTTAAAATGTTAGGAATCAGAGCCCACAAGGGCTGCATCCCCAATTTGATTTTGGGGGCTACATTTAAAAAACTCTCCTTACAAGTAATAGAGTTAAAAGACAAGCTGCAAACAAGAATTGACACTGCTTCCTAAAGATGAAGTTCAGTAATATCAAAGATATTGAAGTCCGTCCTCCTGAGGCAAAGACACATATGTTAAGCTGTGTAGGTGTTTTTCAAAGAAAAAGACCTACTATGTAAAGCTGTTGTAAGATTGATGCAGCTTTCCTGTTTATTCATCATAAAGAAAGTACTTGTTTAGGAAGAAAAACCTCACAAGCAAACCAAATCTAAGGACAAAACTATCACTGAACCTAATGTGATAGAAGATAAGAAGTTTCAGCTTCAAGTAAAAAATACCACTGCTTTCTAGGAGAATTTAGGCTAAAAACTGTGATTCTAAACATATTAGCAAATGCAACCTTTTGTCATGTCACAGAAGACCAAAGAAAGCATAATTGAAGACTCTGGTATTGTGGGCAAAGAGCAACACAAAATTCTCTGTTCTTTCAGAAAAGCCCAGATGGATCTGTACCTGCAATTTTCTTTCATAATCCCACTAAAACACCATAGCCTAAACTGCTCATGCTTTGACAAGAAAAGGAAAAATAAAGGGAAACATCACTCAAAAATGACTTCCAAAGGCAAGAAAACCACAGGCCCACCTTCTTGACAAACTTAGAAGAAGGCATGCAAGATGCAGAGTTTTCAGGAACACGACTTGGGCTTGCACCCACTTCCAAATCCCTTACACCAACACCTTTTCCATCATCAAAACCTCTGACAAGACCACCATTTTTATTGCCATTACTGGTCAAGGCCCCATTTTCCACAGGAGACATTTCAGTAGCCATGTCTAAACCTTGAAAAGACAAAAATCCCAACTGCCCTTTTTCTCTTCTACAAAACTATGAACCAAAGACCACCATTGCCCAATTCACCTTACATCCACTGGTATTTATACCCTCCACAGACCAAACCTAAACGTGAGCCTTGTGCAATCCAATTCATTAAAAAAGATTCCTACTTTAGCATAACATGTACATCCCCATAAACTTGGAATTCACACAAGCTCAATATGACTTCATCCTCACTGGATTGCTTCCCAATACTACAAGCAGGCGGCTTTTGTAGGGTTCAAGATTCGTAGCCGGCATAAACTACAATAATCAAACTGGGTAGAAATTTATTTAATGCTTGAAGGGTTTTTTTTCTTGCCAGTCGTTTTCATGAATGCCCATTTGGGTCTCCTCATGTGGGCTTTCCCCATGAATAATGATCCTTTGAAATTTTAATGGATCTGACCTTTTCAATTTGTCCACAGTGGATACGAATCATGTTAATATGGTCACAGAGAAAGCACTTCTTATGAATTTTCTTGATTTATCATAAATGTACTGTTTTACTTGCCAGAAATTTATTGGTAGATTTATATTTAGAAAGAGTCACATGCACCAGTTTCACCTTTTTGGAATCGCTGTTCACCAAAAAGCTTGCCCTCTTTTAGCTGTCTGAAAAGGATGTCAAAGTTTCAATTAACGAAAAATTTGTCCTTATGTTCTTTAATTGTCTTTTAAGTTCAGGTTAATTTTTCAGGATCATTAGGAATATTTTTTTGGTTCTTTTCCAAAGCTTAGTTGGGCGAATGATTTTTAGAATATTTCCAACACATCTTGGATGGAAAAACAATATTAAGAACTAAGTATGCCATGCACGTTGCAGTTTAGTCTGTTTTTTAAGTTCAAATTTTGTACTTATATTCTTATATTCTTTTAACTTTTTAATATTCTTTTAACTTATTTCAAGTTCAGTCTAATTTTTGACGATCATTACAAATATTTTTTTTTTTGTTCTTCCCCAAAGCTTAGTTGGGGGAATAATTTTTAGCATATTTCCAACACATCTTCGAGGGGAAAACAACATTAAGAACTGAGTATCCCATGCACGTTGTAGTTTAGTGTGCTTTTTTTAAGTTCCTCCCTTGGTGGGTAGGTGTATTTATGACTATTGTCTATTCAGCATTCTCAATGCACATCTGACGGATTTATTAATTAATTGAAATTTAGAATATACTTAGCATGATTTTGAATTTTAATTAATTAATATTTATGCATCTTATATGTGATTTTTTTATTCAACTTATATAAATATGTTAAATATATCTATTTAGGGAATGTTGACAAATATCATAGCTATTTTATTAGTACCTGCCTTGCTGAGTATTATTGTAATGAGTTTTTTATCTAGTGATTAATCTCTGTAGAGTAAACCAATGAAAATATAGTATTATTTTTCATGTTGAATAAATTATAATTTTTACTAAGTTTACATGAGAAAATTTTAACAAAAATTATTAGGAAAATCATTTATCTGTGTTGTGATTGGCTCAAAATTTTTAACAACTGGGAAATACTATTTTGAATAAAACAAACACACTAGAAAAATACGGAAGGAAGTATGGAATGGAATGAAGCAAGCAGCTACAATTGGTTTATTAAATTTAGAGTAGCTAAATTCTTGTGGGAAATTTGGTTATTAAATAAATAATATTTTTTATTTAAGTCTATATATATATGATTATTTATTTTTTATTCATTGTATATAGTATTTATAAATTTGATATTTTAAATATCAATGAAATAATATAATTAATTATATATTAGTAATAGAATGCATATTAAATTATTGATTATACAAATTAGTAGAATTATGATTATAATGTATTTAAATTTATGTTATATTATAGTAAAATGAAATATTAATATATATTTGTGAAATATTATAGGGATTAAATATTAATATATTATATTGTGTAATATTCATATTAATATAATATTCATTTTAATATTATTCATTTCTCGGTTATCCATAATGGCTTTAAACTTGCCAGTTGAGTTGTGGTTGGACAACATTTTCAATCATAACTTCACAATGGATTCTCTGGTGTGTTTGAAGGCGAGACAAAGGCAAATGGTCTTCTTTGGGAAGATCATTGAACTACGCCTTCGTAAGGTTTTCAAGACCAACTCGAGGTTTGTTCTACATGTGATCAAACTGGCCCTGGGTGAGTCTTTCCTTAATGTGCATCATAGATATAGGGTAAACACAAATATAGCCAAGATGTTCATTGATGTCTTGTTGGATGCTAGTGAGAAGTCGACGGTTCATGCACTAGGTTCAGCGCTTATGAAGGCCAAATGGAGGGGAGGGCTCTCCAAGGTAATTAGTGATGTGCTTGGCATTGGTTTTCCTCCAGGGACGTCTTGTGGTTGAGGGTGATTCCTACGTATTGTGGCCCCTGGAATCCTTTCATTATTCTACCAAGGGATGTTTCTGAGGATGCTAGGAGGTACACTACGAAATGGGGTATTGCTTTCCTCAAAGCAATCATAGGCGTGGACCCAGATAGTGATATTGAGTGGGTTTTCACAGTCGAGGAGCCGAGCTCTACTAGTGAGGACTCCCTGGTAATGGATGAGGATGGCCCAACCGATGAGGATGCTAAAGTTTAAAACTATCGTGTAGTCTAAAATAATATATTAGTATGTATTAGGATTTGGGGCTTTCTCAACTACCCTTGCTATGTCTAAGCATAATATTTTGTATTAGAAGAATCATATGTTGATAGATATTTAGGTGTGAGGTTTATCTGCTAGTAGATGGCAGTTTTTGTATAAATATAGACAGCTACAGGAAGGACCTCCTTTTGGAGTAGCCAGGCAATCAAATTATATTTTATACATCTTTTATATGGGTATGGCTCCCTAAAGCTAGACTGACTTATCCAAAAAAATATTCATATTAATATTTAATTTGTATTCATTGTATAGATTAATTATAAAATTTGTATTTTAAATTCAATAGAATATTATATTTAATAATATTTATATTAAATTATTGATTATACAAATAAATGGAATTATCATTTTAATGTATTTATAATTATGTTATATTATAGTAAAATGAAATATCCATATATATTTGTGTATAAGTATTAAATATTAATATATTATATTGTGTAATATTCATATTAATATGATTATTTATTTTTTCTTCATTATAATTAGAATAATGATATTTTAAATATATATAGAATAATATAATTAATACTATTTTTATAATAAAATTTATTGAAACATAGTAAAACAAAATATTGATATATATTGGTGTAAATATATTCAATATTAATATATTATAGTGATCTAAATATTAATTTATTTTATTATGTAATATTCATATAAATATAATATTCAACCTTATGAAAAATATATAATTTTTATTCATTATATATATAAATAATAATAAAACTTATATTAAATTATTGATTATAAAAATTTATAATGTATTTATGTTTATGTTATATTATAGTAAAAATAAATGTTAATAAAATATTTGCATTGGGAAATGAGATCTATGGAACACATAATCATTTAATTTTAACATTACTTTGGTATTTTTTTATTGTTTAATTCTGCTTAAGGGAGCGAAAACCCATGTATAAGTGGACCCAAAAAATGAAACCAAAATTTGGTTGCTCATTGAATGAGGATCATTATATATTAACTTTAGTTCAACAGTTATATATCAAACTATAAACTTCATAGTTTGACTATATTATATAGGTATTTACAATATAACATAACTATATCCATACTATAGTATATAGCAAACTATATTTTTCCTTTAGCAGCACCATCCTTAAACCCCTCCAGCACCCTCCATGTGCTCTGTGTCCTCTGAGAATAGCATATCTGACTAGTTCACCCCTACACCATCAGCAAGGCCTACCACCATTTTCAAGAAGGCCACACCCCAATGTGCTTTGTTGTGCCTCTACTCCTCTGGTCATCCAACCATAGGGATCATGAATGGTATCCATGACCCATTATACCTTGGCAACACCTTCGACCAACAACTACCCTCCGGTCTGAAGCCCATGCTAGGAATTGCTAGCTCCATCATTTTGTCCAATCACCCCCGCCATTTGGCTCAAATGAGTGCTCTTCCCATCTCTCTGACCACATCCTTTGACTCCCCCAGATCAAGGAGGATGCCTACAAACATGCCTTCTATATCCATGTTTACCTGATACTTCTCATTCAGGTTCACGCACGACTCTCCTAGTATCATGCCAACAACATGGAGACCAACAACTGAATTTAATTTGAAGATTCCCCTTAGCCTCTTATAAGTGAGAGAGCCTCAGAAGGCCATTTACCTCTTCTTACCAATAAGAAGCATCATTAACTCCATGAAAGCGGAAGTAAATGCAATGCATTTGGTCTCCAAGCACCTGTGATTTAACAACTCTGAATCGACCTTTGGCACATTTTATAATTACTACTTCATAATTATCTGTCACTCATTGGCTATCACCCATGCCTCTCAGTACTCCTTGCATCATCACCACCTCAAATCCTCACTTCTCTGCAAGAGCCATGGCAACCTACATGTTCAACATCCTCTAGGTGCCACCTGTCAATCAACTCATTATTTCCCTACCCACAAAACTGTTAGACACACAAGAATACTGAGAGGGGGAGTGAATCAATATTGTAACAATTTTTAATATCAACAACTTCAACTTATCCAGAGTAGATTAAACCTTAAGCATCACAATATCAACATGAAAGAATAACACAATGCACATCAACACATAACACCAGATATACATGGAAAACCTAGAAGGGAAAAACCACATTGAGGATCAACTCACAATATATGAAGCTCAAATAATAACTTTATTTTAGGGGCTTTATCCCAAGGAAGTTGCTACTCCCTAAGTAACTTTGATTTAGGGTCACTCCCAAGGAAGCTTCTACTCCCTGGTGACTTTGTTTTAGGGTCACTCCCAAGGAAGCTACTACTCCCAGAAATGAGAACACACTTACAAGAGATTACAGTATGATAGTATTTTCTATTATCTGAAAACTAACATTGATGCTCACACTTTTGATAATTGCACTTCTTCCTCCTCACACTTTCTTCTGAAGATCTGATCAATTAGGCACACTCTATACTTGATCACTGACACAAATATGTCTTCAAGATAAATTCAGATAGTATCAACAACATCTGCTCTTTCTCCTTTAGTCACACAACAATAATGAATTTATTTTGCTTTTTATCTTCTTGCAAACCTTTTTCACCAACTTGCAATCATACTTCACCTCGCTCACTTTGATTCACTATTTATACATGATATTACATTATTACATTGTTTGTCAACTAGATACAACATGAACAATATATTTACAAGTCAGCCAGACAACATACAATATGAAATTTGTAGAAGATAGGTCCTAGGTGACACACACATTACACCAGTAGAAGATCCAAGCCTTGCGGGCCCTAACACTTGCTTAACAGGTCCAAAACATCTTTCACAACTTCAAACATCAAGGAATTGCATCCGCACACTCCAATCATTTGGAAATAGGACAACTCTAAGGAAAACACATGAAGACTAGAAGAATAACGGCCACATCAGCTTGAGAAACCTTGTGCGGTACTAGAAACAACAAATATCTTAGTGAAACTTTTCTAGATGAGTCCAGATGACTCATGAAACATCCCCAAACACTCTTTTGCCACTGCACATCAAATAATTGTGCCACACATCTTTAATTATTAACTCTGAGAACACCTTGACATCTGTAACACATTGCAACATGATGTCATTTGAAAAACTAAGTTGCAAAACCATGAACCTTGAAACTAAAAAGAAGCATGTAATACACATCTAGAAACATGTCCTCAAAAATGCAAGGGCAATCATTCATTTGCAGAGGAATGCAAAGCATTCCATCAAACCTTCAACATTGACTTACTCTGCCAAAACATATGTCAATACTCTATCATGCACAACTTCCACAGTAGAAGGGTAATTGATCCGAATCTCTGGAATTATCACCTTCACTGGAATCTTAACATACCTCTAGAACCGCATAGCCAAATCTACAAATACAGAGGAATGCTGAGCATCCTGCTTCCATGTAGTAACTGTCTTCACAGAACCAACACTATCTTCACTCTATCTTTTGCAAAACATACTTCCGGTAGTCCACACATCATAAAACTTGGAATATGCAAGATTTGTCATTACTTTAAGCTATATTCTAGTCTACAAAGGCCCAAAACCAAACAAATGGAAATGCTAAGCAATTTCCCAAACAGTCTTCAAAGGTGGTCATTCTGAAACATAGACTATCACCAACTTCTAAAGGCTAAATCTTCTTTGCTTTAACACATGCATTCTTAGGGACAGTAGAGGAGAGCATACAACATATCTTAGTGCTTCAAATTCCCATATTAATGTGTCTTCTTGATGCTTCTAATTCCCATCTAAATATAACTTCCTACTCAATTCTGCAATGAAAAAGGCATGATATGAACTTCTAATTTCCATCTCAATGTATCTTCTTCAAGAGCATTACATCCAACTATGAACATTATTACACATTCATAACAGTGTTGGCATCAATGACAAATAATACAACCATAAGAACCATATGTGTAACAATCTCCCCCTTTGGCATTGATGGCAACACATACTTGCACATTTCTCCCCCTTTGACATCAAGGACAAAGGGCAACTACCATCATCTCATCAGCAACCATACATTTGCACATTTTCCTTTAAAAATAAACTCCCCCTATCATCAACAACCACTACCTGCTCCCCCTGAAGGTAGCCATCATCAGTCTAGGAAATAAGGATATAGCATTGACTCCCCCTGGACAGATGCACCACTATGCATCTTTAGCAAGGAGGGGCAATTACCCCTAACTTCTGTTGGAGATCCTCAAAGGTGTCCTTTGCAAGAGCCTTAGTAAAGATATCTACAATTTGATCCTTTGTTGGAACCAGGGATTAAATTTGACAGTCAACCTTGCTTGTCAAGCAATTTTTATGACAGTTATCTATTCAATAGTGCCTTTAAAATACTATGACATACTTTAGTATAAGTAAATTATATAAAAACCAAATATATATCATCATAATCCTATACAAATTTTGACAGTTTGTCCAAAATCTCTCCTTTCATATGATACTATCTTTTCAAAATTTTAGTTGTATTTTACAGGTAAAATGCCTAAATACAGCTATACAACTGTCAAATTTAAGCCATGGTTGGAACATATTCCAACTTCACTTCCTTATCTGCAACCCTCTCTCTCAAAAAGTCATACCTGATTGTTATATGCTTGGTTCTAGAATGCATCACCAGATTCCTAGAAATATTGATAGCTGTAATGTCAGAAAATGTCCCCTTGGGGGCTTTTCCCTCTTAAGGTTTAGCTCCTAGGTCTTTAATCTGCATTTAGGACACCTTGCATCATATTTTGGCATCCTAGTGAGAAAACCCCTAAGTTTCATGATGAATGGGACCTAGGGGGATCCCTTGAGACAGACCCTTCCCAAAATAGGGGGAGGACTTGGGCACCTGCGTCCTAGTCTTGCCCTATTTTGGGTCAAGCCCAAATTTTAAGTGTCAGTTTATGACCATTATTTGGTTCCTAGGTTGACACGGTAAGTTTGAATTACAGAATTCTTGGCGGGAATGTTTGTAGTTGCATAAATAAGCATGTTTAGGCATTCATTTGTAAACTAGATGGAAATTTTATAAGCATTAGCATTTTGAAAGTGATTCAAGACATTTATTGTGTTGAAGAGTAGATTTTATGTTGTTTATGTGTTTGTATTTGCAGATTTGAGCATCCATCTCCTCATGGCATGAAGAGCTTCTTCCTTCCATGAGATCTTCACTACAAGGTGATATCATTTGTGTTTCAAGCATTTATCATTTGGTTTTTGCCTCTATCCCATCGGGATACACACTCTCTTTGACAACGGTGTTTGAAAGACTTAAATATCTCTTCGGGGCTTGACTGAGGCAAGCCTCTAAACACCACAACCCCCTCCCACACTCCTTGTGATTGCAGGTTAGAGGTGTCGCATCTAGAAAAAGTGGAGTTGTAAAAGAGTGTTGCAGAGTGTTGGAATTACATATCAGAGTTGAAAATAGGGACCTAGACTTGGGCCCCTGCTCATTAGTCCTCCGAATCCCACAACAGAAGAATCTCTGAGACAGTAGGAATAGGTTGCAGACAAAGTTCCTAGATCCTGACAAAAATCAAGGCACTAGACTAGGGCACCCGCTCATTAGTCCCCGATTGTTCCACTTCCCGAACTTCAAAAACTGGTGCACATTTGTCTGTTATTTTACATCTTTATGTAGCAACATTTTCAGTAATTTGTCTATTTGTTTTCGTATTTGCATAATTAGGGTTTTAAGCATAATTGGACATAATCAAGCAATCAAATCACACAAATCCAATTTTCCCTACATTCTGAGTGATCAAGGGCCTGAAAGTAGATTCCTACTCGACCCAAGGTCCTTGAATGTTTAATGGTGAAATGAGGATAGACATAAACCATCAAAAACCCTCTATCCAAATTTCATCTATTACATTTTGGTGAACCTATGTTGTCAAAAATTTTGGCACCTTGTTGAGTGTTTTTCTTTAGATTTATAGTCATTTCATCATTCATTTTAGTGCATTGGAAAAATTACAAAAAAAATTGAAAAACCTAAAAAAAATTGAAAAAAATTACATTCTAGGGTTTTTATTTTACATCAATTAATTTGAATTTCATTAAATTTCTAATTTTTGCATTAGATCTAAGCTAAATTTCAGAAAATTACAAAAATTCAATCACTTGCATTGCATTTTTCATCATAAAATTGTTAGGATTTTGTTGGAAATTTTGAATTTTTCATATAACCTAATAATTTCAAAAACTAGGGTTTGTAGGTAAAATCTTGTTTCAAAAATTTATACTAATCTTAGGCACCAATTAAAATTTGCATTTGGTTGTAGTGTTGCATGTTAGTGTAAATTTACATTTAAATCTCAAAAATTTGTATTTTTTCATAGAAAATTTCAACAAAAACTAGCATTTTTTATTGATTTTTCATTAGATTTGCACTTGCATTTTGCATTTTAGGATTTGAAAATCATTTTCAGATTTGAGTGGAATTAATTTTTATTATAAATCAGATTTCAAGACATTCATATAGCATTTTGCTTTAAGATCTCATACCTAGGGCTTGAAAAAACCTTGATTTTCACTAGATTTGGCCTTATCAACTCTCTAGATTTGCACCATAGGCATGTTGTGAAGAATTTTTTTGCACTAATTGGCTATTATTAGGGTTATTATCTTCTACCCCTCCCAAAAATCTTCACAACACCTTTTTATTGGGCCCTTGTATTAAAAATTTGGTGGAAATTAACACATTTTTGCTATATTTGCCCTAGGGTTTGACCTAGATTTGCACTCCAAGTGTGTTGTGATGAGTTTTATGGCTTAAGGTGACTGATATTATTGATATTATTTTTTACATCTCCTAAAATTCGTTACAACACCCCTTTCATTGGGTCTTGGAATTGAAGAATTGTGAAAAATTGCATATTTTAGCACATTCTCACTAGGCTTTGACTTGTTATCATCCTAGATTTACATCAAAAGCATGTTGTGAAGGATTTTATTGCTTTATTGGATTGAAAATAGACATATTATTTTCTACCCCTAATCAAAATCTTTACAACACCTTTTCTTTCATATATTTGCATTGAAAAAGTACAAAAAATCAAGCATTTTAGGTCATTTTTGCACATAGTTTTGCACTTGTCTTTTGCATAAATTTGGAAAAGCTTCTAAAATCTGATCTTGCATTGATTTGAACACTTAAACACATGGCTTTTAATCTCAACAACAATAGGTTCCCTCCTAGGCCTTACATGAAAAGAAAGGTCCCTGAACTTGAAATTGTGTTTACACCTCATGATAGAACAATTGGAGACATTGAAGGACCTCTCTATATCATTGTGAAAATAATGGGAAATCCTGTGGATGGAACCTTACTGATCCTAATTGCATGACTAATGTGGCTACAAAAGAGTTCCTCTATTCACATAATTTGATGCAAAGATTTTATGACCCTTCGCACAAGATGATAAAAACACATAAGGGAACCTTTATAAACACCTCTGGGAAGATATCATTGTTGGTCACTGTATTTGAAAAATCTATAAAATAATGGTTTGATTTTGTCACCATTTTTGACACCTTTCACATAAAACTAGGACATCCATGGTTAAAGGCTATGAAAGCTATCCCTTCAACTATTTATAAATGTGTAAAATTTCCTTTGAACGGACAAGTGCATGCTATTCATCGAAATACGTATAAGCCTTTGATTACAAAACAACATTTTACACTTGATTACTTTTGGAAAATATCTAAAAGGGAACTAGAGCCATGGACAAATTTCAACTTTTTGAGCTATAGAAATTATAAAACAAAACTATTACATCAAGTGGCCGGTCCTCCTATGCAAGAAATAACAAGAGACAAACAACCCACATTTGAAGAGCATCCTAGACCAAAAGGAAATGGACCCTATGCTAAGGTTCCTCCCCCACCATCCTTACAAGGATTGGGAGGTAGTTGTCAACAACAAAGCATTCCACCTAGACAAATGCGATTTGATCCTGGTGCTTCCTCTTCTAAAACGCAAAAACCTATGAAAGAGCAAAACCCTATCTAACAAGAGATACGTGGTAGAACAAAAATAAATCGACAAACAAAAGAAAGGAAGAGAAGGTGACAAGCTTATGCCCAATTACTTGCATCTCAACAAGAAAACATTGAACCAAACAAAGATGACCCTAAGAATGAGCAACTTGAAAACAAGAACAAAAGTTGGGCTATGGTACCTTATGTCCCACTTTCCTCTAACATTCGGGAGTGGAAAGATGACGATGATTTGCTTGATGACAATACTTAGTTCGAAGACCCACCAGGTAAGTATTTCTAACCCTTTATCTCTCATGATGTGTTCCCTCTGTGATGTGTTATGTGTTGTTTAGGCCTCCTGGGATGACCCCTAATTCTCTTGTAAGGTCTGGGATACCAGGAGACCACCTCTATTGTGACATTCTTCTATTTGTATCATCATTCTTCTATATTGCCTCTTTGTTTTCATTGTTGTGTGTTGTGTCTTAAACGGACATAGCATTGCAGTTGGTGAATTGGGGGCACCCTCCTACCTGACTGTCCCTAAGACACTTGTTTCTCCTCTCTTGATTTATTGTTTACCTTCCTCTAGTGTTTCTATCTAGTTGGTGGATGATGAAAAAACATTTATACTGATGCGGACCTAGCATCCCTTTAGCGAGAAATAAAAAATTGGACTTAGTTCCTAATATGACGATGGGGTTGTAATATATTATTTGATGCTTGGCTAGTAGAAGCACTTTGTTCTTTCTATGTAGTGATCTTGATGGTGTCTTATCTAACTTACAAAACATAACAATACTGCTACTCCATGCACTTTGTCTATCTTGAATCTTGCATTCCTCAGATTTCATATGCATTATTGTTTATCATGATTATGTGGGCACTAACATGTTTCTTGCAGGGATGTGTTTGTGGGAACATTTGGCGATCGTAAAGTACATGTCACCTTTGGGGGGCATGGGCTTCGCAAGAGTTTGTGTTCCCTTGTGTGTTTTTTTCCTACCTTAATGTGCTTGATATCGATACCTAATATCAACCACCTTAAGGTGGGGGCATATATAAGGTAAGTTGTTTGTTGTAGATGTTAGCAATGTGCTTTTCCTCAGGTGCAGTCTTAAAGACTGGTGGCAAAGAGTCCCTTCTGCACTCTAAGTTTTATTGGAAATCAATCATTAATCATCTTAAGTCCTCTGCGAAGGCGGGGATGGTATATTTCTTGAAGAGAGTGCAGATCCTGTCATTTTCAAAAGCCCTCTACGGAGGCGGGGAGTAGTTCTGTGAGTAACTTAACCCTTAAGCATGTCTTCGGTGATTGTTGTGGCAAAACCCAATCATTGGTGTGTGCCTGTAATGTGCCTGAGATGGTGATGAACCTAGAAATAGGAACACTCCATCGCTTGTCTACCGTGTTTTCTCTATGTCTTCAAAGTGTGTGTGTGTGTGTGTATGGCGTGCATGATTTGTTTGGTATGTTTGTTGCCCCATATGTAGTCTTAAAGACTGGTGGTGATGAGTCCCTCCTGCATTATGGGTGGTGTGTTTACTTTCCTTGTATTTATATTTGCATTTCATATATATATGAGAAAAAGAAAAAGAAAAGAAATCATTCATGTCTTCTATGCACTCATTGTCTTCTCTACATTCAATGTTGTCTTCTCTATGTTTTGCATGACTATAACTATCTTCTCTATGTTTTACATGCATGTTATTGTCTTCTCTATGATTGGCGTGTCTTCTCTGTGCTTGGTGTGTTTGTTGACCGTACTTTAATGCATGTATTGGCCTTGCATTTATACATACATTAAAGTGGGGGCTAAATGTAATGTCAAAAAATGCCCCCTTGGGGGCTTTTCCCTCTTAAGGTTTAGCTCCCAGGTTTTAATTTGCATTTAGGACATCTTGCATCATATTTTGACATCCTAATGAGAAAACCCCTAAGTTTCATGATGAATGGGACCTAGTGGGATCCCTTGAGACAGACCCTGCCCAAAATAAGGGGAGGACTTGGGCGCCCACACCCTAGCCCTGCCCTATTTTGGGTCAGGCCCAAATTTTAAGTGTCAATTTATGACCGTTATTTGGTTCCTAGGCTGACACGGTAAGTTTAAATTACGAAATTCTTGGTAGGAATGTTTGTAGTTGCATATATAAGCATGTTTAGGCATTTATTTGTAAACTAGATGGAAATTTTATGAGCATTAGCATTTTGAAAGTGATTCAAGGCATTCATTGTGTGGAAGAGCATATTTTGTGTTGTTTATGTGTTTGTATTTGTAGATTTGAGCATCCATCTCCTCATGGCATGAAGAGCTTATTCCTTCCATGAGATCTTCACTACAAGGTGATATCATTTATGTTTTCAAGTATTTATCATTTGGTGTTTGCCTCTATCCCACTAGGATACACACTCTCTCTGACAATGGTGTTTGGAAGACTTAAATGTCTCTCTGGGGATTGACTGAGGCAAGTCTCTAAACACCACAACCCCTTCCCACACTCCTTGTGATTGCAGGTTATAGGTGTCGCATCTAGAAAAAGTGGAGTTGCAAGAGAGTGTTGTAGAGTGTTGGAATTACATATCAGAGCTAAAAATAGGGACCTGGACTCGAGCACCCGCTCATTAGTCTTCTAGATCCCACAACGGAAGAATATCTGAGACAGCAGGAACAGGTTGCAGACAAAGTTCCTAGATCTCAACCAAAATCAAGGTATTGGACTAGGGTGCCCGCTCATTAGTCCCTGACTGTTCTGCTTCTCAAACTTCAAAAATTGGTGCACATTTGTCTATTATTTTACATCTTTCTATAGCAACATTTTCAATAATTTGTCTGTTTGCTTTCATATTTGCATAATTAGGGTTTTAAGCATAATTGGACATAATCAAGCAATCAAATCACACAAATTCCAATTTTCCCTACATTCTGAGCGATCAAGGGCTTGATAGTAGATTCCTACTCAACCCAAGGTTCTTGAATGTTTAATGGTGAAAGGAGGATAGACATAAACCATCAAAAACCCTCTATCCAAATTTCATCTATTACAATAGCACTTGTATTGTCACACAAAATAGGAATAGGCTCATCATATAATACCTGGATATCCTTCAGATTTTGCTTCATCCACAACACTTGTGTACTGTAGGAGGGTTGCAATATACTCTACCTCTACAGTTGATAAGGACACTAAATCTTGCTTCTTGCTCTGCCATGAAACCAATATACTTCCTAGAAAGAAAGAACCACCACTTGTATTTCTTTTATCATAACACAACCAGCCCAGTCAGCATCAGTGTATGCACTCAAATCAAATTCATTTCCTTTTGGATACCATAGACCATAGTCTGGAGTTCCTTTCAAGTATTTGAATATCATTTTCACTACTTTCTCATGTGTTTGCTTAGGGTTGGCTTGATATTTGGCAACCACACATACTGTGTGCATAATGTCAGGTCTAGAAGTAGTCAAATACAACAATGCTCCAATCATAGACCAATAGACAGTCTGATCTATCTCTGGAGACTCATCATCTTTGCTCAAGTGACATCTAGTGACCATGGGAGTACTCATTGGTTTTGAATCCTCCATACCAAACTTCTTCAACAATTCTTTGACATACTTAACTTGAGAAATAAAGATACCACCATCTAGCTGGGAAATTTAAAGTCTAAGGAAGAAAGATATTTCACCAATCATGGACATCTCAAACTCTTTTTGCATCTCCTCTGAAAACCTTCTACACATATCATCATCTCCACCAAAAATGATGTCATCAACCTATACTACAACTATCAAAATCATGTCTCCTTCCTTTATATAAAGATTACTATTTGTGGTACTTTTCTTGAAGCCCTACTAAAGTAAGTACTTGTCTAATCTTGCATACCAAGTGCTGGTGCTTTCTTGAGACCATACAAAGCCTTCTTAAGTTTGCATACCATGTTTGGATCTTCTGATATCTAGAAACCATCTGGTTTTTCAATGTATACTTCTTCCCCTAGGGCACCATTCAAAAATGTTGACTTGACATCCATTTGATATACTTTGAAATTCTAATGAGCAACAAGAGAAAGGAACATTCCGATTGCCTCCATTCTTTCTACCAGAGCATAAGTCTCCTCAAAATCAATGCCTTCTACTTAAGTGTATCCTTTGCATACTAATCTTGCTTTGTTCCTCACAATTTCGCCTTCTTCATTTAGTTTGTTCCATAACACCCATTTTGTTCCTATAATATTCTTATTTTCTAATTTGGGAACCAATTCCCATGTTTGATTCTTCTCAATCTAATCCAATTATTCTTCCATGGATTTTATCCATCCATCATCCTTGTTGGATTCAGCAAAGGTCTTAGGTTCTACTTTTGATAACATACACAAGTTTACTTGCTCATGTTTCTTGGCAAACATTCTCCTTGTCTACACACCTTCATTCTTGTCTCCAATGATCTGTTCTAATGAGTGATTCTTCTGAACATACTTTGTTGGAGTCTTAGGCATCTACTCTGTTTCTTGTTCCTTTTCTTCTTTCATTTCTTCTTCATCCTCAATGCAAGGAAAGATATCAGATCTGATGTCTTCTGAATCTTGTGAGATCTGATACAAGTCTTCATCTACTTTGACATTTGTGCTTTCAATCATATTTCCCAACCTTTTGTTGTAGCATCTATAGGCCTTGCTTTTAGTTGAGTAACCAAGAAATATTCCTTCATCACATCTTGAATCAAACTTTCCTAGGTCTTCTTCATCTCTTCTGATATGGCATTTGCTGCCAAAGATCCTAAAATATTTGACAGTGGGAGGTCTTTCATACGACAACTCATAAGGAGTCTTTGTGCTATTGACCCTTAATTGCACTCTGTTAGTTAGATAGACAGTAGTGTGAATTGATTCCTTCTAGCATATATCAAGCAGATCTATATCTTTCAACATTGCCCTAGACATTTCTTGCACAGTTCCTTTCCACTACCATATTTTGTTGAGGGGTTCTAAGAGCAAACAAATGCCTCCTAATACCATGATCTTCACAAAAGTTTTCAAATTCATTTGAAGTAACTCACCTCCTCTATTAGACCTTAAACATTTGATCTTAGTATCCATTTCATTTTCAACTAAAGCTTTAAAACTTTAAACTTATCAAGGGCATCAAATTTTTCTCTTAAGAAGGTAACCCAAGTCTTTCTAGAATAATCATCAATGAGAAACATAAAATACCTTTCACCTTGTTGACTCTTTACTCTTGTAGGTCCATATAGGTCTATGTGAATTAGCTCTAATGGCTTTGAAGAAGAGTACTCCTTGCTTTTAAAACTTGTCTTTGTCTGCTTTCCCATTTGACATTCCTTGCATACAGTGTTTACAGGCTTGATTATCTTAGTCATATGTCTCACTGCATGAGTAAAGTTGATTCTTACCATATTATCAAAATTGTTGTGTCCCATTATTTTGTGCCATAGCCAACACTCACTAGATTGAGCCAACATAAATGTTCTTCCATTTACCTCTTTTAAGTGATAAATATCACCACCTGTCAAGTGATACCTTCTGCAACTAGCTTTCTAGATCATGCCTTCCTAATTTCACAATGGCATGAAAAGTAAGATTGTGACCTTTCTTGCACATCTGACTAACAATGAGAAGATTGTGTTGTAATCCTTTGACATAGAGAACATCCTTAGTCATGTTCTTTCCATCAATAGTTATGACACCTATTCCACAGATTTGAGTTGACTCATCACCTCCAAACTTGATGGCACCACCATCCCACTTCTCAAGGATGATAAACTTCTCCTTGTCACTAGTCATATGATTTGAACAATCACTGTCAATAACCCAAGTTTTGGTTTCTTCTTTTGTATGGAAGGTAGTCCTTACAACCATTGATCTTTCATTGTTTTGGACTATTTGCAAGGTATCAATTTTTCCACATTTTCCAACACCATCCTTTTTATCACCAACACTTACGGCCAAGAAAAGTGTTTCATAATTTGAATCATTATGATCCTCATCTTTTGAAGAACATCTGTCTTCTATGGAAAATAGACTCCTTTTGAATTTACTATTTTTGTTACTTCTCCTAACTTCTTTAAGAGGACATTTAGAAGTAAAGTGACCAACCTTTCCACAATTGAAACATTTGAAGGGTAACTTACCTTTATATTTGCCAGAGCCTTTCTTCAACGTTCTTACAAAATTTGCTTCAACATCATTAGGGATTTCATCTACCTTAGCAGTTTTGTCCTTTGTCTTTTTATTGGCTTTGAAAGCAGCTTCTTTCTTTGGAGCATCACTATCAAACTCTCTCATTTCAAAAGTAGTTAGAGTACCAAACAATTGGTCTAAAGTGTATGTATCCAAGTCTGCAATCTCCTCAATAGTAGATACCTTATGACTGTAAGATTTGGGAAGAGATCTCAGAACCTTCTTTACAATTTCATCCTCTTGTATTGTACCACTAAGGCCTGTGATGTCATTGACAACTTTATTCACCCAGAGCATAAATCCAACAATGTTTTCATCCTCTGCCATCTTTAGGGTTTCAAATATGCTTTTGAATATTTGGATCTTAGCTTGCTTTACTTTCTTGTCTCCTTCATAAATAGTTTCAAGTTTGTCCCAAACTTCTTGAGCAGAATTGCAACTCATCACCTTTGAAAGTTTTGAATCAACTAATCCACTCATGACATAAAACTTTGCCTTGGCATTATTATCATATTTCTTGATTTCATCTACATCTGTAGGAATAGAAGTAGGAACAGTGTAAACATTCTTGACAGAATCCCAAACTCTACACCCTAGAGAATTGATGTAGGCTTCCATCGTTAGCTTCGAAAAAGCATAATTTGTTCGATTGAACCTAGGTATCTTATTGAATCCACCTTGTTCCATCCCAAACCTTCCTCAAATGGTTAAGTTTCCCTTAGAAGAACTTGGCTCTGATACCAATTGTTAGAAACACAAGATTATTGAGAGGGGGGTGAATCGGTATTGTAACAATTTTTAATTTCAACAACTTCAACTTATTCGGAGCAAATTAAACCTTAAACATCACAATGTCAACATGAAAGAATAACATAATTCACATCAACACATAACACCAGATATACGTGGAAAACCCTAGAAGGGAAAAACCACGGTGAAGATTAACTCACAATATATGAAGCTCAAATAATAACTTTGTTTTAGGGGCTTTAACCCAAGGAAGTTGCTACTCCCTAAGTAACCTTTATTTAGGGTCACTCCCAAGGAAGCTACTACTCCCTGAAATGAGAACACACTTACAAGAGATTACAGTATGACAGTCTTTTCTACTGTCTAAAAATTGACATTAAAGCTCACACTTTTGATGATTGCACTTCTTCCTTCTCACACTTTCTTCTAAAGATCTAATTAGTTAGGCACACTCTATACTTGATCATTATCACAAATATGCCTTCAAGATGAATCCAGACAACATCAACATCTTCTCTTTCTCCTTTAGTCTCACATCAGTAATGCATTTATTCTACTTTGTATCTTCTTGCAAACCTTTTTAACCAACTTGCAATCATTCTTCACCTCACTCACTTTGATTCACTATTTATTCATGATATTACATTGATTACATTGCTTGTTGGCTAGATACAACATGAACAATACATTTACAAGTCGACCAGACAACATACAATGTGAAACATGTAGAAGATAGGTCTTAGGTGAACACACATGTTACACTCGTAGAAGATCCAAGCCTTTCAAACCCCAACACTTGTTTAACTAGGTCCAAAACATCCTTCACAACTTCAAACATCAAGGAATTACATTTGCACACTCCGCTCATTTGGAAATATGAGAACTTTAAGGAAAATACATGAAGACTTGAAGAATAATGACCACATCAACTTGAAAAACCTTGTGCAGTACTGGAAACAAGAAAGATCTTCGTGAAAATTTTCTAGACGAGTCCACATGACTCATGAAACATCCCCAAACACTCTTTTGCCACTGTACATCAAAGAATTATGTCGCACATCTTCAATCATTAACTCTTAGAACACTCTGACATCTAGAACACATTGCAACATGTTGTCATTTGAAAAACTGAGTTGTGGACCACCAGGAACCTTGAAACTAAAAAGAATCATGTAATACACATCTAGAAACATGTCCTCAAAACTGCAAGGGTAGTCATTCATTTGTGGAGGAATGTGGAGGAATGCGGAGCATTCCATCAAATCTTCAACACTGACTTACTCTGCTAGAACATATGCCGATACTCTATCATGCACAACTTCCATAGAAAAAGGGTAAATGATTTGAATCTTTGGAATTATCACCTTCACTCGAATCTTAACATACCTTCAGAGCTGCATAGCCAATTCTACAAATGCAGAGAATCATGCTTCCATGTAGTGACTATCTTCACAGAACCAACACTGTCTTCACTCTATATTTTGCAAAACATACTTCTGGTAGTCCACACATCATAAACTTGGAATATGCAGGATTTGTCATTACTTTAAGCTATATTGCAATCTACGAAGGTCCAAAACCAAACTAATGGAAAATGCTGAGCAATTTCCCAGACAGTCTTCAAAGGTGGTCAGTCTGAAATAGAGACTATCACCAACTTTAAGAGGCTAAATCTTCTTTGCCTTAACACACGCATTCTTAGGGAAAATAGAGGAGAGAATACAACATTTCTTAGTCCATTAGTACCATATCTTAGTGCTTCTAATTCCTATATTAATGTGTCTTCTCGACACTTCTAATTCCCATCTAAATATAACTTCCTACTCAATTCTGCAATGAACAAGGCATGATATGAACTTCTAATTCCCATCTCAATCTATCTTCTTCAAGAGCATGACATATCATATCTCAATGTATCTTCAACTTCTAATTCTCATCAATATATCTTCTTCAGGAGCATTACATCCAACTATGAATACTATTACACATTCATAACAATGTTGACATCAATAGACAAACACTGCAACCATAGGAACCATATATGTAACAAAAACTTCCCCTACGTCAACAAGTTCACATTGTCCAACCTCCAATCATGTGGCAGCTCTCCTTAATTCTTCCCCAGAGAGTCCCTAATACTTTCTTGAAGAAGCAGGCCTAGATCGGGGGCCACTATAGTCCACTTGGCTATGGAGTGACCAATCAACCTTTCCTCCTTTAAATCAAAGGCCAAGTTAGCCAACCTATCGGCCACACTATTAGACTCCCTAAACACATGATTTATTTAAATACTGTGAATTTATCTAATAGTGCCAACCCTCTACTAAGAAGATTATTTAGTCTCCAATTCGATGTTTTTTATTTTGAATTACACTAATAATTATTTGAGGATCTCCTTCTATATGCACCCTTTTGACCCCTAGAGTAAGGCAAAGATGCATACCAATAATAAAGGCCTTCATTTCTGCCTCATTGTTTGTCATGTTCCTAAGGTGCTTCGAGACTACCCCACAAAACCTACCTTCACTATCTCTAACCACACATCCAATTGATGAAGGCTTAGGGTTTCCCTTTGAGGCCCCATCAAAGTTTATCTTGTACCACCCCTTATCTAGAGCCTTTCATCTTGCCTCTTCTCTGCCACCTAAAGGATGATCCCTTGTGACCCCATGAATGGGGGATTACTTTGGTATTGTTATATTATACTAATAAACTAAATCGCTAACATAAAAATTGAAAGAAAACAATCCAACAATGAAGGAGTGGGTTGGATAAATAAGATGAAGTAGTTCATTATTTTTTAAGCTATGTTTTGATAAAGTAACCGAGAAGGGCGCAAACTTGTACACAAAAGACAAAAAGGTGAAAACAACAAGTTTTATGAGTAGAAAAACACCAAGAGACAAGAAAAAACAACAAGAAACAAGAAAAGGGCCAGCGGAGCTAGCCAAACATAGGAGAACCAACAACTAGCCAAGCTACTGCTTAGCCATAGACTTCAGGCTGCTAATGGCCTACCATTTTCTATTCAAAAACTTGAGCTTACTTCAAAAGTATTTTCCACCATGTCCTAGTCCTGCATATCTCGAATCTCAGTTTCCTTGTCCTAAACCTCCTCGATTGCCATGCTTACTTGTTTTCCCTTGACATCTTTGTTATTTGCCCTTGTCCTATTGGTAGCGCCAACTGTAGACTGATTCTGATTCTCTTGAACCATTTTACCATCTTTGGCTTCCCTCATGGCCTTGCATTTTTCCAGTTCTTCTTTGAAAACATAGAGAGTAGTGGCAAAATTTTTCACTGTTTCTATGCTAAATTCTACTAACTCCGCCACATTCTTCTTGAGCTATTACTAGTTATCCTTTATCTTAACAATCTCATCTTCCATCCTCTTCCACTTTTCAAACTTCCTGGCAAAATTCTCCACTTGGTCCCACAACTCATCCTTATTGTCCTTAGGCCAATTAGTAGTTTCCAGCTGAGTGATCACTTCCAGGTGTTGAATTTTCCTCTTGGCATGGTGAAGTTGAGCCAGCTGCCATTTGACCACCTGATTTTGCAAGTCCAGAGCTTGGTAGAGGGTGGAAACCTTCTCCACTAGTTGATTGTACAAGTTATAGTCCTTATTATCACCTTGAAAGTGGGTAGGGGTACCTTAAATCTTTTTGGGAGGGGTTTCTTGATCCTTAGGACTATCATTCAGGTTGATAGTTTGTTCCATAGCTTTTCTCTTTCCCTTAGAAGGGTATTCCTTCTCACTAGCTAGAGTACCATGATCAATGTTTTTAAGCTATGTTTAAGAGTAAGAACAAAATGGTTTGATTAGTTATCCTTTTGACATTATGAGATTATTTAAAACAAATTGTTATGAGCAGAGAGCTAAGAATTCAAGTGTAGAAGTAAGGTAGATTTTGTGAGCTCTTTATGCCTATTTATTGGTACTTTTTAACTTCTTTGTTTAGTGATACTATTTAACTTCTTGTACAAATACTTTTATTTATTAATATTTTGTACAAAAATTATATTAGCATGTTGGATAAATGTTGAGGTTTGATGGAACTCCTATTTGGAAATAGGACAAGTTTAATTTGAAAAGACTAATCCTACTTGTTAATTTCTAACTATTTAGAACTATATTATATATTATGCTATTATATTAACTATTATGTTATATTATATTATTGTAATTATAATAATTTGGCACTTGGGTGGACTGTATGTTCTAGATAGAGGCTTCGGGAGGTTGGGGGATTGGAGAAGGTTCCTTTAACACTTGTTCCTACCTTGGGTGGCTTTTTTTGGTAGTCTTTCCAAGATCACAATCCTCTATCCCATCATTTGAGAATGGTGGGGCCATAGTTGAGTGGATGTTGCATTTGGGTTTGGGAGATCTTTCCTCTCTATTGGCCACCTCATAGTTTATGGGGGGATATTTGATAGACTCCTCTAGTTTGTAGGTTACATATGTAGTTGTGCTTTTTTTGTTATCAATTAAGGAGGCACATTGATATGCCTTAGGCCTTTTGGGTTGTGATGTTGAGCAGTCCAACTTGAAGCTTGGGGCTGATGCTATTACTAAAGAATAGTCCTTGCCCTTCTCTTATGTGACAACAATTATGAACCAAGTTTTGATTCCTGATTCAGTTTTTGATCGAGTGATCTTACGATATAAGAACTCTCTTATTGGGAGGTTTTTGGGACAAGGCCTAATGGTGATGCCTTCAAGAGATGGGCTATGTGAAAATGGCCTTAGTGTGGCCACAGGGAGATTATAGCCTTGTTAAATGGCTTTTTTCTAATTTCATTTTCTAGCCATGAAGATTATGTTGAAACTTAGCTAGGTGGTCCATGGTTTATGGGTAGATCTAGGATTTTCCTATGGAAATGGACTCTAGGCCTTGATCTGAAGAATGAAAGATTCAACAAAGTCCCCATTTGGGTGAAATTCCTAAGTTTACCTCTAGAATATTGGGAGGAGGAGATCTTAAAAGGGATTGCTTTAGCTATCAATCAGTTCATTACCCTTGATCTAATAACCATTTCTAGGAAGCATTTATTATTTGTTAGATTTTATATGTATGCAGATGTGGGTAAGGTGCTCCCATCCTCTATTACCCTATCTTCCAAACTAGGTAAATGGCGGAAACATTTTGTTTTTGAGGTATTTATAGTTTTGTGGGGTAACTATTGTATGGTTGACCATTCCACTTGTTATTGTCAAGTCTATAGGTAGTCATAGCAAAAGGAAAAGAAGAAAGGTCCCTCAATGAATGGCCTTCCTCAAGGTAAAGGGATACCCATTTGGGATTTGGACGTTGTGAAGGATGTCTCTTGTGAGAATTCTTTGAAGGATTATAAAAGAGTTTAAGTTCTTGGAAACAAAGTGTGAAGTGAGGAGATTTATATTGTGCCTATTAGTTTCCTTTCTTCTTTATTCTATCCTTGTCTGGTAGATCTTCCCCTCTTAAGGAGAATGAGTTTTCAATCATGACAACAAAAGATTTTAATCAATTGATTAAGGTTGATGGATATCCTGATAAGATTCAAAGCAACCCTAGAGTCTCTTTGGAGGGTTCTAAAGGGAAAGTTCAATGTTATCTAGAACATTTTAGCTTCAAGATACCATGATGATTTGAACCTTGGCTTGGCCTTCTATTGGTTTTTGGTTCTTTTTGTAACTTGGTTATTGTTCTACTAATGTTATGCTTGCATTGTTCAAAATGTGACTTAGACACAATGTGAGTGAGTCAAACTTTGACACAACACATGGACCATACCATTGCAAAGGTGACCTCCTAGTCAGTCCTACTCTCATGGAAAAATCCAATTAGATAGAGAAGATCAAATATTTGTGTTGATGTTGATGTTGATGTTTGAATGCTCTATGCCTCATGATGAAATTTAGGGCTTGTTTTCAAATGTTGAAAGTTGAATGTATGCCTTGTAGTGAAATTGAGGGCTTGGAAGTTGTGGCTTTGAATGTTTAAAATGAAGTTTCTAAAGGTAACTAAATCTAAATGAATGCATGTATTTTATATTTTCTCAAACTTATAAATATGTTCTAATTACTCAATGGATTTTATATGCAAACCTATATGGATTTTCCTAAATGCAATGTTTATATATATTTTATTTTCAAAGGATTGATTTTGGAATGAATTGATCTAATGAAAATAAACTTGCAATTAATCTAATGAATGCAATAAAATTTAATTTAGAACTAGATAAAGCAAAAATCAAGAGAGAAATAAATTAGAGTTTTACTTCCTCAAGAGTGGGGGTATTTTCTAATTATTAATTCTAATATGTGATGGTACCAATGTCATCCATATGTCCTCAGGGGTCTAGTTGTATGGTAACCTTCTCCATAGAAATTAGGTCCTCTAGTTGATGATAGGGAAGGGTAGGCATTTGAGGGGATTCACAAAATAGGAAAGAAGCACAAAGGATTCAAGCATAAAAAGAAAAAGGTTAAAATGCCTATAAAGAGCATGTGAATGTTAGTGGGATTGATAAGGTTAAAACATGAAAGAAAAAGGTTCAAAGTCTATTCAAGAAGCTTAGAAGCTTCTATCCTAAACTAAACTTTGAAGAAACTAGAGCTTCTCAGGAAGATATGTGAAGAAGATTATTTGAAGATACTAGAGCTTCTAGAATTGAAAGAGATATCTAAGCTATGTTGGTATCTAAAACTAAATACAAGAAAGCAAAAGGATCAAAGGCGTATGAAGAATCTTGTGTGAGAGAAGTTGTGAAATTTCTCGATGATAAATAATGAAGAATGAAGAGGTATTTATGAAAGAAAAAAAATACAGCAATAATAAAAATTTCCACATAACCCAAGAGGGATAAATATGAAAACAAGTACTCAGAGTCCACCATGCAAAAGAATAGAAGAACATACCATCAAGATGACATAAGATATACCTTAGAAAAACCCTTAAGAGGGAAGAACCCAACCTCCAAAAGCATCCAAACTCAATGTATTCAGCAATGAAAACATTACAATACACTTACAAAGTCTCCATGAATACTTTTTAAACATAAAACTCCTCCAATGCATCATCCATGTGTCCAAGCATAATGGGTAACCATGCAACCACACATCACATGCCATGCTTCACATAGGCACTCTTCAAGAGAGCTCAATACTATTACTTTAGGTTTTTATTTTCTTTTCCTAAGGTTTTTTCTACATTTTTATTAAGCTTTCTTATGTTAGTAAAGTGAGTTTAATTAGTTGAGTGTATGCACACTTGATCCCATGCCAGCAAATGAATTCTCTTTCTTTCCTCAGACCTAGCCCAAAGGAATTTCTTTTGAATCTGCTCAATTTTTTCCATAAATTTTCCAAATTCTTTGAAAAGACTCATAGCATACACATGCATGTTCTAGAGAGTGGCTTTGATTAATTGAATCTTTCCAACCTAACTTAATAAAACTTCTTTCCACCCAATAAATTTGGATTTAAATCTATCCAAGATCCCCATCCAAAAAGCTTCTAGAATCTTGTTCTCACAAAGAGGCGGGCCTAAATAATTCAAAGGAAAAACACCCACATTACATTGGAAAATTTTAGAAATCTTTAATGTTGACCTCATGATATAATCAAGAATTTGACTTGATCTTTTGTTTTTCATTTTACATTTTCTAATGTTTTTGGTCTTTTGATGAATGTAAAACTATATGAATGCAAAACAATTTTTTTGGTTGTTTTTCCTTAAATTTCAAGGTGATCTAATTATCTAAGAAAGGAAAATGAATGCAATCTATATCATTTTTCTTATGCAAACTAAACTATGTTTTTATGTTTTTGTGGATCAGTTTTGGATTTTTTATCTAATGAAATTGGAATTTGCAACTAATCTAAATGCAATGAAATGAAATTAATATAAGAAAGTAAAACTAATCTAAGCAATTCAAATGCAAAAGTTACTCTAAGAAAGCAAATTAAATTTCCTATAAAGAGAAAAGAAGCAATTTGTTGAACTTTCCCAAGAGCAAAGTTTGAACTAATTACTACTACAAACTTAAAGAACCTATATGAATTGGGTGGTAGTACCTGGTGTGAATCCTTAGAATTCCTTTGGTCAATCATTCCTTTCTCTATAGTAGCGGGGTCCTCCTCTTGGCAATAGGGACAAAATGATGATAAAAGCAAGTGGAAATGAGCTTGAAAGCTATGAAAACTAGAAAAAGGTGATTTATTTGACCATATGGATTCTATGAAGTGTGAATGGCTTGAATTATGAAGCTATGAATGAAAGAAAAAGGTATACGAGGTCCTATAGTGAGCATAAAAATACTATGGAGGCAACTATTTGCAAAACAAAAAGCAAGCATGTGATAATGAATTTTCCTCCTAAGAAAGCTTTAAATATTTGCAAAATCATAAATTAAAGAAATAAACTAGGAGGCTCAAAGGCCTACGAAGAAGATTGAAAAAGCTTGTGAATATGAGAAGAGCATTCTTGGTGTCAAAAATAATGAAGAGGTAAGGAGTATGTATAGGCTTGAAATCCACACCAAAGGTGGTGGTGATTGGGGAGATAATAAAATTGATTGAAGAGTGATCTAGCTTTGATTGGAAGTGAATAATGGTCAGGAGATAACAAAAGACTGATTGAGAGATAAGAATATATTGATTAGAAGTCAAGAATAGACTGATTGGGAGTCTAAAAATAGTTAGGAGAAGTCAAGGCTTAGTTATGCATGGTGGGACTCTCAATCACAAGCCAAAAATGGGGTTAAACTAGGCTAAATTGGGAGAAATCATCCATGACAAAAGATGACGGGGTCACCCCTTTTAGTAGGGAAAGTCGCCCTTGGAGACTCTTGTTAAGTTGTGGGGTCACCTAGGGAGACCTTGAAGACAAAAGGGGTGACCCAAGTGTATTGGTTTGAATTGGTGGTTTGAAAGTGGGAAAGTGGTCTTGGAAGGCCAAAAATGGTTTTAGAAGCCTAAAAAAAGGAAGATGACATCAAGAAAGTGGGTCACCCCTTTTAGCAAGGTACGCCACCCCTAGAGACCAAAGGTTAACTATAGGGTCACCTAGGGAGACCATGAAGTCAATAAGGGTGACCTAGGAAGAAAGGTTTGGACATGCAAATTGAGGGTACAAGGGGCTTAGGAAGGTCAATTAGATGATCACAAAAGAAGGAATGATGAAGATGTCCCTAGGGAAAATGAATTTCCCCTCTTGTGAGGTGGATTGGACATGTAATCAAGGCTGACAAGTTACATAAGTGATTTGTCAAACATGGGCTAGGCAGTCAACAAGAAAGCAGGGAGGACCTTAGAAGGTTAGCTTGAAGGTTAGGGAGGCACATATAGAAAGAAAAACAATAAAAAATGTGTTTCCAAGAAAGAAGATGCTGAGAGGTCTATATATTTCATGCGTACATATGTACATGATTAGGACTATATCTCAACATTAGACTAACATGTAGGCATGTGCATGTTTTTCATACTTACAGCCACATCATCATCAAACTGCCATGTACACCTAACGTGATTTTAGTACTTACTTATTTGCCCCCTCAGGGATGGCAATCTACATGAAAGGTAGGTAAGTCTATTCCTAAGCATGACTTTACTTGTCATTGTTATCCCACAATTAGACCTACAAAATAAAACTAATTCAAGTGCAATTCCAACATATGATAGACTAAAATAAGTACTCAAAGGGACAAGAGGATGTACCTTTAATGTGAGAGTTTGAGTTTACTTGTGTCATCTCATCTTGTCGCAATTACCTATAGTGATGATGAGAGGAACATACACAAAATGAGGACAAATAAAATACATAAAAGAAACTAAACTACTCAAAAAGCTTAGATTTAAAAACTAATCTAAGACAAGAGAGGAGAAGAAAGAGGGAAAATAAGAGAAATTGATGAAATGGAGGAAAAACTTGGTGTGGGAGCAATCAAGGAAAATCTTGTGATGAGGAGATCAAAATCATGGCCACAACTCAACTTCCCATGGACCCTCAAGTGTGAGAAACAAGGAAAACTCTCCTCTAAACCCTAGGTTACTTTTTGTTTTATTCCTCTAAACATGTATGTTAGATTTGAAACTATCTATTGCACTTGATTAGGATTTAGGTTTCTATTCTTTTCCTACTTTCAATTTTTTTGTTTCGATTTACTTTTCTTGATTTTTGGGCCAATTTGGGTTAACTTGGGTGTCACCCAAGGTCACTCCTTTTTCCAAGGTAGGTCACCTAGGTGAACCTGCCATCTCATCTTGGGTCACTCGAGAGACTAGTGAGGTTGTTCAAGAAAACTTGCCAAAGCTTTCGATGAATGGGTTGAAGGCAAAAGTTATCTTTTTTGACACTTGAAGTTGATTGTTGTCTTAATTTTGAACTAGTTTCTTATTTATTTCTTATTTTCTAAGGACTCTATTTGATTTTAAGGGGTTTTTAAAGTTTTACAAAAGTCTAATATAGTATTTTTTTCTTGTAGGACACTTATATCTGATGGAACACTATGTGATAGTAGGATTGGTACCTAGAGGCACTAGATGATTTGTTTGATGGTAACTATACCATTCTCCAAAGGACAACACTTGATAGAGTTGCACAGGTTCTGATTGTTCATCCTTCCTCACACATATTGCAACGTTCTTACTTTCTAGGATGTAGATCAGAACACTTTCTAATTTTGGTTGGTTTTAGGAGAGTGGACATCATTGTCTATGATGTTTATCACATCCTTGGGGTTCCTATCAAAGGGGAACCACTTATGCTACTTGAGAGAGAGTCAAATCAAGAGAGATGGGCTTGAGTAGTGACAATGGATGTCACCCATCTTGGATATCATCTTGGTACGTAGTTGACATATGTTCCTAGACTTGGCATTCCACCCCTATAGAAGGTATTAATCAACTTGATTGCTTCTCTCTTGTCAAGAAGAAAGCATGCTCCTATGCTTTGGTGGTGTTTGGCACCAATTATTCAATGTCTTGAGCAAGGCATAGTCTTTGCATGGGGAGTTAACATACTATCCTTGGTCTATCAAGATTTGTATTGGATTGCACAATGAGCATCCCTTACATTTAGCCACCCTTCATTGATCATGTAATGGATCTTCAAGCATACCATTCCCTTTTAACATGATATTCCCTATTCAAACTTGACACTATTGGGAGCTATGCAATGGGGCTAACTTGGTCACTTGGATGCCTCTACATAGTAGTGGCCAACTAACATATGATGATTTCATTGTAGATCTGTATGGAGATATGAAGGGATTGTGGGTAGGCTACAAGGTAGTTTGATCCTATTGTCGAGGGCTTGTTCACCTATTAGATATGAATGACATGATAGAGACACACCCTATAGCACAAGTGCATCAGTAGTTTGATGGAGAGATTGTAGAAGACTTGTCCCCAGTGCCCCCTTGTTATAGATCTATTTGAGAGATGACTACTACAAAGTGTGGGGAACTCTAGTGGGTTTCACTTACTTCAGAGATTTTGATTATGGACCACTTTAGAGATTTGACAAGATAATGATGAGATAGACAGGTTAAGGGACCTATTATTGAGGATGCTAATGAGCTTGATGATGAGTCTAATGAGGACTATGTTCCTAGGGAGGAGACATATGAGTTAGCATTAGAGGGAGAGGACCTAGCTCCTAAGGATAAGGAGGTAGTGACAATGAAGGCCACTCCTAGACATCAACGTGCTTTACTTACAAAGATATAGAGGATGAGATGAGGGTAGTTGATCCCTCATGGTAGCCTGGTGATCCTTGTGAGTCCTAACTAATCTACTCTTACTACTTTCTTGGACTTCCTTTTTTGAAAAATTATTTCACTCTAACATTGACTAGCACTTTCTTTTCTTTCTCTTCTTTGATGGCACTATTGGTGATTGGAGGAACTTCATTAGGAATACCTCATTGGATGTCCTAGTTCCTACTAGTAGATGTACTAGGGAGGATCTATTATCAATGTTGGGAAGCTTACCATTGCACTTTGTTACACTAACATTATTGCTCCAACTTATAATGCTAGCCTAGACTTAGCTTCACAATAGGCTAGGATTGCTACATTGGAGGCTGAGATGACTTTTCATTGAGAGATGGCCAACCTTGGTGTCTAAAGATGGACTTTAACTTCACAAGTCCATATAGTAGGACTATCACGCACATAGATACATTGTCACATTCCTTCACTAGGTCACACTCACATGACACCTAGACCTTCAAATGTTGTGAATAGTAGGAGACCTTAGAGTTATTGGAAATATGGAGAGAGAACAAGGTAAAGTTGTAGCTATGAAGCTTTAAAATTTTTTCAAATCTGAAATTAATAGCATGTGTAAATCTAAAAATTATTTTCAATTTAGATGTTATAGTATTTCTCCAATTTAATTAGTGTAGTAGAAGAAGAAAGCATGATATTAGAAGACACAGTATTTACATTGAGAAACTCTTGCAGGAAAAAACTCCATCCCCAAAGGTGTTTATGCTTGTATTGATTATCTTCAAGAAAGATTACATTCAATACTGAAACATCTCTAAATCCTGATGCAAACCTCAAGCTTCTTCAATCTTCTAAAATATGTAAAACCTATTATGTTGTAATTCCTGTAATGCTTTTTTTCTACAACTTCAAAGCTTCTATATTGAAAGATTGAAACTAAAATTACAATAAATTGTATTTGATAACATGAGACAAGTCCTCATGCAAAATCTAAGTGCTCCAAATAGAGAACTCTAAAGTCAAGCTATAACAAGCACCTTGTTAACCATTAGTCTTGATTATGGGTGCCCAAGTTGTCCCATTCAAACTTAGTCAACATAAATATATTTTCTCAAATAAAAGCACAACTAAAAGCCTCAAGATTGGGCACCCAAGTTGTCCCAACCTATTTTAGTCAACTAAAGTGCATCACCACACATCAATCTCATGCAAACAACATGCATGATTGATGTCCCCAATATTATTATGAATTAACCTATTTTGTAATATGCAAGTGACATGCAAACACTTGTAGCACCATGCAAGAGTTATCCAAAATTGGTCTTGAGTTAGAGTGTCATGCAAGTTACATGCAACGCCATATAATTGACATGCAAGAACATGCAAGTCCATATAACTGACATGCAACAACATGCAAGCACATGCAAGTTCATAGAAGTAACATGCAATAACATGCAAGTACATGAAAGTGACATGTAGCAACATGCAAGCATATGCAAGTGACATGAAACAACATGCAAGCTGAAAGGAAGCTAGGTGTGCGGAAAATGCTTTCTACACTAATCTAATGAGGAGAGGGCTATGCAAATTCAACTTTCTCCTAACTATTACAACAATGTTAAACCATTAACATGAGATATTGTAGCAAAACACAAGAACTAGAAAGAAGACAGAAGAAGAGAGATAAGATATACGCGGGGAAAACCCTTATGGGTGAAAAACCACACACTCCAAAACACAGCTCAAATATATTATAGTAAACAATAACAAATTACAATACAGTTTTAGAGCCAATGCTCTTTCAGGAGTCTTTGAATATCGAATCTAGAGATATTCTGGCAGCATAACAGTACTTGTACCAAAGTTATCTATCTCCCATCCAAGAACCTGTTTATATAGAGTTTACAAGGCAAATATGGAACCTTCTAGAGATGGGCATCCATCTTGGACTCATGCCCCAAAACCCACACCTAAGGACACTTGTCCAATATCCCATCCCAAAGTGGTTGCCTAGTCCTAAGATAGGTTACGATAGATGCTCTTACACACCTTACAGTTGTAAGAGAATCTGTCATACACTGACTAAAAATATCATATTCCTCTTACATGTCATAACCTCCCTTGACCACCCAAAGATGCCTTTATGTCATGAAAAGATACTCACCAACACTTGTCATTAATTATTCAAGGGGGAAACTGCGGCTGCCAAAGTCACCAAAATTTATCGTCCTGCATATACACAAGGTGCTAACTATGCCAACTCAACATGGGATAAATAAATACAACATTAGGAATTTGCAAAGGTTGAAACACCTTAATTCCCAACACAAGCACATGCAAGTGACATGTAACAACATGCAAGCACATGCAACAACATGCAAGCACATGCAAGTGACATGCATCAACATGCAAGCTTTTATGAGCTCATGCAACCACATGCAAAAAACATGCAATTTCATGCAAACAATATTCCAATATCATGCATATCTAACACTTGTGATAACTCCCACATCATATCCATGCAAAGTGTATCAAGAATATCCACTCATGTACATAAAAAAGAAAGCTCCCAATCTAAATATAAGACACCTCCAAAGTGGGCATCCAAGTTAACTCCCACTTACTAGGAGTTGTCAAAAACCCAAAATAGACTTCAAGGAGTTGTCAACAAGTCTTCATGGACCCCACTCCAAAAGTGGGCATCCAAGTTTGACCCTACCATTTAGGAGTTAATTACAATAAGACAAGTGTTATAATTAAATATTAATTTATCTCTCAAAGTTCTTATGTGTTGGGGAACACATTCCAAGAAGTTTGGAGACACATGAATTGGTTAGGATTGCAAAGTTAACTAACAATTGTAGGAGCCCTAAAGGTTCCATTAGCCAGAGATATCCTTGAGAAACCTTCTTTATTGTGTAAAGTTTTTTTGGTAGTTTACCCCTTGCATGGGGAGATTTGCATGCTTGTATGCATATTTTTTACTCTTTTGGGGGCTCCCCTAATAGAGCAAATTATACTCAAACATTCAGACTTTATGACATCAAAATTAGACTATCTTCATCTATGTGTTCTCTTAGTCGATATCTTCTACTTTACTTTCCCTCTTGGTGCACATGGATGGATAGAGCTTTATTTATGATGCATATGTTTATGCATACCTATGATAATTACACACGAAATGCTGATGATGTTATTTTTTTTATCTTTTCTATTTATGATGTATGGATGCATTTGATACAATATGGAAATTCAAAGTACTATGCTTAGTTTTGATGTTATGATATATGTCATGGTATAAAGACATGATTTATTGCTTTGTATTTTTAAAATGTATGCAAATGGAATGAACACTATGATTGCTCATTAGTAGGATTTTTTACCTAGGGGATTACGAGTTGACCTAGGATAGGGTGACCTACTAAATTGTTTGAGATAGGATTATAGGGAATCAAGTGGGAATGGGAAGGAGATAGAACAATTTCTAAGATTTGTTTTGCAGAAGGCTAAACACTGATCCATATCTAGACCAATCACTATGACTAGTTTTCAACTTGGACAAGCAACAAATCTTATTCATACCTTCTATACTTAGATCAAAAAATGATTGACAAGTTAGACTTGGGGTAAAGGAAAGGATCTAAAGCAAGGATGGCCCTAGAAGCACTAAAATTATAGTTTTGCTCAACTGATGCATGTGTGTGCTTTGTAACTCTCTCTTTTATTTTCTTCGATGGATGCCACCCTCATAGTTTCAATCTTAGATTTTTCTCCACTTGAGAGTATGGGAATCAACAATTCCTCTTTTTATTTATTTCTCTTCTCTTTCTTTAGTAATTTTTTCCTCTTTTCTTTACTTTTTATAAAATTTCTATTTTTATTACTTTATGAAGTTTTGATCCCCTTGACATTTTTGGCTTGGTGAATAAGAGGTTGGGTGCCACCAAAAGCATAACTAACTACTAAAAAATACCTCTTGCTAAGGAGGATTAGTCAAGGTCAAGTTGTGAGCTTCTATTAAGCACTATAGGTTTGAATAGTTTCTTTGTTTGGACTTGACAACATTTTTTTTAAGATCGAGATTAGTACGAATCTAAAAACTTGACTTTTTTGAATTTGTTAGGAATGTAAAGGGAAATGGATAATGGTGTTTTGGCAACCTTATAAGACTTAGTAGGAACAACCTATACTAGACAACCTTAAGAGTCCTTTCTAGGACAAAAAATGAACAAGAACATGCCACAAATAGATGCATGATGAAAAGAATGAAATCCCTTGTTTTTTGGATTTTCATGTTTTGTACTTTTTTAGTTTCTAAATTTTTTTTTTTTTTTTTGATTTTATGCTTTTGGAATTTTATGATATTTTTAGATATAATATTTCTTCAAGTGAAAGGTGTTAATTTTTTCACCAAAGTTAAGAGGTAAGTGATGTTTCTGACATCTTCCTTGATTACATAAGGATCTTTCTAGTCTTTTTGGATTTTCCTTTTGTTCTTACATCTTTTGTTACTTATAGCCACATGATTATTTAAGAATGTAGTAATGAATTACTAGCTATTCACTTGAGGCATCATTTGATTAATAGCATTGGGGCAAAAACTTGGTTCTTATTTAAATATACAACACTTGGTATTAGATTTAAAATTATTGTATGCTATGTAAGAGCTTGCTTTATTTATGGTATTTGATTATAAGCACCTAGTTATCTAATTGAAGGTAATGGCCCTAAGACAAAACTTTGAGGCATTAATTGTTGTTCTACTATCACCACCTCTTTATATGTTAGTAGTAAAGATGTAATTGTGGGAGCTCTCCTCACAAACATGGAAGTCAATGGGTCCAAAAATATAAGGTACGTATGAATAGATTGTTAGATTTAGGGCAGACAACTGAGAGGGGGGGTGAATTAGTTGTACAAAACTTTCTTCTAATTAAACACTTAAATCCACTTTGTAATTCAGAAGCATAATTATAAATCAATCATGGAAACATAATGCATTAAATCAAGAGTAAAAACACATTAACACATAGGACACCAAGATTTTGATGTGGAAAACCTAGTTAAGGGAAAAACCACGGTGTGATTAACCCAAGATTGTATTCTCTGTTAGAAGAATAGAAAGAACAAATGGCATATGCCAATTAGGGCTCACTACCCAAGCACACTTCTCACAAGAGGCCCACTACCTACAAGAGACACACTGTCTATAGAATAATAAGTATCACACACTTGAACTAGAGAATAGCATCTTCACCATGCTTGAATCAGTTCCATTTAAGCCCAATACTTCTTCTCTGCCTTTCACTCTCCTCCTCGCTACCACACTCTCATCTCCACAAGACACACTTTGAAATGACTTTACAATTCCTTATTTATACAAGACATCAACTTAGGAATGATCATCTAAGTTAGCAAAATTACAGAGCAAATAAATAAATACACCGTGACTAATTACAAAAGACTTCACACAAATCAACACACTGTCAGCCACACAGATCTGAGACTTCAATCTTCTTCTAGGAACACACCAATCTTCATATAACATCTTCAAGATCATCCACAGGATGTCTAACACATCGACTTAGAAAGAACACCATCATCCAGAAGTTATTCTTCAAATGCAAGCTCAAACCTTAATGCAGATCACCAACTCAAACTAGAAATGATCCAAAAGACCTCCACAAGCTTGCCTGAATCACCAAGAACATCAACACTTCATCTGCTTACTAAAATCCTTCTCTCCTTCATCTGGAACCTCAAGAACATAGTCTGTCATCATTGTCACAAAGGAATAGATGCTTACAGACCTCCAGATCATGAACCAATTGAGTTTTCAATTCACATTGACTTCCTAAACACTCCCTCAAATCCACAGAATAGGATAATGCATTTCTGAATCTCACCGGACCTATCTGTATCACTCTATCACCTCTGAACACCTGCCAAAACCAGTTTTACTTGAGTGGCCACAACTTCTTCAGATCTTCATGCGGACCTCTAAAATCTTTACTGGATCATCTTAAGACACATATCTATAAACCCTTTGATGCGTATCCTCTAATCTTCACCTTAGCTAGGATCTTTAGCTTACTGTCTTCAATGTTCTTCTCTATTCCTGATTAGGACTAATTTTCTCAATATCCTCAGCACACAGCTCATCCAATCCTTATCATCAATGCAACAGGAGTATGTTGACATCAATGATAACACTGGTTAGACCCATACTTGCAACAATCTCCCCCTTTGTCATTGATGGCAACATATGATGTAAAAAAATGTTTTAACCATCAAGACAAGAACTTCTCCTCACTGTCACAACTTCTCTTCCTTTCCTGCTCCCCCTTTGATCAGCAACCACTTGTTTTTCACATGTCTTCTCTCCCCCTTTGACATCAATGGAAAAGGGCACATACTTACAACTCCACTACTTCAGAATCACACCAGCTACTCCCCCTGAGTAGCAGCTCCCTTCATCAATCCAGACCACAAGATATGACTATGATATCCACCGAACTGATGCACATTAGTGCATCCTAGTTCATCACTGGTGGGGTAATAACCCCTAACTTCTCCCTGAGATACTCAAAAGAGTCCTTAGGTAGAGGTTTAGTAAAGATGTCTGCAATCTGATCCTTGGAAGACACAAACTCCAATCTGACTTCATTCTTGTTCACTTGCTCTCTCAAAAAGTGAAACTTGATGGATATATGTTTAGTCTTTGAATGAAACACTGGATTCTTAGATATATTTATTGCACTTGAATTATCACAGAAGATTGTGATAGGTTCCTCATACTCTACTCTGATGTCCCTTAGCATCTGCTTCATCCACAAAACTTGAGTGCAACAGCCTACTGTTGCAATATATTCTGCTTCAGCTATGGATAGAGATATTGCCTCTTGTTTCTTGCTTAGCCAAGAAACCAATCTCTTCCCTAAAAAGAATGCTCCACCACTGGTACTCTTCCAGTCATCCACATCTCCTACCCAATCTGCATCTGTATATGCATGAAGAGAAAAATCATGATCTTGGGATACCACAATCCATACTTAGCTATTCCTTTTAGATATCTAAAAATCCTCTTGATTGCCATGACATGAGATTCTCTAGGATTAGCTTGAAATCTAGCAACAAGACCAACAACATTCATAATGTCAGGTCTAGTTTGAGTGAGATACAACAATCCTCCAATCATTAACTTGTACTTTTTCTAATCAGCCTTAGGAGAGTCATCATCTTTGCTCAATTTACATTTGGTTGCCATGGGAGTACTCATTGGTTTTGAGTCTTCCATCCCAAATTTCTGCAACAATTCTTTCACATATTTGGTTTGAGAAATGAAGATTCCTTTCTTTGTTTGAGTGTGTTGTAGACCCAAGAAGAAATTCATTTCCCCAAGCATGGACATCTCAAATTCACTTTTCATTTGATTTGCAAAGGTTTTACACATACTATCTCTTCCTCCAAAATGATATCATCAACAAATACTTCAACAATCAAGATGTTTTCATGATCAATTTTGAAATACAAATTACTATCAGTAGTACCTTTATTGAAACCAATCTTCAAAAGATGCTTATCCAATCTTTCATACCAGGCTCTTGGGGCTTGCTTGAGTCCATATAGTGCTTTCTTCAACTTGCAGACCATATCACCATGATTAGACAATTGAAATCCATCCGGTTGCTCAATGTATACTTCTTCCAAGTCACCAGTCAGGAAGGTAGACTTGACATCCATCTGATATACTTTGAAATCCTTAAAGGTAGCAAAAGCAAGAAATAATCTAACTACTTCAATTCTTGCCACTGGAGTAAAAGTTTCTTCAAAATCAACTCCTTCTATTTGAGAGTAACCCTTGCAGACCAATCTAGCTTCATTTATGATTACTTTACCAACTTCATCAGTTTGTTCTGAAAGACCCATTTGGTTCCAATCACATTCTTGTTTCTAGGTCTAGGAACAAGATCCCAAGTGTGATTTTTCTCAATTTGCATCAACTCTTCCTCCATTGCTTTAGTCTAGTTTTCATCATTGCAAGCTTCATTCACTGTCTTAGGTTCAATCTTTGAAATCAGACAATACTCTTCTGAATATTGAGCAATCCTCCTTTTTTGTACATCTTTGCTTTTATCACCCATGATCTGATCTTCAGAGTGGTTCAGTCTTACATACCTGAGAATGTTGGGAGTTTCTTGCACCTCTGATTCTTGATTAGGCTCATTAAAACTCATCTCTTCTTCTTGATTTACTAGATCAGTTAGAGTCTGAATTTCAGAGGGGGCTTGGGCTCCTTGAATCAGAACACCATTCTGATCATCTTCATCATATTCATAAAACCTTGAGGGTTTTTCAATTCCTTCATCAACCTTCACATTTGTACTTTCTATAATCTTTCTCAGTCTCATGTTATAACACAAGTATGCTTTGCTTTGAGTAGAGTAACCCAAGAATATTCCTTCATCACTTCTAGCATCAAACTTGCCTAGATCTTGATCTCTATTAACGTAACATTTGCTACCAAAGACTCTAAAATACATCATAGTAGGAGTGATGCCAAACCAAAGTTCATAAGGAGTCTCACCAGTATTGCTTCTGATTTGTACTCGATTGAGAGTATAGTCTACAGTGCTAACAACTTCTCTCCAATAGATCTGAGGAACATTTGCTTCCATCATCATGGTCCTAGATGCTTCCTAGATGGTCTGGTTCTTTCTCTCCACTACTCCATTCTGTTGTGGAGTCCTAGGAGTAGACAACTGTCTCTTTATTCCATGTTTCTCACATAATTCTATGAACACACCAGATGTGAATTCTCCACCTCTATCAGACCTCAGACATTTTAATTTTAATCTGGTTTCATTCTCTACCATAGCCTTGAATATTTTGAATTTCTCAAGAGCTTCTGATTTCTCTTTTAGAAAAGTAACCCACATCATCCGGGAGTAGTCATCAATTAATAACATAAAGTATCTATCACCTTGCACACTTTTGATTCTTGTTAGACCACATAAATCAGTATGAACTAAGTCCAATAATCTGGTAGAAGATGTTGGCAAGAGACACTGTGTGGCTTCATTAGTGTTGTCATTGATGGCAACAAAGTCCATCCCAGACATCTGCAGGACATGGTGTGTCTTTACCGGAAGTCAGATTGAAGAAGTGTTTTGGTTTGGTAAGCAAGAATAGAGTAGACAGCAAGGTCCGACAGTTAGGTCTGGATCTCTCAGAGGAAGTATCTCAGTAAAGTGCAAATTTGGAGAAGTCAAGAGGAGTACCTTGACTGATATATTCCAAGGACTTAGCCTCCGGTGATAGAAGAGTGAATAGATATGAGCACTTGAGTGTTGGGTTCTTGATTGGTAGAGTAGACAGAGGAAGACCTAATCGACAGAGCATCAGACCTAAATTGGGGTGTGATATTGATGGTGATTAAGTTTACTAAGGTATCATTCATGACTGGACGACATGATTGATGACTTCTATAAGCATCTCTTTGATCTGCATTACTTGGTATGAAAAGATTCAGCGGACAGATCAGAGTTTGAGAAAATATTGAGTATTCTAGATGCCGACTAGAAAATGGATGAAATCTTTGGTGCGGATATATATATATATATATATATATACCAGATGGATTTAGATATGAATGTGCATTGTGTGTGGTGTTGTGTGAAGAATAGCAGAAGAGCAATGTGAAGGCAACAAGACAGGTCTGGAATGTAACAGGACAACACCTAAGGAGAGTAAGAATGAAGTGCAGCAGAACAGTATATTGGGCTTAACTGGAACTGAACTTCAGCATGTGTGGATGCTTCTCATCAGTTCAAGTATTTTGTTACCTTCTTTTCTTGTAGATAGTGAGTCTCTTGTAGGCAGTGAGCCTCTTATGAGTAGTGTGCTTAGGCAGTGAGCCCTAATTGGCAAGTGTCATTTTGTACTATCTTATTCTTCTAATAGAGAATACATTCTTGGGTTAATCACCCTGTGGTTTTTCCCCTAACAGGGTTTTCCATGTTAAAATCATTGTGTCATGTGTATTGATGTTATTTCCATTTCATGGTTATGTTTGATTATTTGATTTGATGTTGCATTAATTATTAAGGAAGTTCAGAAAGCTAAAATAATTAAGATAATTGATTCACCACCCCTCTTAGTTATCAACAATTGGTATCAGAGCTAAGTTCCTCCAAACAGAAGCCTAACAACTTGAGGAAGATCTAAAAATTCAAATGGATATGTATGGTATGAGGGAACAACTTCAGTTTGCCCTAGATGATCTTGAACAATCTCATTCTGAAGTCAATGAATTGAAGGAAAGACTTAAACAGGTTGATGATTTCATAAATGAATTAAAAGGGAAACTAAGTATCTCTATGAAAAAGAGAAAGGATCTACTTCAACAATTAGAAAGTCAAGGTGAAACCAATGATACAAATGAAGACCTAAAGGAGAAAACCAAGCTATGTGAAAAGTTATCAAAAGAGGTTATTATGGTAAGACATGAAATGGAATCAGGAGTTATGAAATTCACCCAAGAAGTTGAAGAGAAAAGAAAAACTGAAGATGATCTAAGATAATCTCTCAAGGAAAAATCAGAAGATTGCCATAAAATGGATAGAATAATCAGACATCTGGAATCTGATCTTGAAGATGCTAGAGATAATGAAGAAAAACTTAAGGATCAAATAGACATTCTTAAAAAGGATCTTCAAACAATAAATGAATACAAAGAAAAAATCAAGATAAGCTCTGCTCAACTTGAAGTTCTTCTTGAGAGTCAAAAGAGGGTAGATGAGAAGCATGGCTTGGGATATGAGAAAGGTGAAAGCTCTAGATCTGGTCAAAAAAACTCTGGATCAGGAAATCCAAGTAACAGACCTAGAAGACCTCTGGTAAGGCAACCAAATGCTCAAAGATATCCATCCTTCAATGGATACTACCACAACTGCAATAACTTTGGTCATAAAGCAAATCAGTGCAGAAGAAGAATGAATTAGACTAATTCATCCTTCTTCGGATAGTGTTTCAATTGCAAAAGGTATGGTCACAAATCTCATGAGTGTAGAAATATGCAAATGAACAATTCATTCAATGGTAGATGTTTTGCATGCAATAGAGTGGGACATATGGCTAATTAGTGTAGTTCAAGAGGATATCAGTCAAATATGCAAAGAAATGTTGCTTTCTATAATTGCAATAGATCCGGTCATATTGACAAATTTTGCAGAAGTAAGAATCAAGACAAAAGGGGTCTGGAATAGCATAATCATAACCAAGACAAAGGAAAAGGAAAAGTGAACGTGGATGAAATTCAAAGGGAGATGAATAAGATTTGGGTGAAGAGAAGCACAAAGAATGATGGGGATGGATCCACACTAGAATCTGGTGCTGATAATCCTTCCAGAAATTGAATAGATGAGCTCTGGCTCAGGGGGAGTCACTAAGAAAAACCAATTCCCCCAGCCAGTCATGTGGTGCCTGAAATTGGCACATGGGAAGTTGCGGATTAAAGGGTTCTTAGAGAAATATCTAAAGTAGGTTTGGTAAAGATATGAAAGATCTGCAAGAAGATCTAAAGAGTCTAATCTACCAAGATTGATCTGGTTTAATAGTCATCTGGTAAAAATAGGATTCTCACAGTTAGATCCGGCTTGATTAAAAAATTATGGAATCTTGATCTGCGGATAGATCTAATGATTAGGGAAAGGAAGATAGATTGTCACTATTCACCAAAGAATAACTCTAAGTGTATCTTAGTGATCTAGAAAAGATCTGTCTCAGAATAAGAAGAACAAGGCAACCAGAATGACTTAAGTTGTGCATTTATTGTAGTATGGAATTAGGGCTTTCCTAGAAATAAAAGGGTTCATTTGTTCATCATTTGCAAATTTGCATTCAAGAAGAAAAGAAAAGGAGCTCTGCAATAAATTGGTTCAAATTTCTCAAAGATCAACTGTTGAAGTCGATTCATCTAGCAAATTAATCTGGCTCATTCAGTGAACCCTAGAAGCATAAAAGGTATTTTCTGTTGTTGAATATCTCTCTAAAAATCTCTTAAAGATGGCTACTCCAAATGTTGTAAAGATTTCTGATAGGCCTCATCCTAAATTTAAGAAACATCTCTACAAATCATTAGAAGTGGATCCCTTAGGCACATTTTCCAGCATTCTGCATGGCATTTTGCATGTTGAAGATGTTAGGGCATATATTCATGCAAACATTAAGGAATTCAGAGACTCCAAACTAATGGATATTTACCACAAGGAACTATTAGATGACTCATTTGATGTCAAACCCCAATACAAGGTCATCAGGAGTAAACATTTCAGTTAGTGCATTCATTTCCCCTATTTTTCTGAAGATGAATGGGTCCGGTATATCTTGAGTAGAATTTATGACAACTTCATGTGGTTGAACAGGCTGTTTAAGATCACTAAGGATGCCACTAGGGCAGTAATTGGATTACATTCAACTGGTAGGCTACCTACTCTAAAATCAATCAAAAACCAAACTGTGAGTGAGGCTACCGGATCTAAATTTGATAAAAGAGAAATGACGGTTGAGGATATCTCAGATTCGGACATCAAGTTTGCCTCCATGATTATTGGATACAAGATATATCACTCCAGCAGAGAGAATTCTATATCCGGAACAACAATCTACACTACCTATGAAATGTTGAGAAAGAATGCAGATTATGATCTTTGTGAACTTCTTCTAAGCCAATTGATGGAAAACCTACAAAAGATCAAGAAGGACAAGAAAAACTCTTTCAAGTATGGTGGGATGATACTGTGTTTATTCTTCTACTTTATGAATGAGCTGCCTGGATCTAGTGGTTGGGTATGTGGTGCAGGAGCACCCCTGCAAAACAGAACATAAGTCTATTTTTAGTATGTTGACTTCATGATGTAATAAGGTCCATTGGATCAATGCGTATGTTTTAGATCGATCTAGGAGGATGTGCAAGTAGTTAGAAGTTTGTTATACCAGTTGTCTTAGCTGTCTTCTCCCAGCCGCTTGGAAGTCTCCCAGCCACTGGGAATCAAGTTGGTAGTACTCGCAAAGGATTACTATTTATGCCCTAGATCAGTTGGTTTTAGGGAGAGGAGATACAGTTGATAGTTCAGTGAGATATTGTGTTTTTGAAGATTGAATAGAGTACTGTAACACAGTGGGATTGTGAGATCTGCATGCAATTCTAATTTGAAAGTAAGAGATCACATTGGTTTCATTTGTCTAGTTTACAAGCTATCTGTGTATTAATTTCTTTTGGTTACATGCAAATGGATTCACCCAACCATTCCACCGGTTGATTCTCTGAATCGGTGGAATGGACATGTACAGTACTTTAGTTTTCTTTTCTATTTTCATGTTCATGCATTTCATGTTCGTGGGATCAATTGTTAGCATGCTGTGAATGATCCTAGCATCTTCATGTGCTAGGGTTTAGGAGGATAAATTTTCTAAGTTTGAATTGCTAAGGAGATGATCCAGCCCGATCATCATGCTTTCTATGTGACATTGTGAAGTTCTGAGAGTTTTGTCAAAAATATGCACTTGACTGATAGACAGCATTCGCATGTGACATTACAGACTATGTATATTGCATCCGCATCTATGTGCTTATCGCTATCCAGATCGGGTCTTGAAACTTAGGGAAAATGCCTATTTTGAAGGCATCAGGATAAAATAGTTTAGATATATATTTCCTGTATATATTATCTTCAGGATCATCATTTTGTGTGTATCCATCATCTACATATCATTGTTGTAAGTTGGAGCATACACACAAGCGAAGGTACAATCAAATGGGTCAACGGCGAGTCAAAGTCACATTTGCCAAAGAAAGGAGGAGGATCATCTTTTGTTTGAACATCAGGTAGCCAAGGATCACATAGACCATCATCAAGATATTAGAGTATAACCCAACAATTTATATCATGCTGTAGAGTATATAAATGAGTCTTATATCTGGGTGACGTAGACATCAGTGCATGTGATGTCATCATCATTAGGACATTCCCAAATATCACTCGATAAAAGTTTATCCTGCCAACGACAAGTGTTTTGGCATAGGCGTAGGATATCGGGGTGACATAAGCATCAAAAGAGAGGTGCATGAGGTTATCATCATCAGGATATATGGGAGGAACCTGATATTTTATATCCTGTTGATAAAAGGTGCAGATGATGCCGAACATCATGATGCTGCAGATAGAGTTTGGCGATAAGGTGAATAGTGATCGTCAGGAGGATAATTGTGTTCGCCGAATATGATAATGCTGCTGATAGGCGAAAGGTTGAAGGTTTGTATGTAGGAGGATATCAGTCGGCAGAGAAAATATGATGATGCTGATAGGTTTTAGGTTTGGGTACATGATTAGTAATGCATAGACATACATGCTATATGTCAGGATTTTAGTGTGGGTTTAATGGGTTTTTCACCCTGTTTGTAAGCTTTTGCTGGATGCTTTGCATCAGTATGGTAGAATGATAAACCTATTGCAATTCAAATCAGAGATTACTTACATGGGTTTGGTGATGCCAAAGCACAAAACACAGCACTGTGGGGTTACTTCAAAAACTTCCAAAGCATGATGTAGGCTAGAGAAAGAATTCCTCAATCCTTAGTTGAAAAATACAATAATACAATGTGCTTTATGGTAGATACTGATCAATGTCTGATGGAGGCAGTAGAACCAAGAATAGTATGGATCATGCCAATGGGGTATGAAGTGGATGAGATTATTGTAGAGCTGCATGTTCAACACATGCTAAGTCAGCCCAAGGATCCCAAGGCAAAAAGGTTTGGAACCTTTGAAGAGCTGAGTGTGAAGATTCATGTGGAGCTAAGGCAACCAGAGATGAAGAGAAAAGTGAGAAAAGAAGTAGAGAATGTTGCCAAAAGATATGGAATCTCAAAAGAGGCACTTGATGCAAATAGGGATAAGATGGAAAGGGCAGAAAAACAAAAGGAAAAGGAAGAAAAAGAAAGTGCTCTGATACAAGTCCCCTCCTGGACTAGATCCTCTAAGAGCTCTGTATCCACCACTACAAAGAGCTCAAAGGCATCAAAACTAGAAGCAAAATCATCCGGTAAAGGTGAAAAGAGAACAAAGACAAAGGCAACAAGGTCTTACATTAGTCAGAAGGATGATGAAGAGATAGAATCTGATGAAGAGATCAAGAAGATGAAGCAGAAGAAGAAAGTATCCAGTGAAACCAAGGAGGCAGAGGCAGAAGATTTTGTTGAAAGGCCCACTCTATCATTAGATGATGTAGTTAAAGTAGTTACTATGGATAGAAACCTGCAACCAATAACAAAATTCTATGATGCATATAATGATGCAGATAGAAAGATCTTGGAGGAAGCCATAGTCAAGTACTTGAACATATACAATAAAGCATTTATTGAAATAATTTCTCTAATTCCTAAAAGTTTAGAGAAGGAACTTGAAATGAGAAAAGAAAATGCCAAGGCTAAGGACTTAGAGATTAGAGAATAGATAGCTATTCAACTCTATCCCTTAATTACTCCAAAACAAATGGATATGATCTTCAAAGATTGCAAAGATGAGTTCCAGAGTAAGGCTAGAATGAATCAGCTCATGCTTGGAGAAACTGATAAAGTGGCAAGAGAAACAGAAGAAATCCTCTGAAATGCCTATAAAAGATTCAATATTCCTGTTGTAGAGGATTTAGGTGATGATCCCTCGGGAATGGATAACAAAGAAGAATCTATGGAGACTATAGCAGAAGAGGTAAAGTAGAATCCTTTGCTCCGGAAGAGGAAGTCCATGAACAAGCAAACATCTCTCATCCAGTTTCCCCTGTAGACTCCGAATCTAAAGAAAAAGAAAGAGTAGAAGAGAAGATCAGTCAAGAAGTAGAGGAGAAGGAAAAAGAAGATGACAGTAGTAAGGCTATAGAAGGAGAGAAAACTCCAACAGAGAAGGCCACAGATGATAGAGGTAAGGGTGCAGAAGGGGAGAAAACTTTGTCTTCGGCAAGAGACACATCAAAGGCAGTTGAAGAATTCTTAACCAAAGAGATGATGGAATTTGATGAACCATAACTTCTTCAAGGACCATTCAATTTTGACTCGCTCTCCTCGGTTCAAACCATGAAGCTAGCATCCTTTACTTCAGCAAAGGCAAAATAAAAGCTTTTGAAGTCTCACATGGAAGAATGCAAGCTTATAGAAATTGCATCCGGTGTATTGGAGAAGATCTTGCCATCTTTTCAGAAGGATCCCTCAGCCTCTTCATCCAGTAATCTCAAATCTCTAGTTAATAGTGTTAGCACACATTTTGATTCCCTAGAAAAGTCAACAGAAGATAAGGTCCGAAAGGAGTTTTTGGTAAAAAGATTATCAGAGGTACAAGGGTTAATATCAAATGATAGGAGAGTTATGGATATCGGAATAAAGAATATAAAAAATGCTCTCAAAGATGGGGGAGATATATATAAATTTTGTTTATCCTGGCCTAAAGTGACCAAGGACATGGAGAAGAAAGTAAAAGAGCAAGAGGATAAACTGTTAAGTTTATCTCAAAGTTTTGATCCTCTATTCTCCTCCATAGTAAATCAAGAGTGTTAGACTATTGCAGTCATAAATGAAATAAAGACACTTGAGAAGGAGAAGAAAAATAGAATAAACAGGTTGAGTGAACTTAGAGGGATCATTATCCCTAAGTTAGAGGCCATGCATGAAGCCCTAACTAATGCTTAGGCCACAACCCGGACCAGTGATTTGACAGATCTCAAGAAGGTAGAAGCTTTTGCATTCCTGTTGAGTGGTCACATCTCAATTTTGGACAGGATGAAGCTGAGTTGGGCAACAAAACTTGTACAATTGAAAAACACTTTTGCAGATATACTAAAGTATATGTAAAGTATAACTAGATAATATACTTATGTGATTAAGTATAGATTGAGTTTTGCAAATTTTGGTGTGCGGACCCCACCCTTTGCCATTAATGTCAAAGGAGGAGTGAGGAGTAGTGAAAAATGAGGAATTCAACTAAGGGGGAGCTCTGGAAAATGTTCATAAGAATAGAGCATTATCTAAGGGGGAGTATAGTGTGACACTTAGTCATTTTTCACTAAGTGTTGCCATCAATGCCAAAGGGGGAGATTGTTTGCAAGAGACACTGTGTGGCTTCATTAGTGTTGTCATTGATGGCAACAAAGTCCATCCCACACATCCACAGGACATGGCGTGTCTTTACCAGAAGTCAGATTGAAGAAGTGTTGTGGTTCGGTAAGCAAGAATAGAGCAGACAACAAGGTCTAATAGTCAGGTCTGGATCTGTCAGAGGAAGTATCTCAGTAAAGTGCAGATTTGGGGAAGTCAAGAGGAGTACCTTGAATGATATATTCCAAGGACTTAGCCTTCAGTGACAGAAGAGTGAACAGATATGAGCACTTGAGTGTTGGGTTCCTAATTGGTAGAGTAGACAGAGGAAGACCTAACTGGCAGAGCCTCAGACCTAAATCCGGGTGTGATATTGATGGTGATTAAGTTTCCTAAGGTATCATTCATGATTGATCAACATGATTGATGACTTCTATAAGCATCTCTTTGATCCGCATTACTTGGTATGAAAAGATTTAGCCGACAGATCAGAGTTTGGGAAAATATTGAGTATTCTAGATGCCGACTAGAAAGTGGATGAAATCTTTGGTGTGGATATATATATACCGTATTGATTTAGATATGAATGTGCATTGTGTGTGGTGTTGTGTGAAGAATAGCAGAAGAGCAGTGCGAAGGTAGTAAGACAGGTCTGGAATGTAACAAGACAACAACACCTAAGGAGAGTAAGAATGAAGTGCAGCAGATTAGTATATTGGGCTTAATCAGAACTGAACTTCAGCATGTGTGGATGCTTCTCATCAGTTCAAGTATTTTTTTACCTTCTTTTCTTGTAGACAGTGAGTCTCTTGTAGGCAGTGAGCCTCTTGTGAGCAGTGTGCTTGGGCAGTGAGCCCTAATTGGCAAGTGCCATTTTGTACTATCTTATTCTTCTAACAAAGAATATATTCTTGGGTTAATCACCCTGTGGTTTTTCCCCTAACAGGGTTTTCCACATCAAAATCATTATGTCATGTGTATTGATGTTATTTCCATTTCATGGTTATGTTTGATTATTTGATTTGATGTTGCATTAATTATTAAGGAAGTTTAGAAAGATGAAATAATTAAGATAACTGATTCACCCCCCCTCTCAGTTATCAATAGAAGATTATTCCTTGCTTTTGAATGAGACTCTGCTTTGTTTCCCCAACTAACATTCTTTGCACAAACTATTTGTAGGTTTCACTAGTTTTGGAAGATCTCTTACAGCCTGAGTATTGCTTATCTTGATGATATTATCAAAATTCACATGACACATCCTCCTATGCCATAACCAACTCTGATCAATTTGCAACTTTTACCAGTACCAACTAAATGGAAGATGTTACCTTTTGTTTGAGTACTGGATGCAATCTTTGTTCCAGAACTTTCAAAAATCTTGTATTTTCCATTCTTGAATCTGAGATCATAGCCTTTGTCCACCAACTGTCCAACACTGAGAAGATTGTGCTTCAGACCTTCAACATATAGTACATTATTGATTTTGTTCTTTCCATCAAAAGTAATGGTTCCTCTTCCTCTGATTCTGCTAGCAGAATTATCATTAAACTTTACCACTCCTCCTTCATACCTTTCTAAATCTATGAACTTATTTTTGTCACCTGTCATATGGTGAGAGCATCCACTGTTAATGACCCAATCATCCTTTTCTTCAACTTGGGCAGCTAGAGCTCTTTCCACAGTTTTATGATTGATAGATACCGAGGACATTGGATCTTCTTCCTTAATGGAAATGAACACCCAGTCACTTCCAGATTTGTTTCCTGTCTTTGATTCATCATCTGTTACTCCTTCATTATCATCATCTTCATGAACATAGTAACAATTCTTTTGGAACCTTGATCTGTTAGGATTTGGCCTTGAAAATCTTTCCGGACACCTTGAGGCAAAATGACTAATCTTATTGCAGTTAAAACACTTAAAAGGCAATTTCCTTTCATACTTACCGGATCCTCTTGGTAGTCTTTTTGCAATAAGGGCTTCAAGTTGAGCAGGTTCTACTTCTTCTTCTTCCAGGTCTTTTCTTGCTTTTTCATACCATGATAGTTTCCTTGAAGCGTTCTCTCCCAGATCAAACCTTTGTTTACCTTTTATAGAGCCACTGGATTTGAATGCATATTCAGTCTTGGGGGGACATCTCCAAACTTGGTCAATTCAAATGTAGCCAATTTACCAACCAATTGATCTCTTGTGACACTTGAATGGGCTTTGAATTCTTCAATGGCAGCGACCTTGTATTTATAAGAGGTAGGAAGGGATCTGAGAACTTTGCCAACAATCTCATCTTTATCCAAGACTCCACTAGCACATCTAATGCTAAAAACAAGCTTATTTACTCTTGGCATAAAAGTAGTGATATTTTCATCTTCTCTCATCTTCAGATTTTCAAATTTCCCTTTCAGATTCTATAGCCTTGCACATTTAAAATACTTATCTCCTTCATGCAGAAGTTCTCGTTTTTCCAAAATCTCAAAAGTAGTTTGTAGGTCAACAACATTTGTAATCTTTGAATCAGACAAGGCACTTAGAAGGGCTTCTTTAGTTCACAGATTGTTTTCAACATCTGTGATTTTGCTTGCAGATTTTAGGCCATTCTGTGGAGGCATATAATTTGTTGTAGCCATGGTCCAGTACTGCATTCCCATACATTGCAAGTGACATTATATGTGACTTTTCCAAAGATTAAAATTGGTTCCATCAAACTTCAAACTATCCTTCTTGTAGGACGACATCCTAGATCTCCTCAAGCAGTTAAGCTCTTTTAGAGGAACTTAGCTCTGATACCAATTGTTAGATTTAGGGCAGACAACTAAGAGGGGGGGTGAATTAGTTATACAAAATTTTCTTCCAATTAAACACTTAAATCCACATTGTAATTCAGCAGCATAATTATAAATCAATCATAGATACATAATGCATTAAATCAAGAGCAGAAACACATTAACACACAGGACACAAAGATTTTGACATGGAAATCCCGATTAAGGGAAAAACCATGGGGTGATTAACCCAAGATTGTATTCTCTGTTAGAAGAATAGAAAGAACAAATGGCACATGCAAATTAGGGCTCACTGCCTGAGCACACTGCTCACAAGAGGCCCACTGCCTACAAGAGACACATTGTCTATAGAATAATACATATCACATACTTGAACTAGAGAATAGCATCTTCACCATGCTTGAATCAATTCCATTTAAGCCCAATACTTCTGCTCTACCTTTTGCTCTCTTCCTTGCTACCACACTCTCATCTCCACAAGATACACTTTGAAATGACTTTACAATTCCTTATTTATACAAGACATTGACTTAGGAATAATCATCTAGGTCAGCAAACATTACAGAGCAAATACATAAATACACCATGACTAATTACAAAAGACTTCACGTGGATCAACACATTGTCAGCCACATAGATCAGAGCACTTCAATCTTCTTCTAAGAACACACCAGTCTTCTTATAACATCTTTAAGATCATCTGCAGGATGTATAACACATCTGGTCGGCTAGACTTAGGAAGAACACCATCATCCAGAAGTTATTCTTCAAATGTGAGCTCAAACTTTAATGTGGATCACCAACTCAAACTAGAAATGATCCAAAAGACCTCCACAAGCTTGCCTGAATCACCAAGAACATCCACACTTCATCTTCTTACTAAAATCCTTCTCTCCTTCATCCAGAACCTCAAGAACATAGTCTGTCATCACTGTCACAAAGGAATAGATGCTTGTGGACCTCCAGATCATGAACCAATTGAGTTGTCAATTCACATTGACTTCCTAAACACTCCCTCAAATCTATAGAATAGGATAATGCATTTCTGAATCTCACTGGACCTATCTGTATCACTCTATCACCTCTAAACACCTGCTAGAACCAGTTTTACTTGAGCAGCCACAACTTCTTCAGATCTTCATGTGGACCTCTGAAATCTTTACTAGATCATCTTAAGACACATCTACAAACCCTTTGATGCGCATCCTCTGATCTTCACCTTAGCTAGGATCTTTAGCTTACTATCTTCACTACTCTTCTCTATTCCTAATTAGGACTAATTTTCTCAATATCCTCAGCACAAAGCTCATCCAATCCTTATCATCAATGCAACAGGAGTATGTTGACATCAATGACAACACCGGTTAGACCCATACTTGCAACATAGCTATTGTCATTTTTGGTGTATATGGTGCTACTAATCTAGTTTATAACTTATGGAACTGAGTGTTGAAAAGTATCATATGTTCACTAGTGTAATGATGGAAATTACATACTTTGTAATTTTCACACCATGTTTTGCACTCACTTTGGTGTTCACTTCTCTAGCATGTTTTAGGGTGCACTAAGCCTTTGGCCCTAGCCCTTTCCATCACTAGATTGCTAATTGCTACATCACATCCTAATACTTATTTCTCACCTAGAACTAATTGTAATGCCCTAGGTTTTCACCCAAAGCATTATCCAAACAAACACCAAACCAACAAATATTTCGTGTTTGCAAGTGCAACATTTACATGTCGCATTGCACTCATGGATACACAAGGTGTCACAACAAGCACAAAAATACCTAGAATGACATCATCATTGCACTAAGAAAGGTGTCACATGTGGAAGCCTTCACCCATCATGTGACAACTCACCACGATGACCAAGAAAGGTGGAGCTCACTCCATGACGAGGATTAGATACATATCCACAAACTTGCTTCCTCATGAACACATGGAATAGGATGAGGGTGACATCCACCTTAGTCAATTCCATGACTACACAAGACATCCAAAACACAAGGGTAACGCTCACCCATGGGATGGTCCAACTAGGAGGTACGATTCCTCAACCAACTGGAATAGTCACTAGTTGAGATTGTGCAAAGGCATGCTTCCCAAATAAAGAGGGAATGATCCAAGAATGCATATCACATCATAGAAATGACACCATGGATACACTTAGGTGGTCAAATGAGCACCTTATGACAACAAACTTCACAAAAGGATTGAATAGGCAAAACATAACTTCTTGGCAAAGTACTGAGGCCCAAGGAGGAAGCCTTTGCCTATGACACTAGCGCCCAACACTTGGGTCCTGGGACACTAGTGCCCAACACTTGGGTCTTCTAGAACCCATGTACAAAAAGTGCAAAATTTACCAAAAAGGCCCATAATTCAACCAAAACACCTACAATGCCTAAAAACATTAATCAACATCAAAGAGGATTCATTTTAACCAAAAACATTAAGGTGTTGAACCAAAATGTCCACATGCCAAAAATAACAAAAGTGATACAAAAGTCTACTCAGGTTCGATACCAATGTCGACACATGCCAAAAGCAAAGATAGGATCCTCAACACCTATGAGGGATGAATATGATCCAACACAAACATATCTATAAACATCAAATAACTAAGTCTAAAAATTTTAACATAGCAAGATTCTAACATGTAACATCTATCAAAACATGTCAATGTCCTCACAAACCAAGGTGTGGAAAAATACAAGACAATATCCAATAATTACAATATTCTAAGGGCTTCATCCTAAACATAGATGAATCATAACCAACATCATAAATCAACTCATAGCATTAATTACATCTTAATACAAGGGTCTTAAAATACCTACATTACAAAGGTTACAATAATCAATAATGATAATATACAAGTGCATAAACCACCCAAAAACCAACATGCTCTCTAAGGTGAAACAAGACACAAAGCACAATATATTCAACCTGCAAGAAGATAAGGGAACCATCCAACACCTAAAGATCATCATGAAGGACTAATGGGGAAATGTTGCTCGCCTCCCAACCATATTGCCATCGTCGAGTGCAATAGCTGTCTACGCAATTCTAGGCAACCCTCGAGCTACAGAGAAGATGATCATGGAAAACCTGCTAGAATCATCTCACTCAATCTAGGGTATACATAGAAACATATGGCATACATGCCAATCAATGCACACAAAACACATGGCACAACTACCAATACAATGCATATAAACAACACATGGTACAACTACCATCCAAATGCATTTAAGTAACATATGGAACACTTGCCAAAGCATAGTAGAATGACATCCCAACATTCAAGCATAAGGGAAATAATCACACCTTCAATGCACACCAAACGAGGCATAAATTATAGTCCATCATTGACACATGCAAGCTTGAATCAGACATCACAATGCACATGCAATCACATGGTAAACATCACATGTCAAGTCAAAATCTGATGGTGGAAGAAGGAAGAGAGACCTTGGTAGTTAGGACAATGAGTGTCAAATGAGAGCAATACTCAACTCACGACAGAACATGAAGGCATAACCTCCTCATAGAAACTAGACAATACACCAAATATTTCTCTTTACACCCAAACCTAAGCAAGCTAGATACTTCACAAGGACATGTAGTTTGGTGAAGATGATCTCATTATTAAATTTTATTAGCAAATGTGTTTAAATGTTATTCTTGATTTAAAACTTCCATTTGCTAATTCCAATGACCTATTTAGGCCATGGTGCATGATGGAAGCCACTCCTTTCCTACCCCTAGACTACTTCCTAAACACCCATAGCACCAATTTAACCAATTAGGCATGGCATAGTTTATGAGGTGACAAAGTCACAATTTTAACAAAAACACAACATATTCTCAAAATATGCAAAACATCATTTTCCATGAGAGACTACTCATCCCACATTAAAATTAATAAAATAAAGGTTTAAAATTGGAATTTCATTTTTTTTTTAATTACATGAAAAACCATAAAAACCCAAATTCACCATTGTTGTAAGCTTGGCTACCTTGAGTCATTTTCTAACTCTCATGTTTCAAACTCAATTGAAAATTTGGCAACTACCCATTGTAGCATAAATTCACAATATTCCAAATATGCAATAAAAACAAGGTGGGTAATCCTAGATAAAATTTGCCATAACCCTGTCTATTTTTGCATGTTTCCAAACAAGAACATAAAGAAAAATTACATAAAACAACCATAAATTCATATCTAATTTTTCCTTGCCTAGTCAAGATGCCATAGCAATCCACTAAATGTGGCATGGCAATGAAGAAAACATACAAATTTAAAACAAAGCAAAGGTTCATGAATCATACCTTTCCTACAAGAAATCCAAGGAGGAGAAGAGGGTTTTGAAAGCAATCTTTGATCACACACAAGCATCCACAATTCAAATCCACTCCACTTCAACCAAGAAATCCAATCAATCCAACCTATCTTTCATTCATGGAGAAAATCCTTCTTTCCAACAAGAGAGAGTTTGAGAGGAGAGAGCAAATGGAGAGGAAAATGAATGAAATAAAATAACTCATTTTTCCCTTTTAACACCCAAAAGCCCTAATTTAAAATAGAATATAAAATTCACTTATAATCTTTTTCTTTCAATCAATAATGAAACAAGATATATTCATTTAATACACCATATAAAAATATATCTAATTCATTTCATTTTACTAACCTAAAAAAATTAATAAAATACCTAGGAACATTAAAATTGATTTAACAATATTTCAACTTCCAAATACCTTTCAAGAAACACATTTAGTAATAGAAAATTAGCTAATGAACTTATTGCAACTATTCCAAATAGGTAATTGCCTTTTAATTCAATCTCATTCCGAAAAAACTAAACATACCATATCAGGAATTCTATTTTTCAATTTAATGCAATTCTACCTGTTTGACTGAAAAATATTAAATTTAAGAAATAATTTGAAATCATTTAAATTTATTCCTCTAGCATAATATAATGCAATAGATATTTTCACTAAGATAATTAATCATTTAAATAATATGAAAACATGAAAAACACAGTTTTTGAGATCATTTAAAATAAAGTGCAAAATGCTAAGGAAACACACATAATTGACTTCAAGCACACATTATGGGTTTCCACAACACAAGGATAAGGGTGAGATGGCTTAGCATCCCATGTCAACCTTATCCATATTTCCCACATTAGTTAACACCTATAATTACCTGCACACTCAAGTCAACCATCAGGTGTTCCTGAGCTCCACATATAATAGCTGAAGCAACATAATCCACTCCAAAGTGGTATAATCACACATGATATAAAATAATCACATCCACTATAATCATCAATGACTAGTATGATCCAGGAACATGATGCATAAATGGTGTGATGGGTGAAAATGTGGATTAATTAAATCAATAAACAAACCTAATACACTAATGAAATCTGAAGATAAAAGATATATTTAAAGTAAAACAGAGAAGATACTTACACCTTTTACCTTGCGTCTTCCATTATTTGCCTATCTGTTCTTGATCTTGATAAATATGAAGCCCTTAGAAGCGTATGCTCTCTTTCTTTTTGAAGATGACAAAGATAAAATGGCTATGATATTTGTGTGATTAAAGGTAAGCTTCAACACACTATTGATGGAGGCTATGAAGTGCTATGTGAGATGGGGTGCCAAAGGCACGCTTGTGTTTCTGCAGCATAAGTTTGCTTAATGATGGATCCTGAAATGAAGAGGAGAAGGTTGTATTTATAGAGTTGGGTGAGGGAAGATCAATGGTTGAGAAGAAAAGAGAAGATCAACGGAGGAGGATTGTTGAGGAATGTGCAACAAATGGAAGAAAGACATGTGTCATTTGAAAAGTAGCTTTGTTGAGTTAAAAGCTTTCTTGATGATGATGAGTTTTCATTTCCTTTAAATTAGAATTTATTTTTCTAATTTAAGAGAAAGTTTTCTTTAAAGATGCTTTAAAATTGATTTTGCTTTTGTATGACAAGATGAATGTATTTTTAGAAGATAAGAAAGATTTTTGAGAAGATAAGGAAGCATAATTAAATAAATGAATTTATTTAATTATTTTGTAGATAACTAAGAGGAATAAATAAAATATAGGAATATATTTTATTTTGTGGAGATTTTAGATTTTTTTAAATAAAATTGCATTTTATTTAAATTAGGAAGAATAAAAGATTTTAATTAAATAATTGAAATTATTTAATTATTTAGAAGAATGAAGTTGATGTAGGTGAATTTAATTAATTAAATAAATGTAATTTATTTAATTAAATGAGAGAATAAATCAAATAAATAAATAAATGTATTTATTTATTGATAGAGGACTATGAAGATGAAATAAATATTTAAAATATTTATTTAAGTAGAGTCATGTCAATTTTAGGTGTATACATTTTGCCCCTCTTTGATGCAATGTGTTTTATCATGTTGTTTCAAAGAATAAGAATTTTCGACAGTGATACATGCCCTAGTTTGCCCCTGGTACAAGTTTAACGACAAGATGCCCCCTCGGGAGATTGGACGGGAAGACAGTAGAAAGGCGTGGGATGGACAATCTCACGAAGAAAGTGAAAAGCAGGTTAGGATGGCGAAAAATGAGATATGGTTTGGAGAAACAGACATGGGAAGTAGTTGCAGTTGTCATACAGTCTGATATGGTTCACTTGCTATAAATAGGAGTTGGGTCCACAAGTTCTATTCATTTATATGCTTGTCCTTAGTTGATTGGCCTCTTGAGAGCTTAGGAGAGCATGGAAGCCAGAGAGATGGATATTCCACACGAGGAGCACCGGTTCGAGCGAGTCTGATGGTTTAATTAGTTAGCGGAGGCAGGACCCCCGGTATGTAGTTCGTCAAAACTCGCAAAAAGTCATTTAGTAGGCTCATTAATGGCTAGGAAAAAAATACTAGGATAGATGCGCCGAACCTTCATTCGGCACATATGCACTCCGAAGTGGCGCATATGTCGTTATGTGGCACATTTGAGATATACTTCGACGCATCTGATAGTTTGGCGCATACAAGCATGGAATTGGCGCATTTGATGGGAAACATAGCATACATGTCAAAGGGCGGTGCATTCATGGTGAAGAGGTGGATGTGATATGGATCGGTGCATTTGCCACCTGGATCGGTGCATTTGCACTAGGAAAATCAGTCGACTTAATGAAATTAACCCAATTGGCATCTTGATTGATGCATCAATTGATTAGCAATCTCTGAGATTGCTAAGAATCTAGTTGAGAGATGATATGTTGTTTTGATTAATTTGATATGTTAAGTCAATGATAGGATAGTTTGATTGCTTTGAGTAGGTTTTCTTGGATATGGATTTCTTTAACGTTATGCGTTGCTTGGTTGTAGGAGGATATTCGGGATGTCCTTATGTCACGAGAGCAGTTCCTGTTGCCTTTATTTCAGAGATACATGTTGACTGAGATAGATCGTGAGGTGCTAGGTGCTATGGGTCTGCATTATGTTTGCTTCATGCCTAAGGTTCGTGCGAACTAGGCTATGTTGACTGCAGTGGTGGAGCGATTCCACAGTGAGGACAACACATTCCATCTGCTGACGGGGGAGATGTCAATTACCCTTGAGGACGTGTACCAGATTCTACACCTCCTGATTTAGGGAGATCTAGTTGAGTGCGAGTCACAGTGGGACGTTGGCTTAGAGGAGTGCAGATGCGTGTTCGATGAACCTGAGTTGGTGGAGTAGGTGATTTTGTGGCAGGACATACATGACTGCTATGACTACTTCCCGGGTATAGTGGCAGGATTGATCGGTGGCGTAGTATACCCTGATAGGAGGTCACGCGGCTTTCTGATTGACTGTGGGAGGGTGTTAGAGAGCATGATCACAGATGGTACTAGGTATGCATGGGGTGTGTGTCTACTTGCACACTTGTACAGAGATATGCACCAGGTGGTGTACCATAGAGGATCCAGTTTGTCAGTAGGTGTGTCACTCTTGTAGTTTTGGTTATGGGAGCATATAGCTATCACACGGTCGATATGCTTATTTCATAGGCAGAGGGGTGAGCCCTACAGTTACAGCTACGCAGGTGTGATTTCCTAGCACAGGCTGGGGAAGCTAGAGTATTGGAGACATGCGTTTGATGCTTAGATCTAGTTATCTGGCGCCCATACCTAGATTACGAGGTATGGGATAATGAGGCAGATGAGCTTCCTTACTGCTTTTAGATTCAATGGCTGATTGGGAGGACTAGGCACATACTAGAGAGGGAGATTGTGAGTCGAGTGCAGAGATAGTTTGGCAGAGTATAGGGCAGACCACAGGGATAGGTACGTTTTGGTAGGACTCATGCAGAGAGGTATAGATGGGGTCCTGTGGCATCCTACGAGGAGGTGTTGGCTGACTTCCAGCAGATTCCATATGCAGCGTGGCCCATGAGGAGGGATATAGTGGATGCTGGCATGATGCTAGACTATGAGGAGTGGTTCTCTGCTCATCCCTTTCCTAGATACTCAGGACCGGGAGAGTTGGCTCCTCGTATCGACGAGGAGGATTTAGATGATGAGGGTGCAGCTAGTAGGAGGAGGGGAGGATGGAGGAGGAGGATAGGAGATCAGGGGATGATGGAGGAGAGGGAGGAGGGGGTGGCAGACCAAGACAAAGTAGGAGGAAGTCTGGGGAGGGGCCTTCAGGTCAGCTGGCAGTTGTGCAGCCACAGGTTGTAGGACAGGTGCAGGCACAAGTTCCAGCACAGCAGGTGGGACAACATAGGTAGATGTCACCACCTCAGTAGGTGGCACAACAACAGGTACAGGGGCAGGTGCTAGCACATTAGGCTCCACAGCCTAATTTATAGCAGCAGGCTATGATATCATTATAGACACATGTTAGACATCTGAGGGCCCATTTGAGAGCAGCGGAGTCCCGCAGAGATGCAGATGCGGGATGGATATCAGAGTTATCTAGAGAGAGAGATGCAACCTTAGCTAGCATGCGGGTGATGAGAGCAGAGAGAGATGCAACCATGATGGCAATGGGCACAGATGGGACATCCACCTTCTTGGTTTCATAGGTACTGTAGGCATAGACGTAGCTGGCACATGTACAGAGTGAGCTTGGCCAAGCGTAGGCTCAGGTGCAGTATTACAGAGGGTTATACCACAGGGCAGTGGTAGCGGATCAGTGGGTGCCCAGTTTTAGAACCCAGTCTGCGGCATCCTAGCGGGCAGGTGGGTCTCGGTCTATAGGATCAGTGAGGGGTCCGCAGTAGTTAGAGGGAGATAGAGGAGAGGGCATCACAGGGAGCAGTGCTCTGCGGTGGCAGGGCTAGTTAGATTTGGACACTTGTATCATTTTTGGATCCGATGGACACATTTTTGATGGCTGAGATAGTCTGTATATGTATCATTTTTGCCCCGAGACATGTATCACCATTTTTGTTGTACCTTGTATACATTTTATGATATGACTCTGAGAGATGGACAAATGTTTGATATATTGTACATTTGGACATGTTTTGATTTATATGATGATGCAGTTTATTGATGTTCTACATGCATGTGTTCTTATGTTTAGATGCTATGGATGCAATCTATCTTATGATGTTTTTGTATATGTGATGCATACTAGATGGATTGGATGAGGATTTGATATGCAAATGTGATATGTTGTGGTTATGATTATGCAGCTCTTATATGGATATGTCTATGCTTTTGATTTTTTGCTATGATATACTAATGCAAATGTACATGGATGACCTAATCCACTTATGATGTATGCAAATGATGTAATTATGTGAATGACTATCTCCTGTGATATGATATGATACTTATGCTATGTTTTTGATATGTCCAACTGTACTCAATCGACACAGAGATGATATAGATATGAAGAAGAAAAGAGATGAAGGAATGAGTTTTTTTGCTTGATATGCTGCAAGATTTTCTTATTGCATGGATGATATGGATTTTTGGATATAGGATGGATATGGATTTTCATCTTGCAAGGTTTTACTTTCATCATTGGGCACTTTTTTGTTTTTTTCACTTTTTGAAATGTTGTAAGGAAATACAAGCATCTAGGTGTAATTAGACCTAGATGACCTAAGTATTCCTTACATGGATTTTGATATAGCAAGTTGATACAAGCATCTAGTCAAACTTGAATCTAGATGACCTGAGTACTTCTTGCATTTCAACAGACAAGGATTGCCCCTTTTCATGTTCAAACTTCAAAGTCCTCGATGATCTTTTGTTGATCATGTCATTAGACAAAAGTCGTCACATTACTAAAGTTTAATCCACAAGCAGCAGACAAAAAAAAAGATTATGCCCCCATCATAGCATCTCTAGCTTTTTGGCATCCTTGAGTAGCATAGGAAGACATAATGATAGAAATCCAAGACTTTGTTAGGTTAACCTATTCACAAAAGCATTCTTGCATTAGATGTGTCTTTTTGCCATAATTGATATAGAATCAGTTTGAGTGTTTTGGTATGGTACTCTGCTTTGGAATAGGTTGATGTTTTTGTGTCAAGAATTTTGGTTTGGGTAGCTTGTTTTGCTATGCTTGCTTGTCTAGCGAAAGGTATCACAATCCTTATTGCTATCCTATTAGAAAAGTGGCACTCAAGAATCCAAATCTACGACTGGGTCAAGGAGTTGCCCCCAGTTTAGACAAGAATCAACTTGTTATGGGCAAGATGACAAACAAACATGGAGAGATGGACCCTAAAGGACTGACCTAGTGCCTCGGGGGCTCATTGCTAAATGGCCTTGCCTATGTGATGACATAGAGGCAACGTAGTTTGGGGTAAACCCTAGCAGACCTAAGACCTAGGCGATAGAAAGTGGTGTGGGCACAGATAGATAGAAGGACTAGACATGGGATGGATGGGACAGTGGAGTGGAGTGAAGGGGAGCCTTGGGGGCGCATTAAGAATAGCCTTGCCTATGTGATAACTTAGAGGTGATGTAGTTCGACAATGGTGCAAAGGACTAGATCAAGATGAATGATATGATGGACACAAGAGATATGAAGTCACAACAGATGGAGGAAGTGGTTTGTTGCAGATAGCACTTGTTTACCAGGTTTTCACCACTTGCTTTTATTTACACAAAAGCCAAAAGTACACATGACGCCTGTTTGCCAGGTTTTTATCATGGTACCTATCCAAGGTGCCTGTTTGCCAGGTTTTCACCATAGGATGATTTTTTTGATTTTTTTTTTGTATTTTTTCAGGACTCCCTTACATTGGGGTTTTTAGGTATAAAACTTGTGAAGGTACATGCTGTTGATAGAATCATCGAACAGTTCACCTTCAGATGTAGCCAATTGATATGCCCCCGATCCGTAAGCTACGATGACGACATAGGGACCCAACCAGTTGGGTTCAAACTTTCCTTTCTTTTCTCTATCTTGCTGATTTCTGGGATTTTCTCTTAGGACTAAGTCACTGACTTGGAATACTCGGGGCTTTACTTTGTGATTGTAGCTTCTGGACATGCATTGCTGATATGCTTTTAGGTGGTTGAAGGCCTGTTGCCTTCTCTCTTTGAGCAGCTCTAACTCTTGAAGTCTGGTCACTCTATATTTTTCATCAAATATGAGGCCTTTTAATGAACCCCGCAAGGATGGGATCTTGACTTCAATGGGCAAGATAGCTTTAGATCCGTAGACCAGGGAGTACGGTGTTGCACCTGTGGGTGTGCGGATGCTTGTGCGGTATGCCCATAGTGTTGGATTTAGTTGAATATGCCAATCACAGCCGACATCATTGATAGTCTTCTTTAGGATTTTTAGAATGGTTTTATTTGATGCCTCCACTTGGCCGTTGCCTTGGGGGTAATATGGGGTTGAAAAATGGTGCTGGATATGGAATTTCTCACATAGTTCCCTGACATCTTGATATTTGAAGGGTCGTCCATTATCCGTGATAATGGATGAAGGGACACCATAACAAAAAATGATATAGTTCAGGATAAAAGAGGCAATCTGCTTGCCTGTGATGTTGGCTAAGGGCATTGCTTCAATCCATTTCGTGAAGTACTTAGTGGTAGTGATTATGAATTTATGGCCGCTGGATGAAGAGGGGTGAATCTTGCCCACTAAGTTGAGTCCCCACTGACAGAAAGGCCAAGGAGTTGTTAACAGTTGGAGCTCCTGTGCTAGTGCATGTATCAGATTTCCATGGATTTGGCACTTTTTGCACTTCTTTACAAAATGATAGGAATCTTGTTCCATAGTTGGCCAGTAGTATCCCATGCGTATGAGTTTCTTAGCTAGGGTAGGGCCACTAGAGTGGGTCCTGCATATACCGTCGTGCACTTCGCTCGTGGCGGTTTGATATTCCTCACTATCGAGACATCTAAGGAGAGTACCATCAAGACCTCTGCGGTATAGGGTATTGGCGACAATGGCATATCGGGATGCCTGACGGATAAAGGTTTGTTTCTGGTTACTGGAGAGATCAGGTGGGAGGGTATTCTCTTTAAGATAGGAAAATATTTTTCCATAGAGGGGGGAATCAGTTTCGATGATATGGAAAATGATGTGGGATTCAGGGGTGTCATATGCAGGATAGGACATTGCCTCCACCAAGAACTTGTACCGTGATTGATTTTTTGGAATGTCAAGGAGAGAGGCGATCGTGGCCATAGCATCTGTAGCTTTGTTCTCAATCCTTGGTATCTGTTCAAAAGAGATCTTGATGAAGTGTTCTTTGAAGTCATCTACCATTCTCTTGTAAGGGATTAGTTTCTCATCTTTTGTTTGGTAGTCGTCATTCACTTGATTTATGACTAGCTATGAATCACCATATACTTGAAGCTCTTTGATATTCCATTCAACTGCTAACTTGATACCAATGACAAGGGCTTCATACTCTGCCATGTTGTTAGTGTAGGGAAACATTAATCTGTATGATTTAGGAATGGTGTCTCTGTTAGGTGTGATCAATAAGATGCCTGCCCCCGATCCATGTTGAGTATACGATACATCGAAGTACATTTTCCAAATTGTTGTGGTTATGTGAAAGATAGACTCATCTAGAAATTCAAAGCTCAGAGGGCTATCATCTATGAGAGGTGCATCTGCTAGTTGATCTGCAAGTACTTGGCCCTTGATTGCTTTCCTGTCTACATATTCGATATCGAACTCGCTGAGAAGCATGACCCATTTGGACAATCTACCTGTTAAAGCTACCTTGTTGAGTAGGTACTTGAGTGGATCGATCTTTTCCACCAGTTTGATAGAATGTGACAACATGTAATGTCTCCATTTTTGTGAGGCAAAGACCACCGCTAGACATGCTCTTTCGATAGGTGTGTATTGCAATTCATACCCAAAAAGTGTTCAACTGATATAGTAGATTGCCTGCTCTTTTCCATTATAGTTTTTCTATGTAAGGAGAGCTCGCAGAGCTATTGGTGTGGTTGAGATATACAATAGCAGTGGTTTACCCTGAATTGGTGGCATTAATACCAGTGGCTTGATTAGGTATTCTTTTAGTTGTTGAAATTCTTGCTCACATGACTCGTTCCATTTGAAAGGGACATTCTTGTGTAGAGGATGAGAAAATGGGTGGCACTTGTCTTCCAATTGAGAAATGAACCTTTTGATAGATTGTAATTTTCCTTATAGGGATCTTAGCTGAGTCAGATTCTTAGGAGGTGGTATTTCCATGATAGCTTTCACCTTAGCTGGGTCGACTTTGATACCATTTGCAGACACTATGTATCCCAACAATTTTCCTGATGTAACTCTAAACACACACTTTTTTGGATTGAGGCACACATTAAACTGTTCCATCCTATTGAAGATCTTGTCTAGTACTGCTAGATGTCCTTCTCTTGTAAGTGATTTCGCCAGAATGTCATTGACATAGTCTTCCATTATAGTATGCATCATGTCGTGGAAGATTGTGGTCATGGCTCTTTGATATGTTGCCCCAGCATTTTTCAGACCAAATGGCATGACACACCAATAGTAGGTGCCCCAAGGACATGTAAATGCAGTCTTGTGCTGATCTTCAGGTGCAATCTTTATTTGGTTATATCTATAAAAACCATCCATTAGTGACAGCATAGTATGCCCTGCCATGAGATCTATAATCATGTCTATGTTTGGCAGTGGGAAGTCATCTTTTAGACAAGCTTTGTTTAGGTCCCTAAAGTCATTGCATATTTAGACTCTATCGTCTAGTTTAGCCACTGGTACTATGTTTGAAACCCACTCAGGATAGTCTATGGGTCTGATGAATTCAACATCCAACAGTTTCTTTAGCTCTTCTTTCACCATGAGGGCCACATGCGGGTGCATCTTTCTGAGTTTTTGCTTTACTGGTTTAGCTCCTAGAGCCAAAGATAAATGATGCATTATAAGATTTGGATCTAGCCCTGCATGTCTGCATATGTCCAAGCAAAGTTGATTTGTTTTCGTTTGAAGAAGTCGGTAAATGCTAGTTTTTCTTATTCTGTGAGAGCCTTTGCCATGTGGACCATTCTGGGGTTATCACCTATGCTGACATTGATCGCTTCTGCTGGTTCTATCAAGATTGAAGATCTCTCCTAATGTGTAAGATTGGGTAGAGGGTCAAGCCTTTCATCCTTTGGTGCCTTAGAGAGGTTTTCACATTGGATACATCTTTATTTTTATTATTTTCATGATTTAACACTGTCGCAGAGCAGTTTTCACCATTAGATCTTTCTTTTATTTTGACATTTTTTAGATTGAAAGGCTTGGCACTCTCACCAAAATAGGCCTTCTCATTGAGTTCTATAGCATAGCCAGCTCTGTGGTCCCCTATGGGTATATGATCTCTAAGCTCAAGATAGTTGATAATGGCATCATCGTTCTCAAGGGTATCGAGCTTAGGGGTAGTGCCTTCTAGGTCCTAGTCTATGAATTCAGTGTACACCAAAGGTAAGGGGTCACTGGGTTGGTCCAGTTCAATGGCATTGATGGTTAGGATAGAGTTATTAAAAGCACGGATAAAGTCTGTGATGGTACTCTCTATTAGCAGATCCATCAAGGGAGGTATCATTCCTTCCTCATGACTTTCACTATCATTAGTGCGTGGGACAGACTCTAGCGGCCTAGCCCTTGGACCTTGTCTCTCATTTATAGGGGTTGGGTCATACTCATGGACAACATCGATATCCTTTTCATCACAAGATAGCTTTGATAGACTGTTCCACTCATATTCATTTGAATTAGTTTCACTCCCATGAAGAAGTTGCATTTGCTGAATTTGCTCCACCAGATTGCTAGTAGATGTCTCTAGTTGTTTACCTTTATTTTTATTTCCCCTGTTGTTTCTTGATGCTCCGGTATATCCTAACCTGTAATGTCTTGGGTTGTCAAGGTTAGAGGTTGGATGGGTTCAGTGATACCATCTTTTCTTGAGCCGAGTGGACCATGTCCTTCATATCCCATTCTCTGTAACATTTGGAAGCCTTGACCATATCGTGCCATTTGAATAGTGGGATGGTCATGTTGTGTCGATGAACTGCCTTCATCCTTGTATAACCATTGGAGGATATCTTTCTCATCACTCTCATCTTCAAGGCTTCCCCATTTGAAAAATGGTCCTTTGGTATCTCTATCTGCTTTAGGTTTGCTCAGAGTAGGTTTTCCATATGATCTAGGAGATAGGGGGAGTTGTGCCAAGCAGAGCTATTGGGAAATTGTGTATTCACCCAAGCCTTTATCTTTGAGTTTGAGTGTAGGTTGAACATCTTCTGAAGTGGAATAAAGTGAAGTTGGGTCAATACAAGATGAGGATGAAGCAGAAGCATAGTTATTTCAGATCACAACTTCAGGTTTTGGTTGAATAGAGTTGCAATACTGGAACAGATTAGGGTCACCCTGTATGGTGATCTCTTGACCTTTATAGGGGAACTTGATACACTGATGATATGTTGAAGGTACTACTTTTAAAGCATGAATCCATGGTCTCCCAAGAAGAATGTTGTAGGGTAGCTCCATATCAAGGACTTGACAAGCCACATCTTTGACTACAGGTCCTACTCTGATCGGTAAAGTAACAATTCCCTTGGAAGTTCTCTCCTCCTCATCGTAGGCTTTGATAGTTATTTTCTTTTTTGGATCTATAGCCTTCTCTGAAAACCCCAATGTAAGGATTAGCTTCAAGGTTCAAATATTCAAACCATCTCCTCCATCGATTAGGACCCTCTTTATCTTGTGTTTGTGTATGAAGGCTTCGATGTGAAGAGAGGCGTTATGGGGTTGAGTGATTGACATATCATCCTTTTCAGTGAATGATAGGGAATGAGGCGAGGTTATGTGACCTACCATGGTTTGGAACTACTCTTTAGTAAGGTTTGTGGGAATGGAGGCTTCTGCTAAGGCTTTGTCAAGAATGGTCCTATGAGATAGGGATAGACGCAGAAGTTCTAGGATGGAGATATGTGCAAATGTCTTATGTAGCTGATCCAAGATGTTGTACTGATTAGCTGGAGTGGCAGGGGCTCCTCTAAGGGTGACTCTATTACTGCGGGTGGTAACATTGCAATCTAGATCCTTGTTGATAGTGATCACATTGATGTGTGAATCACCTTCTAAGATATGGTTAACCACATAGTCAAAGCTGACGTTTGTGTAATTTGCATTGTTAGAGCCACCATTGTTTTTGTTGGAAGGTCCTCCCTGCTCATAGTTGGGAAGAGGATCCTTGAATACCTAATGATCACTATTAGAGGTATGTCCATCAATGGATATCTTGTTTTGTTCTATCAAGTCTTGGATTGTGTGTTTGAGTGCTATACAATCATTGGTTTTGTGCCCCTAGTTTCGATGAAACTCACAGAAGTCGTCATTCCACCAATGAGGTTTGACCTTAGGTTCATACTCCCGTGCAGTGGGAAGCATTATGATCTTGTTTGTGATTAGCTTCCGTAGGGTAGTTTCCAATGATTCACCCAAAGGTGTGAACTTTCTTCTAGGTTGAAAGTTGGTAAACTGAGATTCAGTGTTCCTTGGTTTGTTTTGTGGGAGGTTGTTTTGAGGAGTTGATAAATTGAAAATCAGTTGTTTGGGAGCCACATTCTTGGCATCCACCACCCTATCATTCACGATGTTTTTATTTTTTGTCTAGAATTGTGGTTTATCATTGTTGGTGTTGGTACTAGGAGTGTCTTTATATATCTTGATTTGACCTTTAGCGATTAGAGCTTTTTCAATGATGAGACCCATCTTAATGACCTTGCTAAAGGAAGTAGGACATTGGATTTGAATTTAATAGCTCAAGTCAGTTTGTAAGTTGTGCACAAACATCTCCAGCATTTATTTTTTGGGCATTTGGAGTGGACACTTACTCACTAACTATCTCAATCTCTGTAAGAAGGCGGTAAAAGACTCTCCACCTTTCTGTTTGGTGTTACAAAGATCCAATATTGAGATGTCATGCTTAATATTGTAAGAGAAGTGGGTGACAAATTTGTTGACAAGTTCATTGAATATTTTAATACCAGGTGGTAGTCTAGAAAACCACTCCATGGCTTGTCCTCCCAAGCTTCATGGAAATAGTCACATAAGGTAAGTGTTATTATGTGCGACCTCAAGGCATGCAGCATTGAACTCCCTAATGTGGTCCCTTGGATCACCCTTTCCTCAATATTTATCAAATTTAGGAACCTCAAATTTTGAGGGAAAAGGAATCATGATCAAGGTCCTATCAAAAGGATATGGTGAAATATCCTCTAGGGTGTAATGTTTAGTTGATGCCCATGTTTGCATGTTTGCGAACTCTTGTTGTAAATTTTGGATTCATTGGCCCATTAGACTTAGGGCATCCGTAGCATCAGTGTTTGTTTTGCTTTTGTCTGAAGGTGTGTCTTCCTCATGTCTACTTCCCTCAGTTTCTTTGAGAGTCTCTATGTCATAATCCTTAGGGAGCTTGACTCCTAGACTTGCTAGGTGTAAAAAGAATTTGGTAGGGTCTTGGGCAAGTACCCCTTCTAATAGGTGTTGAAATTTTGGGTCATGTTGTGTTTGAAGGATCTCTTCCATAGAAATTTCTTCATCACTTTCGTGAGCATTTGGAATAATTTTCTCCACCATTTCAATCTGTTTTTATTTTTGTAATCTTGTTAAGACCATGCAAGTAGCGACTAGAGATGGGATGAAGCAAAAATTTTGAGCAAGGTGCTAGAATGTGACAAGATTTTAGCAAGGTTTCTTCTTAGATCTAGGTGTTGTCAAACAAAGTTGGACGAACAAAAACTATAGTCGAAGCAAGGATGATAGAAATCCGTTTGCTTGATGTTGACTTAGTCTAGCACAATCCACTAGTGGAGTTCTGATAGGGAAGGATAAGTGATCCTTGATAGAGGAGACTCACTAGGTTTTGTTTGAGATGTGATCTGATCAAGAAGAGCTTGGTTTTAACCTTGTTGGATTTTTGGAAGAGTTTTGGTGAGATTTTGGATGATGTAGAACAGTTATGGTATGGAAGAAGAGGGAAGATGGTTGTCTTGCAAGATTTTAGTTAGATTTTGGAGAACTAAGACAGATTTGAGATAGTTTTTTTTTTTTTTTTGAAAAAGTTTAAATTTTGCTCTTGGAAGGTATGAATTTTGCTTTCTGGTTTAAATGCGCAACAGTTTAAATGCGCCACAATAGAGTGCATAAGCATCACAAGTCGTATCAGATGTGCCACTCTGGTTTCTTGTTCAAAAGCACCATGAAAGATATCAAATGCACTAAAAGTCTCAGCAAACGCGCTGCTAGTCAGGGCACATGCACAATTCTAGTTTTTTAGTTCAACTTTGCAGAAATTTTGGAACATTTTTTGAGATTTTTCTTTTTTTTTTGGTTTGAAACTTGGTATTTTGAGAAATTATTTTCAATTATGGCATAGACACAGCAAACACAAAAGTTTTCATGATTTTTTATCTTTTGTTATTTTATTTTTTTGTATTTTTGGACTATTTTGACTCAAAAACAAGTACACCCTAGGATGGATAGGACAATATTCGTTAAATCCTCTAGCTATGCAAACTCAAAGCATGTAGCTCTAGGATCTGGTAGCACCGACTCCCCTCCATGGCACTCACTTCTCACGCATACCAGATCTGGGTTTTCTTAGGCTTGTACCCCCATCGAACCTTAGGATTGTCCCTACTACCTCTACTAAGAATCACATGAATTGAGGCCACTTCAAAGGCTCCACCGTTTGCATCAACAAATAGGGGATTTTGGCTTACTAAACAATTGGTTCTTAGTCAGGGCAACCGTTCAAGTGGTTACACATGTGGCGGCACTACTCTTCGTTATGGAGTCTCCCAACCTTAAAGGGTTACACCTTAGAGGGTTTTGGGGGAGGTTGGCTGTTCGTGTAACACAGCAGCACTAGTTGCAGGAGGTTTTCACCTCAAGCACAATTTATTTTAAGTGGCTTGGTAGGGCTTGGCTTTAGCCTGTTACCACTTAGGGTCGTTCCCACTTGGACAGGCGTGCATCCAAGGGCAAGCCCCCCTAAAGGTTAAACAAATGGAATGACAAGTCTGGCGTTCTGGTCACCCAATTAAAGGGAGAGAATAAGCCTATTGTCATTCACAATCACAGAATACACTGATTAATCCAACCTAGTTAAAAGTAGAAAAATTAAATGGGCTATTCTACTTGTGCACTCACGCAGTTGTTAACTTTGAAATGTTTAAGACATAGCATTGTTCATTCCCATTTGTTTGAGATAACAAATGATTTAAGTAAAGAAGATAGCAATATGCAAATATAGCAATGGTTCAATTACTTTCTTCCTAGTTAAAGGCTATGTGAAATTTAAATGCATGCACTTGTTTACTTTTCCCCTAATTAGTCTAAATGAACTAAACAAAGTAGCTAAATGATCTAATCCAGCCACTAATCCTGTGAAACAGACGTTAGCTCAAACAAAAAATTTGATGCAAGACCTAAAGCTACAGTGTAAAACAAAAGCGCCATAATGTAATCTGAATGTGTAGAAATAGATATTGCATGCAGCATTACATAGATGCACTAATACAGGAGGTAAATGCACCAGAATATGATGCAAATGCGTTAAATGAGTAAATGCGGCATAAAATAGAGTATAAGCGCCATATGGAGAGGTATATGTGCCATTATACAGAAGCACCAGAACAGGGGGTATAAGCGACGAAATAGAGTATGTATGCGTAGGAGTGTCGTAAGCGTCGAAACAGAATGCAAATGCACCATTTTGGAGGTTGGATGCGCCGGAGTATGAATGCACCATAACATGAGTCAAATGCATCGAATCAAAGGGTGCATGCGCCAAATGAGCCTGTCAAAAACCTGTACGACACCTGTACGGAACTTGTCTACAAGAAAAACTCAGTTTTTGATTAGATAGAGGGGCAAGGACCCCACGGTGGGTACCAAAATGTGATGGGTGAAAATGTGGATTAATTAAATCAATAAACAAATCCAATACACTAATGAAATATGAAGATAAAAGATGTATTTAAAGTAAAATAGAGAAGATACTTACACCTTTTACATTGTGTCTACCATTAGTTGCCTATCTATTCTTGATCTTGATAAATATGAAGCCCTCAGAAGCATATGCTCCCTTGCTTGCTGAAGATGACAAAGACATAATGGCTATGATATTTGTGTGATTGAAGGTGAGCTTCAACACACTATTGATGGAGGCTATGAAGTGCTATGTGAGATGGGGTGCCAAAGGTGCGCTTGTGTTTCTGCAGCATAAGTTTGCTTAAATGATGGATCCTAAAATGAAGAGGAGAAGGTTGTATTTATAGAGTTGGGTGAGGGAAGATCAATGGTTGAGAAGAAAAGAGAAGATCAACAGAGGAGGATTGTTGAGGAACGTGCAACAAATGGAAGAAAGACATGTGTCATTCAAAAAGCAGCTTTGTTGAGTTAAAAGCTTTCTTGATGATGATGAGTTTTCATTTTCTTTAAATTAGAATTTATTTTTCTAATTTAAGAGAAAGTTTTCTTTAAAGATGCTTTAAAATTGATTTTGCTTTTGTATGACAAGATGAATGTATTTTTAGAAGATAAGAAAGATTTTTGAGAAGATAAGGAAGCATAATTAAATAAATGAATTTATCTAATTATTTTGTAGATAACTAAGAGGAATAAATAAAATATAGGAATATATTTTATTTTGTGGAGATTTTAGATTTTATTTAAATTAGGAAGACTAAAAGATTTTAATTAAATAATTAAAATTATTTAATTATTTAGAAGAATGGAGTTGATGTAGGTGAATTTAATTAAATGAGAGAGAATAAATCAAATAAATAAATAAATGTATTTATTTATTGATAGAGGACTATGAAGATGAAATAATATTTAAAATATTTATTTAAGTAGAGTCATGTCAATTTTAGGTGTATACAAATGGAAACATTTCACAATGTAGGAATAATATGACAATCACAACTATAACAAGTATAGTGAAAATAGTGAAGCTGAAGCACTAGAATAATCTAACATGCACAATCACAACTTATGCATCCCATAGTGCGTAGTTGGAAACTAAATAACAAAGCACAACCCCATCAGAAACACCTTAATGGTCATGCAGAATACACCCTTAGAATCCATCGATGGCACCATAGAACTCATCAACAAGTTTAGTGCAAGGCATCAAAGCATAATAATCACACAATACACTAATAAACAGTGAGAACAACAAATAACACATGAACCAAAAAGCACACAAGGTACAAACTAGGGTGGGCATTATGTAGATGTCTAAAATTGACCAAACCCTAATTATCCCTATTTATTCCCTATTTATCCCTTAATTATCCTTATCCCTAATTGTCCCTAAATGTCCTTAATTTACTCTTAATTAATCCTAATCCTCCCCTAACATGAGAATTTAATTAATTTTAATTAATTAATTAAATCTTCCCATTTACATCCCCTCCCGTAAATAATAAATTAAATTTAACAAACTTAATTTATTATTTACCTAAAACCTAAACCTATTCATAAAAATTAAAAATAACTAAAAACTCAGTCAAACTACCTTTACCATTTATCTAACTATTACCATTCAACTGCCTTTGTTACTGAACTACTTTACCCCAAATATAATAAAACTCTACCTTTATTCCTAATTATCGATTACACATGCACATTATACACACGAATCTTGAGAGAAATCACTTTGGAGTTATGCTCGAAAGAGCAACCACCTTTTAATATCTTCGGTAACATCTACATTTATTCCATAGTTTTATCTTTAATCTTTGTTGGTGCATTTGATATAAGTTTTTAGGGTTTTGCAATAGTTTAAATATCTTTCAATAAAATTTATATTTTATGCATACACATTACACTAATGTCCAAATTTTGAGAATTTTCTCTAGGATGCCAATGTGATGCATAGAAATCCATATGATGCATTAGTGTCCTAGGAGTTTTCAAATTTTGAGCTATTGGTTTCCTACCTAGTTGCCTATTGTTGCCCATTTTAATGCTTGTTCGTTAAAAAATGTCTTTGTGCTTGAATTTGACCTTTCATCTTCCACACTTTCCCTCCTAAAGTCTATTGTTTTGAAAAACACTTCACACATGCAACTTCTCTCTCTTTTGGTTGCATTTTACTGATCAGACCTCCATTGTTGAAGGTTTATGAGGGTAGAAGATGTATTACACATGTATTTATTCTCTATCTTGCTACTAATACCATTCCATTAATATTGTTGTGTACTTTCATTTAGATTTTGATATTATTGCAATTACTCTATTATCGTTTACTTATTTATTTCTTTTGGCACATATCTTAGTGACCATCACCACCCTTTGTCCAATCTCATATGCACACTAGGGTGTTTATCCCCATAGACAAGGGATCTAACATCAATAAATATATGTTAATAGTGTTCCTTTTAATTCCTAGACACACATAGGGTTAAGAAAACACACATTCCAATCTCTCCTCAATTTTATTGGTTGCTCATGGAGGTTGAAATACCAAAATAGGGTCTTGACCTAAAGGAAAGCTCCTAAGAAGCCACCCCCTTTCTCCTCTTTTCAGTTTATAGGTATTTAGATCCTCTCAAAAGCATGGAGGTTTGATTCTCTTCTCCTTTCATCATACTTTCAACTATTTAATTGAAAATCTTTAGATTAAAGTGATTTTAAGCTTATTGTTCATACATGGAGGTTGTCCTTTATGCTATTGTATTTATGTGTTAGGTATCCTTGAGATTTGTGTAGAAATTTGCATTTTGTAGCCATTTTGGATGTGTAGACACCTAAAATCAACCCCTCCTCATCCTATCACTATTCAACCCTAATTAGGACATCATTTAACCCCTTAATTGGATAAATCCTCATTTATTCAATCAGCCATCCATTTCCCCTTTTGATGGTGACTTAATAATATTTTATTATTAAAATCACTATTCATGTACTTTTCACTATTCATCTATACCTTCATTCATACCTATCCCTAGCATAAATGATTATTTAATAATTTATCACCCTTTCCTATAGTCTAACATTAGATAAATATTTATATTTATCTAATATCTATTTCCCATCCTATGAATTAAATAAATATTTCTGTTTATTTAATTCTCCTATTTTGTCCACTTTTCATCAAGAGGACTAAACCTAATTAACCATCTAATCACCCACTTGCACATTCCTAAACCTTAGTCAACCCCTTCAAATCCTCCACATCCTCCAAAGTGTACAAATGTATGGCCTTTGTACAAGACCACATGGACCTCTTATAAAGGCATGGTCATGTCCTTTGTACAAAGGGTCCTTTTGTCCCCTTTCAATCTTGACCATCCCCTTCTTCCAAGACCACTTTTCTACACTTTATCTGGCATTGATCTAAGGACATCCCTCATCCTCCAATCACATCTTTCCATGTGGCAAGTTGTCATGCATCCAAACCTCTCAATCAACCTCAACCCTTGATCTCTCTAATAAATCTTATTCCTTTATCCAACATCCAAAAAATCCTTAAATATCCACTCATCCAAGCCATTTTAAAGACTCCGTGAAGTCTAATGCTATGCTGACCATTTGAGGATTCATCTACATACAATCCAACATCAAGAGGACATCAAAATATCAAGGTTTGCATGGTAGCTAATGTGTTTTAGTTTCCTTTCTTTTATGCATTCCCTATTTTCTCAATCATGAGGTTACATAAGAACTTGGATGAAGTAGGTTAATATGGTTTTAACTTATTTCTTGGGTCCATTTTCTATGTGATGCATTTGGCACACCTGGTGGGACTCTCTAGGTTCTTAAATCTAACAACATTTTCTTGTCTTTAGCTTGTTTTCAAGTTGTAGGCTTCATTTATGCTATTCTATCCTAGTTTAATGGTTTTTCTTGCACTTGGGTAGCTATGCTACCTATTTGGGTGGTTCTACCTTGTCCTTGACTCCTTTGCTAGCCTCTAACTCTAGTTCAATAGTTCTACACCTATTTCGGTGAATCTTCTACCTATTTCAGCAGTTCTACTTTGTGGATAGAAAGTCCTACTTCACACATACCAAAATCATTCCTATCATTTTCTAACATCTTCAACATTATATTTTGTGATAGGGGATCAATTTTACAGGGCGTCATAATGCTCAAATTTTTCTAACCATCCTTTTTTTTTGTAAAAACTAACCATTTTCTTGTAGAAACAACCATTTTCAAGCCTCTGCACCTGTTTTAGCGGCCCTAGTCCATATTAGTGGCCTTGCTACCTATTTTAGCAGCCCTCCAGGTGTACATTTTCCATCCTAACTTTGCTTCAATAGTTTAGGTAGTTTTCATCATTTTCTTGGGATTTCTTGCATCTAACCCTTGAATTAGATAATCACTGCATGTTCCTTGGTGTCTAACATCTTCTTGTACAACTCATGTTGGTCTAAGATAAAATATCAACTACTAACTTGTGTGTTGTAGCATGCTTGTTGAAGGATCTATATTTTTCCACTAATATAGGAACATTTCATTTTATAAGGTCAAGGAACATTGTATGCCTTATTTGAGGTCAAGTCCAAGGTGTATGCTCTCCCCTGATACCATTTGGTGATCTTGGGGATCAAAAACCTTGGCTTGATTTATCTTATTATCTTTGTTCAATCCCAAGGTCCTAGCTATGTATGATCTCTCCTTACGCTTCATGCAATCTTGGAGATAAAAAACACTTAAGATGCTTTCCTCTAGGAGGCCTACCTTGGATTTCATCACCAAGGGGATGACCTCAACCCTCATGTTTTTCTAGGGTATACAAATTTGGGAGAGAATTGAAAGACTCTCCCATTAGGGGATACTTGTCTCTTGGGTGAAGCTTGCAAGAAATTTATACCTTGCAAAGTGAAGGAGGAGAGTGGGTTACCCTCTCACACAATGCCATTAGACATACCCCTCATTTCACAGACATAGGCCTCACGCACCTTGAGTGTATAGAGGATGCCCCTAGTCACCTTGTTCAGATCCTAGCATAAGACCTTTTGGCCATCTTCTAGTTTGGTGCAAGGGATGTGAACCACCTCTGAAGTTACTCACAATGTACTTCCATGTGTTGAGATAGAACTAACCTTGGTGAAGCCTTTGGTACTCCTTGGTAAGGGATTTCTCATGTAAGTGATTATCCCTATCTATCCCTCATAGGTAGATAGTATTAATGGATTAATTTCCATTTGTAAGCCGACACTAGGAGTCACTCCTACTTGATTAATCTAGGGTATTAATTGCTTGGTGTGTCTCCATCATCAAAATCTATGCACTCCCTTAATCTAAATTCCTCATCCTTTGCAAATTTCCACATGTATTGCATGAATTTATTTTTTGCAAAGTTGTCCAAGGTCAACCACCAAACCATCCCTAATCACCTCTTAATCACCCATCTTAATCCAAATCCAAATCATCCACCTCATCCTAATCCAATTCATCCAAATCTAATTTCCTCTTAATCCACCTTATCTTAATCCAATTTCCTCCTAACCACTCATCCAATTATCCTAATAATCCAAATCATCCCCTCTACATCATCCTACTTCATCTTAATTCATCATTTATGACCCTAATCCCAATCAAGGTCCTAATCCCAATCCATCTCACCCACTTATCCACCTCCCTAATCACCATCATCTAAATCCAATCTATCCTAATCAAGTCCCCCATAATTCTAATCAATCCATAATTTGATCCTTATCCCATCATTCTTTATCCATTTTCTTCCATTTTAATTCAATCCACCTATCATAATCTTCTCCATCCTAATTCAATCCCATTTCACCATAATCCTAATCTAATTCACTATCCTTAATCATTTCATTGAGTAACCACCTTCATCATAATCCCATCATTAAGCTTAATCCTTCATCTACTTTCATCCATAATCCACATCATAATCCACTTTCTCTAATCCTAATCACCTCATCATCACCTTAATCCATTCTTCTTATCCACTTAATCCCATTTTTCATTCCCATCCTAATCCAATCCTCTTATCCACTTAATCCTCTTTCATCCATCCTAATCCAATCCATTATCTTCATCATATCATCCTATCCTCATCTTAATCCAATTATCCCTCATCCCTAATCATCCCATCCATTAATTAAACCTAATCATAATCCCATTATTGAGCTTAATCCAATCCCATGATTTGAGCTTAATCAAGTCTCTCATAATCCACATCATAATCCATCCTCTTGATCCAATTTCATCATTCATCCTTGTCCTAAATTATCCCATCCATTATCTAATCCTAATCTAATCCCATTATCGTAATCATTTCATCCATTAAACACCCCTAATCATAATCCCATCATTGAGCTTAATCCAATTTATTACTATCATTTTAATCCAATTCCCCTTATCCATCTAATCCCATTCCATCCAAATCCTCACCCAATCTAATTATCCCCATCCAAGATCAACCATCAATTATTCCTCTATCCATCCTTAGTAAATATCCAATACACCATCCTTAATAAAAAATAATCCTTTTAAAATCAAATTTTGGTTAAGAACTTAATCTATTTCAACCCCATCCAACTCCAACCAAACTTAATCATTTCTCTTCACCAAATAATTATCCAAATCATCATTATCATCCCTAAATCAATCTCCATACAATTCAATCTAATACAACCATCAAAGGACTCTTGACCTAATCCCAATCAATCCTAAACAATCCAAATCCAACCAAGATCAAGTGTCATATATCATTGAACTTGATTAATCAAATCAAATCAAATCCATCCAAGCGTCAAGTTTCATATATTGCTGACCTTGATCAATCCAATCCTAATCAATCCCAAACAATCCAAATCCACCCAAGATCAAGTGTCATATATCATTGACCTTGATTAATCAAATCAAATCAAATCCATCCAAGCATCAAGTACCATATATCATTGACCTTGATCAATCCAATCGCAATCAATCCAAATCAACCCAAACCCTCTCTAATCTAAAATTAAAATCAAAATCATCAAGTCATTTTACATCACATCATCTCCAATCCAAATCCAATCATGAATCCATGCAATTTCAATGATGATAGTCTTTTTGACCAAGATGAAATCCAAAACCTTGATGAAATCATTGCAAGAAAGCTTGTCATAAACCACCCTTGCCCATCCATAAGCATGCAATAACCTTATGACAATGCATTGGCTAGCATGTGCTACATCCCCAAACCTAATTGCATACCTTATGGTCATCCTAATGCTACCCTTGACAAGGGAAATCCATTCTATCCCCCACCCATATCCCAACATTCATTCTCATATGAGGTTCCTATCACCTCCACCAATTATCCACATCCTTCATCCCCTTCTTAACCAAATCCATCATCTCCTTATCCATCAACCCTATTATCCATGTCACCATCCAATCCACCATCCAGTTCTCCCACTAAATCCAAATCCTCCTCAAAATTTCTCTAAGGACTCCTAGCTAAGGGTCTAGAAAAACAATGCCAAACCAAATTTGTGGAGTCATGTCACCTCACTCATCCTAAATTATCCACATGTGTCATTGATGACCCCATCATCCACGTAACACCTATTAAAACCACATCATCCTTCCCTTCCATATTATCCAAAATTCTATCTAAATTGTCTCCTACCCCTCCATCTATCCCATTAGAGGAGCCTATTCAAATAAATAAAACTACACACTCTTCTCCCATCACACCATCCATGCAAACCTAACTATGTCAAGAGCCTAGTCCAAAGCATGTCACAACATCACCCCATCTTAATTAAGATCCAAGCATCCCAACTCATCCTATTCCCGATCCCACGCCATCTCTTAATGATCCCCCATCATCCCCTATCACTCCCTTACCGTCTCCTATTGATCCTCTACCATTGCCTATCGCCCCTATCCCAAATCCATCACCCTATCATCTTGGTCCTAATAGATTCATTTGAGGTGGTCCTCTCATAGGAGAGGAAAAATTTATATCCACCACCCATCTCCCCCATCCAATAATGGGCTCATGTCTTATTTCCAAAACCACAAACACCTCATGGCATATTGTATGCTCCAAAACATGAACTATCAAGGAAAATGCTTAGGCCTTCACAAACAAGGAATTTTGGAGCCCATCTATGTTAAATTCCATCCACACTACATGGCTTTGGTTACACATCCCAAGGAAAACACTCCAAAAATTTTGGTACCACCTTCACTCCTTCCATATCCACTTCTTCCAATCCCAACCTAGGTGTCTCTCTTCACACCTCTAAATCATATGTCACCATTCCCCTTCATCGTCATACAAATCCACAAAGAATGAGATCATATATCCCCCATCTTATCCTATCCATAAATCCAAATGTTATCCCATCCCTACATCCACTCTTCTTCCACTCCTCCCATCACCTAATATCCACATCCACAAATTATAACTCCCTAAACACCCTAAATCCATATCCCCTAAACTCCTTAATCAAGACCAACAAGTACAGACATCATCTAGACATGAAGCTATGATTAGAGGATGGAGTTTCTTATCATGATGATAAGGATATAAAGGAAATATTCAGGAAATTTTATGAAGATTTGTTTAGATCACAAGATAGCAAGGTGGGGTGTAGAGGTTCCTAGGAACTCTGTATGAAAGTTTACAAAAAGTAAATTGATACAAAAATGGAAATGAAGTTAAAGCCTGAGATCTCAAAGCAAGAAATTGAAGATGCAATCAAATCAATGGAGAGTGGGAAATCTCCAGGTACTAATGGGATGCCAGTTGAGTTTTACAAACTCAACCTGGGATGGATATTAGATAATCTTTTTGATCTTTATCAAGATGATGTGAGGGTTGGGTCTTTAGGGAAGGAAATAAATAGGGGCATTATCAAATTTTTACCTAAAGACAGTGATAAAACCAACATCATAAATTGAAGGCCTATCACATTGTTGAATGTGTCTTATAAGATCATAGTTAAAGTATTAGCCTTGAGATTAAAAGATATACTACCTAAAATTATTAACCATACCCAAACTGGGTTTATTAAAGGCAAATACATTTTAGAAAACCTAATCACTGACTAGGAAGCTATGCACTAGGCTAAGGTTACTGATCAAATGGCAAGAATTTTAATATTAGATTTTGAAAAAGCATATGATAGGATTGAATGGTCATTTGTTTTAATGATCCAAAAAAATATTAGATTCCCTGAATATTATTTTGATTTGGTTAAAATGCTTTTTAAGGATGCCTCATATCAAGTTGAGGTTAATGGATCACTATCAAAGCCATTTGATATGGGAATATCCATTAGGCAAGGATGCCCATTTATTACTGCACTTTTTGTTATTACTTCTGAAGCATTGTACTACTTGCTAAGAATAGATGTTATTAAAAGTGAGGTAAAGGGTATATTATTGCCTAATGAAGAAATGTTGTTAAATGTACAATTTGCCAATGATATAGCTTTATTTCCAAGGATTGATAAAGATAACATAAGAAATTTGAAAGATAGACTGGAAATATTTTGCCTTGCATCACGTGCAAAATTTTTTGCTTCTAAATGTATTCTTCTTAGCTAGTCTAAAGAACCACCCAATTGGTTAGATGTCAATAAATGGAATTGGGTTGGCTCTCAGAAACAAGTCAAGTTTCTAGGTATCCCCTTTGTAGTAAATCCCTCTCTAAAAAGAATGTGGGAATGGTTGTTCTCAAAAATAGAAAGAAAGCTAAAAGGCTGGAATAAACATTACTTATCCTTGGAAGGAAGAGCTCAGGTATGTCAAAAGATACTATTAGCCTACTCTATTTATTTTGCCTCAATATGGCTTCTCTCTAATTATCAGATTGATAACATCCAAAAGGTGATTATATAGTTCTTATGGTCAGATGGTAAGGTGAATAAAAAAGGCATTCTATCAAATGGGATTGGTGTTGTTTGGGGAAAAATTAGGGTGGATTGGGACTAAAGAATTTAAGAATTCAAGGTGTAGCTTTGGCTACAAAATGGATTCTCAAATCCTTGGAAGGAAATGAGCCATGGAAAATTCTTGTGAGAAATAATATTTTAAATGCAGTGCCTTATAAAACAAAGTCTTGGAAGGGTTTGTGTATGCATGATTTCTTGTTTGGGGTGTTTCAAGCTATACCCTTAGCACTTGCTATTTTTCTTAGCATTTGGAAAGCCTGGGAATAGGTTAAAAATCTCATTGACAATAGAGAGGTTTTCGATACAAGGAAGAATCTTATTATGGGTCATAGGTCAATATGGTGAAATATTATTCACAAAGGTAAACCTTTATCCCTTTTGCAAGGGTTCTCTACTAAGAAATGGAATGATTCTAAAATTTTTATTATTAAGGACATGTTGGAGAGGAATATTCCAAAAAGTTGGGTTTAATTAAAGGTGAATATGGGTTACCAGAATCCCAAAGAAGGACATTCTCCACATTATGCAAGCCTTTTTTATGCAATCTTTCACAAGAAGTAATTGTTCTTAGGGAAGGATATTTAGAGAAGATAGCATGGAAGGATGGCTCTAAGATTTTGGGAATGAATTCAAAGAAAATTTATAAAATTCTCACTGACTCTCAAGTGGTATTTAAGCATATATACTCTATTTGGAAATTTAAAATAGATTAGAAATTATTGTCTAAAACCTTTACTATTATCTAGTCTAGATACATTAACCCCCAAAAAGTTATTTTAGATGGCTTCTCATTCAAAAAAAATGGCATTAAGTTTTGAAAATAGTGTTTGTTCTATTTGTAAGGTTGTGGAAACTTGTGATCATGTTTTCTTTGATTATGATTTTGTTAACCTTATTTGGTCAATGTTTATGGGGAATATTACAAATTGGAGCCCTATGAATTGTGTTAACTAGAAACAAATTCTTTGTGGTTTTGTTAGTGGTTTGAGTTTAAAAGCCAATAAGTTTTGGTTAATTTTATCTACTAAGATTCTATGTTTCTTGTGGAAGATGAGGAATGAAGAGTGGTGTTGTGTGGTTACACAACACGCCCCGTTTTGCATTAGCAAAACAGGGACCCAACTTTGCTGGCTTGTTCTCTTGCTTTTGTGCTCTGGGTGGTAGTGGTAAAAAGTCATATCAGTTAGTATGCATATGCCTAATATCAGGTATATTTGTGATCTTGAAATCTGAGCCAAATTTGAAAGTCTGAATCTATCCTCAAAAGCTTACCATGTGAAAGAGCTTGAAATTCTAGGCAGGTTTGCCTTTTATATCACCTGGAAATTTGTCCATATGAGAAAGTTATGATATGTCAAAGGTCTAGTCAAACATGATTTTTGAGAAGGTCATATTCCAAACAACGGTCATCATGATATTATAATATCACCCGATATTATAATATCATCCTGATATTATAATATCACCCTGCTTAGAAAACTACCATCTGCATATTGGTATGCGCACATCAAATTCCTATCAGAAGGTCATCTACCTATCAAAACATCAGTCATATTACAGAGGGTCATCCTGATCTAGTTTATCACTCGATAAATCATGCGGTCCAAATATCCGGATGTCAATTTTAGGTGATAGTGACCTTTACCCGTCAATAGCCTTATGTATTTCGTGAGGATCATATCTCTCAATGTAACCCGATATTTCTCAATATCCTTCTGCTACGAAATATCACCCTAAGCCATTATCCTGATGATGTCATTCAAGTCTGATAAACAAAGAAACAATCATGATGATGACGTAATCATCATTTTTGCCCCCCGGGAGCATATTTCCTAAACATGATCCTGCTCACATAACATGATGGTGACATCATAGTGCCATAACGCTGAACCAAGTCGATATCCAGATGACGTCATCATGATGTTTCGACACTAGGTCATTTTAGTCCAGGGGATCATCATCTTGAAACATCGCCCAACATTTCTACATCACCGGATCTTTCGATGTAGGTTTTCCCGCTTAGAGGCGGATGATCATATTACACCAAGGGGATCATCATATTTGAACATGACCCGATATTCTGAATATAACTTGATATTTCGAATATCACCCTGTTGCGAAACATCACTATATGCTGACATGATAGTGACATTACCCAGATCCAACAAACAAAGGATATCACCCTGATGGTGATGTCATCCTAATTTTTTCCAGGGGGGTCATTTTAGTTGTGGGGGTCATTTTCAAACATCCCCTGATTTCCTAACATGACGATAATGTCATACTATTTGGAGGGTGATAGTCCCATTATCAGGGTCATATTTCGGATCCTCCTGATTTCTTAGCATGAACATGATGTCATCCTTCTCCATTTAAGCAAAGCTAGTTCATGATGATGACCTCATCCTTATATCTTGATCTTTGCATGATCATGATATATGTGCACCCGATATACAAAAGATGTAACCTGATATATACAAGGAGAATAATGACCCAATATACAAAGGGAAATGGAGGGACAATTAAGCGATGGAGTTTTAAAGAGCTTGAATGCATGTTGCCAATCAACGATGGTTGACCCGAGTATTTTGAGCATTGTTTATGCATAGGAGGCGTGGTTTTTACTGACTTGAAACCCGATTGCCTGTATTTGCACATTTAGGGCCTGTCTAATAAAATGTTTAAATTCTTGTTGTTTATCAAATAATGCTGGGCTTAATGCTTGTCTGTTTGCTACAGGAAATCTCAAAGCTGTTTGAAGCTGAACATTGCAGAAGTTGCATATGGATGTAACCCGAACCCGAGGAGGATATTGTCAAAAGGTTGTTTGCCAGCTGGAGATCGAGTCAAATCAAAGATGCTGGAATATTTTGTGCTAGTTGTATAATTGTTAGTTTGGCAAGGCATGTGCTTTTCATCTAGACCGTTGAATGTTTTGGGAGGGATCTTGATCATTGGATCATTGTAACTATTTTCTGGCTTTTATTCTATAAAAGGGTTAGAGCTTGTCAAAAAAAAAAGGAGACACAGACTCCATAGAAGGAGGATATCTGGCAAAGTAAGGCCAATTTACTGTAGAATTAGCAGGAGATCAAATTGCTGAGACTAATGGAGATTAAATTGTTGAAATGTCAAGGTTTTTTCTTCAGATCACTATAAATGTACTTGTTCTTGAGCATACTGAATGGAGATGAAGTTTCAGATTACATCCTGATTGTAAACCTTACGTAATCTTCAAGTTAATTTCTGGATATGTAACGGTGAATTCTATGTTCAAATAGAAGCGCTTTCATTTCATTGCATGTTGTTGTCAACTTTTCCTTTGAAGATTTGCACTGGATCATGCAGATTTGTGGAATGTCCTAGTGAAGTATGATTCTAGTTTCCTTCTTTTCATTGCATGTATGGGAGCTTGTATGTGGATCAGTGATCTAAGTCAAGTGGTTTTGGGAATCTCATTCCTTAGCTCTCTTCTTTATTTTAATTTCATAAATTCATCATCATAACTGCAAATCCTAAAAAATAATAAGCAGAAACAGAGAAATATGCTAACATCCCATAGGTAACTGAATATCACTAGCATATTTGAGCTAAATGCATGTAATATTGAAAATATCATGCAAAGAATCATAAATAATGGTAGAAATCATGTAAATATTAACCTGTAGGCACATTATTTGACTGAATTTATAAGTGCAGAGGTAAAATTGTTGGAGATTTATGCAGAGCAGACATATAGGATAGGACATTTGGAGAAATAATGATGAACTTTGCAAAAATTTGCTAGAATATGTAAGGCCCCAAAATGGAAACAACAACACACATCAACCACTAAGTAACGTCAGTAGATTATGAACTAATCAATGGAGACTTGGGATCATGAATTCTCTGAATTCATCGTACCTTTCAAGATGAGTAAAGGTTGTTGTGTAACTTTTATTCTATGTTTGGTGTATGACTAACATCATGACCAACATAAATTGGCGCTAGGAGGGCCATAAGGAAATTCCTAGATTTCTGTAAATATTTCGTCAATATTTCATCATTTGAGTTGAATGTATGCAAATATCTCTTATCTGAGAGGTTTTGGTTGCACCTTTGCAAAGATCTAGCTCTAAACTTTAAGAATTTGTTTGATTTTCTGAACTTTAAAATTTTATTCTGAGATATGATAGATCTCCTTAAAATTTGAAAATCTTAAAAAATTAGAAAGTAGAGTTTCAGTTTGATGGATGCATATGAGAGTGGTTGTCAGATTAACATTCCTTTATTTCAAGAAATTTTGAATAAGCAGCTTTATCCTCAATTTTTACCTAACTTTGGTTTATCCACCTATTGTAGGATACACAGGACTATGGAACACAGTGAAATTAATTGTTTAACTTTTCTCACAAGGATGGATTTATATTTGAAAGGATTAATATTCTTTCTAGATGTGTTCAGGGTTGAAATTTGCCAAGAAAATGAAGAAGTTCTGGACCAGTGAAATGAGAAAATTCTGGAACAACAAGCAGAAACAGCACTAGAAGTTATTAGTAGTCTAGACACTAAAGTGGATTGCTTTAATGATTTTGAATTATACTTGTCTAGAAATATACAGTGTGGTCAATTATTAAGTTTACCCATTGATGATGTCTTGATTGAAAGTTGGTGCAGATTACATGATAAAGAGCATTCAGAAAGAGGTTGCTATGATTGCTTGGTCATATTGAAAAAGATTCTAGAAAACACAGTAGCTGAATTGGTTCCAGAAGGTAAAGAAGAGGAAACATCCTTCCTGGATTCATTTTATGGTCAGATTGATAGGAGTTCTCTACTTCCTAATACAAGTAAGGATTAGTCAGTATGCAGGTATGAATCTTGTGAAAATTCTAGAGAAGAAACCACTTGTCAGGATAATATTTTTGATTCTGATCCTAGTACTTTTGATAAAGAAGATGAAACATCTTTCCTGGAGTCGTTCTATGGTAAAGAGAAGTGTAAACATATAGTAGAACAATTTAAATGTACTGCTAATGGTGAAGTTCCTATGATGGTAACTCAGAGAGTCATAGAAAAGAAAATAAATGCTGATTTACTATTTAACTTGGTTGAATTGGATGATCTAAAACAAGAATGTTGCAGGTTAATGGAACCAGACACTCTACTAGATCGAAGATGTGAATTATTTAATGAACAATTCCTAAAAATTGAAGATGCAGAAGACTTTGGAGTTGTTGTGTATGATCAGACGTCACTCCAGAAATATTTTGAAAATAAAACAGGGGAGTATTCTTATCAAGTGAAAGTTGTTTCTCCTTTACAGTCAAATGATTTAGAAATGATAAATTTCTGTATATCATGTTATGATAATAAAGATACTCATTTAGATGTTGATGTGCACAGAATTGAAGAAAATATTGAGAAGTTTCCTGAACTGGAGGATAAATTGAACATCCAGAATGAAGGAACAAAGCTGGATAAAGATGAAAAGATAATCCATCAAGAGTCATACATTCTTCAAAATGAAGTGAGACCAGATATTCGGCCAAGCAATGAAAATATAAGGTCAGATGGAGGATTAGCTATCAATAAACCAGCATGTCCAACAACAAAATCAGAGATACATCAGGTTGTATTTCTCCTTTCCATAGTAAATGATGTTGATTATTGTTTTGATTATGGAAATTTGAAAGATAAGACATGCACATGGATCAATCATGAATATGATGAGCTTCCTCAGTTGTTGATCATCAAAGGTTATTCTATTGAGTACAGTGAATTCAGAATATTAGAATATTTTTTAGAATATAAGGATAAATTTGCTAGGTTGAGAACCATAACTCATACCTTAATGCTCCTGCACAATCAAAAGAAGTATGCAAATACAAGTGTCTTTGGGTCTTTTTTGGTTTTTGTTTGCCTAATAGTAATTTGTATATAGCTTTGTAGGTTAGTTGTTTGTATAGTTTGATCTTTTCTTTCTTGTTTTGCTTTCTGTTGTTTCCTTTGGTAGTTAGTTGTTTGTACAGTTTGCTTTGTGTGGTTGCTTTTTTTTGTTTTTTTGCATTGTTGAGCTTTTGTTTTGGTTGGGCAAAGTTGGTGCACCTTGTTACTTAAGAACACTGTAGAAATTGTTAGAATTCAAAAGTTGGATATAAGTTTTATATAGGTTGTAACTCATATCAGTGTAGGTTTTCTTGATCAAGTCTGTGGTATCATATTCATCAGTACTACTTTTCTTGAGTCAAGGTGATCCTCACAATGACACATCTAACAGCCTTGGGTTTTTTGAACATATCGAGTGTAGGGGTTAAGTGAAAAATCTAAAGGTTGCCCTTGCTACCTTTGCAATTCTCAACTTAATTTCAGCAAGTGACCACTCCTTGCATCATGAAGCCACAATTGTTATATCTTATTAAATCAAGTTCAAAATATAAAATAAATAAAATAATAAAATGGATTTTCTGAAAATCCAAATTAAGTCATCTAAGTAACTCTACCGAAGCTATGGACGCTTGCTGGCAGTGGGGCTCTACTTAGGGGAATTGCAACGATAACCTTGCCGAGGCTATAGATGCCTGCTGGAAGCAAGGCTCTATCCGGTTGGCTATGAGGGATGAACCAAACTATGTAGCTTAACACTAGTCACTGATTTATTCAACTCACATTCAAGATGAGTATATTAATCACGTGCACATACTTGATCCCTTATCAATTCATTGTTATATTGATGAACATGATACCAGTTAGAAAGGATTAGGATGCTCATGCTTAATAGGAGTTGGAAATTTATGTTTTAACTTATCCTCACCTTTTGAATTATTTGAATTTTGTTGTTTTCTTTGGTGGCATGTTGTTGTGTGGTTACACAACATGCCCCATTTTGCATTAGCAAAATAGGGACCCAACTTTGTTGGCTTGTTCCCTTGCTTTTGTGCTCTGGGCGGTAGTGGCAAAAAGTCATATCAGTCAGTATGCATATGCCTAATATTAGGTATATTTGTGATCTTGAAATTTGAGCCAAATTTGAAAGTCTGAATCTGTCCTCAAAAGCTTACCATGTGAAAGAGCTTGAAATTCTAGGCAGGTTTGCCTTTTATATCACCTGAAAATTCATCCATATGAGAAAGTTATGATATGTCAAAGGTCTAGTCAAACATGATTTTTGAGGTCATATTCCAAACAACGGTCATCATGATATTATAATATCATCCTGATATTATAATATTGCCCTACTTAGAAAACTACCATTTGCATATTGGTATGCACACGTCAAATTCCTATCATAAGGTCATCTACTTGTCAAAATATCAATCATATTATAGAGGGTCATCCTGATCTAGTTTATCACCTGATAAATCATGCGGTCCAAATATTCGGACGTCAATTTTAGGTGATAGTAACCTTTACCCATCAACAGCCTTATGTATTTCGCGAGGATCATATCTCTCAATGTAACCCGATATTTCTCAATATCCTCTTGCCGCGAAATATCACCCTAAGCCATTATCCTGATGATGTCATTCAAGTTCGATAAACAAAGAAACAATCATGACGATGACGTAATCATCATTTTTGCCCCTCGGGAGCATATTTCCTAAACATGATCCTACTCACATAACATGACGGTGACATCATAGTGCCATAACGCTGAACCAAGTCGATATCCAGATGACGTCATCATGATATTTTGACATTGGGTCATTTTAGTCCAGGGGATCATCATCTTGAAACATCGCCCAACATTTCTACATCACCGGATCTTTTGATGTAGGTTTTCCCGCTTAGAGGCTGATGATCATATTACACCAAGGGGATCATCATATTTGAACATGACCCGATATTCTGAATATAACCCAATATTTTGAATATCACCCTGTTGCGAAACATCACTATATGCCGACATGATAGTGACGTTACCCAGATCCAACAAACAAAGGACATCACCCTGATGGTGACATCATTCTAATTTTTTCTAGGGGGGTCATTTTAGTTGCAGGGGTCATTTTCAAACATCCCCTGATTTCCTAACATGATGATGACATCATACTATTCGGAGGGTGATAGTCCCATTATCGGGGTCATATTTCAGATCCTCCTGATTTCTTAGCATGACCATGATGTCATCGTTCTCCATTTAAGTGAAGCTAGTTCATGATGATGACCTCATCCTTATATCTTGATCTTTGCTTGATCATTATATATGTGCACTCGATATACAAAAGATGTAACTTGATATATACAAGGGGAATCATGAACCAATATACAAAGGGAAATGGTGGGAAAATTAAGTGATAGAGTTTTAAAGAGCTCGAATGCATGTTGCCAGTCAACGATGGTTGACCCGAGTATTTTAAGTGTTGTTTATGCATTTGAGGCGTGGTTTTTACAGATTTGAAACTTGATTGCCTGTATTTGCACATTTAAAGCCTGTCTAATAAAATGTTTAAATTCCTGTTGTTTATCAAATGATGCTGGGCTTAATGCTTGTCTGTTTGCTGCAGGAAATCTTGAAGCTGTTTGAAGCTGAACATTGCATAAGTTGCATATGGATGTAACCCGAACCCGAGGAGGATATTGTCAAAAGACTGTTTGCCATCTGGAGACCAAGTCAAATCAAAGATGCTAGAATATTCTATGCCAGCTGTATAATTGCCAGTCTGGCAAGGCATGTGCTTTTCATCTAGACCGTTGAATGTTTTGGGAGGGATCCTGATCATTGGATCATTGTAACTATTTTCTGGCTTTTATTCTATAAAAGGGTCAGAGCTTGTCAAAAAAAAGGGAGACACAGAATCCACAGAAGGAGGATATTTGGCAAAGTAAGGCCAATTTACTGTAGAATTAGTAGGAGATTGAATTGCTAAGACTAATGGAGATTAAATTGTTGAAATGTCAAGGTTTTTTCTTCAGATCACTATTAATGTACCTGTTCTTGAGCATACTGAATGGAGATGAAGTTTCATATTACATCCTAATTGTAAACCTTACGTAATCTTCAAGTTGATTTCTGGATATGTAACGATGAATTTTGTGTTCAAATAGAAGCGCTTTCATTTCATTGCATGTTATTGTCAACTTTTCCTTTGAAGATTTGCACTGGATCATGCGGATTTGTGGAATGTCCTAGTGAAGTATGATTCTAGTTTCCTTCTTTTCATTGCATGTATGGGAGCTTGTATGTGGATCAGTGATCTAAGTCAAGTGGTTTTGGGAATCTCATTCCTTAACTCTCTTCTTTATTTTAATTTCATAAATTCATCATCATAACTGCAAATCCTGACAAATAATAAGTAGAAACAGAGAAATATGCTAACATCCCATAGGTAACTGAATATCACTAGCATATTTGAGCTAAATGCATGTAATATTAAAAATATCATGCAAAGAATCATAAATAATGGTAGAAATCATGTAAATATTAACCTGTAGGCACATTATTTGATTGAATTTATAAGTGCAGAGGTAAAATTGTTGGAGATTTATGCAGAGCAGACATATAGGATAGGACATTTGGAGAAATAATGATGAACTTTGCAGAAATTTGCTGGAATATGTAAGGCCCCAAAATGGAAACAGCAACACACATCAACCACTGAGTAACGTCAGTAGATTATGAACTAATCAACAGAGACTTGGGATCATGAATTCTTTGAATTCATCGTATCTTTCAAGATGAGTAAAGGTTGTTGTGTAACTTTTATTCTATGTTTGGTGTATGACTAACATCATGACCAACAAGTGGTTCCAAGGAAAGAAGAGATTGCTTACTAAGGCTATTAATAGACTCACAAATTTTAAAATGATTGAATAGGTTGTTATGATGCTAGAGTTGCCAGTTGACAAGTTCATGATGTTTTATAGGGAAAGAGGGGTTTTCAATTTCAATGGATGTGTGGGTTATATCCTCCTTTCACTACAAACATTCAAGGACATCCAATTGAGTTGAATCACAACTCTTGCAAGAGGATTCACTACAGGTTGGTGGTCACTTGTAACACTGTGGAAACTCAGAATTTATCAATTAATGTATTACTTTGAAACCCTAATATGCTTAAAACCTTAATTATGCAAAATTAGAAGCAAATTGATAAATTATGACAAATGCTTACAGACCAAGATAGTAGACAAAGATTAGTTACTGGCCATTTTTTGAAGTTAATGATATGAAATGTTCGAGGACACTAGCACTCATGCCCTAGTCCAATGCAGTGCTTTCTTCAAGGAATTCCAACCTCGTCATGACACTGATGATCACTGTTCAATCTATTTCTGTCACGGAAGATGTGGAGGTCACTAGCACTCATGCCCTAGTATAAGGCAATGTTTTCTTCATGATGTTTGGACTTCTTCAAATGCTAATTATCACTGCCACAATGATTTCTGTGTCTGCAACCTCAGAGGACACTAGCACTAGCACCCTTGTCCCAAAAGTTCTCTAGGCAACTTCTTTCCACCAGATCCAAAATCCTTATCCTCTGCAACCTTCCTCTGTAACTCCACTCCACAAAATCTAATACCTATAGCCTGCAATCACAATGAGTGTGGTTGGGGGTTGTGGTGTTTAGGAGCTTGCCTCAATCAAGCCCCAAAAGGATATTCAAGTCTTCCGAACACCATTGTCAGATAAAGAGTGCATATCCCTATGGGATAGAGGCAAAAACAAATTCATAAATGATTCAAACATAAATAGATATCACCTTAGAGGTGTAGCTCACATGTAGATGAAAATCCATCAACACATGAGAAGATGAAGCTAAATCTGCAATCACAAACACAACAACAATACTTTGTTCTGCAACAATGAATATCTTGAATGCTCTAAAATCATAAGTTTGCCACAAGTTCATAATCATATTCTAGTCATTTTCTAGTTTACAAATGAAACCCTAAACATGCTTATATGTGCATGCCCACTACAAATTTCATAATTCAAACTTAAGATGTCGACAACGGAACCTTCTAACAGTCACATAACTGACATTAAAATTTGGGACCTGCCTGAAATAGGGAAGGACAAGGGTACAAGTGCCCATGTCCTCATGTCCTATTTTAGGGTAGGGTCAGATGCAACAATGTCCCTCAAGCCCCATGTGATATGGGTTTTAGGCCATTTTCTTCTAGGAGTCAAAATGAACATGCAAGATGCAAAACAAGGGACCCAAGAGCTAAACTTAGGAGGTAAAAGTCCTAGGGAGACATTTTACGACATAACAATTAGCCCCCACTTTAATGTATGCATGAACATAAGGCCCATACATGCATTAAAGTATGGTCAAAACATAGCAAACATTCCAGGCAATTGAAGCTAATTTATACACAAAGATTGAGGAACTATTTCTAGCCCACAGTCTTAGGTAGACATTAGAGAAAACATACCATAGACATTGCAAACACAGTGAAGACAATATCAGGCATGCAAAACATAGAGAAGATAATAACAGGCATGCAAAAAATGGAGAAGAAAGTATAGAAGACATGCAAAACATAATGAATATAGTGAATGCAATTATTTTTTTTCATTTTCATATATAAATAAATGCAGATACATGGAAAGTAAAAATGCAACACACAACCCAAAATGTAGGAGGGGCATTTTACGATGCTCTTTGGACTATATATGGGGCAATAGAAACACAATACAAATCTCAGAGCATAGGGAGGGACTCATCGCCACATAGCTTTAGACTACGCTTGAGAACAAACACGCTATACAAAACCCAAGGTGTAGGGAGGGATTCATCGCCACACAACTTTAGACTACACCTGGGACAAACACACCATACAAATCCCAAATCATAGGAGGGGCATTTTGCAATGCTCTTTGGACTATACTTGGGAACAAATTCATAGAAGACACTCAAAAAACATGAGTGTCGTATAGTATGCCGAAGACATACTATACATCTAAAACATGGCAAACAAGGCGATGGAAGGAACGTATTGCTAAGCCCCCACTATCTCAAGAACATTATAGGTCACCTGATAGTTGGGATTATGCCACAACAACTGCCAAAGACATGATTAAGGGAGGATACACCAACCCCGCCTACACAAAGGACTTTTGAAATAAAAAGGATGTGCACTAGCTCAAGAGATACACCATCCCCGCCTCACGTAGAGGGATTTAAACTAAAACGATACACACTAGCTCAAGAGATACGATATCCCACCTCTGTAGAGGGATTAAAAATAAAAGGATATACATGATATCCCACCTCTACAGAGGGCTTTCTCATTGCAATATAAAATAAATATGTGCACTTGCCCATAGATACAACATCCCGCCTCCGTAGAGGGCTTACAAACACACTTCGTTAGTACCAAAATCATCAGACAAGTTACTTTATATGTCCCCACCTTAAGGTGGTTGTTATCATGTATTGATATCAAGCATGTTAAGGTAGAGAGAAAATGCACAAGGGAACAAGAGCTCATGCAAAGCCCATGCCTCCAAAGATGACATGTACTTTACAATCACCGAATGTTGCCACAAACACACAATTTCCTGCAAGAAGAGAGGTTAGAAATATTTCTCTAAGATAATAACCACATCACATGATAAAAAGTTATGCATAAACATAATCACATCAAGAGCCAAGGTCATACTACGATTTAGAAATCGAGTATAACCATGAGGCTCTAATGGAGAGATCTCAGAGCTGAGTGTAACCAAGGCGAGACCCAAGATAAACAAAGTGCACGGAGCAACTATATTGTTATGGTTTGTTAGAAAATATAAGACATCATCAAAATATCACATGGAGTGATTCTACTAGCCAAGCTTCAGATAATATATATCATCCCCATCATCATGTAAGGACTAGGTCCATTTTTGCTTACTCGCTGAAGGGACACATTGTCCGTATCAATATTATGTTTGTTTTTCTTCATCTGCCAGCTAGATAGAACTACTGGAAGAAGGTAAACAAAAAATCAAGAGAGGAGAACAAGTGCCTTAGGGTCATCATGTAGGAAGATGCTCCTAGGTCACCAACCACAATGTTATACCCCTAAGAAACAACACACAACAACGAAAATAGAGAAGCAAGATAGAAGAATGATGATACAAATAGAAGAAGGGTCATAATAGAGACGGTCTCCCAGTATCCTTGACCTTACAAGAGTGTCAAGGGTCATCCAAGGAGGCCTAAACAACACATAACACAACACATGGGAAACACAACATAGAGGTAAAGGGTTAGAAATACTTACCTGTTGAAATTCCCATACTAGAATTTGTGACTTGAGAGCATCTTAGAAAGATGCTCTATCATGTTTTGTGTGAAGCTTGAGTGTTGCATATTAGATTGTTCTTTGTTGTTAGAAAGTTCATGTGGTGCTTGTTTCCCAAATCCTTGTAAATTTGAAATCTTTTGTTACTTATGAGGTGGATAACCACTGATATTTCCTACTAATGATAATCGTCTTATTCTTTTCCTATCCTTTGATTTCTTATTTTGTTGAATTCAATCTTTTCCTTTGTCATAATCTCTTGTTTCAATTGTTCTGTTTGTCTTTCCAATGCATTTTGGTTATCTCCTAATCCTTGAAGTGATAATAGAGGAGGAACATTAGAATAAATACCATTTCTTCATGGATGAGGTAATACTTTAGTATTTTCATTATCCACCTCTATTGTAGCAATTATCTCATCATAGTTCAGATAGTCATCTTCTACTTCTACTATATTTTGTTCCATCATGTTGTTATCAGTATGCCTAGGAAATGGATTAGCAAAGATTTATAAATTCTAATTTAGAGGACCAACTGACTTATTTCCATTGTCATTCACACTAGATACCTGTATAACATTCGAGTCGATGAGGTCTTGTATTTCATGTTTAAGATGCATGCATCATTCAGTATCATGCCCTTATTGTTGATGAAAATGACAAAAAACATTAGCATCAAAATAAGGTCCTTGCATTCTACTAGGATCCAATGGTTTAATTGGAGGAAGCTTCAAGAGGTTGTTACTCACGGATTGATTCATGATAGAATATAAGGGGTTAGATATTAGAGTGAATTGTCTTTGTTGTTGTCGATTTTGAAATGGTGTCCTCTTCGGATTAGTGATAGCGGACACTTGTGAAAAATTGTTTGAATTATATCCATTAACCTTGATGAAACTCTTATTATTCCTCTTTAAGTTGTTTTGTGAGGGTCCACCTGTAGATTGACCAACTTGAGCCAATGAGTTTTGGTTTTCATATTGACTAGAGGAAAGTTGGTAATCATGAAGGGTTGTGCATAAATGTTGAAAATAGTTATACTTCATCAAGATAATCTTATCACATATGTTAGGTTGTAGATTTATAATAAATACCTTCTGAACATCTTCATCCTTCATCTGATATTGAATTTGTACATAAAGAGCTTGATACTAACTGATAAACTTAGTTAACTTCTCTTTCGGACCTTGCTTGCAATGAACTAAATCAATCAAAGAGATTTGAGGTCTAATGTTTGCTTGAAAATGTTGTAAGAGTAGATCAACTAGCTACAAAAAAGAGTGTATTGAATTTGGAGGTAAAGAGCAAAACTATTCTAAAGCAGTATCTTTAAGAGATTGTAGGAAAAGTTTTGCTAACAAGTCCTCTTCAAATTAAAAATCACTACACATAGCTGTGAATGCTACCACATGAGTATTAGGATCACCTTTTCCACCATATTTTTTAAAGCAAGGAGTTTCAAACTTCTCACGCATAGGAGTTCTCAAGATTGCATAAGATAGATGGTTACAGGCATGATAAATTGGTATATTAGGTTGTGAAGAATTTGTCAAGCTTGTCACCTTTTGTTGTAAAGAGGTCATGCCTTGCAAAAGTTGGTTTAAGAGGGCATCATTAAGAGATACAGTTTGAGAATTAAAAGCTGTGTACATGACATTTTGAGGAGATTGATTTTGAGTAGAAATGAAAGGTGGTTGAGAGTAACTGTAGGTGGAAGGTGGTTGAGAATAAGTGGGATTGAATGGTGGTTGAGAGTGAGTATTCATAAAAGAGGTCACCTTAGGTGCTAAGTTCTGATAGTTGAATCCCACAGCTTTGTAATTTTGTGAATTAGTTCAATTAGATACTCTAATACCAGTTGTAGCATTACTACAAGCATTTTCATTAGTAGTTAAAATCATTGATGTAAATGTAGACATTCCAGTAGTTGGTATAGGTGCCGATACTTGCGTATGAGATAGTGATGACATGTTATTAATAACATTCACACATTCAATCACTGGCATAACATTATGATGTACTATATGCATTAGGCCTTCGATTGTATTAACACCATCTTGTCCTTCTTTTAGCAAATCTCTTATGTTATGAATTGCAGGTATAGCTTCGTCTACTATACTTTCATTTTCCATAAATGCTTGAAAATCAACTAGTTCTTTATCAAGTTTGTTTATTTGCTCATCAGGTACAAGTGTTACCCCATCAATAGGGTCCTCAACATCATGAAATATTTTTTCTTCCATTGTAGTTGTAGGAGGTATAATATCTTTTAAAATTTGTGTCTCTCCTTTTGTAAGAATGTGTTCAATGGATTTTTAGAGGTAAGAATGTTGTTGCTTTCAGGGGCATTAGAACCCATTAATCTAATACTTATTATTAAAGGGATATTTATATTAGGGAAGAAGGTTATAAGACTCATGCAAAAGCATACAACACTCAATGCACAAACTAATAAAACAATCCCAAGGAACAAGATATGTTTAAGATCTAAAAATGCTTGATTTTTCACCTTTTTCAATGCAAATGCTTAAGAGAAGAAGTGTTGTGAAGAAATTAATGAGAGGAATGAATAATAAGATCAATATCAATCCAATAATGTAACAATATCCTTCACAACACACCTATGATGCAAATATAAATAAGTGACAAGGCAAAATATAGTGAAAATGCAAGGTTTTCAAACCCTAGACATGAATTTTTGCAAAATAGACACTATTATAAGACACTAAAATTAGAAATAAGTCCTAAATGAATGTTTAAAAGGGTAGTAAAATCTAAAACAAGATTTTAACTACAAACCCTAGCTAGTGCAAAAACTAGGTTATATGAAAAATGCACAATTTCAAGCAAAATCTGGCAATTTGAGCATGCAAATGCAATGTAGATGATTGTAATAAGATGAATTTCTGTAATTTATATCAGACATAATGAAAATATTAGAAATTAAATGAATTTAAATTAAATTTATGTCAAAATGCAAGCCTAAAATGCCAATTTTTTCAAACTTTTCAAATTTTTTTTTGTAAATTTTCAAATGTAATAAGATGAAAATTAAATGAATGAATGTAAATCTAAAGTACAACACTTAGCAAGGTGCAAAATTTTTAAAACACGGGTTCACTAAAATATTTTATAGGAAAAGAGGGGTTTTCAATTTCAATGAATGTGTGGGTTGAATCCTCCTTTCACTACAAACATTCAAGGACATCTAACCGAGTTGAATCACAACTCTTGCAAGAGGATTCACCTATAGGTTGGTGGTCACTTGTAACACTGTGGAAACTCAGAATTTATCAATTAGTGTATTACTTTGTGTTTCCCTAAAATTTAAACCCAAAATTTTCAAATTTTTGTGCTTAAAAATTGATAAAATCATCGCTTTGCCCCAATCTAGTCATTTTCCGTTCCAAAGATTTTGAAGGCTTGCATATTTCTCTATAAGTCTCTATCATCAGGTGGTTTTTGAATTCATGAATCTTTTGTTTACCTGACTTATGTTCTTAAGTTCTTGAAATGGCTGACTTCCTGACTTCTCCTTTGTGTCGGGGAAGTTCAAAGCTCATTGTTGGAAATTTTCATGTCTTGTGAACTCCTCTATGTTCAAAGTTCTGAATCTACTCCGACCGCTGACTAATTAGCATCTTTGTAGTGCCCATTTTTTGAGGTATCACCAACCCATCAGATTGTTCGTGTGGTATGTGGTGAGAATGTCTTTTTAGAAGCTGTGAAATGCAAGTTCAAATCTTGAGACTTATTTCCCAAGATACAAAATTAATGATGCATTAATGACAAGTGTAATGAAGCTCATTAATATGGTGGCATGGCATTAATAAGTTTGAAATACATTATTACCCACTGATGTAATTAAGTAAAGGTGGCAGTGCTCTCTGTGTTTAGTTTTCTTGCCAGCCAAGCTATTTTTCAGAATGGGACTTCTAGCAAATGATGAAATCTGGGATGATGAGCCCATGCCTGTTCTACAACCTAATTTACAATGGCCTGAGGGGGAGTAGATCAATATCATCTCTTAGCTGCACACAATTTCTTCGAAGGAGAAAACTAGTTATGTTGAATACTGTAGGATAATTGATGTTTGGAAGAAGAAGAAGAGCATGCTGAACTGTGCCAGCTTTTTATGGAGATACACCTAGAATTGGGGGGAGATTAATGCCACTTGTCTTGTATATTTGAAGTTTTTTTATAATTAGCAATGATTACTACAATTTTGATATGATACAACCATTTCCATTTGGAGAAGTCACTTTCTTGATTATGGTTACTCGGAAAGGGACCGTTTCTGAGTAGTTATAATTTTTGGGAAGTTATATAAGGAGGGGGGATTTCAAAGAAAAGCATCTTTTTCCAATACTATCTGTGAATAGGGGAAGGAGAGCAAGTTTAGTTTACTTTTCAGTTATTCTTTCTTTATAGCATAGCTTATGTGTCTGGAAGTTCTGCAAAGACTTTGAGTTTTGTTATGTTGAAGAAATGAAGAATTATTTACAAAACTTCATGTCTCTAAGTATCTTCTATGATTGCAATTGTTCTTATGTCGATTAGTAATCTTTCTTTAATATTGCTTCTTATATGTTGGTTTGTGTTAAGAAGGATTATAGTTGTATCTCCAAATTAATTTACCTTTGTTTATGAATTTGGAGTAGATGGGTTGTGTATCATTTATCTGCATTCATTTCTTTCTTAAGTTGGTCATGCACATCTATTTCATGGTGATGAGTAGATGTTTACACACCTTTTCTACTTTCTGGTTAAAAGCATACCTCTTTATCTTTATTCATTGAATATTTTAAGAGGGAGCTGTACCTCTAAAATTTAGAGGAAAGTTGTCAACCCAATGATAACTTCTCCAACTATTAGTGTTATTTGTCCTTCTTTCCAAGCATCTTGAGTCATTTTCTATATTTATTTCTGAAGGACAAATCTGTTCACCAACACATTGAAACCCAAATATGCTTAAAACCTTAATTATGTAAAATCAGAAGCAAACTGATAAATTATGACAAATGCTCGCAGACCAAGATAGTAGATAGAGATTAGTTACTGACCATTTTTTGAAGTTTGTGATATAGAATGTTTAGGGACATTGGCACTTCTAATGCAATGTTTTCTTCAAGGAATTTTGACCTCGTCATGACACTGATGACCACTGTTTAGTCTGTTTCTATCATGGAAGATGCGGAGGACACTGGTACTCATGCCCTAGTCTAAGGCAATGTTTTCTTTAGGATGTCAAGACTTTGTTAGATGTTGATTATCATTGTCACAATGATTTCTATGTTTTCAACCTCAGAGGACACTGGCACCAGTGCCCTTGTGCCAAAATTTCTCCAAGCAACTTATTTCTGCCGGATCCAGAATCCTTATCCTCTGCAACCTTCCTCTGTAACTCCACTCTATGAAATCTAATACCTATAACTTGTAGTCACAAGGAGTGTGGTTGGGGGTTGTGGTGTTTAGGAGATTGCCTTAGTCAAGCCCTGGAAGGACATTCAAGTCTTTTGAACACCGTTGTCAAATAAAGAGTGCATATCCCTATGGGATAGAGGAAAAGCCAAATTGCTAAATGATTCAAACACAAATAGATATCACCTCAGAGGTGTAGCTCATATGTAGATGAAAATCCTTCAACACATGAGAAGATGAAGCTAAATCTGCAATCACAAACACAACAACAATACTTTGCTATGCAATAACGAATATCTTGAATGCTCTAAAATCATAAGTTCACCAAAATTTCATAATCATCTTCTAGTTATCTTCTAGTTTGCAAATGAAACCCTAAACATGCTTATTTATACATTCCTGCAACAAATTTTATAATTCAAACTTAAGATATCATCAACAGAACCTTCTAATGGTCACATAACTGACATTCAAAATTGGGACTTACCTAAAATAGGTCAGGACAAGGGTGCGAGTGCTCATGTCCTCAAGTCCTATTTCAGGGCAAGATCAGATGCAACAATGTCCCTCAAGCCCCATGTGATATGGGTTTCAGGCCATTTTCTTCTGAGAGTCAAAATGAATATGCAAGATGCAAAATAAGGGACTCAAGAGCTAAACTTATGAGGTAAAAGCCCTAGGGGGACATTTTATGACATAACACATGGAAATTATGGATGGAGGAACAATAATTTATAGGGAGGATATCAAGAAAGTTAATTTCTAACCACATGATCTAAAGAAGGTAAATGATAAATTTCAAAGTGAGTACCTAGACTTCTAAAATCTCTATTATAAACAACACCAGATTGAAAATTTGAGGGCATAAACTCAGAAGTACCTTGAAATTACTTTCTAGAACTATAGTGTGAACAACATTTAGTTAAGGGTTTCTCCTCCTATTAGCAGTTTCAAAGGAATGACCTTTTATAAAGGCACTGATAACAGGGTGTATGCGATGTCTCAAGGCAAGCAATAGTAAGAGGATCAACTGAATGACAAAAAAAGTGAGCTAAAGGCAAGTGAAGGTTATGTTAGAACATACAAAGATTATAGCTATGAGGAAGGTGAAAGATATGTTGAGGCTTGAACAAAGATAATATCCATACAACTTATAAAAGAAATGATGAAATGGAGCAGTAGAGGTTTGGAAAAGGCAGGGATTTTCAAAGGATTAAGATTGGTTTCTAATGACCTAATATGAATTTGTGTTATCTTAATTTGTTTATTTTGTTTATATTCTAAACTATTATACAATATGGACCTGTTATAACTAAATGATATAATTTGTAATAGGCCTATCTTTTTGGATTGAAAGATATAGTACTCAGTATATTTGAAGTGGCCTTCTTGACTACTAATTTTGTAAGTTGACTCTTTTAATGAATATATTTGTAGACGATCTTCAATTAAAAAAATACTCATTTGGATGCCTCCGACATAAAACAACAAATCTAAAACAACCTAAGAGCTATCATGTGGTAGGGCATTGATACAAAAAATCCAAGAAAAAACCATCTAAAAGGATACAAAAACTGACACTCCAAAAACAAAAAAAATGGTGTGGGTCCCTGAGCAACAAGCACTACATCCAAGTGGCACATCCAAAATCCACTCCATCCCCAAATCCCACAAATCCCACTCCCCATCAAAACATCCTAAAAATCCTAAGTCCATTTGGGTCCCTAAATTCCCAAATTGACACTCCCAAAATTTCCAATCTGGATCCCACAAATCCACCATGGATCCCAAATCTCCATTACTCACTACTCCCCATCACAAACATAAGCTTCAAAATCCATTACTAGTATTGTGTGTGCAATAATTGGTCTTGGTTCCCCTTGACCCATGACATTCCCGCATGCCCCCATCCCTCCATTCTATATCCCATATCCCACATATCTACCCCATCACATCCGTATGGTCCATGCTTTCGCATAATTCATCCATAGTCTATCCATCATCCATTAGTACCATCCATAATCCACATCATAATCCATTATCCCCCATCCATCCATTATCCACCTTTCATCCATCCTTCATCCATCTATCTTCCATCCATCCCATCCACTTCATCTTCATCATTCAATCATCTACCAACATCTATGAGCATCATAATCATTGGCATGGTCCATGTGCCACATCTATCCAAAATGGGACATTGTCACCTCCTCTTGGAAACTAACGCTTAAGGCCCCATCCTCCTCCAAATTTCTCCCTCCATCCAAACCACCCATCCCATCCAAATATAAAAAAATCTAAAAAATAGAAAAAGAAAAAAAGAAAAAAAAAGAAATAAATCAAAAAAGAAATAAAAAATTACAGAGAAAAAAATTATCCAATGGTGAAAACCACTCCTTGTGGCACCTTGGGCAAGTACCATGATGAAAACCCCTTGTGGGCATCATGCGTAATCCCCCATCCATTTGCACCCTACACTTGGCAGAAAATTTCACCTATCCTATCATCCCCCATCCATTGTATATCCTTTGCCTATCATCTTCTCTATCTCCATCTCTATCCTATCCCCTATATCTATCCACCTATCCTATCATCTTCTCTATCTCCATCTCTATTTTATCTCCTATCTCTATCTACCTATCCTATTGTCACCCCATCCTCTTTCCCCACTTGTGATCTTGATTAAGATAGGGGAAAAATATATACAACATGCTTTAGACAACTCTTGACATACCTCCCTTCCAAGCATATCTTACTAAAAAATCTATCCATTCCCCACACATCCTTCACATTGTCATAAGTGACACATATCTTGAGTGAGGAATCTTATTCCTATGTGATGTAGTCCTTGGAAATCACATCTGAACTCCCTCGCTCCATATATCCTAAATCCTCTCTCCTCACTCCCCCATCTATCATGTATCTTACACCTATCCTTTTGACTTCTACCATCCCTTGTTGATAGACATGCCTTTTCCTTGTCATTGGTATCTACCTAAAGGCTACCTACATGCAAACCAATGCAATCCTCTCCCAATAATCCAAATCCCCCAAATATCCAAATTTCCCAAGCATCCAAACATCGCAAGAACATCTTAATCAATGTGCATCTCAAGCTAGCAATCTACACAAAATCCTCCAATCATATCCATGGTCTTGTTCCTAGCCTTGTTGCAAGCCTTAATCCAAAATCCATCATCATCAGGATATATCATTCCCATTCCTTGTGTTCTTATCATCGAAAACACAATCCAACATCATTAATCCATCAATCTTTGGATTTTTAGCTTGACCAAGGGCAACATCATGTTTATCTTTGTTTCATTTTGTACATGTGTGCTTTCTTGTGTGTGTGCATTATCTTTTTTATCTTGCATTAGTATTAGTCTCTATAACCTACTTGGCATGGTGATATGATGCTCTTCCATATCATGGTGCTATACCACATAGGGTTGCATGTGACTTATTATTGATTGTCTCATCATAGTACCCCTCAAGGTTATCAAAGACCTTGTGATGTGTTGGGGCATCCTTCTACGCAATGGGACACATTGTCACCCTGGTTCCTTATACCTTGGTGCATAATGTCTCATGCCATATCAAATTAGATGGATCCCATTTTGTAGTACAACATAATGCATTTCCATCCCCCCATCCATTTCCATCCCCCTAATCCTCCCCCCTCATTTATCCCCCCATCCCCTACATCCAACTTCTTCTATCCTCCCAATCCATTTTTATTTAAATTCCACTGTCATCATCCTAATCTAATCTACCCTATCCCCCTCCATCTATGTGATCTTTTAAATTCCACTCTCTTATTTCTAATCCAACTCTCTTCATCCTTTCAAGAGTGCACCCATATTCTTCAAACTTACCTCCCTCTCGAGGGGTATCATCCCTATCATCATCCTTACCATCATCCCTCCTTATCACTCTCACTTCAAGTGGCCAGGGGCATCATCAACCCTTATCCTAGGCCATCTTCTTCTATCTTACGTAGCACTATGGTTTATCTTTCTTTGAAATGATGCTGCTTTGCAACAGAATCTCAAAGAGGGGGAAAATATAGACACCTAAAACCAACCCCTCCTTGTCTTGATGATGTTCAAACCTAATCAAGACATCATTTAACCTCTTAATTGGATAAATCCTCATTTATTCAATTAACCATCCATTTCCCCTTCCGATGATGACTTAATAATATTTTATTATGAAAATCACTAGTCTTGTACTTTTCACTATTCATCTATACCTTCACTCGTACCTATCCCTAGCATAAATGATTATTTAGTCATTTATCACCCTTTCCTTTATATTTATATAGTATCTATTTCCCATCCTACGAATTAAATAAATATCTCTATTTATTTAATTCCCCCATTTTTGTTCACTTTTCACTAAGAGGACTAAACTTAATTAACCATCTAATCACCCACTTGCACATTCCTAAACCTTAGTCAACCCCTTCAAATCCTCCACATCCTCCAAAGTGTATAAATTTATGGCCTTTGTACAAGACCACATGGGCCTTTTACAAAGACATGGTCATGTCCTTTGTATAAAGGGTCCTTTGTCCCCTTTCAATATTGACCATCCCCTTCTTCCAAGCAACTTTTTGATGCAGCACACAACATACACTTAATAGAATTGTGCCATTAAACATATGAGAAACAAAGATTTGGAAGCTGGAACATAAAAAAACTTCTATTCCTCAACGTTGCTGCTACAATGAGAGAAAACCCTCTTATATCCAAGAAAGCAAAAAAAAACAAAAAATTACCTTTTTTGGCAGATTTCAACAATTGTCAGATTTTGCCATTTTAGGTAATTTTACAATCATATCTTGAGAATCCAGTTTTTCCCAAAAAACTCATAAAGCTAAGGTAGGACAAAAAACCAACTAACATCCTAAACTCGAAACATGAGTTTCGAGTTATTAAAAAAATCAAATTTTAAAAAACTAGAAAAAAACACTAATTTGCCATTTTGAGGGCCAAGATGAAAGTTTGAAGCCCTGAAAAAGTACCAAGACAAGGTCCAACCAACTAGGGTGCATTGGGAAACCACTGGCCACCTCATAACGCATCCACCTGTAAAATTTCATAGAAAACCCACATCCGAGTCAAAAGTTATGACCTCTGGAAGTCCCTGCATCATTCTCCTCTAGTTGAAAAGAACGCAACTCTTGCAAGTGAGTGTCTTCAAACTGCTGCCATTTGACTGGATCTAACCTCTGCACTTCCCACTCGGTAATCCATGTGCTATCTGTTGACGGCAATCCTTCCCACTGTACTAAATACTTGTTGTAATGCCCTTACCGAGTGTAGATAGTGTTCTTATCAAGAACCTGTGCAATCTTTTCCTTCTTATGGGGAATGTAGTTGTGCCATGCCACTTCTAGTTGACTATCTTCAGCATCATCCTCACCATGGAATGCATATAAATCAAAAATATTAAACACAAGAGAAATATCGAGATCATCTGGTAAACGGACCTCATACGCATTATCATTGATCTTCTTTGTAATTCTGCAAGGACCAATTTTCTTGTACTTCAACTTGTGATATGTTCCAATAGGAAACCACTCTTTTCTCAAATATACCATCACTAAGTCACCTTCACTAAATGTCTGATGTCACCTACTAGTATCCACTAAATTCTTGTACCTCTCATTACTGTCCTGCAACTTCTATCTCACTTCATTCTGCAACTGTTGAAGGTGTTCTGCAAATGCTTCCCCATCATCACTGACCCCATCTTTCATTGGTAGCTGTACCAAATCTAGAACACCTTGAGGATTCTTGCCATACACAATCTGGAAAGGGGACTTTCTCGTTGATCTGTTAACAAAACTATTATAGGCAAATTTGGCCTGGGGTAATGCCAAATCCCATTGTTTTGGCTTTTCTCCAACAATACACCTCAGCAAATTTCCCAGACTTCGATTGACTACCTCTATTTTCCCATCTGTTTGAGGATGATAGGCACTACTAAACTATAACTTGGTCCCCATCTTCTTCCATAAAGTCCTCAGAAATGACTGAGGAATTTGGTATCTCTATCAGAGGTAATAGTCTTTGGAACACCATGTAGTCGAACAAGTTCTGAAAAAAAAACTTTGCTACCCTCGTTGCATCATTAGTTTTCTTATAGGCCATAAAATGAACCATCTTAGAGAACTTATCAACAACTACAAAAATGGAGTCATTGCCTCGTTGAGTATGTGGAAGTCCCAACACAAAGTCCATGCTCAAATCTGTCCATGGTGCAGCTGGTACTGGTAAGGGCATATACAACCCTGTATTCTGTGAATGTCCCTTAGCCACTTAGCAAATTCTACACCTTGTTACATACTTAGTTATATCCTTTTTCATCTTTGGCCAGTAATATTTATCTTCTATCAAGGCTATTGTCTTGTCCTTGCCAAAATGTCCAGCTAACCCACTACTATGAAATTCTCTGATAATGTTTTCCCTCATAGAGCTAGCTAGTATGCATAGTTGTTTTCCTTTAAATAGATACCCATCTTGCATAAAATATTCACCCCTAAAGTGATCCAAGTTACTAGAGACTGGTGCCTTCAATTGTTCCACAATCTCCCAAAAATCATCATCAGACTCATACAAATTTTTGATGGCATCAAAACTAATCACCTCAGTTTCCATTGTGGTCAAAAGTGCAACATGCCTACTTAACGCATCTGCAACCTGATTTTGTTTTCTAGATTTATGCTTCAACACAAAGTTGTAAACCTACAAGAAAGAGACCCACTTGGCATGCCTACTATTCAACTTTTTCTGTGTGTTCAAGTATCTCAGTGCAATATGATCTGTAAACAATACAAACTCCTGGGGAACTAGATAATGTCTCCAATGCCTCAATGCTTGAACAATTGCATAAAACTCCAAATCATAAGTAGAATAATTCTTTCTCACTTCATTCAACTTTTCACTAAAGAAAGCTATAGTTTTCTAGCTTGGCTAAGCACAACACCTATTCCCACATGGGAGGCATCACATTCTACTTCAAATACCTTATCAAAATTTGGCAATACAAGTATAGGTGCTTCTGTTACCTTTTGCTTCAAGTACTTAAAGCTCTCCTCAGCATCCTTGGTCCATACAAACTCCCTTCCTTTGGTGAAATCTATTATAGGAGCTACAATACTACTGAAATTTTGAATGAACCTTCGATAGAAAGTGGCCAAGCCATGAAAACTTTTTACCTCTGTGATGCTGCTTGGACTAGGCCATTCTAGAATTGCCCAGACCTTTTCTGGATCCATTCTGACACCATCTTTAGAAATGACAAAGCCTAAAAAAACCAAACTTTCCTGCATGAACCTACACTTTTTCAAATTGGCATAGAGCTTCTCCTTCCTTAACACACCAAAGATGATCCTCAAGTGTTGTAGGTGCTCTTCTTTGTTGTTACTAAATACTAAAATATGATACAAATAAACTACCACAAACTTACCAATGTAAGGGCTTAGTATAGTGTTCATCAATCTCATAAATGTGCTAGGTGCATTTGATAACCCGAATGGCATAACCATCCACTCATATAATCTGTCTCTAGTCTTAAAGGTTGTCTTCCACTCATCCCCTTCTCGAATCCAGATTTGGTGGTAGCCACTTCGTAGGTCGATCTTGCTGAAATATTTGGCCCCTGCAAGGACATCCATCATGTCCTCCATACGAGTTATAGTAAACTGATACTTGATGGTAATCTTATTAATTGCTCTACTATCAGTGCACATCCTCTATGTTCCATCTTTTTTTGGGGTTAACAATGCAGGTATAGCACATGGGCTCATGCTCTCTCTCACTACACCTTTACTTATGAGTTCTGTTACTTGATTATTCATCTCTGCATGCTGTGTTGGATTCATCCTATAAGCTGCTTGGTTGGGTAGAGTTGCTCTTGGAATCAAATCAATATGATGTTGAATATCTCTCTTTGGTGGTAAACCATCAGGCAATTCATTAGGTAAAACATCAACAAATTCTTTCAATAGCTCTGCTACTTCTGGGGGAACTGAAATGTCTTCCTCTTCACCTTTTTTCACTACTAATGCATAGCAACACCCTGTCACCTTTATTTCTTTAACAAGATCTCTTTCAGACAACATGGTCTCACCTTTTCCTTCATCCTTGAGAGGTAATAAAATCACCTTAGAGCCATCTTTCCAAAAGGTGTATGTGTTTTTCTCTCCATCATGCATAACTTTTCTATCATACTGCCATGGCCTTCCCAATAACACATGACAGGCATCCATTGGGATAACATCACACCATATCTCATCTTGATAGATCTTCCCTATGCTAAACTTAATTAGGCATCTTTTATCAACAATGACTTCATTTCCCTTTTTAAACCATGCAATATGATACGGATGAGGATGTTTTTCATAGTGTAAATTCAATTTTTCTACCATTTCTTTAGAAACCATATTTTCACAACTACCTCCATCAACAATAACTTGACATACCTTGCCACCTAAAGTGCATCTGGTTCTGAAGATATTGGTTCGAAGCTATGAACCATCAGATCTTTTGGCTTGTGTTTTCTCCTTCTCAAGAATCACCATTGATCTTCTCATCATGAGACTTTCTCCCACATCTGGTGGAACCTCTAGTTTTGTCCCTTCCACTTCATGCTACTTTTGAATCATTTTCACCCTAGGTTGTCCTCCTTGATTTCTTTCTTGCATGTTATAATTTGAGCATTCAAATGTCCTATGACCTTCTTCTCCACATCTGAAACAAGTGAAAGGCCTTCTCTGGTTTTCCCATCCTCTGCCACTACCATAACCTCTACCTCTTTGAAATCCCCTTCCTCGTTCTTGATTCAGAGGATCTTGTCAAGTGTCTACTTGGTTTTCCAATCCATGTGATGACTCTCCCCTACCATAATTGGAACCTCCTTGAAATGGGGTTGATGTACCCCTTCTTCCTCCTCTATTCCTTTGATGGTACTGTCTGTTTTATTTTTCTTCAGCCTTTAGAGCCAAATGGTAAGCCTCTTCCATACTATTGAGTTGATGCATGCTCAATTCATCTTGAATAGAAAATTTTAGGCCATTCACATATCTAGCAGCCATTTATTCATTAGTTTCTTGATGCTCTATATGTATAGACAGGGTATAAAACTCATTTGTATAATCTTGCACAGAAGAGAGGTTCTGCTTTAAATTTTGAAACCTATGAAAAAGGGTTTGCACGGGAAAAATTTTTCTCTCAACTTCTTCTCCATTTTATTCCATGTCCTGATCTTATCCTTGCCTTTCCTTGTTCATTCCTTTTGAAGATGATCCCACCAAATCATTGCATGACCCTTTAATTTGGTGCATGCGAATTTTACCTTCTTCTCCTCTGTCATGGATTTCCATTCAAAAAAATTTCTCATGTCATTCAACCAGTCTATCAACTCCTCTGGTTTAAGACTACCTGCATAATCTAAAACATCTACCTTGATCCCTTCATTTTTCCCTTCTAAGGCCCTGAGCATCCTCTCTTCAAAACTCATGCCTTCTAATTCTTCTTCTTCATGTTTTGTATCTTGATTTGCACCTCCTCAACCTATCTCTTCATTAGATTCGTCTCCTCCTCTACCCAGTCTTTGGTTTTCCATCCGTGTTGTAGGTTTTGCTATTTGCCTTTGCAGATTTTGCATTTCTCTATGCATCTAGGCAAGACCGCCTCTTCCTCTTCCTCTCCTAGCCATCTTCTTGCTCTGATACCAGATGATGCAGCACACAACATACACTCAATAGAATTGTGCCATTAAACATATGAGAAACAAATATTTGGAATCTGGAACATAAAAAAATTTCTATTCCTCAACTCTGCTACTACAATGAGAGAAAACTCTCTTATATCCAAGAAAACATAAAAAAAATTACCTTTTTTGGCAGATTTCGACAATTGTCAGATTTTGCCATTTTAGGTAATTTTACATCATATCTTGAGAATCCAGTTTTTTCCCAAAAAACTCATAAAGCTAAGGTAGGATGAAAAACCAACTAACATCCTAAATTCGAAACATGAGTTTCGAGTTATTAAAAAAAGCAAATTTTAAAAAAACTAGAAAAAAACACTAATTTGCCATTTTGAGGGCCAAGATGAAAGTTTGAAGCCCTAAAAAAGTGCCAAGACGAGGTCCAACTGACTAGGATGGGTTGGGAAACCACTAGCCACCTCATAACGCATCCACCTGTAAAATTTCGTAGAAAACCCACATCCGAGTCAAAAGTTATGACCTCCGGAAGTCCATGCATCACTTTTCTACCCTTGATTTGGCCTTGATCCAAGGACATCTCTCATCCTCCAATAAAATCTTGCCACTTGGTAAGATCTCATGCATCCAAACCTCTCAACCAACCTCAATCCTTAATCTCTTCAACCAATCTAATCTAATCCCTTAATCCAACATCTAAAAAAACTATAAATAGCCACTCATCTTAGCCATTTTAAAGACTCCATGCAGTGTAATGTTAAGGTGTCCATTTGAGGGGCCATCTACATACAATCCATAAATCATGAGCACATCAAAATAGCAAGGTTTGCATGGTAGCTAATGTGTTTTAGTTTCCTTTCTTTTGTGTATTCCCTATTTGCTCAATCGTGAGGTTACATTAGAACTTTGATGAAGTAGGTTAATATGGTTTTATCTTATTTCTTGGGTCCATTTTCTATGTGATATATGATGACAATGTGTAAAATATACGTAAACTTGTGGATTGGATGATAGTGTGCAACACTAGCATCCTAGATAGTGTGCAACACTAGCATCCTAGATAGTGAGTTGTTAGGTTACTTTCTAGGTTCTTCTCTATCTCTACTTTTGTATTATGAATTCTATTTTTTAGTTCTACATTCCAGGCTCTAGTTATTTGTGTTTTCCTTACCCAGTTCTCTCTCTCTCTCTCTCTCATGTTGAACATAGTTTTATTGGGAAGGGAAAATTATAGACAAGATTAGATAATTTTCTATTAGTAAAATAGTAAATTAGAAAAGAAAAACATAAAAAAATTATCCTTCTTAGTCTTGTCTAGTGTGTTAGTAGTTAGTTGAAAACCTCAAACAAGCATAGATAAAATTGACTTTCCACCTAAACAATTAGATTCCCCATTTGTAGAGGCAAATTTATGCTATATAACAACTAGATCAATGGATAATTTGAAATGACCCATAAATGCAATTTCAAACATAACACAATAAGTAATAGAAGTAGATGACAAACTAACATACTAGTCATAAGAAAACTCATCTAGTGTGTAAGGAAATATTTGGCATGCAACATACTCATGTTCTACTTGTAAATGGATCAAAGTATCCTTTTAAGCTTGAATGTGTTCTTCAACTAACCCTTTTTCAGTGCACTTCATCTATGTATTTTGGTAGAAACTCTTTAGCATTCTTTGGTAAGTCATGAGTTAGTCCTACTATGTTTAATGGAATACTTTCCTCTAGCCATGGAATTAGGCTATCCATTGATTGATTTTGAGGAATGAAAAAAGGGTTGGCAAAAGGAACAACAATCATAGGTGAACTATTTATAGATTGATTAGGTCTAGATCTAGGTTTTCCTTTGTCAATTCTAGTTTTTCTATTTTGGGGAAGGTATAGTAGCTCAAAGTCACATCCTAGATTCTATTTTGATTGTAAAAAATCTATTATTTGGGCAATTTTAATTCTTAGATTCCAAAAATCCCCCCTTCTAGCACTAATCTATTAATGTGTGTTTCGATGCACCAACTTAAGTGGAATATATTGTTTCCACTTAAAAGGGAATTGCTTCTCCCTAAGGTTTATATCCCCAAGTCTTAGCATGCTTGGTTAATGAAAAGGTTGATGATAATTATAAAGCCCAGGACAAGCCCACCTGTATGTCAATCATACAAGTGGGGAAAAGGTGGATTTTTTTTTTTTTTGAAAGGTTTAAAGAAGAATTGTGTAACTAGTAATGATAGTTTACCTAAACTTGATGGCTGACAACAAACCTTGAAAGGTTAAGTAGATGGATGTCCTTTGATTGCAATAATCCAAATGATCCAAAGGTAAGGTTTAGAACAATAAAGTAGTTTAATTAATTTTCACTATACTTAGACATTTAAAATTCTATCATCATTTCTATAACATATATAATAATTCCACCATTTAAATTTAAATATAATTCAAATAACACAAATACAATTTAAATAAGTCTCTTATTTGCATTTAAATTAAAATTAAACTTATTAAATTAAACATTTCATTTACTCTGAAAATTAAACTAATGAATTCAAATATTCCTTAAAAATCTAAATCAAATAAATTAATAGGATTTTCAAATCTTTCAAATTTAAAATAAAGCAATTGTGAATACATGCTATCCATATAAATTTAATTAAAAACAATTATTTCTTTTTCTAAGCCTTCTAAATTGAAATAAAACAATTCATAAAAAGACAATTATTTCCTTTTAACACTCAATAAAACAATTACTTTTAAAAATATGTGGATAAACTAATTTTTTTTATTTCTTTCTTAAATGAAAAAAAATAAAACAACTTCAATTGTTTTTTTCAAATTAAATTAAACATAACTCTAGTTTTTCCTTTCTATCTCTAACATTTCTTTTATGAAATATTGAAATAAAACTAATTGCTTTTTTTTAAAATAAATTAAAGCAATGAAATAATTATTATATTTTATTTGATAAAGGAACTAATTTATTTTCAATCTCACATTTATATATATCATTTCATATAAAGCTCTCTCTCTCTCTCTCTCTCTCTCTCTATATATATATATATATATATATATATATATAGTTTCATATAAAGTTGTATTGAATATATATACTATGTAATAGTTATGCAGATGTTAGAGCGAATGGTGGAAAAAAAAATAGAGGGTGTATACACACACACACACACACCTTTTTAATATTTATGGTAGGGCGAAAATAGCAGGTAGAAACCAGTGCCGAACAATAGAGTAAAATAAACATAGAAAATTTATTACAAATTTCAAAGGAGACTTAGATTATATTAGAAATGGCACTACTCCTAATTGGGAGCACCATGGGACTTAATGGCCTCCCTTTGGGGGAGGCATTATGGGGAGGTTGTGGCCTCTCCATGGCCCCTCAAAAGGGCACAATTAAGACGGGATGGCTGCCAAACAAATTATAATTTATTCCTATCTTGTCTCCCTACCACAGTAAAATAAAAATATAGTTCATTTCATTATATTTGACAATGTTTTTTTTCAATTCCAATAAAAATTCTTACACAACTATGATAATAAAATAATAACATATTGGTATATGTATATATTTATATGTAAAATCACACACACACACATGATTGATAATTAGTTTTCCAATAATAGTGAATATATAGAAATAAAATCAGAGATATGAATATAACAACATAATTATTTTCTAGCTTCATGAGAAATGTAACAAAAATAACTGTTTAGGGTGAAAAAGTAGGTTTTCTTAAACAAGGTTAAGTCCTATTTCTCCACTAACTAAACATTGGGAAGATAAGGACTGAGCTTGGGATCCAACTACTGATCACTTGTCTATTCCCTAATGCTAATTAGGTCTGACCAGGTGTTTAACTAAGGTTTTATCAAGTGTCCTTATTCACTAATCAAGTAAACCCTAATTACACCTTGTAATAGAAATCAACTAAATTAAAAAATAAAGAAAACAAAATAGATCATAGAAATGCAAAGAATAAGGTTTAGAGATCATGCAACTGAAAACTAAGGGCTAACTGAACTAGGGTGCCCACTCATTAGTCCCACAACTTTCCATCTATAAAAATCTTCTACATCAGCTTTCCAGTGACTTCCAATAGCTCCCAGATCTCAGAGAATCCCACTAGTTGGACTAGGGCGCCCATTCATTAGTCCCGAAAGTGTTGGGATCCAAAATTCCAAAATTTAGTGATGATTGTATTCATGATATCCATCTTTCTGCCTCTCCTTTTTTTCGTATTCTATAAAACATGATCTGCACTTGTAAAAGGAGAAAGATGTTGTGGCTATATAGGAGCTTGCCTCAGTCAAGCCTCATTTTTGGTATTCCTACGTCAACAATAGACAGAGATAAAGATTTGCAGAAGTGTATGCAGAAATATCAAACCCTAGATGTCTCAATCAAGGGAAGATCAATAACTTGCTTCAATTCAATGAACACATACAACTTCACCTCAACGAGACAAACTAGTGAAGACTTGCATGAACAAGAAGGCAAATCAACAATGTCCACAGAAGATCTCCAAGGTCAATTTGGGAGGCTTCAACCCTTCTCCCAATCATGCAAAAGGTATGCAAACCCTAGGAAGATGAAGATAGTCTCAAGATCTTGATTCCTAATCTCCATCCATTGTCTCCATGATAGCAAATTCAAATAACTTCAAGAAGCTTCAATAAGTCACTGATATTCTATGGAATTTTTAGTAGAGTTTTGGCATCAAGATTGCATAAAGATTGTGTGTGTGATGAAATGATTTTCAAATGTCTTTTTATATCTAACCTTATGAGATTCAAATTTTGAAATAACATCTCGATATTGCGTGAAAACAAAAATTTGAAAATGGAATCCTGAGATGCACGGTAGGAGCTGACACCCCACCAAGATTCAAAATCCTGAAAAATGGGGCAGGACTAGGGTGCAGGCACCCAAGTCCAATCCCCCATTTTCTGACCAAATCTACTTCTAGGGGGTTCTAGGGACCCATAATCCAAGTTCTCTTTCTGGGTTCAATCAACAGTTATCTCAAAAAATGAACATTTTACAACTAGACACTAGCCAATCAGGGTTTTAGGAAGGCCAAAAACAAAGAGTTTAAGAGGTCACCAAAGGCAAGGAGCTAAACTAAGGGAAATTGTACCATTCCATACAGGAGGACAATTTCTGATGTAACATTTAGCCCCCACTTTAGTGGCCATATGACACTACATGGATATGCAACTAAAGGAAAGTAAATGCCTTAATCATGAAAAGGATACCCAAAAGGATATTGTAGAGGAAGTTGAGGTGTTATCGCCAAGAAGGAAGCAGACCCCAAGTCTATAATCCTACAAGACCACAAAGTTAGGAACAACAACCTGTAAAGGAACACTTGTCAGAAAATCAAAATCAAATCAACATGCAACCACCACCAATGGATCAGTACAAAAAAAAGTAAGGGGGTTGAGTGATGAGACAAGATGAGGGAGGAAATTGAGGGGATATATGCTCCCCCTTGTTTCTACTTGCTTAGTCTGAAAAGGAGAAATAAGGAGATATCCACATGCGTCAATTTTGAGGGAAACTTGATGAGAAATGTGTTGTGAGGGTTGTTTGAAGAAATAACACCCAATCACAACACATTGGGTGAGATAGAGAGCGGAACCAGAATTCTAATGCAACAAATGGTGAGAAAATCCAAGTTCGATAGCTCAAGATAGAGGTTCAAGAGTGAAATAAAGTAATATTGCACCTAGTTAGGGATAGGAATTCTCATTGACTTACTTTATGTAAAGGGAGTTTTCACTTATCACTTACTCATTTTTGTTTCTTGTCATTGTGAAAAGTAGAGGAGAGAGAGAGAGAGAGAAGGAGAAGAGGAGGACAACCATGCTGAGCCGATGCCTGTATCAACCCCCATGACTGGAGATGCTCCAAGCCCAAGTGGTAGAGAGGCTGTTCAAGGCTGAGATAGGCTCCTAATCCTATGCTTTTGTCATCTTTCTATTTTATTTTAGTTGTTTTGATCATTTACTGTGTCGAGGGGGGTCATAAAGGATAGGGGTCCCTAGTAGGGGTGCCCAAGTCTTCCTTGTTGCAAGTATGGGTTGAACCAATGTTGTCATTGATGTCAACATACTCATGTTGTAATAATGAGAAGGATTGGATGAGATGTGTGCTGAGGATATTGAGAAAATTAGTCTCAATCAGGAACAACGAAGAACAGTGATGACAACAAGGTAAAAGTCTAAGATAGGTTGAGGATCAGAGGATGCAGTTTAAAGGGTTTGTAGATATAAGTCTTGAGCTATTCCAGTAGAGATTTTAGAGGTCCACATGAAGATCTAGAGAAGTTATGGCTGTTCAAGTAAAACTAGTTCTGGCAGGTGTTTAGTGGTGATAGAGTGAGACAGATAGGTCTGGTGAGATCCGGAAATACAGTATCCCATTCTGCAGATTGGAGTAAGTGTTAAGGACGTCCTTGTGAAGTGTCAAGTAGATCAGTTTGTGGTTTGAAGGTCCGGAAGAACCTATTCCTTTGTGACAATGATAAACAGACTGTGTTCTTCAGGTTCCGGATGTAGGAGAGAAGGATTTTAGTAAGTAGAGGAAGTGTGGATGTTCCTAGTGATTCAGGAAAGATTGTGAAGTTCCTTGGATTATGTTCAATTTGTGTTGATGGTCTGCATTAGAATTGGAGCCCGAAATTGAAGAAATACTTCTGGATGAAGGTGTTCTTTCTGTGACTGGCTGACTGGATGAATTATACACCTTGCGAATGTTCTTGTGGTTGCTTGCCGACTTAGATGTTTGTTCCTAAGTTGATGTCATGTATAAATAAAGGTTTGTGAAGTCATTTCAAGCATGCACTTGTGGAGATGAGTGTGTTGTAGTGAGGAGAAGAGCGAAAGGAAGAGCAGAAGGATTTGGGCTTTAATGGAACTAATTCAAGCATGGTGACGATGCTATTTACCAGTTCAAATATGTAATACTCATTTATTGTAGACAGTGTGTCTCTTGTAGGTAGTGAGCCCTAATTGGCATGTGCCATCTTATTCTTTCTATTCTTCTAATAGAGAATAATATCTTGGGTTAGTCACCCCATGGTTTTTCCCTTAACCGAGTTTTCCACGTCAAAATCTTGGTGTCTCATGTGTAGATGTGTTTCTGCTCTTGGTTAATTACATTAAGTTTTCATGATTGATTTATTGTTAATGCAAAGTGAATGCAAGTGTTGAAAAAAGAAAAAAATTTGACAACTGATTCACCCCCCCTCTTAGTTGTCTACCCTAAATCTAACAATTGGTATCAGAGCCAAGTTCCTCTAAAAGGAGCTTAATCGCTTGAGGAGATCTAGGATGTCGTCCTACAAGAAGGATAGTCTGAAGTTCGATGGAACTAACTTTTCTCTTTGGAAAGGTTGCATGGAATGTCACTTGCAGTGCATGGGATTCGCATATTGGTCCATGGTGATAAAGGCCTATGTACCTCCACAAGGTGGTCCGACAACCCTAAATGAAATCACAGATGCTGAAAATAATCTGCGGACCAAAGAGGCTCTTTTAAGCGCATTATCCGACTCAAAACTCTCTAATGTTATTCATATACCAACTACCTTTGAGATTTGGAAGAAATTGGAACTTTTACATGAAGGAGACCAGTTTGTTAAATGTGCAAGATTACAGAGTCTAAAAGGGAAATTTGAAAGACTAAAAATGAGAAATGATGAAAATATTACCTCTTTTATGCCAAGAGTGAATGAGCTGGTTTGTGGAATTAGAAATGTAGGTGGAACCCTGAGTGAAGATGAGATCGTTGGCAAAGTTCTCAGATCCCTTCCTGAGTCTTATAAAATCAAAGCTTTTGCAATCGAAGAATTTAGAGATCACACAACAGTCACAAGGGATCAATTGATTGGTAAGCTAGCTGCTTTTGAAATCGCTGAGTTTAGAGATGATCCTCCAAAGACTGAATCTGCATTCAAAGCAAGTGCCTTAGTAAAAGGAAAACAAAGGTTTGATCCGGGAGAAAACTCTTCAAGGAAATCATCATGGTATGAAAATGCAAGAAAAGACTTGGAAGAAGAAGAAGTTGAAACTGCTCATCTTGAAGCTCTTATTGCAAAAAGACTACCAAGAGGATTTGGTAAGTATGAGGGAAAATTGCCTTTTAAGTGTTTAACTACAATAAGATTGGTCATTTTGCATCAAGGTGTCCGGAAAGATTTTCTAGACCAAACAGTAATAGACCAAGATTCCAGAAGAATTATTACTATGCTCATGAAGGAGATAATGAAGGAGTAACAGATGATGAATTAGAGAAAGAAGACAAATCCAGAAGTGACTGGGTGTTCATTGCCATCAAGGAAGAAGATCCAATACCCTCTGAATCCATAAATCATAAAGCCCTGGCTACCTAAGTTGAAGAAAAGGATGATTGGGTCATTGACAGTGGCTGCTCTCACCACATGACAGGTGACAAAAACAAGTTCATAGATTTGGAAAGGTATGAAGGAGTGGTAAAGTTTGGTGATAACTCTATAGGTAGAATCAGAGGTAGAGGAACTATTTCTTTTAATGTAAAGAATAAAACCGGTAATGTATTATATGTTGAAGGATTGAAACACAATCTTCTCAGTGTGGGACAGTTGGTGGACAAAGGCTACGATCTCAGATTCAAGAATGGAAAGTGCAAAATCTTTGAAAGTTCTGGAACAGAGATTACATTCGGTACCCAAACAAAAGGTAACATCTTTCACTTAGCTGGTACTTGTAAAAGTTGCTTATTTGTTCAAATTGATCAGAGTTGGTTATGGCATAGAAGAATGTGTCATGTGAACTTTGATAATATCATCAAGATAAGTAATACTCAGGCTATAAGAGATCTTCCAAGATTGGTAAAACCTACAAATAGTTTGTGCAAAGAATGTCAGTTGGGAAAACAAAGCAGAATCTCATTCAAAAGTAAGAAACAATCTTCTACCGGATTATTATACTTGGTTCACACTGACTTATGTGGTCTAGCAAGAATCGAGAGTGTGCAAGGTGATAGATACTTCATGTTGCTAATTGATGACTATTCTCGGATGATGTGGGTAACCGTTCTGAAAGAGAAATCAGAAGCTCTTGAGATATTCAAAATATTCAAGGCTATGGTGGAAAATGAGACCGGATTAAAATTGAAGTGTCTGAGGTCTGATAGAGGTGGAGAATTCACATCCGGTGAGTTCATAAACTTTTGTGAGAAACATGGAATAAAGAGAGTTGTCTACCCCTAGAACTCCACAACAGAATGGAGTTGTTCAGAGAAAGAACCAGACCATCCAGGAAGCATCTAGGACCATGATGATGGAAGCAAATGTTCCTCAGATCTATTGGAGAGAAGCTGTCAGCACTGCAGTCTACACTCTCAACCGAGTTCAAATTAGAAACTATGCCGGTAAGACTCCTTATGAGCTCTGGTTTGGCATTACTCCCACTATAAGATACTTTAGAGTTTTTGGTAGCAAATGTTACATTAAAAGGGATGAAGATCTAGGAAAGTTTGATGCTAGAAGTGATGAAGGAATATTCTTGGGTTATTCCACTCAAAGCAAAGCATACTGATGTTACAACAAGAGACTAAGAAAGATTGTAGAAAGTATAAATGTGAAGGTTGATGAAGAAATTGAAAGACCCTCAAGAATTCTTGAACATGATGAAGATGATCAGAATGGTGTTCAGATTCAAGGCATCCAAGTCTCTTCTGAGAAACAAAGTCAAGTTGATCCTGTAAGATAGGAAGAAGAGATAAGTCTCAATGAGACTGATCAAGAGTTAGAAGTGCAAGATACTCCCAAAATTCCAAGGTATGTAACTCTAAACCACTCTGAAGATCAGATCATAGGTGACAAAAGCTAAGGGGTGCAAACAAGGAGGAGAATTGCTAAAAATTCAGATGAGTATTGTCTAATTTCAAAGATTGAATCTAAGACAGTAAATGAAGCCTGCAATGATGAAAACTGGACTAAGGCAATGGAGGAAGAACTGATGCAAATTGAGAAGGATGACACTTGGGATCTTGTTCCCAGACCAAGAAACAAAAATGTGATTGGAACCAAATGGGTCTTCCAGAACAAATTAAATGAAGCTGGTGAAGTAATCAGAAACAAGGCCAGATTAGTTTGCAAAGGTTACTCTCAAATAGAAGGAGTTGATTTTGAAGAAACTTTTGCTCCGGTGGCAAGAATTGAAGCAGTCAAATTATTTCTTGCATTTGTTGCCTTCAAGGATTTCAAGGTGTATCAGATGGATGTCAAATCTGCCTTCCTAAATGGTAATTTGGAAGGAGAAGTGTATATTGAGCAACTGGATGGATTTCAATTGTCTGATCATAGTGACATGGTCTGTAAATTAAAAAAGGCATTGTATGGACTGAAGCAAGCCCCAAGAGCCTGGTATGAAAGATTGGATAAGCATCTCTTGAAGATTGGTTTCAATAAAGGTACTACTAACAGTAATTTGTATTTCAAAATTGATTATGGAAATATCTTAATTGTTGAAGTATTTGTTGATGATATCATTTTTGGAGGAAGAGACAGTATGTGTAAAAATTTTGCAAGTCAAATGAAAAGTGAGTTTGATATGTCAATGCTTGGAGAAATGAATTTCTTTTTGGTCTACAAATTACTCAAACAAAGAAAGGAATCTTCATCTCTCAGTCATAATATGTGAAAGAATTGTTGAGGAAATTTGGGATGGAAGACTCAAAGCCAATGAACACTCCAATGGCAATCGGATGCAAGCTGAGCAAAGATGATGACTCTCCCAAGGTTGATCAGACAAAATATAGATCAATGATTGGAGGATTGTTTTATCTTACTCAAACTAGACTAGATATTATGTAGGCTGTTGGTCTTGTTGCTAGATTCCAAGTTGATCCTAGAGAATCTCATGTTATCGCAAACAAGAGGATTTTTAGATATCTAAAGGGGACAGTTGAGTATGGTCTATGGTATCCTAGAGATCATGATTTCTCTCTTCATGCATATACAGATGCAGATTGGCCAGGAGATGTGGATGACCAGAAGAGTACCAGTGGTGGAGCATTCTTTTTGGGAAAAAGATTGGTTTCTTGGCTAAGCAAGAAACAAGAGGCAATATCTATGTCTACAACTAAAGTAGAATACATTGTAGCAGCAGGGAGTTGCACTCAAATCTTATGGATGAAGTAGATGCTAAGAGACATTAAAGTAAAATACGAGGAGCCTATCATAATTTTCTGTGATAATTCAAGTGCAATAAATATTTCTAAGAATCCAGTGTTACATTCTAAGACCAAGCACATATCTATCAAGTTTCACTTTCTGAGAGAGCAAGTGAACAAGGATGAAATCAGATTGGAGTATGTGCCCTCCAAGGATCAGATTGTAGATATCTTTACTAAACCTCTTCCAAAGGACTCTTTTGAGTATCTCAGGGAGAAGTTAGGGGTTATTTCCCCTCTGGTGATGAACTAGGATGCACTAATGTGCATCAGTCTGGTGGATATCACAGTCATATCTTGTGGTCCGGATTGGTGTTGGGGAGCTACTACTCAGGGGGAGCAGCAAGTGTGTTTATAAAGTTGCAAGGATGGGTCCTTTGCCATTGATGTCCAAGAGGGAGAGAAGACATGTGAAAAATAAGTGGTTGATGATCAAAGGGGGAGCAGTACAGGAAGAGAAGACACGTGAATAGTTGTTGTTGATAGGGGAGCTATGACAGTAAGGAGAAGTTCTTGTCTTGATGGTTTTTCACATAGTATGTTACCATCAATGACAAAGGGGGAGATTGTTGCAAGTATGGGTTGAACTGGTGTTGTCGTTGATGTCAACATACTCATGTTGCATTAATGAGAAGGATTGGATGAGCTGTGTGCTGAGGATATTGAGAAAATTAGTCTCAATCAGGAATAGTGAAGAACAATGATGACAACAAGGTAAAAGTCCAAGATAGGTTGAGGATTAGAGGATGCAGTTTAAAGGGTTTGTAGATATAAGTCTTGAGCTATTCCAGTAGAGATTTCAGAGGTCCACATGAAGATCTAGAGAAGTTATGGCTGTTCAAGTAAAACCGGTTCCGGTAAGTGTTCAGTGGTGACAGAATGAGACAAATAGGTCCGGTGAGATCCAGAAATACAGTATCCCATTCTACGGATTGGAGTAAGTGTTAAGGACATCCTTGTGAAGTGTCAAGTAGATTAGTTTGTGGTTTGAAGGTCCGGAAGAACCTATTCCTTTGTGATAGTGATAAACAAACTGTATTCTTGAGGTTCTGGATGTAGGAGAGAAGGATTTCAGTAAGTAGAGGAAGTGTGGATGTTCCTGGTGATTCAAGAAAGCTTGTGAAGATCCTTGGATTATGTTCAGTTCGTGTTGATGGTCCGCATTAGAATTAGATCCCAGAATTGAAGAAATACTTTCGGATGAAGGTGTTCTTTCTGTGACTAGCTGACCGGATGAATTATACACCTTGCGAATGTTCTTGTGGTTGCTTGCCGACTTAGATGTTTGTTCCTAAGTTGATGTCATGAATAAATAAAGGTTTGTGAAGTCATTTCAAGCATGCACTTGTGAAGATGAGTGTGTTGTAGTGAGGAGAAGAGTGAAAGGAAGAGCAGAAGGATTTGGGCTTTAATGGAACTAATTCAAGCATGGTGACGATGCTATTTACCAGTTCAAGTATGTAATACTAATTTATTGTAGACAGTGTGTCTCTTGTAGGCAGTGAGCCTCTTGTGAGCAGTGTGCTCAGGCAGTGAGCCCTAATTGGCATGTTCCATCTTATTCTTTCTATTCTTCTAACAAAGAATAATATCTTAGGTCCCCGTGTTTTTTCCCTTAACCGGGTTTTCCACATCAAAATCTTGGTGTCTCATGTGTAGATGTGTTTTTGCTCTTGGTTAATTACATTAAGTTTTCATGATTGATTTATTGTTAATGCAAAGTGAATGCAAGTGTTGAAAAAAAGAAAAGTTTTGGACAACTGATTCACCCCCCCTCTCAGTTGTCTGACCTAAATCTAACACTCCTAGGGCACCAAAGTCTCACTGGGGCACCCTAGTCCCTCAAGGGCGCTAATGTCCTTCTAGGGCACCTAGGTCTTCTTGCGGTGCCTAGGTCCATAGAGGACACAGGCCCTAAGCACAAGCACTCATTACTATTTTAGATAGCCATTTTTGTTTTGAGAATGAAAAATTGATATTATCACTTACTTTTGGACCTATAGGATGTCCCCGAGGCACGAGAGCACATAGGCAGTCACTTGATGGCACTACTTCGAGAGTGTGCTAGTACCATGTCTAGTGTAGAGAGAGAACACTTGTAGTCGGTGGGCTTATGGTGGGTGTTTTAGATATGCGCACAATCAGATTTCATTGTAGCATGTTGATGGCGTTGACGGAGAGGTGGAACACTGATACATCCACATTCCACTTACCTACAAGCAAGATGACTATCAAAGTGGAGGATGTATATAGGATCCTACAACTACGTATCCAAGGAGAGATAGTGAGGATCATGGGACATCGCACATTAGAGTATACTTGCGAGAGTCAATTGTATTGTCTAGATTGCACAGTCTCACGAGCAGAGCAAGGACATATTCAGCTTTGGCTTCTAGAGCAGGGATGTGGTGACATCCCATTGGTTCAGAAGATCATGATAGTCACTGTTGTACTAGCCATTGTACTAGATGGATGATGCATTCACCTTCATGGGGGTCTCGTTCACACCATTAGAGTGATGGAGGAGCACCAGACTATATACACGTGGGGGCGTAGTATGCTTGTGCACCTCTGCCATGATCTAGGATGGTATGTCCATTATAGGATGTACAGTTTGATGATCTACACTTTATTACAGGTTTGGGCTTTTGAGCATATCAGGTGCACATGACCAACAAGGTTTCCTATAGAGTCAACATTCACCCATCCATGCATGCATGCCTATCCACTAGTCAAATGCTAGAGACACGATGATCTGTTATATTGGAGAGTTGTCTTTAATAGATTGCAGCCCAACGATATTATCTAGAGACCATATCGTAGCTATATCATATGGCCTGACCAGTGGAGATAGTTAGCGAGGATGTAGAAGGATTGGCTAATGGTCGGTCGCCTCGATCACGTCCTGGTTTGGTTCTACTTTGATAGGGTGGCATGACAGTTCAGAAAGGTACAAGATGTTCCTATAGTTCATCTGAGCTATGCGCACACCATGCACAGTGCAATTAGGGTGAACAGTGCCTGACAACTAATAGTAGTAGATGTACCTCTTAGTGATGATGATGGTCATGAGAATGCAGCGCTAGTATTAGATGTAGATGATGTTAGTTGTACCTAAGCATATTAGATCCGGTGGCATACGGCACGGCTTGCTCCTATCTTTCCTCCCAGTCACCCTATAGGCGATGCTCAACCTTGGTCCGATCACACAAGTGGCATAGGGGTAGAGGATGACGTGAGTGACTTTGCAGGATAGTATGATCTTGAGAAGGATGTGGAGGATGATGATAATCAGGAGGAGGTTTCATCGTAGTATGTCTTTAGAGAGAGACCATGACAGGACCAGCAGGAGGTAAACACTGACAAGGACACCAAGTCAGGACCACGGTCTAGAGCTCGTGGTCTAGTTCCTGTAGGTGTTGAGAGGCCGAGTCAGAGTGAGAGGGGGGAGAGCAATAGGGCTGTGTCCCCAACTATAGATTAGACTGTAGAGCTCGTGACACCTTTAGCAATCTGAGATCCATCTCGGCGAGATGGAGATCCAGGTTAGCTTTGTTTCATTAGTTTGATGCTCTTATGTTTATTGTTTATGATGATTATGCGAGAGTCTAATATCTATCTAATTTTTTGTTTTGTAGTTGGGACTGACACTTGGTGAGACTTTGTGAGTCACGTTGTAGAGGACATAGTACCTATAGATGTAGCTGAGCAATGGGTGCAGGTAGGGTATTCGCCACGACCATCTGCTGGGTGACATGTGGAGATATTTATGCCTTTCGTCATATAAAGGATGGATATAGAGGCCATTCTAGAGTAGTCTGCATGAGAGAGAGAGAGGAGTTACTTCAGAGAGTTGAACGTGCCAAGGTTGAGCTTCAGGTGCAACAAGATTAGGTGGTAGTGGTACCTATATCGAAGAGAGAGCCAGTCATCGGTGAGTTCTTATTACTTGAGGTCTGTCAGGCAAGAGCTGATAGAGACAAGGCTCAGGTTGAGAGAGACCAATACCATTGGATGGACCAGGAGGCACATGAGGAGGTGATAGGGCTGAGAGGTGAGATCAGGGGGTTACGATCATAGATTATCTCTAGGAGTCATTTGTGATCTGTAGCCATGCATGGTTAGGCCTCTGTCATGCACACACCATGAGGGCCCGAGGGTACAGGTGACCGAGGTTCAGCTATATGATTTGTATATATTATGTACTACAACATCCCATTTTGTTGTAAGGGATAGTCAAATTAGATCTATATTTGAAACTGATGATATATATATATATATATATGATGTTTTTCTTTTTCCCTCTATGTGCAATGGTTTTAATCTATCACATGTGATCTTATAAAACTAGTGATGAATGTTGAAGGCTAATATGGAAATGTGATTAATGCTAATGTGATATACTAACAATTCTTTGCAGAACATATAGTAACAAACACAATGATTAAAATTTCACATATAACCCAAATTTCCATGCTATGTTCAGTTAATACAAGAGTGATCTAAGCAAAGAGTATATAAGCAAGATACAACAATGATTAACCAAGTAAAGATGTAATGTTAAATGAATTAATACAAAATAATAACATTTTGTTGAAATTGAAGCTAATCTATCTAATAAATTTTCTTTTAACATTTAACACCAAATATAAACATGGAATTTCTTGAGGTGCGCTACATTAATAGGTTCTTTAAGCGTCATACCTTGTTCATCAGCTAGTCTGTTTGTTCCCAATCCAAAGGCCTTAGTTACTATAGACAGTCTGAGCCAATTAGAGATGAACTTACCTTTTTCTCTAGGAGGTGCATTTACATGGCATTGATTCTCATAAAGTACCAAGTCCCCAACATCGAATGAACACTATATAACATGTTCATTATATGATCATTGTATGCTTTTCTAATGAGCCTTGAGGTGCTCAAGGGAATTTATTCATCTTTCACCAAGCATCTCAAGTTCTTGCAATATTTTCTCACGTTCCATATCATCGTCAAGAATGTCTCTTAGGGAAATTCTCAATGAAGGAATTTCTAACTCTAAGGGCATTATTACGTCTGCGCCATAGACAAGGTTATACAGTGTATTGCCAGTAGCCATATAGATGCTTGTTCTATAGGCCCATAATGCATAACATAACTAAGTGTGCTAATCCTTTTGATGTTTGTTAACAGTCTTTCATAGAATCTATCTAATAATTTTGTTTGAAGATTCTACTTGGCCATTTGATTGAGGATAATAAGGCATAGAGAAGCGATATTGAATATGATATTTTTTGAGAAATTTCTTCATATCCTTTTTCTCAAATGGTGTGCCATTGTCAAAAATGAGGGAGGAAGGTATTCCAAATCAAGAAATAATGTTATCTTGTAAAAACTAACAAATTTCGTCAGCTGTCGTGGATTGTAAGGGGATAGATTTGACCCACTTTGTGAAGTAATCAGTAGCAGTAATGATAAATGTATGCCCTTGAGAGGAGGGTGGAGAGATTTTACCAATTAGATCCAAGTCCTAGATAGAAAATGGCCAAGGTGAAACTTGGGCACAAAGTTCCTGAGTGGGTGCTCGGATTAAGTGATTATGTTGTTGACATTGCGGGCGTTTCTTGACATAAGCAAAGGAATCTTGTTCCATGTGCTGCCAATAATATCCCATTCGTAACAATTTTTGTACCAAGGATTTTCCCCCAAAATGCCCTCCACAAGAACCAAAGTGAGCTTCTTCTAAAGCTATCACTATCTCTGAATTACTTAAACATTGGAGTAAAATTCCATTGTAGCTACATCGATATAACACATTCGATAGACTAATATAACGTGCCACTATGTTGCGTAGACGGATTCAGGCATTCTTGGATGTTGAACTAGGAAAGGTTCCATCACACAAATAATTGAATATATAGGAGAACCACTCATCAGTATATGTATTACTAGAGAGTTCTGAATTTGCAACTATAGGGTCTTCAATTGTCAGTGTTTTAAGATTATGGATAATGAAAGTAAATTCCTCAGGAGAATCATTAGGGGATATAAGGGAAACTACGCTTTCCATTGCATTTGTGTGTCGATTGTCTTTCCTAGGAATGGTATTGATTGAAAATGATGCAAATTGTCTTAATAGAGAAAAAGCAAACTCATGATACTGAGATAGTTTGTTGTGCTTAGTTTGATATGATCTAGTTATTTGTCATACAATTAGCTGTGAATCACCATATACTGTAATATTTGTGATACTAAGAGCCAAAGCAGCACAAAGTCTTGTGATAAGAGCTTCATATTCAACAATGTTGTTTGTGCATGAGAAATCTAGGCAGTAAGACAGGAATTGGCTTACCTGTAGGGGGTATTAATATAACACTAGCACCAGAGCCAGTTTGACATCTTGATCCGTCGCAATACAATTCCCATTTATCATCCTTAGTAATTGCTAAAATTTGATCATCGGGAAATATGTCCTAATGTTGTGTAGTAAAAGGTGAAGGAGCTTTAGCTAACTGGTCAACTAATAGTTGTCCTTTAATTGGTTTTTGAGAAATGAACTTAAAATTGAATTTAGTTAACAACATAACCCATTTAGCAAGATGACCCAACAAATCTATTTTTGCGAAGAGGTATTTCAAAGGGTCAAATTTTACCATCACATGTATTTTAGCATTTAAAAGATAATGTCTAAGATTCTTTGTTACAAGCACTAAAGCTAAGCAATGCTTCTCAATAACAGTGTACCGCACTTCATAATCAAACAAAGTTTGGCTGATTTAATAGACAACACATTCTTTGCCTTTAGCATTATGTTGCGCTAACAATGCTGCTAGGGCACTATTAGATGCTGAGATATACAAGAGAAAGGGTTTATCAGGGACAATAGGCTATAAGATAGGAGGGTTAGTGAGATAAGCCTTTAAATCTTCAAAAGCTTTTTGACATTTAGAATTCCATTGAAATTTTAAATCCTTCTTCAGTAATTGTGTAAAAGGTTGAGTCTTATCCGTGAGTTGTGAAACAAATCAGCAGATGGCCCGTATCTTCCCTTGCAAACTGCGAAGTTGGGATATGTTCTTAAGTGTTGGCATATTAACAATTTCATCGATCTTTTTCATGTTCACTTTAATACCACAATTTGAAATGATAAACCCCAGCAATTTTCTGTTGTCTACTCCAAAAACACACTTATGAGGGTTTAATCGCATGTATTTTCTTATTCGCTCAAAAATTTGTCAAAGATTCGTAGCATTATCTTGATGATGAATGGACTTCGCCAAGATGTCATTGATATAGTCTTCTAAAATATTATGCATATAATCATGAAATTAAGGGTCATGGCATGTTGGTAAGTAGCTCCTACATTCTTAAGTCCAAATGACATGACTACCCAACAAAATGTACCCCAAGGTGTTATAAAAGTTGTTTTATATTGATCTTGAGGATTTATTAAAATTTGATTATATCCTAAAAAACCATCCATGAAAGAGAGTAATTCATGGCTAGCTATAGAATTGACAATCATGTAAATGTTGGGAAGCGAAAAATTATCTTTCAAAGATGCAAGATTCAAATCTCAGAAATTGGTGCACATTCTTATATGACCATCAGGTTTAGTGATGATGACGATGTTTGAAATCCAAGGTGAATAGCCAATAGGGTGGATAAAGCTGGCTTGTAGAAGCTTTTCTATCTCAGCTTTGACAAGTAATGCAACCTTAGGATTCATCTTATGAATCTTTTGTTTAAACAACTTAGCATCTGGTTTCAAGACGATATTATGTGTTACAATTTGAGGATCAGTACCAGGCATATCTGAATAGTTCTAGGAAAATAGTTCAGAAAACTCATGTAATAACTTAGTCATATCTTCTTTTTCTTCTGTATGTAAGCAATCACCAATAGGAATAACTTTTTCAGTGTTACCTTTCTCCATGAAAACATCAATAGTCTTTTCATTTAGTAGAGTACTGTGGTCTAGGAGATTGGGTGATTGTGGTAGGTCTTCAGATTTATCATCAGATTTTAGAGTAGCATTTATCATGCTAGTAGATTTTCCAAAATATGTACTATTATTCAAACAATAAGGTAATCCACGTTTATGATGGTAATAAGGAATATTGTCATAAGCACCTAAGAATTCCATTCTCGCTTCGTCTGTTGATAAGATATCCAAAGGAATCACTCTTGGAGGACAACTAGTGTCAATCATCTTAAGAAATATCAACTTAAGTGTTGATATTGTATTCACATTAAGGGTAGGACATCTACGGGCTTTAGATTCCTTGAAAGGATTATATCCAATGCCACTTGAGTAATGTCACGAAGCAGATTCTATAGGGACCTTGATTCCTTGTTGATTAATACCACAACCATTACCTACATAATCACAATTCTTATAAAGGATCTAAAATCCTCAACCATAAAGAGAAGCCATTTCTTTAGAAGATGGTGGAGCTTCATAAGTTTCATAATCTGTAGTGTAAGTAAAAGTATTATCTAAATTCGTTACCAAAGAAGCTTTATGTCTCACATTTAGATCATGAGATGATATCGATGCAATATTTGATGTTTTAGGGACATGCTTATTAACTTTATATTCTCCCATGGAAGATGTAAAATCTAATGAACCCTAGTCATCACCATGGAATGCATTCGATTGTTTGGACTCTTGTACAACATTGTTTGAGGCAAGAGAAGTTGATGAATCAACTTTCAAATTGTTTAAAATCTTATGACAAATGACTCATTTTTGTGATTCATTTTGTAAATAGTTATCAGGTTCAGGATCAACATGAATAGTATGCAGGAGAGAGGGGAAGAAACCCCCATTGATTTGGTTCATGAAGTGGAGGGGACCAACCACTTCACCTCCATGAACAAATCTAGCTCTGAGGAAGTGGGTGAAGTTGCTAAAGTGTGTGGGGGTTAGGACAACAAGGGAAGTTGCTCTCTGTGTGTTAAGACTTTTGAGGACCTGAGGCACATCTAGTTGAAAATGGCAAGTATGTAGAAGAAGTGGAAGGTGATGGCAGAGTTTGCTACTAAAGCCCTTCACAGGGCTTCGTCGATCTTCATGGCTGTCAAAGACTTGGATGATAAGGTCAAGCAAGTGGGGCTAGATAGCCCAGGGGATTACAAAGACATGGTGGAATTTCTGACCAAGTATGGGACGACTGACAGTCCCTAGTTTCTTATTGTTTTTGTTGTTTTTGATTAGTCATTTTTTGTCTGATGTCCTTGAGCTGTTATTGTGCTGTCAATGGGCTATTTCTGGCAAGCTTAAGGCCTTTTACCCTGGGGGCTATTTTGTAAAGGGTTCAGGACCATCTTTTCTTGTTGAACTAATAAAAAACATGAATAGTATGCAGTTTATCCTTGAATATAAATTTGATTGAACGATGTAAAGTAGAAGGAACTACCCCCAATGCATGAATCCAAGGTCTACAAAGAATCATGTTGTAAGATAGGGAATAAGGCATGACAGGAATTAGGGTAGGCACAATCACATGCCTGACCTATATAGGAAGAGTTATAGTGCCCATAGATTGTCATGCAACATTGTCAAAGCCACAAATACTTATCATTTATGGCTTAATCAAGGATGTATCAACTTTAATCTTATACATTAAGTTAAGGCCACAAACATTAAGAGTTGATCCATTATTAATCATAATTCTCTTAACCAGTGTCTTGTTTATTGTAATGAAGATAATCAAAGGATCATACTAATTCTAAACTTCAAGAAATGACAACTCATGTTGTTGAAACAAAATATCTATTTTTGTCGTGCACATACAATCTAATAGAGCTGCTACATCATTTGGCTTGACAACAAGTGGAACAATCACCTTTTGTAATGCTTCTTGGAGCATTCCATGGTAAGTAGGCAAAGTTTGTATAAGTTCCCAAAGAGATAGCTTTGCAAAAGTAGCACAAAGCTGCTCTACAAGATCATAGTCTTGACCAACCTTATGTGTCAAACGAGGTGCTTTAGGAAGCATAGGTTGAGAAGCTGGTAAAGATATTAAAATGCTCGGTTGTTGTTTGCTTTCTTTATTATTTCGAGTGTTATATGCATGAGCAACCATAGGATGACTAGGTTGTTGTGAGTTTTGATGTGCTATTTGTTTAGTATAGTTGTAAATGTGATTAGGAGGTCGAGAAGAAGGTGGAAGACCCCCAATAGTGAGCATAGATTTGGAAGGTGGTTTAACCACATCTGAACATAAGGTGACAACAATTTTTAGTTTCCCAGATTCTTCCTTGTATTTAGGAACATAAATTACATTTACAACTCTTTGAAACAAAGATGGTTTAGAAGTCGTAGTGGATTTTTCAATCAAGATAAAGTCCTCAAGGGCTGCATCTAACATTTTAACATGCTCTAATTAACCCAAGTTTTAAATGTCAAATGATGTATGAACTTTTATGAGAGTGAAACACTTATGTAAAACACTAAGTGATAATTTCCAACTCTTTTCAATGAAAAGATAAAGAATATCATTAAAAATTCAATGCATGCACTTTCACAAAAGAGGGTTTGCAATCTAAATGTGTTTAGGACAGCAAACTAATTCAGATATGATGTTTAAAAGGATGCAAATTCTTTAGAGGACGGGTTCACCAAAATGTTTAGGGTGAAAAAGTAGGTTTTCTTAAACAAGGTTAAGTCCTATTTCTCCACTAACTAAACATTGGGAAGATAGGGACCGAGCTTGGGATCCAGCTACTGATCACTTGTCTATTCCCTAATGCTAATTAGGTCTTATCAGGTTTTTAACTAAGGTTTTATTAAGTGTCCTTATTCACCAATCAAGATAACCCTAATTACACCTTGTAATAGAAATCGACTGAATTCAGAGATGAAGCAGACAAAATAGATCATAGAAATGTAGAGAATAAGGTTCAGAGATCCTGTACCCAAAAATTGAAGGCTAACTGGACTAGAGCACCCACTCATTAGTCCCACAACTTTTTGTCTATAAAAATCTTGTACATCAACTGTCTGGTGACTTCCAATAGCTCCCAAATCTCAGAGAATCCCCCCAGTTGGACTAGAGCGCTCGCTCATTAGTCCCAAAAGTGTCAGGATCCAGAATCCTAAAATTTAGTGATGACTATATTCATGATATCCATCTTTCTGCCACTCTTTTTTGTCATATCCTATAAAACATGATCTACACCTACAAAAGGAGGAGAAAGATGTTGTGGCTATATAGGAGCTTGCCTCAGTCAAGCCCCATTTTCGGTATTCCTACCTCAACAATAGCCAGAGATAAAGATTTGTAGAAATGTGTGCAAACCTAACAAAAGTGTATGTAGAAATATCAAACCCTAGATGTCTCAATCAAGGGAAGATCAATAATTTGCTTCAATTCAATGAACACATACAACTTCATCTTAAGGAGATGAAAACAATGAAGACTTGCATAGACAAGAAGGTGAATTAGCAATGTCCGCGGAGGATCTCCAAGGTTGATGTGGGAGGCTTCAACCCTTCTCCTAATCATGCAAAAGGTGTGCAAACCCTAGGAAGAGCAAGATGGTCTCAAGATCTTGATTCCTAATCTCCATCCATTGTCTCCATGATAGCAAATTCAAATAACTTCAAGAAGCTTCAACAAGTCACTGATCTTCTATGGCAATTTTAGCAGAGTTTTGGCATGAAGCTTGCATAAAGATTGTGTATGTGATGAAATGATTTTCAAATGTATTTTTATATTTAACCTTATGAGATTTAAATTTTGAAATAATGTCTTGATATCGTGTGAAAACAAAAATTTGAAAACGGAATCCCGAGATGCACAACGGGAGCCAACACCTCGCCATGATTCAAAATCCTAAAAAATGGGGTAGGACTAGGGCGCGCGCATCAGAGTCTAGTCCCCCATTTTTTGACAAAATCTGCTTCTAGCGGGTTCTAGGGACCCATAATCCAAATTCTCTTTCTAGGTTCAATCAATAGTTATCTCAAAAAATGAACATTTTGGAACTAGACACTAGCCAATCAGGGTTTCAAGAAGGCCAAAAACAAAGGGGTTAAGAGGTCACCAAAGGAAAGGATCTAAACTGAGGTAAATTGTACCATTCCATATAAGAGGACAATTTTTGATGTAATAATAACTATTTTCTTTCCCCAACAGTTGTTTCCAATGAACTAATAAATTTATACATAATTTAATTGGAACGAAGGAACATTTTAGATTGACTCAACATATACATTGGACAAATTGTTTTCTTTCAACAACAAATACAATTTCACAAAACTCTTGATACACGAGAAAAGGATTTCGAAAGGAATTGTATTAATGGCACCTTGCCAAACTTGCTAAAACACACACACACACACACACACACGTACACACACAAATATATTCTTGATACTCATGGAGACTCATCCAACATGCAACTTTAACAGAAGTATTCCTTCAACTTGCACACATACAATCAAATAAGTGGCCAAGTCTTGCTCTCCACCCTACCATAGGGATTGCAATGCACATCCCACCCCCAAGTAGGAGACTCTAATGAATCAAGTTTTACACACATGTAAGCTCACAAAAATCCATAACAAAACAATGTTTCCCATGGTTTGACTCACAAACTTAGGATCTTTCATAGATCCAATTTGAGGGGGAGAGAGGGGAAAAATCATCCCTCTTGGGAACACAACAACTATCATGAATCATCACAAATCATAATAAACTCCATCACCACCAACCCTTATACCTCCCATAGACACTTCCACAATAATCATAGTATCAAACCCCAAACACCACCAATCACCACTCCTCCATGCACAACATATCAACAACCCCACTTCTCCACACACCACCAAACCTCCATACACCTCACCACAACAAGACATCAACACGCATCTCCACAAACTCCACAAATACACCAAATCACATATATATCAATATATAAAATGAAACCAGTAACCACTTCCCAAAGAGAGGTTCACGCCTCCCTCAACCTCAAGACTTGGGAGGCTCTCATCAATTTGGAGGGCCACTTCCATACAACCCATAACCCCAACTTGGACAAAATAGAAATACACATACAAGCCCTCACACAAAACAACATATCAAACAATCACATCCATTTTATGAACCACAAAATTTACAAAGAATGAAAAGTGTAACCTTAGCTCCCCACGATAGGGTGAGCCCAACCAAAAACCTAGCAAATACAAATTCAAAGCCCTTGTTCTTGAATTCCAAAATCCCGTGCTCAAAACTTACAACCCTTTTTAGCCAAGATCTCTTCTTTTCTCATAAATTTCTCCTCAAAATCCCATACACAGAAAAATGAATGATCTCCCAAAAAAATTCTTTCTTTCCATAAAATAAAACTCCGTAAAATCAAAAAAGAGGGAAAAGCATAAAAGAAAGCAATTTCCTTTCTTTTTCCCAAAAAGACTCTTTTTCAAAAAAAGAAATAAGGAACTAAAAATCATTTTTATAAAAAAACGTTAAAATATTAAATAAAAACACTTATCCTCATCCCACTAAAGAATAAATAATTTAAAATAATTAATTAATTTGACTTACACCCATTAAATAAAATTAATTAAAAATTATAAAAACAATAAAATGCCCTAACGATCAAATTATAATAAAACAATAACAATCACACAATACTTTTAGCCTTAACCCCTTCCACAGGTTAGGCTAGGCTAAATAGGTATGACATAAGGGATTCATGGAGTCTCTGAGTCCACTTAAGGAGCTTGAGCATGTTGGCAAGAGACACTATATGGATTCATGGTTGTTGTCATTGATGGCAACAAAGGTCATCCCACATATCCGCAAGTCATGGTATGTCTCTACCGGAAGTCAGAATAAAGATTGTTGTGGTCCGGTGAACAAGAACAGAGCATGTGGCAAGGTCTGACAGATTGGTCCGGATCTCTCAGAGGAAGTGTCTTGGTGCAGTACGGATTTGGGGAAGTCAAGAGGACTACCTTGAGTGGTATATTCCAAGGATTTAGCCTCCGGTGATGGACAAGGAAAAAGATATGAATAGTTGAGTACCGGATTCCTGAGAGACAGTGAAAACAGAGGATGAACTGACTGACAGAGTATCAGACTACTTTCCGGATGTGTTACTGTTGATGATAAAGGTTGTGAAGGCAGGAATCATGTTTGGCCGACATGATTAATGATATCTACAAGTATATGCTTGATCCGCATTGCTTGGTGAGCAAGGACTCAGCCGACAGAACAGAGTTTGTAAGAAACTAGACTGTTCCGGATGCCGACTAGAAAGGTGATGAAATTACTTGTGCGGATATATATAGAGGATGGATTTAGTTGTGAAGTGTGTGATGATGTCAAGAATATATGCGAAGAAAAGCAGAACAGAGCAGAAGTACCAAGACAGATCCGGTATATGAAAGGATAGCAGAATAAAGAACAGAGAAAGGATGAAGTGCAGCAGATCAGTGTACTGAGCCTAACCGGAACTGAACTCCAGCATATGCAGATGCTTCCAATCAGTTCAAGACTGTGATTCTTATCACTTTGTAGACAGTGTGTCTTCTTGTAGGCAGTGGGCCTCTTGTGAGCAGTGTGCTCGGGCAGTGAGCCCTAATTGGCAAGTGCCATTTTGTAATTTCCTATTCTTCTAACAGAGAATAATTTTGGGTTAATCACCCCGTGGTTTTCTCCCTTAACAGGGTTTCCACGTCAAAAATACTGTGTCATGTGTTTCTTATTTCATGGTAATGTTTTTGTGTTTGATTCAATGCTGCATTAATTAATAAGAAAGTTCAAAAAGGAAATAATTAGGATAACTGATTCACCCCCCCCTCTCAGTTATCAACAATTGGGATCAGAGCCAAGTTCCTCCTAATAGAGCCTAACAGCTTGAGGAAGATCTGGGAGTTCAAATGGATGCATATGGTTTAAGGGAGCAACTCAAGACTGCCCTTGAGGATCTTGAACAGTCAAATTCTGAAGTCAATGAATTAAAGGAAAGACTCAAACAGGCTGATGAATTCATGAGAGAATTAAAAGACAAATTAAGTCTCTCTATGAAAAAGAGAAAGGAGCTGCTCCAACAGTTGGCAAGACAAAGTGAAGAAAGCAATACAAATGAAGAATTGACTGAGCAAACCAAGTTATGTGAAAAGTTATCAAAAGAAGTCATTATGTTAAGACATGAAATGGAATCAGGAACTATAAAGTTTACTCAAGAGATTGAAGAAAAAAGAAAGGCTGAAGACAATCTAAAACAATCTCTTAAAGAAAAATCAGAAGAATGCCACCAGATGGACAGGATTATCAGACATCTTGAATCTGATCTTGAAGATTCCAAAGATAATGAAGAAAAACTTGAGGATCAAATTGCCTCTCTCAAAAGAGACCTTCAAACAACAAATGAATATAAAGAGAAATTCAAGATAAGTTCTGCTCAACTTGAAGTTCTTCTTGGAAGTCAAAAAGGGACAAATGACAAGTATGGTTTGGGATATGAGAAAGGAGAAAGCTCCGGATCCGGTCAAAAGAATTTTGCATCAGAAAATCCAAGAAACAGGCCTAGAAGACCTCCGGTAAGATAGCCCAATGCTCAAAGATATTCATCTTTCAATGGATACTGCCACAGCTGCAACCACTTTGGTCACAAAGCTAATCAGTGCAGAAAGAGAATGAATCAGATTAATTCATCCTTCTCCGGACAGTGCTTCAACTGCAAAAGGTATGGACACAAATCCCATGAATGCAGAAATATGCAAGTAAACAAATCATTCAAAGGTAGATGCTTTACATGCAAGAGAATAGGTCATATGGCTAATCAATGCAGATCAAGAGGATATCAGTCAATTATGCAAAGAAATGTTATTTGCCAAATCTATAATAGGTCCGGTCATAATGCTAAAGTCTGCAGAAGCAAGAATTAGGACAAAAGAGGTCCGGTGTATAATCAGAATCAAGACAAGGGTAAACAAAAGATGAATGCGGATGAAGTTAGGAATCAGATGAGCAAGATTTGGGTGAAGAAAAGTTCAGAGAATGTAGAGGTTGGATCTGCACCAGACTCTGGTGCTGATATTTCTTCCAGAAATTAAAAAGTTAGCTCTGGCTTAGGGGGAGACTCAAAGAAAATCCTGTTCCCCCAGCCAATCAAGTGGTGCCTAATGTGGCACAAGATGCGGAGTAAAAAGTTTAAAGATATAAGTCTTGAGACGATCCAAATAAGATTTCAGAGGTCCGCATGGAGTTATGAAGAAGCTGTGATTGATCAAGTAAGACCTGTTCCGGGAGATGCTTCGGTATGACAGAGGATTACAAAAAGGTTCGGAGAGATCCGGAAGTGCACTATCTTATTCTGCGGATTGGACAGAGTGTTTGGGATGTTCTTGTAATGTGTCACCTTGATTTATTCATGATTGAAAGATCCGGATGATGTTCACAGATCAGGACTGATCCGGGATACTCCAAGCTATCCGGACAAGGCAAACCAGAATAATATAGGTGAAGCATTTATTGCAAACAGATATTAGGGTTTGCGGAGCAATATAAGGAATTTCTCAAAAATCATTTGCTCATTCTGCACTCAAGAAGAAGCAAAAAGAGGAGCTTTGCAACAAAATTCATCAAGCACACCAAAGATCTCCTGCCAAAGTCATTGCATAAAGAAATCAATCCCACCACTCCGTGCAAACCGAAGGCGCATAAGGTATTCTCCGTTTTTCATTATCTCACTGCAAATCTTTGAAGAATGGCTACTCCAAATATAGTTAAGATCTCTGATAGACCTCGCCCCACATTCAAGAAACATCCTTACAAATCATTGGAGGTAGATCCATTAGGAGCCTTCTCTAGTGTTCCTCATGGTGTATTGCATACGGAAGATATTAGGGTTTACATCCATGCGAATCTTGAAGACTTTGGAGAATCAAAGCTGATGGATATCTATCACAAACAATTGATAGATGACTCCTTTGAGATCAAACCTCAGTACAAAGCCATCCGGGACAAACACTTTGCACAGTGCATTCATTTCCCCTGTTTTGAAGAAGATGAATGGGTCCAGTATGTACTAAGTAGAGTACATGACAACTTCCTATGGTTGAACCAGCCCTTCAAGATCACCAAAGATGCAATTAGGGCTGTAATTGGTCTGCACTCATCCGGTGGTTTACCTGTTCTCAAGTCTGTCAAAAATCAGACAGTTAGTGATGCAACCAGATCCAAGTTTGACAAGAGAGCTATGACAGTTGATGACATCACTGAACCGGATGTCAAATTTGTAGCTATGATAATTGGTTACAAAATCTATCATTCCAGTAGGGAAAATTCAGTACCGGGAACTGCAATCTACACAGCTTATCAAATGTTAAAGGAGAATGCAGACTATGACTTGTGTGAGCTTCTTGTGAACCAACTCTTTGAAAATCTGTAGAAGATCAAGAAGGACAAGAAAAACTCCTTCAAGTATGGCAATCTGATCCTTTGTCTCTTCTTCTACTACATGAATGAGCTTCCCGGATCTAGTGGATGGATATGGCAGAATGACAGACCGGTTGCCATCCAAATCAGAGACTATTTGCATGGACTTGGGGATGCTAAAGCAAGAAATATAGCTCTATGGGGATACTTCAAGAACTTCCAAAGCATGATGCATGCAAGAGAAAGAATACCCCAATCCCTTGTAGAAAAGTACAAAGACACAGTATGCTTCATGGTTGAAACAGATCAGTGTCTAATGGAGGCAGTGGAGCCTAGGACTGTTTGGATCATGCCCATGGGGTATGAAGTGGATGAACAGATAGTAGAGCTGCATGTTCAACACATGCTAAGCTAGCCCAAAGATCCTAAGGCAGAAAGGTTTGGAACCTTTGAGGAACTGAGTGTAAAGATACATGTAGAACTCAAGGAACCGGAGATAGAGAGGAAGGTAAGAAAAGAAGTTGAGCATATTGCTCAAGGCCTGGGAATCTCAAAAGAGGCACTTGATGCCAGCCAGGAAAAGAGGAGGAAGGCTGAGGAAGAAGAGAAGAGTAAAGAAAGTGTTCCGGTTGAAACTCCCACCCGGACCAGATCATCAAAAAGATCTGCACCTCCCACAACCAAAAGTTCAAAACCGGAAGTCCAGGCATCCGGTAAAAGATCCAAGACAAAAGCCACAAGGGCTTATGAAAGCCAAAAGGATGAAGAGGAAACAGAGTCAGATGAGGGAGTAAAAGAAATAAAGAAGCAGAAGAAGAAAGGATCCGGTAAACCCTCCACAGGCCAAGACAAGGATGAAATGGCAGAGGTATCTGTTGAAAAGCCCACTCTGTCTCTAGAAAGTATAATCAAGTTGGTCACGGTGGATGGAAACCTTCAACCAATGACTGAATTTTATGATGACTATAGTGAGGCTGACCAAAAGATTCTGCAGGAAGCCACAGTCAAATATCTGAACATATACAATAAGGCTTTCATTGAGATCATATCTCTTATTCCTAAAAGCCTAGAAAAGGAATTAGAAATAAGAAAGAATAATGCTCATGCAAAAGATCTTGAGATCCGGGAGCAGATAGCTATTCAGCTATATCCTCAAATTGATCCCAAGACAATGAACATAATCTTCAAAGACTGCAAAGATGAGTTCAGAAGTAAAGCCAGGATGAATCAACTCATGCTTGGTGAGACTGACAAAGTGGCCCAAGAGACAAGAGATCCTCCGGAAGGCCTTCAAAAGGTTCAATCTTCCTGTTGTAGAGGACTTAGGTGCAGAAACAGCTGCAGATTTGGAATCATCTATTCCGGAAGAAGTGGGCCCTGAACAGACAAACATCTCTCCTCCGGTTTCCCCTACAGTCTCCGGATCCAAAGAAGAAGAGAAATTACAGGAGAAGGAAGCAGGGGTGAAAGATAAAGAGGTTGACAGTTCCAAGACTGCAGAAGAAAAGAAACATCTGTCTCCGGCAAGAGACACTGCACAAACTGTTCAACAATTTTTGAGCAAAGCCACTATAGAAATTGATGAACCGCACCTGCTAAAAGGACCATTAGATTTTGACTCTTTGTCACCGGTGCAAACAATGAAAATAGCCTCATTTGCAAATGAGAAAGTCAAAGAGAAGCTGCTAAAATCTCACATGGAAGACTGTGAGCTTATGGAGGTAGCATCTGGAGTGCTAGAAAAGATCATGCCATCCTTTCAAAAGGATCCCACAGCCTCCTCTTCCGATAATCTCAAAACCTTAGTCAGCAGTGTTAATACACATTTTGAATCTCTAGAAAAATCTGCTGAAGAAAAGGTCCGGAAGGAATTTTTGGATAAAAGATTTTCTGAAGTATTAGAATTAATCTCTAAAGATAGGAAGATTGTGAGTATTGGAATAAAGAGCTTAGAGAATGCTCTTAAGGATGGCGGTGACATTTACAAATTTTGTATATCCTGGTCAAAGGCAACAGCAGCAATTGATAAGAAAATAAAAGAGGAACAGGACAAGCTACAAAGCTTGTCTCAAAGTTTTGATCCTCTCTTCCTTCATAATAAATCAAGAATGTCAGACTATTGCAGTCTTGAATGAAATAAAGAATCTTGAGAAGGAAAGGAAGAACATCACTAACCGGATGGGAGAACTTAGAAGGATTATAATCCCTAAGTTGGAAACTATGCATGAGGCCATCAGTGATGCTCAGACCACCGCCCAAACAAATGATCCGACAGATCTCAAGCGGGCAGAAGCTTTTGCATTTTTGTTGAGTGGTCACATTTCAATTTTGGATAGAATGAAGCAAAGTTGGGCTACAGAAATGATCCAATTGTAGACATCCTTTGCAGACATTCTTCAGTATATGTGAGTATGTAAATATGCGGCTATGTATAGAAAATTTTTGAAAATTTTGATGTGCGGACCCTACCCTTTGCCATTGATGTCAAAGGGGGAGTGAGGAGCAGTGAAAAATGAGGAATCCAATTAAGGGGGAGTTCCGGAAATTGTATATAAAGACAGAGCATCAGCAAAGGGGGAGCATAGTGTAAACACTTAGTCATTTTTCACTAAGTGTTGCCATCAATGCCAAAGGGGGAGATTGTTGGCAAGAGACACTATATGGATTCATGGTTGTTGTCATTGATGGCAACAAAGGTCATCCCACATATCCGCAAGTCATGGTGTGTCTCTACCGGAAGTCAGAATAAAGATTGTTGTGGTCCGGTGAACAAGAACAGAGCATGTGGCAAGGTCTGACAGATTGGTCCGGATCTCTCAGAGGAAGTGTCTTGGTGTAGTGCGGATTTGGGGAAGTCAAGAGGACTACCTTGAGTGGTATATTCCAAGGATTTAGCCTCCGGTGATGGACAAGGAAAAAGATATGAATAGTTGAGTACCGGATTCCTGAGAGACAGTGAAAACAGAGGATGAACTGACTGACAGAGTATCAGACTACTTTCCGGATGTGTTACTATTGATGATAAAGGTTGTGAAGGCAGGAATCATGTTTGGCCGACATGATTAATGATATCTACAAGTATATGCTTGATCCGCATTGCTTGGTGAGCAAGGACTCAGCCGACAGAACAGAGTTTGTAAGAAACTAGACTGTTCCGGATGCCGACTAGAAAGGTGATGAAATTACTTGTGCGGATATATATAGAGGATGGATTTAGTTGTGAAGTGTGTGATGATGTCAAGAATATATGCGAAGAAAAGCAGAACAGAGCAGAAGTACCAAGACAGATCCGGTATATGAAAGGATAGCAGAATAAAGAACAGAGAAAGGATGAAGTGCAGCAGATCAGTGTACTGAGCCTAACCGGAACTGAACTCCAGCATATGCAGATGCTTCCAATCAGTTCAAGACTGTGATTCTTATCACTTTGTAGACAGTGTGTCTTCTTGTAGGCAGTGGGCCTCTTGTGAGCAGTGTGCTCGGGCAGTGAGCCCTAATTGGCAAGTGCCATTTTGTAATTTCCTATTCTTCTAACAGAGAATAATTTTGGGTTAATCACCCCGTGGTTTTCTCCCTTAACAGGGTTTCCACTTCAAAAATACTGTGTCATGTGTTTCTTATTTCATGGTAATGTTTTTGTGTTTGATTCAATGCTGCATTAATTAATAAGAAAGTTCAAAAAGGAAATAATTAGGATAACTGATTCACCCCCCCCCTCTCAGTTATCAACAGAGCACCCACCTGTACACTTAATTTTCAAGCATCAGTATGTCAAGATAAAATAGCCAAAGCAATTTAAATTCATAACAAAACAAATTAAATAATCCAATTTCATTTATGTCCACATCATTCAAGTAATTTAAACTAATTTATTTAATAACAACATATAAGCATCAATTCCATTTAATATTTTCTTTTCTCACATAAACATTAATCTATTCCAATTAATTAAATCATAATGTCCACACTTAAGTCCATATAGTTTAATTATCATAATAGTGTCCAAACATGTCATCTAGCATAGTGTCCACATAATAACCATAAATGTCCATAGTACTAACATAATGTTCCACACACACCAAGTATACAATCCAACTAATATAGTCAAGTAATGCAACTAAGTCAACTAATATACCAGAAGGAGATGGGCCTCACATCCTCCCCCTCTTAGTATTAGGCTTCCTCCTAGAAGATCTCAAAGAGGTGAGGGTATAAGGTCCTCATCTACAAAGTGTCCTCCCAAGTAGCCGTGGCCTCATCGAGGTGGTCCCATTGGACCTTGACTTGGTCTAGCATTCGTTCTCTCATGGACAAAGTGCTATGATCCAATATTTGATTGGGCTCCAGTGACATTTTCCCATCTTGTGTGACCTATAGGGCACCCCAATCCAAAAAATGAGAAAGATCTGAAATATATTTTCTAAGAATAGAAACGTGAAAGACATCATGAATGCTTGAAAAGTTGGGTGGTAATGCTAGGCAATAGGCAACCAAGCCAATCCCTCAAGGATCTTGAAAGGCCCAATGAATTTGGGTGCTAACTTAGAATCCTTTCCATAGCAAATAGGGCTCTTGTGTGGGTGAACTCTTAGAAAATCTTTACCCCTGACCTCAAAGGTCTTGTCTACTCTCTTGGCATCTGCAAAATGCTTTTGCCTATCATGTACTATTAGCAGTTGCTCTCAAATCTAGTTACCTATTTCTCCATTTCCTATACTATGTTAGGTCCCACTGCAACTCTATCCTCTAACTGGTCCCAACTGAAGGGTGTCCTGTAAGGCCTACCATACAGGCCTCAAATGGAACCATGCCTAAGGAGCTATGATGATCATTATTATATGTAAACTCTACTAAATAATGGTAGTCCTCCCATTTGGACTACTAGTCCATCACATACATCCTTAGCATATCCTCTAGACCCTAATTTACCCTTTCAGTCTGTCTATCAATCTTCGGATGATATGCGGTACTAAAATTTAGCTGTGTACCTAGAGCCTGTTGAAGAGCTCTCCAAAAAGATGATGTGAAAACTAGGTCTCTATCTGAAATAATTTTCCAAGGAACACCATGCAATCTAACAATATCATCAAGGAAGACTTTTGCTACAGAAGTTGCATTATAAAAGGATCTCATCAGGGAGAAGTGTGCTACCTTAGTTAATTTGTGCACAGTGACAATGATTGCATCATGCCTATGAGATGACATTGGGAGGCCCACTGTAAAGTCCATCGAGATTACATCCCACTTCCATTTTGGAATGGCATGAGGATATAATATCCCTGCTGGATGCTAGTGCTTGGCCTTAACCCATTGGCATTCAAGGCATCAGGCTACATAATTAGCTATATCCTTTCTCATCCCAGCCCAAAAGTATAATTTTTAGAGGTTGGTGTGCATCTTCTTAACTCTCGAATGAGAAACATAGGGAGCTCTATGTGCCTTTGCCAAAACCAAAGCTCTAAGATCCCCCATAGGAGGGATATAAATGCAACCACAATGCTACAACAAACCATTTGCATCAAGGGAGTAACCCTCAAATTTGTCCTTCAAGGACCCATGTGCTCTAAACTCCTATACCACTTCAATGTACTAAAGATTTTGAGGCAAAAGATCAAGAATACGTCCTCATAAATCTATTTGTAAGACTAAAGAGGACACTCCATGTTTCCTTCTACTCAAGGTGTTAGCTACAACATTTTCCTTTCCCTTAATATACTGCACATCAAAATCATACTCACTAAGAAATCCATCCATCATCATTGCCTTGCATTAAGATTAGGCTGAGAGAATATGTATTGCAAGCTATGGTGATCAGAGTGAAGTTCAAAATGATGGCCCAAAGGAAGTGATGCCATCTCATAAATGTGTGGACAAATGATGCAAGAGCATCCCTAGTTCAAGAGCAATCTTGCATCAACCAAAGACATTTAAATTTCAATTTGCTTGCATTTCAGTTTGTTTCTTTTCATTTTCCAGTTCAGTTCAGGCAGTTCAGTTAGTAGTAGTTTCTATATTTTGGTCTACATTCTACCATAGTTGCATTTCAGACCTTGCGAAGTTGGATTTAACATCTAGGCACAATCATGCACAACATATCCAAAATTCAAAGCATTTGGATCAAGTACTGGAAAGTTATCGCTATCAGAAAATCAATTGTTTTCTCAAAGTAGAGCATCCTTATAGTCTCAGATAATCAACTAAAGGAGAAGAACTATGGAGCATTTCACAACCTTAGAAGCTTAATGACACATCATTCAATGTTGTTTGGTTTGTGGCTGACCTTGCCTAAGATTTGCACATCATTCCATTCATTTACAGAGGAGTTCCATTCATTTAGGTCCGACCTATCCATGTACACACGTTATAGCTCTTCATCAGAATTTGAGATCTTCTTGGGCTGACGCGGAGGAATCTTATGTTCCAAATATGATATATATTGATGTAATAGATACTTAGGAAAGCAGTTCTCATGATTTAGGAGATAGATATTTTGAATTTGGGTGAAGAAGCTTCAAAGCTATATCTTGTATATATACTGATATTCTATAATCAGGTCTATGAGCCCTAATTGCAAGCCCGCATGTTGCCGTCCAATCTGTATTTCAATTCTATGATATATTGAATTAATGAATCTACATTTTTTTCATATCTATGAGTTGTTTCCATTGTGTTTACTCTTGCTGCATGGTCTGGATAGTTCATTCTGTGAACCCTCCTACCGTGACTTTTCCAAGTGGTATTAGAGTGAAAGTTCAAATCTTTGGGAGCCACTTGAGTAAATTGGGTGAAGGAATTCTATTAGATCTTGTTGTGGATAGATCTCTGAATCTGAGCTAGGTTACTTGTGTCACAACTGATCGCCAATTGTGAGGTAGTTGTCACCTTGTAGCCCAATTGCCGAACTTGAGGTAGTTTGCACTTGATCCTAGGAAGATGCTACCGAGGAGAGTCCCTATTGTTGGAACAATGGCTAGAAGAATGGATGAGATGATGGAAATGATGAAAACAATGAGAATTTGATTGGATGTTGTCGAGGAAGATAGGCGAAGAGGATTGACACCTAGACCTAATGTTGAAAGTGATGATGAAGAGGAATTTCAATCTGTTGAACAAATTGGTGAAACCCTAGGAGGTGATGAAGAAGAAGAATTAGATCAAGTGAAGATGTTGCAAGCTATTTCAAAGATTGGAAAGAGACCTAGAGTTGATGTACTAAATTACAATGGCAATCTGAACCTCGAAGAGTTGATTGAATGGATAAATGACATGGAAGAATACTTTGAGTATGAAGAAATTAAAGATTCGGAGAAGGTGGAATTTGCAAAGACAAAGTTGAAAGGACATGCTGCTATATGTTGGAAAGAAGTTCAGCTAGATAGAAACAAAAGAGGAAAAGAAAATATTACAAAATGGGATAGGATGGTGACAAAATTGAAGAATCAATTTGTACTTGCTGACTATGAGTTGGAGCTATTGAAGAGATTACAAAACCTGTGACAAAAGGAGAAGTCTGTGAAGGAATACACTGAAGAATTTCATAAGATGATCATAAGGACAAGACATAGTGAAGCAAGCAAATAGAAAGCGGCTAGATACATCAATGGACTGAAATTGAACATTCAAGAAGAACTAAGTTTGGTAAGGATGACAACATTGGAAGAAGCATATTAGTTTTCCCTAAAGGTTAAAGAGAAGTTAAACAAGAGACATGATTAGAAACAAAGATGTAGCGGTGGTAAATTTTAGAGAGGTAAAACATTTTCCAAAGGAGAGAGATCATTTACGGAGTAGAATAGATCAGAGAACACATTCAAGAAGGATGAGAGAGATAATAATGCATACTAAAGAGATGATAGAAATTTCTACCACAGAGGAAACCCTAATTCATACTAGAGTGAAGGATACAGAAGAGAGGGAAGATGGCCTGATAGGAGAACATTCAGAGGAACCTATTATAAATGTGGAGGTGAAGGACACAGAGCATTTGAATGTAATCAAGGGAGTACAAGCAAGAGAATAAAAAATAGTGGAAGAGAAGCCTATGTGGAAGAAGAACTTGTTGGATCACCTAGTCCAATGGGCAAACTAGAAAAAGGAGAATCACTTGAGATGAGGAGAGCACTATTTTAAGTAGAGACAAATGAGGAACCATTGCAAGGAAAAGTTTGATCAGAACCAGATGCAAATCAAGAGGTAAATGTTGTAAAGTTGGTATTGATAGTGGTAGTTCTAATAACCTAGTTTCAGAGGAGATGGTGACTAAGTTGAAGTTGGAAAGATTGAAACACCCTAAGCCCTATTAGATAGCATGGATTCAGGATAATCATAATGTATTGGTGAGTGAACAATGTTTGGTGAAATTTCATATTGGATCATCATGATGAAGTATTGTGTGATATTATGCCTATAGATGTTTGTCATATTTTGTTGGGTAGACCTTAACAGTATGATAGAAAAGCTATAAATGATGGGAGAAAAAATACATACACTATAACATCAAATGGAAAGAGAATTACCTTGATTCCTTTAGAAGATGATGCTAAAACTAAAGTATGTGGGAATGCTAGAATTTGTTTGGTGAATGGAAGAAAATTTCTGGATGGTTTGAGACATGAGAATATGTGTTATGCTTTGATTCCTACGAAGCATGAAACATTGAAGAAGGAGACTGAAGAATCACAACCAGAGGAGATAGATGAATTGCTGACATAATATGAAGACATCATATTAGACAATGTACCTAAAGGATTGCCACCAATCATGATTATCAGTCATCACATGGATCTTATACTGACAGCTAGTTTGCCTAACAAAGCAGCATATAGAATGACACCAGTAGAAAATGAAGAACTGAATAGACAGATACAAGAATTGTTGAGGAAAGGTTTGATCAGAGAAAGATTGAGTCCTTGTGCAGTACCTGCAGTGTTAGAATCTGAAAAGATTATTAACCCAGAAAACTAGTGCAAAGAATAGATATCTAAACTATGAATGCAAATGATACGAAATTAAAATAGCAACACAGAGTTAGTCTCCAAGAGAGTAATGCAAATGCTAGAAGCAAAATAACATTAAGAGGATGCAAAAATAAGAGATGCTAAATACAAGCCAGGTAGCATGCTTATATAGACCAGGGAGAGAGGAGGTTACAACACCGACCAATGAGGAGCAACCATCTATCGAACTAAAGATAACAAAGTATCTTCCCAAGATAGCTAATGGATGCTCACATGTAGGAAGGTGACACCTCGCAACCACTCACCTAATAAGACATGCTTTATTAACCTAAGCAAGATTAATAAAAGTGTAGGAAAAACCTAGGAATATAGGGAAAAATAAATAACCCAACTAGGAAATAAAAACCTACACTAACACCCCCCATAAGTGAAGCTTAGGTGGATGTAGAAATGGGTCCCGGCAAATCAAGCTTGATGAGGTACCCATGTACATGAAATTCCCCCCCAAAGAGAGAGAGAAGAGACTCCCCCAAAGGTAGAGAGAGTCAGGACTTCGAGTGAGAGGAAGAAGCCCCCTAGAAGATGAAGCATCCCGCACCCCCAGCAAAGCTCGCAAATGAAGGAACTTGCTCTCAATGAAGGGTTTGGTGAAGATATCAACAACCTGCTTGGAAGTCAGATAGTAGTGAAGGTCGATGACGTGGCCATGGATGAGCTCCCAGATGTAGTGCATGTGGACCTCTATATGTTTGGTCCACTAATGATGAACCAGATTCTGTGAGATCTAAATGGCAATCTGGTTGTCACAAAATATAACTGATGGCCATCTGATCTGGATACCAAACTCAGTGAGAAGATTTTGAAGCCAAATGGCCTCAGTGGTGGCATTCACAACCCCCCGATACTCAGCCTTAGTAGAAGATAGAGCAATAGTAGATTGCTTCTTGCTCGACCAACAAACAGGTCCTGAACCAAGTGAGAAGCTATAACCTAAAGTAGACTTGCGATCCTAAGAATTACCCGCCCAATCTGAATCTGTGTAGCCCACCAAGTCAAGCTCAATGCTCTTTGCATAGTGAATCCCAAACTGTGAGAACCCTGAATGTAGTGAAGGATCCGCTTGGCTGCTTTCTAGTGTAGCTCATGAGTCTCCTGTATGAATTGAGAGACCATGCCTATAGCATATGAAATGTCAGGTCTCGTATGAGTCAAATAAATGAGACTCCCAACAAGCTGTTGGTACAAAGTGCCATCACCAAGTGGAGAAGAACACTAAGCCTCAAGTTTGACTCCAAAAAGGAAGGGAGTCAGAGCAAGCTTATAGTCAGCCATATGAAACCTCGAGAGTAAATCTAGAGCATACTTGGACTGTGTGATGGTGATCCCAGAAGAAGACTGGTAGATCTCAATCCTGAGAAAGCAATGCAATAAGCCCAAGTTAGTCATCAAAAACTTGTCATGAAGGGCAGTTTTGACAGCCCCAATGGTGGATGAAGAACTCCCTGTGATCAGCAAGTCATCAACATACAGAACTAGAAATAGGAGTGAGTCATCCTGCTACAGAATGTAGACATTGGGATCAGAATGGCACCGAGTGAACCCAACTGATAGAAGGAAGGAGTCCATCTTAGCATACCAAACTCAAGGAGCCTGTTTGAGGCCATAGAGAGACTTCTGAAGATGGCACACAAGTGAAGAATCCTGAAGGAACCCCTGTCTACTAAAGGTCACCGTGAAGAAAAGCACTCTTCACATCCATCTGGTGTACTTCCCAATGATTAGCTGCAGCGATGGCAAGAACAAGTCGGATGGAATTCATTCAGGCAACTGGTGCAAAAGTCTCAGAGTAGTCAATCCCAGGAACCTGGGAGAATCCTTTGGCAACCAAGCGAGCCTTATGCTTGTCAACCGACCCATCTGCTGCAAATTTTGTCTGATAGATCCACTTACATCGAACAAGTTTTCTTCTCTTAGGAAGAGGGACAAGATCCCAAGTGTGGTTCCTCATCAAGGAACTATACTCCTCCTGCATAGCTATATCCCACTCAGGAATATCAGAAGCCTCATGAAAAGATTGTGGATCTAAGGTAGTAGCGATGAAGACATGTGGAGCATCCTGAAACTGTGAACGAGTCTGCCTTGTGTCTGATGGATCCCCAACCCAATCACCCACAGACTGCAAGGTCTGTCTAGCCCAAAGTGGACCAGGAGATGGAGAATTTAGAGGGGAATCATCAACCTCTGAATGATGACTAGGAGAGGAAGGAGGAGAGTCCTCTGAATCGTTCTCTGCATTAGAAGTGGAGGTAGAAGACTGCTCAGGTGAATCTGACTCATCAGAAGATCTGTCATGTATCCCAAGTGACTCCAATGTCAAAGTAGAAGGAGTAGGAGAAGTGATAGAAAGTGAGTTGGAAGAACCCTCCTCAAACTGAACATTCCACTCAATGAACAACTCATGTGTAGTAGGGTGGAGCAACCGATAACCCTTGACACCATTAGGATAACCTACAAATATGCAAGGTCTGCTTTGTGGATCCAAGGCCTTGCGTTTCTCTGCAGGAATGTGGGCCCATGCAGGAGAACCAAAAAGTTGAAAGTGCTTAACTGATGGTTTCTGACCACTCCAAGCTTCAAAAGGAGTGACTCCCTTCAAGGCTCGATGAGGAACATGGTTCTGGATATAACAAGCACAGTTAATGGCCTCTACCCAATACTGTGGTGCAAGAGATCTGAAGTGAATCATGCAGTTCGCCATTTCCTTCAAGGACCTATTCTTCCATTTTGCAACACTATTTTGCTAAGGATTGTATGGAACTGAATGCTGCAAATCGATCCCCTCTGAAGTACAAAACCTATCAAACCGATGGTTGACATGCTCACCACCATTGTCAGTACGCAAAACTTCGATGGATTTCCCAGATTGCTTCTCTACAAAAGTTTTGAAGTCCTAAAAATGATCAAATACCTCTGACTTTTGTTTGAGAAAGTACACCCAAGTATATCGAGAAAAGTCATCAATGAATGTGAGGACATATCTAGCCCGGCTGAAAGAAGGATGCTGAAATGGACCAGCCAAATCACTGTGAACTAACTCTAGTATCTATGAAGCTCTCCATGCCTTACCTTTGTCAAACTTTTCCTTAGGATGCTTACTAAGAATGCAACCCTGGCAAACACCACTTGAAAACTAAACTGAAGGCAACCCTGTGACCATGCTCTGCTGGTTGAGATGCTGCAAGTAGCAGAAGTTAAGATGGCCAAACCGCTCATGCCATAATCTACTCATATCATTAGAATGAGTGAGCAAAACAGTCGAAGGAGGATCAGGAACAAAGTGAGAAAATAGATAGAGCTGTGACTGATGATCTACTCTCCCAACTGCAACTATAGAACCACTATGCAACTCACGAATCTCCACTGAATAAGGTGTGAACTCAACCCACTTGCCTGAACATGTGTGAGTGATCTGGTATACTGATAGGAGATTAGTTGATAATGAGGGCACATAAAGAACATCATGGAATGTGCCATCCCCCACATCAACAGATCCTCTCCCACACACCTCAACAGGAGTGTCATCACCCATTAAAATAGAAGGCATAGTGCACGGCTCCAAAGATGCAAGTTCTTCCTTAGATGAAGCCATGTGGTGTGAAGCACCTAAATCAAGAACCCAAGTGGATGGTGACGAAGCAACTACAACAAGGGCCTTGTCCTTTCCTTTCCCCCTGCTATTTTATTTTGCCTTATTAGACCCCTCATTAGAACTCTGTTTGATAGACTCAAGAACACTGATATTATTCTTCTCAAGAATGTGTGTCAAGTGATCAATTTGTTTCTTCAGACATTTATGTTCATCATGACCGGGTCTTTTACAATAGGCACATTGGACCTTCTCTTTCTTAGGCTTGTCACCCTTGGAATATTGGGTCTCATTAGTTGCTTTTGAAGCAACCGTTATCTGATCCTTCTTCTCCTTGCTATTCTTCTGTTTCTTATCCTTACTATTGTTGTTACTATTTTGTCCTTTTTGTTCTTTTGTGCCTTGGTTGGCAGCCAAGGCATGTGACTTAGAGGACTTAAGAGTGCCCATCTGAATTATCTTGTCCTGTTCCTGAGTTAGATTGACAACAAAATCATCTAAAGATGGCATGGTGAATTGAGTGCCAAGTGCACCCTTAGTAGCATAGAAAGTAGAAACAAACACAAAATATTTTAAACTTAGCTTAGAGAGAATACTAAGAATCAGTTGTTCAACTTTCTTTTCAATTCCACATTATTTTAACTGCAGCCTTAGTGATTTCAATTTAGTGAAGAAATCCTAGATTGTGTTGAAATTGCCTGGTCTTAAACTAATTAGTTCATTTTCCAACGTATGACCCCTCATTGAATCTTGTGTACTAAATAGTGTTTCTAGCTTTTTCTAGATTTCATTTGGCATATTCAAAGACTCAATGTGAAAGAGCAAATCAGGAGAAATAGACAAACACAATGTTCCATATGCCTCATCACATTTGTTAGACCACTTAGGCTTATCTTCATCTTTAGCAGGTTCAGTTTCAAGTCCCATAGTTATCCTATTTAATCCAGCTTTCCTTAAGTGAATTGTCATGCGTGATTTCCACTCAAAGTAATTGTATGGAGTTAGGATGGGTAGATTTGTTTGATCCATGATGAAGAAATGTAGAGAAGAAGTGCTGAAAAGAAGAGAACCCAAGCGAGACAACCCCCCCTTTCAGTCAATCAAAGAACCCCCCCAAGAAAATATGATTTGGCACTTTATATTAGTGCGTTTACAACTGCCACTAGTAAGAAATACTAAGTGGTCTTGATTTCAATGCATTACAAAATCTTCAATAAGAGCATATGCTGAAAATACAACTTTGGCACAATACTTAGAGAGATAAATAGCACCACTGCGATCTACTCAAAAAATCATGCACTTTTCAAAAAAAGAATTGCCTTGATATGAGGTCATATGTGAAAGTTATGATCCATCGAAGTTCCCAAAATGAGAACCATGCAATGTCACGACTGAGAATCTCTAATTTCTGAAAAATCTTGGCATCAAAATCAAAAAACATCTATACTAGTACATAGAGCACGAAAAAATATCCAAAATCAAAAAACAATTCATGGGAAAAGGAGTCTGAATGAGCAAGAACGGAGCATTTGAAAACTAACTTCAAAACTGCAACTGCCAATAGAGAGGGGTCCTGCTGTAGCTTTCTGAGCGTGTTTCTACAAAATATACAAATTGCATGAAAAAATAGAAAGATACCCAGATGGTTTTTCTATGCTGCGAATAAAACCCAGAAGGTGTTTTTCTTGAAAATGCACAGAAGATGTTGCTCCAGTGTAAACAGAACACCTTTAGCTACAAAAAAATGACCCCAACAATCAAAAATGACATGCAAAGGCTAAATCAGATGCTGGAACCTGCAATATTGATTCAAAAGACCAAATATGCAAGCTGATTGTCAGATTTGAGCTCAAACCCCCAGTTCCGCAACTGTGTATGACGATCTCTAATTTCGGTAAAACAAAAGCTAAATTTGACTTTCTCAAGCCTCCTGGATGCGTTGGAATAGCCGGAAGTATTGCCAGTATAACTAGAAATGCTGCAATCACCTAGATTTCAAAAAACACATGTGCAAACCTCAGAGATTAAAAAAATTTCCGTCAAACTTTTTTGATTCTCAAGATCATCTGAAGATGCAAGAGAAGAGCATACTGGGTTTTTCAAAAAATTGCAATAAGATTTATTAGCCCCCCTAAATCTCTCAAATATGGAAACTAAAATCTACTCTTGCACATAGAATAGCTCTGATACCATGTTAGAATCTGAAAAGATTATTAACCCAGAAAACTAGTGCAAAGAATAGATATCTAAACTATGAATGCAAATGATACGAAATCAAAATAGCAACACAGAGTTAGTCTCCAAGAGAATAATGCAAATGTTAGAAGCAAAATAACATTAAGAGGATGCAAAAACAAGAGATGCTAAATACAAGCCAAGTAGCATGCTTATGTAGACCAGGGAGAGAGAGGAGGTGGCAACACTGACCAATGAAGAGCAACCATCTATCGGACTAAAGATAGCAAAGTATCTTCCCAAGATAGCTAATAGATGCTCACATGTAGGAAGGTGACACCTCGCAACCACTCACCTAATAAGACATGCTTTATTAACCTAAGCGAGATTAATAAAAGTGTAGGAAAAACCTAGGAATATAGGGAAAAATAAATAACCCAACTAAGAAATAAAAACCTACACTAACATGCAGTGTTAGCACTAAAGAAAGATGGAGAATAGAGAATGTGTATAGACTCTAGAGAAATAAACAAGATCACAATTAAGTATAGATTTCCTTTACCTAGGATGGATGATATCATGGATTATTTGAGTGGAGCAAGATATTTCACAAAGATAGATTTGAAGAGTGGATACCATCTAATCAAAATCAGAGAAGGAGATGAATGGAAGACTACTTTTAAGACAAATGAAGGATTGTATGAGTGGTTAGTGATGGCTTTTGGATTGACAAATGCACCTAGCACTTTCATGAGGTTGATGAATGAAGTCTTGAAGAAATTCTTGAGTAATTTTGTTATTGTATACTTGGATGCTATTATGATTTTCAGTAAGACAAAAGAGGTACATTTGCAGCACCTGAGACAAGTATTGTAGAGACTAAGAGAAGAGAAATTGCTGATAAACATCAAGAAGTGTAGTCTCATGAGGGAAGAAATGGTATACTTGTGATTTGTGATTTCTGCAAAAGGATTGAAGATGGATCCTAAGAAAGTGAGAGCAATTGTTGAATGGCCTACACCGGAGAGCATTGGAGAAGTCAGATCATTTCATGGATTGGCTAGTTTCTACCAGAAATTCATTAGAAATTTTAGTTCAGTTTGTAACCCTATGATGGAGACAATGAGAGGTGACAGAAAAGTTTTCAAATGGACATTAGGAGTAGATAAGAGTTTTGAATTGTTGAAGCAAAAAGTGATAGAGCAACCTGTTTTGGCATTATCAGATTTTAGTAAGGTATTTCAAGTAGATTGTGATGAAAGTGGGAATGTAATAGGAGCAGTGTTAAGTCAAGAAGGTAGACCTATAGCATATTTTAGTGAGAAGTTGAATGATGCAAGGAGAAGATATTTAGTTTATGACTAAGAATTCTATGCCATAATGTAAGGAACCTATTGTGACAGATAGGAGTAAGTGGTTGGACTATTTCATTCAAGGAGATATGTTGTTCAGAGGAAATCAGTTATACATACCTAGAAGGTCCATGAGAGATAATTTGATCAAAGAAAAGCACAGTGGTGGATTGAAAGGACACTTTGGCATTGATAAAATAGTGGCTTTGGTGAGTGAAAATTACTTTTGGCCTTAGATACATAAGGATGTTAGGAAATTTGTGCAGAGTTGTAGAGTTTGTCAAGTTGCAAAAGGAAGTAGTCAGAATACTAGACTATATAAACCTTTGACAGTATCAAAGAGACCTTGGGAAGACATAAGTATGGATTTTGTAATGAGATTGCCAAAGACATAGAGAGGACATGATTCAATATTTGTAGTGGTGGATAGATTTTCAAAGATGGCACATTTCATACTTTACAAGAAGACAACTGATGCAGTGCATGTAGCTAACTTATTTTTCAAGAAGATTGTGAGATTGCAAGGATTACCAAAGAGCATAATTTTAGACAGAGACACCAGATTTCTTGGATATTTTTGGAAGACACTTTGGAAGAAAATGAAGATAGACTTGAAGTTTAGTTCAACATTTCACCCACAAGCTAATGGACAGATAGAGGTAGTGAATAGGAGTTTGGGAAACTTGTTGAGATGTTTGATTGGAGAGAAGGCAAGAAGATGGGATTTGATTCTTTCACAAGAAGAATTTGTTGGCAAGAGACACTGCAAGGCATGTCATGTGTTTTCATTGATGGAAACCAATTCCATTCCACACATTCACAATACAGTATCAGATCATACCAGAAGTCAGCTTCAATATTTGTCCAATTTGGATAGATAGGAATAGGGTATATGGCAGAGTTTAATAGCTTAGTTAGCCGATCTCTCTAGTTAATCATTGTGTGTTACAAATATGAGGGAGTGTAGAGGAATGTCAAGACAATCTAAATCCAAGATTTCAGCCTCCGATGACAAAGTGATTAAAAGTTATGAGCATATGAGTACTGGGTCCTAATATGACAGAATAGTTCAATGAAGAACATGCTAACTTGTGTTAGATTCTTGTGTGGATCTAGTAGAAGTATTTTTGTGAGTTACATATGGGATATAATGTTAATGGCTAACATGTATGGTGACCTGCAGGTGTTATTTCTAGTATGCATCAATATTAGTGTATGATTTTAGCTGACAGAATAGAGTACTTGTATTGTTTATTAAGTTCTTCACAAGGCCAACAGAAACGTGATTGAATTTCTTGAGGCAAATATATATAGCTAATGGATTCGAGTGTATTTAGTGAAGTAGGTGTGCGAATATGAAGTAAGTGCAAAAAGGGCAGATAAGAAGTGCGAAAGAGAAGAGATCTAAGGTCTGGATTATGGTAGAGTAGTAAATAGGGCAGAGTAAAGATGAAGTGTGTAAGATCAGTATTCTATGCTTAACTGGAACTGAATTCTTGCAATGATAGATGCTATTCATCAGTTCAAACAATCTGTAATCTTCTTATAATCATTCCTGTAGGTAGTGAGCCCCTTTTTAAGCAGTGAGCTCTGGGCAGTGAGCCTGAAGGCATGTGCCTTCCCCTTTTGTAATACTTTTAATAGAGTATAATCTTTGTGGGTTAATCCCCACTATGGTTTTTCCCTTAACCAGGTTTCCACATCAAAATCTTAGTGTCAAGTGTGATTCATTTGTTTCTGCTCATATGTTGTTGATTCATACTTTAATATTTTCATCATTAATCTGGTTTGAATAAAAAGGAAGAATTAATTACTGCAAGTATTAAGGTTTTAAGACAACTGATTCACCCCCCCTCTCAGTTGTCTACCCTAATTCCAACAATTGGTACCAGAGCTAAGTTCCTTAGAAGAATCTTAACAACTTGAGGAAGATCTAGGAAGGAGTTTCAATGGGTTCACTCAAAGAACAACTTCAAATGGCTTTAGATGATCTTGATCAGTCCAAAGCAGAGGTAGAGGACCTAAAAGTAAACCTTAAAGATGCTGATGATTGCATTGAGATGTTAAAAGATAAACTAAAGAAATCTATGGCAAAGAAGAAGGAGCTACTCCAGCTAGCTAATTTTACTGAAGAAAATGGCATGAATAAGGCTTTGGAAGAAAAAACAAAGGAATGTGAAAAGCTGACAAAAGAAGTTTTTGTTCTAAAACATGAGATGGAATCTAGGGTGATGAGACTAACCAAAGAAATTGAGCAAAGGAAGAAAACTAAAGAATGTTGTAGACTGGAAGCTAGCCATCTAGAGTCTGATCTACAAGAAAGCAGAGATAATGAGAGAGAATTTGAAAAGCAAATTGCCATTCTCAGACATGACCTAGAAGTTGCAAATGAATACAAGGAGAAGTTCAAGATAGGCTTAGCTAAACTTGAAGCATTGCTTGAAAGTTAGAAGAAGGTTGATGATAAGCATGGTCTTGGTTATGAGAAAGGTGAAAGCTCTGGATCCGGACAAAGAAATTTTCAACTAAGGAATGGAAGAAACAGACCTAGAAGACCTCCAGTAAGACAACCTAATTCTCAAAGGTATCCATCTTTCAATAGAAATTGTTTCAAGTGCAATAAATTTGGTCATAGAGCTACTCAATGTAGAAGTAGAGTGAATCAAAGTAGTCCATCCTTCTCTAGTCAATGCTTCAATTGTAAGAGGTATTGTCATAGATCCAATGAATGCAGAAGTATGATAATGAATAATCCTAACAATAAAGGAAATGACAATTCTTTTAATGGCTACTACTTTGCATGCAATGGATTTGGACACATGGCAAATTAGTGCAGATCAAGAGTAAATCAAGTAAATAAGCAAAGAAATGTTGTATGCTTTAATTGAAATAGATCTGGTCATATTGCAAGATTCTGCAGAAGCAGGAACAATAATGGAAAAGGTCTAGTAAATAGAGATCAGAAACAAGACAAAGGAAAGGGTAAAGTGGATGTGGATGAGATTCAGAGTGAAATGATCAAAATTTGGGTGAAGAAAGGTGTAATGAACAGTGGTGATGGGTCCACACCAGAATCTAGTGCTAACAATTCCTCCGGGAAGTGAATTAGGAGCTTTGGCTCAAGGGGAGAAGCATTAAAAATCAAATTCCCCCAACCAATAATTGGGTGCCTGAATTTGGCACGTTGAGAGAAAATAATTTGGGTTATTACAGATCATTTGAAAGGATCTCTGGAAGAAAAGAAGTGGATATGGCAATTTGCGGAGCAATTAAAAGTTGACTATATGTAGAAACAGTGTAACCAGATGTGTTAGAACAGAGCATTTATTACAATGACAAATTAGGTTTTATGAAGGATAAAAGGTCACTCACTCAAGAATTTGAACCAATTTGCATTTGAAGATAACAAGAAAGAAGAGCATTTGAACTGAAAATCTAGAGATTGAAGCACAAAGAATGAATTCGACCAACAATTGATCAACCCTAACTCCGCGGAAGAAAAAGGTAATTTTTTGTGAAAAACTTGAATTTGTACTTTGTTGAGATGGCTACTTCTCTTATTTTTGATATTACTGAAAGGCCCTATCCAAAATTTAAGAAGCATCCTTATAAGTCAGTCGAAGTCAAACTGTTAGGTGCATTTTCTGGTGTCCCATACAGAGTACTACATGTAGAAGATATTAGGGCATACATCCATTGCAACGTGGATGAATTTGGTAATCTGAGATTGCTGGAATTATTTAAGAACCATCTAAAAGATGATAACCATGATTTGAAACCAGAATTCAAAACCCTAGAGAGCAAACATTTTTCTACAAGTCATTGAATTTTTGACATTTTATGAGAGTGAGTGGGTTCATTACATCTTGAGCCAAATGCATGATGAGTTCATATGGCTATTGAAACCTTTCAAGATTACAAAGAATGTTATTAGAATTTTGATTGGGTTGAATTCAACCAGTGGATTACCCATGTTGAAACCTGTGAAAAACCAGACTGTTACTGATGCAACTAGTGCCAAGTTCGACAAAAGGGCAATGACCATCAATGATATTATTGATCTAGATGTCAAGTTTTCTTCAATGGTAATTGGTTACAAAATTTATCATTCCAGCAGGGAGAACTCTGTCTCTGGAATGGCCATATATGCTACATACAAAATGTTAAAGGAAAATACAAATTATGACTTGCGTGAATTATTGCAAAACTAACTAATTGAGAACTTGAACAAAATTAAGAAGGACAAGAAAAACACCTTCAAATATGGTGCTTTGGTTATATGTTTGTTATTCTACTTCATGAATGAAGTGCCTGGTGTAAAAGGTGTGCACTAGACTAGTGATAGGCCAGTTGCTACTCAAATAAGAGATCATCTACGTAGCATTGGAGACTCTAATGCATAGAAAACTATAATCTAGGGAAACTTTAAAAATTTTCAAAGTATGATGCACTCTAGGGAAAGGATCCCTAAATTAGTTGTTGAAAAATACAAGAATGACATATGTTTCATGGTGGACACTGATCAGTGCCTAATGGAAGCTATAGAACACAAAACCATTTGGATTATACCTATGGGTTATGAGGTTGATGAGAAAATTTTGGAAATGTATGCTCAACATCTCTTGAGAAAACCTAATGATGACTCTGTTGAGAGGTTTGAGACATATAAAGAGCTTGATAAAAAGCTACATGTTGAACTCTGGAAGCCAGAGATTAAGAGAAAAGCTCAAAAGCAAGTAGAAATGTATGCTGAAAGCATTGGGATAACAAAGGAAGCTGTTGGGTAGAATAGAGAAAGAATAGAAAATGCTGAGAAGGAGAAGCAGGATAAGAAACAAGGAAATAATAGTAGAATCCTTCTCCACTCTAAGGACTACTAGGAGCTTTGCTGCTACCCCTATTCACCCAAAACCTGCCAATCCTGAGAAACCGGAAGACATATCATCCGGTAAGGAAAAGAAGACAACTAACGTGGAGGCAAAGAGATCACATGACAGTTTGGAAAAGGAGGATGAAGAAAAGATAGACTTAGATGATGGGCTTAAGGAGCTAAAGGTCACAAGTGCTAAAGCTATTAAAATATCTAAAGAGAAGCCTTCCAGAAGTAAGAAGACAAATAAGAGGTAGAGATCAAAGGCTGATAATAAGAAGCAAATTACCTTTGTGAAAAACATTGTCAAGACAATCATTGTTGATGGGAATTAAAAACCATTAACTAAATACTATAATCTTTATAATGATGCTAACAAAAGATGTTTGGAAGAAGCCACTATCAAGTACTTGAATGTATTCAATTGAGAACTAGTGGAAATTCTATCAGAAGTTCCAAAAGACTTAAGAAACATCTTGGACATAAGAAAAGAAGCAGCCAAGTCATAAGATATGGAGCTAAGGGAACATGTGTTAACCACTCTATGTCCAGTGATCTCCAGTAGAGAAGCAGATAATTTTTTTAAAGAGGTCAAAAATGAATTTAGGAGTAAGACAAGAATGAACAAACTGATGATTGGAGAGATAGATGAAATAGTCTAAGAAACTAAACAAATTTTGAGAAAAACAAGTTCTTTGTTATGTTAGATGATCCTGTTGATGACACACCAGTCCCGGATGAAGAAGAGCAACAAAAGGATGAGAAAAAATTTGGAATGGATGATTCCTCTATCTCAGAAGAGGAAGCAATAAGCAGGGAAGAAGTAAAAAGAATAGATGAAACTGCTGATGCAGGAGGTATTCTAACTCCTCAAGATCATTCTAACAAAGAAGATACAGAGATGAATACAGAAGTAGATGATCAAATTGAAGATGATTCATTGAAGATTGAAGAGCATGAAATAGAAAAGGCTAAGAACCAAGAAGAAAAAGAAGTCAAGGGTAAGGAAGATAAAGCAGAAGAAGATGGTGCAAATGTTGATGCACCCAAACAAAATAGTTCTGATATTGACACTAAGAAAACTCTAGGAAAGGAAAGTGGTCTAGAAATTGTGGCAAGAGACACTACAGATGCAGTGAAGAGTTTCCTAAGTAAAGAAATGTTAGAGTTTGATAAACCAGAACTGATTCAAGGACCAATCAACCTGGATACTCTCTCTCCAGTCTAAATGATGAAGATAGCATCTATCACACAAGCCAAGGCAAGAGAAAAGATATTGAAATCTCACATAGAGGACAATGAGCTGTTAGGCCTTGCATCCGGTATATTAGAGAAGATAATGCCAACTTTCTAGAAGAATCCATCTGATTCTCCCTCTAAAAATTTGAAGAGCCTTGTAACTTCTGTAAGTACACATTTTGAGTCCTTTGAGAAGTCTGTAGAGAATAAAGTCTAGAATGAATTTATGGATAAGAGATTTAGTGAGCTAAAGGGTTTAATATAAAATGATAGAAAGCTACTTGATATCAGTGTAAAGAGCATTCAAAATGCTCTTAATGACAGAGATGATGTATACTAATTTTGTCTATCTTGGCCCAAAGTTATTAAGGATATTGAGAAGAAGATAGAGGAGCAGAAACAAAAATTGTTGAATCTATCTCAAAATTTTGATCCTCTAGCAATTACTTTAGCAAATTAGGAGTGTCAAGCAATCAACTTGACTAATGAAATAAAGAAACTTGTTACAGAAAAGAGCAATTTTGTGGAGAGAATGTGTGAGCTCATGGGATTGATTGCCCCCAAGTTAGAAACAATGTTTACTACTTTATTAGAAGCTCAAGTTGCAGTCCAAACATGTGATCCTTTAGATCTGAAGAAAGAAGAAACACAAGAATTCCTACTAAGTGGACACATCTCAATTTTGGATGGCATGCAAAAAAGTTGGGCCCCTAAACTTGTGTAGTTGAAAAATAATTTTGCATATATTCTCAAGTTCATGTAAATATAATACATGGATTATTTGTACATATGTGGCCTTGTATACAAATTTCTTGTGCAAATTTTGGTTTGTGGATCCCACCCTTTGCCATTGATGTCAAAGGGGGAGTGAGAAACAGTGATGAGAGATAGTGAAAAATGATAAAAATGAGGAATCCATAAAAGGGGGAGCAATGGAATAATATATAAGTGTACATAGTAGGGGGAGTCAGTCATGACACTTAGTCATTTTTCACTAAGTGTTGCCCTCAATGCTAAAGGGGGAGATTGTTGGCAAGAGACACTACAAGGCATGTCATGTGTTGTCATTGATGGAAACCAAGTCCATTCCACACATCTGTAGTATAGTATCAGATCATATTGGAAGTCAGTTCCAAGACTTGTCCAATTCGGATAGACATGAACAGGGTATATGGCAGAGTTTAGTATTTTGGTCAGCGGATCTCTCTAGTTAATCATTGTGTGTTGCGAATTGAGGGACTGTAGAGGAATGTTAAGACAATCCAAATCTAAGATTTTAGCCTCCAGTGACAAAGGGATTAAAAGTTATGAGCATCTGAGTACCAGGTCCTAATATGACAAAATAGTTTAGTGAAGAACATGCCGACTTGTGTTAGATTCTTGTACAGATCTAGTAGAAGTGTTTTTGTGAGTTGTGTATGGGATATAATGTGGCTGACATGTATGGTGACCTACAAATGTTATTTCTGGTATGCATCAATATTAGTGTATGATTTCAGCCGACATAATAGAGTACTTGTAGGGTTTGTTAAGTTCTTGATATGGCTGATAGAAAAGTGATTGAATTTATTGAGGTGGATATATATAGCTGATGGATTCAAGTGTATTTAGTGAAGTAGGTGTGCAAATATGAAGTGCAAAAAGGGCAGATAAGAAGTGCAAAAGAGAAGAGATCTAAGGTCTGGATTATGACAGAGCAGTAAATAGGGTAGAGTAAAGATGAAGTGTGTAAGATCAATATTTTGTGCTTAACTAGAACTGAATTCTTGCATTGGCAGATGCTATTCATTAGTTCAAACAATCTGTAATATTCCTATAATCATTCTTGTAGGCAGTGAGCCTCTTTTTGAGCAGTGAGCTCTGGGCAGTGAGCCCGAAGGCATGTGCCTTCCCCTTTTGTAATACTTTTAATAGAGTATAATCTTTGTGGGTTAACCCCCACCGTGGTTTTTCCCTTAATTAGGTTTCCACGTCAAAAATCTTGGTGTCAAGTGTGATTCATTTGTTTCTGCTCATATGTTGTTGATTCATGCTTTAATGTTGCCATCACTAATCTGGTTTGAATAAAAAGGAAGAATTAATTGCTGCAAGTATTAAGGTTTTAAGACAACCGATTCACCCCCCTTTTAGTTGTCTACCCTAATTCCAACAGAATTTGCATACAATAATTCATTGAATAGGAGTGCTGGAAGAACACCTTTTGAGATTGTTACTGGAATAAACCCTAGAGGACTAGCAGAATTAAGAGATCTCAGTTTGGAAGAAAAGAGAAGTGCAGAAGTAGAAGAATTTGTAGGACATATGGAGACAGTGCATAATCAGGTAAAGAATCATTTGGAAGAGATGAACAGCAAGTATAAGGAGAAGGTAGATGAGAAGAGAAGACACAAAGAATTTGCAGTTGGGGATGAAGTGATGGTATACTTGAGAAAAGAAAGATTCCTAGTTGGAACATATAACAAGTTGAAGATAAAGAAGTTTGGACCTTGTAGGATACTCAGAAAATTTGATTTAGGAAATGCATATGAAGTGGAGCTACCGGAGACATTGGGTATATCACCTATATTCAACATTGCAGACCTATATCAGTATCATGAAACAAAGTTCAGTAACAACATTGAAGAAGACTATAAGAAGTAGTTACCACAACAAGCACTAGAATAGATTGAAGACATTTTGGACAGTAGAATTGGACACAACACCAGAGGAAGACAATAGAAAGAATACCTAGTGAAGTGGAAAGGCAGACCAGAAGAAGACTCATCTTAGATTTCTCAGGCTAAGGTAGACCATCTTGGTTTCCCTCTAGCCCCAGCAAAGTGAGGGACTCACTTTTTTAATAACCCCAGATGTCTGATGTAGGAGCATCCCTGGTTCAAGAGAAATCTTGCATCAACCCAAAACATTTGCATTTCAATTTGCTTGCATTTTAGTTTGTTTCTTTTCATTTTCTAGTTTAGTCTAGGCAATTCAGTCAGTAGCAGTTTCTATATTTTGGTCTGCATTCTACCGCAGTTGCATTTTGGACCTTACAGAATTGGATTTAACATCTAGACACAGTCATGCACAACATATACAAAATTCAGAGCATTTGGATCAAGTACCAGAAAGTTATCGCTATCAGAAAATCAATTGTTTTCTCAGAGCAGAGCATCTTGACAGTCTTAGATAATCAACTAAAGGAGAAGACCTGCAGAGCATTTCACAACCTTCGAAGCTTAATGATACATCATTCAATGTTGTTTGGTTCATGGCCAATCTTCCCCAAGATCCACACATCATTCCATTCATTTGCGGAGGAGTTCCATTCATTTAGGTCCAACCTATCCGTGTACATATGTTACAGCTCTTCATTAGAATTTGAGAACTTCTTGGGCCGATGTGGAGGAATCTTATGTTCTGAATATGATATATATTGATGTAATAGATCCTTAGGAAAGTAGTTCTCATGATTTTAGAGATAGATAGTTTGAATTTGCATGAAGAAGCTTCAAAGCTATATCTTGTATATATACTGATATTCTGTAATTAGGCCTGTGAGCCCTAATTGCAAGCTCACATGTTGCCGGCCAATCTGTATTTGGATTCTATGATATACTAAATGACTGAATCTACATTTGTTTCATATCTCTGATTTTTTTCTATTGTGTTTACTCTTGTTGCATGGTCTCGATAGTTCAATCTATGAACCCTTCTACCATGACTGCACCAACAACAGCCTCTAACTCCAAGTCATGAGTTAGATAATTGATCTCATGCACTTTCATCTTGTGAGAATCATAAGCAATTACACGTCCTTATTGCATAAGAACAACACCTAAGCCTTCAATAGAAGCATCAGTGCACAACACAAAATCACCTGTAGGGTTGGGTATGGCTAGAATGGGAGCACTAGTTAACTTCTCTTTTAGTATTTGAAAATCCCTATCACACTATTATGTCTAAACAAACTTCTTCCCTTGCTTCTGTAGGGAAGTGATTGGATGTACAATCCTAGAGAAACCTTCAACAAACCTTTTGTAATAACCAGCCAACCCCATGAAGCTCCTAACCTCAGTTACATTAGTCAGGACTAGCCATTCTAAGATAGCCTAGATCTTGGATGGATCTACTGCAATACCCTCTCCTAAAATGATGTGACATAGGTAGTAAATCTCCTTTTGGAAGAAATCACACTTCGCTAGATTTGTATACAATTGATTCTACCTCAAACACTGCAAAACCATCCTCAAGTGCTCTTCATGTTCTTCCTCTGTGCAAGAATATATCAAAATGTTGTCAAGGAAGATAACCATGAACTTGTCAAGGAGAGTTTGAAATACTCCATTCATAAGGCTCATAAACATTGTTGGAGTATTGGTTAGCCCATTTGAAGGGAACTACTATAAACTCATAGTGGTCATAACAAGTGCGGAAACCCATCTTGTGTATATCTACTTCCACAATCCTTAACTGATGATAACCTGATTTTAGATCAATCTTGGAGAATACTTTATCTCTCTAGATTTGGTCAAACAATCATCTATCTTTAGCAGAGGATAACAATTCTTAACTATGAGTTTGTTCAATTGCTGGTAGTTGATGCAAAGGTGAAGTGACCCATCCTTCTTCTTGACGAAGATAACAAGTGCACCCCATGGTGAGACACTAGGGCATATGTGGCCCTTCTCCAAAAGTTCCTCAGCTCCTAAAGCTCCTCTGTACTCATGCGATAAGGAGCCCTAGAGATAGGTTGTGCTCCTAGCACTAGATCTATGTGGAAGTCGATTTCTCGCTTAGGTGGCATACTAGAAATTTCTGAGGGAAACACATTGGTAAACTCTTGCAAGATAGGATGATCATCTAAAGTGGTTCCTGATCCCTCTTCTGATCTATCACTAATGGATATGGTGAACAATTGGCAACCTTTGCGCATGCTATGCTGAAGTTGCTTTGCATAAATCATTCTAAAAGACATTGGTCTCTGGACCCCTAAAATCTTTACCAGATTACACACATTTTCAATGCACTCAATTACTTTATTTCAGAAAACTAACTTGGCATCTCATGTATTCAACCAATCCATGCCTAGAACAACATCATATGATCCTAAAGGAAGAACTTAAAGATCCACCGAAGTGGTGAACACCCCTAGCTCTAGCTGACAATCTTTCACCAAGGATTTAACTGACATTTTGGCTCCTATTGCTAATTCTATATCCTAGTCCACCTCCTACCTAGTTTCCACCAACCCACAATGCTTCACTATAGATGGGGATATGAATGAATCCGTAGCACCAAAATCAAAAAACATAGATACAAAAATATTACCAATTTGAGTTTCAATGACCGTTGTCTGGTGATCCACCTGGTAGTTATCTACCACTGCAAAAACCCTATGGGACTTACCCACATTCCCAACTATAGGCTTTGAATAAGCTATTAAGCTGGCTAATGCCCTCTTATTGCAGAGAAATTTTGAGGACATTCCCAAGCAATATGCCCAATGCCACCACAATTGTAGCAAGGACCCTTGGTAGGTGCCTAATTCTACTGAAACACTAGACTACTGGAACTAACCTGACTACCCCTGAAGGTTTGCTGAGAATGGGTTGGGACCACATTCTATGTCTATGGCCTCTGGTCCCTACGCTAAGGCTGTGACTGCTAAGTCCTAGAAGGTGTCCCCTGATTGTTCCTAGGTTTCTGTCCCTGTTGATGTTGTTGTTGCTACTGTCGAGGGGCTCTAGGTCATTGTAAATTATTCTTGAATCCACCTCCCTGAGGTGCACATGGCCTAGAGAAGTTTCAATTCTACTAGGGTTGTCTTGGTTCCTGAATTGATCATGGTTCCCTTGGTTTCTATGAAGATTTTTTCTACAATAAGGGCCTTTTCTACCACCTCTTGCATGGTCTGAGGCTCTACTAAATGTATTGGACTAGATATCCCATGCTTAAGACCTCTAAAAAACTAGTTGACCATCAACTTTTCATCCTGAATGTAGTCTACATAAGGAAACAATTCCAGAAATTTATTTTCATATTGAGCTACTGTGAGTCCCCTCTACTAAAGGTCATGGAACTCATCCATCTTCTTCTTCCTAAAGTGCTATGAAATGTATCTTTTCCTGAACTGCTCAAGGAATTTTTTCCAAGTCAACATGTCAACTACAATGTGTCTCTTTCTTTCCTACTGGTGCCACCAAGTGGCTACAACCCTCTAAGTAGGTGAATAGCCAACCTTTCCTTGAGATTGCTTTCGTAAAATTTGAGTTTGAAGCAACCTTCAAGGTTCAGTATCCAAGATTCTACCTCCACACCCTCAAAAGTACTAGAAAAGTGTGGGGGCTAAAGGTGGAGGAACTCCCTGATCTGTTTGTCTACATCAATGTGTGCCCTAGGTGCCTCAAACTTATTTATCTGACTGATACATGGAGGGACATGGTGTTCTAATTCTCTTGCCCCTTCCTCATTATGTTCTTCCCTACCATGGTTAGGACTCCTATTACGCTCACGATGAGTAGAAGCATGCTCCTCATAGTGAAGATGAGACTGATCCATATGCAGTGACGGAGGTGGCAATGCTAGCCTAGTCTATACTACATACACTAACTGTTGTAACACTTGGAAAATTTGGGGGCCCTGATCTCCTGTTACATCCTAATGAATGGATTGAGACTGAGCATTTGAGTGAATGCACTTACGTCTAGGAGGCATTCTAATAAGCCAGACAATTACAAAAGTCTTAGTTTCACAAAGTTTAAATCCCCAGAGTTCCCAAAGTGTGGAAACCTAGGCTCTGATACCAAATGTCAATCCTGTGAAAAGCTCACCTATATGTCAATCATACAAGTGGGCAAAAGGTGGAAATATTTTTTTTGAAAGGTTTAAAGAAGAATTGTGTAACTAGTAATAATAGTTTACCTAAACTTGACAGCTGATGACAAACCCTAAAAGGTTAAGTAGATGGATGTCCTTTGATTGCAATAGTCCTACTAAAGGTAAGGTTTAGAACAATAAAGTAGTTTAATTAATTTTCACTATACTTAGACATTTAAAATTCTATTCTCATTTCTATAACATATAGAATAATTCCACCATTTAAATTTAAATATAATTCAAATAACACAAATACAATTTTAAATTAAGTCTCTTATTTGTATTTAAATTAAAATTAAACTTGTTAAATTAAACATTTCATTTACTCTGAGAATTAAACTAATGAAATAAATTCCTTAAAAATCTAAATAAAATAAATTAATAGGATTTTCAAATCTTTCACATTTAAAATAAAGCAAATGTGAATGCATGTTATCCTTATAAATTTAATTAAAAACAATTATTTCTTTTTCTAAGCCTTCTAAACTGGAATAAAGAAATTTATAAAAAGACAATTCTTTCCTTTTGACATTCAATAAAGAAATTACTTTTAAAAATATGTGGATAAATTTATTTATTTTATTTCTTTCTCAAATGAAAAAAATAAAACTTCAATTATTTTTTTTAATTAAATTTTGCTGTTTTTTTAATTAAATTAAACATAACTCTAGTTTTCCCTTTCTATCTCTAACATATCTTTTATATTATGAAATACTGAAATAAAACTGATTGTGTTCTTTTTAAAAAAATTAAAGCAATGAAATAATTATTATATTCCTTTTGATAAAGGAATTAATTTATTTTCAATCTCACATTTATATATATCATTTCATATAAAGTAATATATATAATTTCATATATATATATATATATATATTGTGCAATAGTTATGTAGATCAGAGGAATTCATTAGCAATGAATGGTGGAAGAAAAAATAGAATATATATATATATATATATATATGTGTGTGTGTGTGTGTGTGTGTGTGTGTGTGTGTGTGTGTGTGTGTGTGTGTGTGTGTGTGGTGGAATAAAAAAATAGAGGGCGTGTGTGTATATACACACACACATTTTATATTTATGGCATGGAAAAAATAGCAGACAACGACCGATGCCGAATGACAGAGTAAAATGAACATAGAAAATTTATTACAAATTTCAAAGGAGACTTAGATTATATCAGAAATGGCATTGCTCCCCATTGGGAGCACCGTGGGCCTAAGGCCCAATGGCCTCCCTTTGGGGAGGCATCGTGGGGAGGCCATGGCCTCTCCATGACCCCTCAAAAGGGCACAATTAAGATAGCATCGCTGCCAAACAAAATATAATTGTTTCCTTTTTGTTTCCCCACCATAGTAAAATAAAATAAAAATTCGGTTCATTATATTTGACAGTGTTTTTTTTATTCCAATAAAAATTCTTCATATATATATATATATATATATATAGGATTGACAACATAATTATTTTCCAGTTTCATGAGAAATGTAACAAAAATAACTATTTTATTTTCCCAACAGTCGTGCCCAATAAACTAATAAATTTATACAAAATTTAAATTGGAATGAAGGAACATTTCAGATTGACTCAACATATACATTAGACAAATTTTTTTCTTTCAACAACAAATACAATTTCACAAAACTCTTGATATACAAGAAAAGGATTTCCACATGAATCGTATCAATGGCACCTTGCCAAACTTGCTAAAACACACACACACACACACATGCACATATCTTTTCTTGATACTCATGGAGACTCATCCAACTTGCAACTTTAATAGAAGTATTCCTTCAACCTGCACACATACAACCAAATAGGTGGCCAAGTCCTGCTCTCCACCCTACCATAGGGATTGCAATGCACATCCCACCCCTGAGCAGGAGACTCTAATGAATTAGGTTTTATACACATGCAAGCTCACAAAAATCCATAACACAAAGAGACAAAACACAACAATGTTTCCCATGGTTTGACTCACAAACTTAGGATCTTTCATAGATCTAATTTGAGGGGGAGAGAGGGGAAACATCATCCCTCTTGGGGACACAACAACTACCATGAATCATCACAAATCATAATAATCAACTCCATCACCACCAACCCTTATACCTCCCACACACACTTCCACAATAATCACAGTATCAAACCCCAAACACCACCAATCACCACCCCTCCATGCACAACATATCAACAACCCCACTTCTCCACACACCTCCATACACATCAACACAACAAGACATATCAACATGCATCTCCACAAACTCCACAAATACACCAAATCACATATCTATCAATATATTAAATGAAACCAATAACCACTTCCCCAAGAGAGGTTTGTGCCTCCCTCAACCCCAAGACTTGGGAGGCTCTCATCAATTTAGAGGGCCGCACCCATACAACCCATAACCCCAACTTTGACAAAACAGAAAGACACATACAAGCCCTCACACAAAACAACATATCAAACAATTACATCCATTTTATAAATCACAAAATTTACAAAGAATGAAAAGTGTTACCTCAACTCCCCATGTTAGGGTGAGCCCAACAAAAAACCCAGCAAATACAAATTCAAAGCCCTTGTTCTTGAATTCCAAAATCTCATGCTCAAAACTTGCAACCCTTTTTAGCCAAGATATCTTCTTCTTTTCTCATAAATTTCTCCTCAAAATCCCACAAAAAAATGAATTATCTCCCCAAAAAATTCTTTCTTTCCATAAAATAAAACTCCATAAAATCAAAAAAGAGGGAAAAGCAGAAAAGAAAGCAATTTCCTTTCTTTTTCCCAAGAAGACTCTCTTTTTCTAAAAATAAATAAGGAACTAAAAATCCTTATTATAAACAAACGTTAAAATATTAAATAAAAACACTTATCCTCATCCCACTAAAGAATAAATAATTTAAAATAATTAATTAATTTGACTCACACCCATTAAATAAAATTAATTAAAAATTATAAAAATAATAAAATTCCCCAATGATCAAATTAAAATAAAACAATAACAATCACACAATACTTTTAGCCTTAACCCCTTCCACGAGTTAGGCTAGGCTAAACAGGTATGAAATAAGGGATTCATGAAGTCTCTGAGTCCACTTAAGGAGCTTGACCACCCACCTGCACACTTAACTTTCGAGCATCGGTATGTCAAGATAAAATAGGCGAAACAATTTAAATTCGTAACAAAACAAATTAAATAATCCAATTTCATTTATGTCCACATCATTCAAGTAATTTGAACTAATTTATTTAATAACAACATATAAGCATCAATTCATTTAATATTTTCTTTTCTCACATAAACATTAATCTATTCCAATTAATTAAATCATAATGTCCACACTTGAGTCCATATAATTTAATTATCATAATAGTGTCCAAATGTGTCATCTAGCATAGTGTCAAACATAATAACCATAAATGTCCATAGTACTAAGAGAATGTTCCAAACACATATAACAATCTGCTGCAAAAACCTATCAACATTGATCTAGAGCTTTTGATCTGCTTTTTATGGCTTTCTAGGGTTTTTTTTCTAGGGTTTATGCTTTCTTTGTACTTTGTTGATGGAGGTTACTGCCTCAAGCAGTACCTCTGGGACCCAGTCATTGGTGGTTGAGGATTGTTCCAAGGGATGGAAAGGGGTTTTGACAGGAAAGGAGAATCTTTCTCCTAAAGGCACTTCTGGGGTTCCAGTTCAAAAGGAATCGGTGGAAGGTATGGCATTGGACATACCTGATGATCTGGTTGAGGAAATCGTGGTAGCCATGGACTTGGCTCTGGTTGGTAAGTTTTTTTCTCTCTGCCCTAATATTGAAATGGTGCAGAAGTGGGTGTCTAATCGGTGGAAGGTCAAAGGCAGTGTATCTGTCATAGCTATGGTGAGAGGATTGTTTCTCTTTAAATTTACTAGTAGAGAGGATATGTCAGCCATTTTGGCAGGAGGGCCGTGGTTATATGGCACTCATTCTCTTGCTCTATGTACTTGGAGACCTAGGTTTGATCCTAGCACTGATTTGAACCAGATTGCCCCAGTTTGGGTGAGGCTCCCGGGATTTCCTTTGGAATATTGGGATGAAAAGATCTTTTCTACTATTGGTAATACTTTTGGCCAGTATGTGACTTTGGATAACACCACTCGGTCTAAATCCCGTTGTGTGTATGCTAGATTCTATGTTAATGTGGAGATTCACAAAACTCTCCCCATGACCATAGAGCTAAACTCTAAGTATGGGGTTTGGACTCAGCTAATCCTTTATGAAAATGCTACTACATTTTGTCAGATTTGTAAGAAGAAGGGTCATTTAATGACCCATTGTAAGCTTAAGAAAGTGGGGGAAAATGCTAATCTCAATAAAGAGAGAGATGATAACTCATCCAAATAAGACATCCCTGATAATTAGGGGATTGGGGGTAATGAGGAAAATGTAACCTATCTTGTAGAAGAGACTACTAAGAGGAATATGGAGTTGGGAGTTTAGAAGGCTGACCGTGTTGACTGCTAGAACCTTGATCAACAGGATACAAAGAATCCCCCGGTGCTCAAAGATGGTGAGATTCAATTCCAGTCAGTTGAGGCTGTTGATGATGGTGAAGGGTCTCCTATAACTAATGTGTTAAATGCCCAAATCCCAGAATTGGATTGCAATAATAGTGTTGAGACTGTTCAACCTTCTTCCAAGAAGAGGTCTTCTCCTACCATATATAGGACCACTGTTGGGACCTTGAAGGAGGGGTTTTTTGAGAATCAGTCTACTATTCCTTCTCTGATCACTAGAATCAGACCTAGTGGTAATTGTAATGACCAAGATGAGTGGATTACCCCTAAGAAAAAGAATCGCTAGACTAAAAAGTCTGCTGATGTTGGTACAGACTCTAGGCAAGGAAGACCGACCCTTAGAGAAACAAGGCAATGAGAGATTTCTAGGGAGATTGCCACTGGTAAACGAAAAACACTAGAGATCTAATCTAAAAAACCTCCCAAATGAGAATTCTTTCTTGGAATATGAGGGGTTTTAATAGCCCCACCAAACAGTTCGAAGTCAAGAACTGTATTTTGGATCATAAAATAGATATTCTCTTACTTCAGGAAGTTAAAATGATTGAGGAGAACTATAAGATGATAGCTGATAGAATATGGCCTAATGCTACTTTTTGCATCAACCCTCCTATGGGTGCTTCTAGAGGGATCATTATTAGGTGGAATGATGCTAAAATTCATGGTACTCTTACTGGTTCCAGTAAGTATTTTCTAACTGTCAACTTCTCTTTGCCTTCTTTTAATTGGTCCCTAATTAATATTTATGCCCCTAACACAAGGGCCCTAGGAAAACCTTGTGGGTAGATTTGTCTAATCTCCTTTCCACTTCCCCTCATTCTCTTTGGATGTTGGCTAGAGACTTTAATACTCCTTTATATCCTTCAGAGAAAATTGGGGGTATTCTTGACTATTTTGACAGTATATTTGATTTTGCTAAATTTATCAATACCTTTGGGTTGTTGGATGTGGAGCTTCAGAATAAGAATTTTACTTGGTCTAATAGAAGAAGAGGGGATCAAATGATACAAGTTAAGTTGGACAGATTCCTTATCTCAAACAATTGGGATAATCACCCTAATATGAGTTTGGTGGCTTTACCAAGAACTATTTCTGATCCTAATCCTATTCTCTTTAATTGGATGGCCCAACACAGGCGTGGTCCCTTCCCTTTCAGATTTGAAGCTATGTGGATTAAACATAAAGATTTTAGGAGTCTTCTGACTCATTGATGGCAAATTCCTGTTCAGGCTACTCCTATGTTTAGGCTGGTCAAGAAGCTCCTACATATTAAACAAGAGGTTCGTGGCTGGAACAAATATAGTTTTGGTAATGTGTTTGTTTAGAAGAAAACCATCTCTGGTAAATTAGCTAACCTTCAAAATTTAATGGCTCAAGGAGTTATTATTGAAGACATTGCCCAGGAGGAAAGTAATCTGATTTCTTACTAGAAGAACCTTATGAGTAAAGAAGAAATTTTCTAGAAATAGAAGTCCAGAGTTTAGTGGCTCAAAGAAGGGGATCAGAATACTGCTTTTTTCATCTTTCAACTATGAAGCATAGGAAGCTAATTCTATTTCTAAATTATGTTTGGAGAATGGCAATACTATCACAAAGGACAATGAGATTGGGAATCAAGATGCTTTGTTTTTTAGAATTTGTTGTTGGAACAAACTGATAATGTTGTCAATGGGCAAATTATGGATCAGTTCCTTGATAAAATCCCCTCGTTGATTACGGAGGAGGACAACATCGAAATGTTGAAACCAATTTTTTAGGAAGAGGTTCATGCTATCTTATATTCTCCATGGGTCCTTTCAAAGCCCCAGGCCCTGATGGCTTTCCTCTGATATTTTTTTAGGAATATTGGGATATTGTGCACTTTGATGTAACTGTTGTTGTCAGGGATTTCTTCAGAACTGGTAAACTTCTAAAGCATATCAACAATACTTTTATTGTTCTTGTTCCTAAGAAGCCAAATCCTATGCACCTTACTAATTTCAGACCTATTAGCTTGTGCAATACCATTTATAAGTTGTGTACCAAATTGATTGTTCTGAGATTCCAACCTTTTTTGGATAAAATTATTTCCCCTTCTCAGAAAGGCTTTGCCCTTGGTCGTCAGATTTTAGATGTTGTTATATCCACTCATGAAACTATTCATTCTATGGAGAAGAGTAGGATCCCTGGTATGGTTCTAAAGCTAGACATCTCTAAGGCTTATGATAGAGTTTCATGGAAGTTTCTTTTTAAGGTTATTCAAAAATTTGGTTTTAATGATAAACTCTCCCTTCTCATTCGGGGAGTTGTCTCCACTGCTAAATTCTTAATCTTGGTTAATGGGGTACCTAGAGGCTTTTTCTCTTTCACGAGGGGGATTAGATAGGGAGATCCTCTTTCCCCATATTTGTTTATCATGATGGCTGAGGCCCTTGGGAGATATGTTCACTCTAAGATTACCTCTAAGGAAATTGTGGGCATTAAACCTGCTTCTTCTATACCTCCTATGTCTGTGCAACAATTTGTGGATGATACCATCCTCTTTGGTATCTCATCTGTGGTTGAAGCTAGAAGTTGGAAGAATATTCTCAATGACTATGCCAAAGCTTCTGGTCAACAAATAAATTTTTAGAAAAGCAATGTGTATTTTTTCAACACTCAGGGTGATCTCCGGAGAAAAATTATTACTATCATTGGTTGTGCTGAGGCTGACCTTCCTGCTGTCTATCTTGGCCTTCCTCTAATTGTTAAAGAGGTCTCTCCGGGATTTCAGAATGAACTCAAAAGAAGTTGATTGGCTGGAAGGGGAAGCTCCTGAGTAGTGCTAGTAAATTACAACTATTATGAGCTTCTCTTCAAGGTATTCCTACTTATTTTCTCTCTTTTTAAAATGCCTAGGTTTATTGCTGACAAATTGGAGTAGATCCAAAGAAATTTTTTATGGACAGTTGTGGAAGATAAAAAGAGAATGTCTCTGGTTAGCTGGGAGAAAGTCTGCCTTCCCAAATCCCATGGGGGTCTTAATATTAGATCTATAAGAAATATGAATAAAGCCCTCCTTACCAAAATTAACTAGAATTTGGTCCATAGCCATAAAGAATGGGTGGCCATTATGCAAGCTAAGTATCTACAAGGAACTGACAAGTTTAGTTTCCTTTATCAAGAGGGGCTTCCTCAAGGATCTTTTATTTGGAACAAAATGTTGAAGTCTAGAAGCTTACTCAAACAAGGGCTTAGGTGGAAATTGGGGAATGGTAATTCTATAAATTTCTGGGAGGACACTTGGGTTGTTGACAAGGCCCTTGATGCTCAGGGGGATTATGGGATTGTTGCTGGTGTTGCCAAATAGTTTTTTGGGTCAAAAGTTTGCCATTATATCTATAGTGAGAATGGTATCAAACTCTGGAAAAATCTTCTTGATTGTTGTGCTCATCACCCTGAGTTTATCCCTAGGATGAGTTCTATTCAACAAATGTTGCTAGGTGTCAGAATCCCTCTCTTTCCTAGGGAAGATGAATTGTATTGGTGGCCTGATAAGAGAGGTCATTTTTTGGTTAACTCTGCTTACCATTTGTTGATCCCTAATGTTCATAAAAATGAGCTTTGGAGGAAAGTTTGGAACCATAAGCTTATTCCTAAAGTTAATATGTTTTGGTGGGTTGTTGTTCATAATAAAATTTTAACCCAAGATAATTTGCAAAGGAGGGGATTCACTCTGGTGAATAGGTGTTTCCTGTGCCTTGAGAAGGATGAAACTGTTTCTCATTTAATTCTTCATTGTGATTTTGTGATGGAAATTTGGAGTACAATTTTAAAGAACTTTGGCATTCAATAGGTTTGTAATCCTGATATTATTGAAGTCATTGCTAATTGGTGTCCTACTTTCTCACATCCTTGGCTTGTGGAGCTTTGAAACGAAACTCTTCCCTTCCTTGGTTGGACTTCATGGAAGGAACGGAATAACAGAATATTTAGGGAAGCTGTCAAGGATCCCTCTCAAGCCTTCCAATCTTTTTCTAAGATTCTCATTGAAAGTGTTGTTAGCTCCCACATAAAAATTGCTAACAAACCACTTACTCAAGAGGAAGAACAAATTGTAGTCAATTGGAGAATTTTAAACCAAATTATGGCACATGATAACTCTAAACAGATTCAGAGATTAAATACTAGATGGATCCCTTCGAGGACCCATTGGTTCAAACTTAACTTTGATGGAGCTTCTAAGTCTAATGGTAAGGCTAGTGGTGGTGGGATTATCAGGGATGACAAAGAGAGGTTGGTTTCTGCCTATACTGGTGGGATAGGTATTCAAAGTAATAATTATACAGAAGCCTCTACTCTCTTATGGGGGGTGAAATTGGCTATTTCGCTTGGCATTCCGCATTTGCATATCCAGGGGGATTCAAACCTGATCATTGATGCAGTTACTAATGCGTCATGTGGGTGGAAACTCAGGGACATTATTGTGGATATCCAAAGCCTTATTCAAAGGATCTCTAGAGTGGAACTCTCTTATATTTATAGATAGGGGAACAGGGTTGCTGATGCCCTTGCTGATTATGGTTAGCAATTTATGAATTGGTGATGTTAGCACCAATTTAAAAATATTCCTATGAATATAAGGGAACTGATTCAAAAAGAGATGACTTGTCAAGGATGACTCATCATACTGAGGGTGTCAGCCTATTCAGTCGGCTTTTTTGGGCGTTGCTTATGTGTATTTTGAAGTACAGGCTCTATTGTACTTCTTTGTTTAATGTCATTTCAGCGTTATTTATCACTTGCGTTAAGGCGAGTTGGTTATATGGTAATCATAGGAAATTTTTGATTATCATTCTCGAGCATGGGAAGGGCTAGCATCATTTGGTTTTTAGGAAGGTGCTCCTGAATAATGATGACTCGTGCAGCCTCATTTTCACTATTCCTTCCCAAGCTGTTACAATTACCTTTCAAAAACACTCTGTGAATTCTTGGCTTTGTGTTTTCTGTCTTTGAGAGAAAGGAGAGAATGGGGGCAAACAGGATTCACACGGAGCCAATTTCCTATTGTGAATTCAAGGATAACATTGTGGTTTGGCATTATTGCAAAGAAGGTGGAATCAACCCTTTTCTGGAACGCCTTAATGGGTTTGATAAAAATTTGTCTGTGTAATTTGCCCGGTCTTGGCAGAATCGTAGAGTTGCTATAGGAAGAATTGGTTTTGAGATCTCTAAGCAAGTCATTGCCATGGCAACTGGTCTGTCTACTAAGGGGACTAAGTTGCAAAGGAAGGCAAAGGTGGTTGATCATTCGAACCAGAAGCTATTTTTGGGGGAAGGAGAGGAATTAGTTCCCTACCAGGGAGGGTTTGAATGGGCCAAGCTGCCAGAGTCGTGGGATGAGATGTGTTTCCTTCTCATGAAATACTTCACATTGGAGGGTCGGTTTACCAGGTTTTATAATTATAATCTCCCTTTGCTTAATCATTTCAGGTGTAATGCTCTTATCAGTTTCCCTTTCTACTTATTGTCGTCCCTTGAACAGTTTGTTTTTAGGGCTAAAGCTAAGATGGATAAGGAACCCTCTAAAAAGCATATCCCTTTACATCAAGGTCTTATCCTTTGTTTATATAATTTTCATCTTGCTTCGGAGCTGCCTAAGCCAATTCAGACTCCTAGTGGTGAGGATTCTACCAACCCCGACCCCCTTGATCTTGCTGTTTCTGAGGAACCTTGCCCTTCCCCTGTTTCACACAAAATGAAAGGGGTTTCTTTCTCTACGACCACTAAGGAGACCATCACGGTGAAGGTTACTCATGCTCTGGCTTCTAAAGGAAGTGTGAAAAGTAAGAAGAGAAAAATTAGGGAGCTGGATGAGGATATTGTGGGGGACTCTATGGAGACACATAAGAATTTGAGCAGTGACCCTGTGGGACCTGGCAATAAACATAAAGCTAATTTGTCTGCTAAAGATAAGAAGGAGGGCTTCTCTTCTAGGGTAAGGAGCTCGGGTAGGATTGTTGGTAAGCCTGTGCCGCAAGCTAAACTGATTGACTACTCTGAAAGTGCTTCTGATGCCTCCACGCAGGGGGATGATCAACTGAATTCTAAAGATTTTGATGTTCAAGAGATCTCTGAAGATGATGCAGGTAAGAATGAAAGGAAACATGATGATGATTCAAGAGGTGCTAACGGTGATCCTGTGGACAATGTTGGTGAAGGGGAGAGGATGATCGTGGAGGAGGTTGGTGACGAAACTGAGGAAGGGGATGACCACAGGCATGATCTTGCTGTCTTGAGGGGTCATGTGGAGGATCTGGAGTAGAAGGTTTCTTCTATGGGAGAGCTCATAAGTAGCGTGCTTAGTCATATGGTGATGCTTAACTTCTATCTGTTACAGGATCTTGGGACCCGTGCTAATGAAGACAAGGAGGAGAAATTCAAAAAACTTGATGAATTTGTTGAATTTCTGGCTAAAGGCTGGGAGAATGTATCTCCCTAGTTCTGTTTCTTTTTTGTTGTCTATCTTCTGCTCCTTACTATTTGTTGTCTATAGGTTGTATATGTTGTTTATGTTGTAGTGGTCTGGTGGCTCTTTTTTGTGCTTGAGCCCCTGCAATCTCTTTTTGTCTTAATGTAAGGGTTCGGCCCCTGGTTTTTGCCAACTTATATAATCAAAAATAGAATGTTCTAGACACACCAAGTATATAATCAAACTAATATAGTCAAGTAATGCAACTAAGTCAACTAAAATGCTAGAAGGAGATGGGCGTCACAATAATTATTTTGTTCAAATGGGACCACATAACCATTTGAGAGGAGGCCTTATTTCTAGATTTGGATTTCTTATAAGAAACTGATGTCCATACATCCTTCTCAAAAACATTTACGCCAAGGGCATCAAGCACACTTTAACTGTTGTCTAGCCCTAAGGCGGAACCCAACATTAAAGTCTATAAAACAAACTATAGAAGAGGAAAAGAAGGAACAAGCAAGGACACCACATTTGGTAGACTTGAAATAGAAATAGGTGAAGCAATCAACAATGGTGATGACCACACTCAAGAGAAGAAGGCTTGAATAATGGTAATGAAGGCAATGCATCCACTAATGATGAAGAGGTTGAAATAAAAATACCTATAGAAGATGGTCCTACATGTGCCACCACTAGAAACATTGATGAGGGGATCCAAGGTGCCACTAAGCACCAAATCCATCAACAAAATAGAAGGTTGAGGTTCCACAACTAGAGAAGGAAGAACTAAAGGAGCTATAGAGAGATTTTGATTCATAAAAAATAACTAAAAACTCCGTGTACATGGGTAAATATTGATATGCTTTGAAACGAAAGGCTTCTAGTTCCTAGAGACCCAATAATTAAGGTTTAGAAAACTATGCCAAAGATGGTTGAATTTATAAATCAACCCCTTCTATGCATAATGAGATTCTTCATTCAAAACATTAGAACCCAAGATAAGCAAAATGATTTCCTTAGTGCATGATATTGCACACTTGTTTCATAGTCCTTCCTACATCATATTTCACATCAAATATAGATTAAGCAAGAATAGATCATGTCTGCACTTTTGTTGTTCCAACCACATCAACAAAGAATGCCACTTTTGAAGTGAAACAACCCATTGGCCCAAGGACACATGCATAGGGATGTTATCACCAACTACTACTAATAAGACAAGATCCTATACATCCTCTAAGGACAAATAGAGCATAGGTCATAGGGAGGACATGAGATAAACAAGAGAAAAATAATGCACCAATCACTTGAGAATAGACCACAGTCCCAAGCACTACAACACCTCTTATATGGTGTTACTGGGATAACAAAACAAAATTCTATAATTGTCAGAATAAGAAGATCATTTAAAATAGAAACTACATTAAAATTTATTAGCAAGAGAGAAACATGAAATACCATAATCATAATAACCTCCCATACTATTAGTTTAAATAAATAAATATAATTAATATATACACAACATAAAATATAAACTATAAACTATAAATACAAAATATATAAAAATGTTTTAAAAAATTAATAAAAATAATATTATTATTTATTAAATAAAATATTAAAATTAATCTTGGATTTTTACTTCAATCCTACTCCTGGGAAGTAATTGGGTGGAGAGGTTTTCACAAATCATATATATTTCCGAAATTTACATCTCCACTTTCACCATAAAATTAATAGTGATCATTTATACTTTAACGAGGTTAAAATGTCTCATAAATCGTACGGGATTACTAGACCTAAAAGCAATTTTAGGCCATATATTTCAATATGATATATTTTTTTGAAGTTTCTAGAAGGGTTTTGGGTTTTCTTTTTTAATAAAAAAATTTAAGTTATTAATCAATTAGTATGATAGTAGGAGGGACATTTCCTTCCATAATAATTATAGTATATTGAATTATATATGTTGTTCTAATATATGATTAATTTTTATGATGTAAATATGAGGATTTTTAGTAATAGAAGTAATTTCAAATCTCATTTTTTAGACATATATGATTTGGAAAATGACATTTTAACAGAGGTTTCAAGAAAATGGATTCTTTTAAATGAATATAATCCAGTTACATAGATATCGACATCTCTTTAGGTTAATTATAAGATGTTGAATACATGTATATCTATACTAAAAGTTTGCTTCAACCAAATTAATTATGGTGACTAGGAAGATTCATTCCACTGAAGTCTTTTAGGGATCAACCTTAACTTTCAAAAATTTAAGTTATTAATCAATTAGTATGATAGTAGGAGGGACATTTCCTTCCATAATAATTATAGTATATTGAATTATATATGTTGTCCTAATGTATGATTAATTTTTATGATGTAAATATGAGGATTTTTAGTAATAGAAGTAATTTCAAATCTCATTTTTTAGACATATATGATTTAGAAAATGACATTTTAATAGAGGTTTCAAGAAAATGGATTCTTTTAGATGGATATAATCCAGTTACATAGATATTGACATCTCTTTAGGTTAATTATAAGATGTTGAATACATGTATATTTATACTAAAAGTTTCCTTCAACCAAGTTATGGTGACTAGGAAGATCCATTCCACTAAAGTCTTTTAGGGATCAACCTCAGCTTTCACTGTACTTCCAAAATTTTATATCATGTGGCACACCATCATCCTTACTAATGAATTCACAACCAAGTTATGGTGACTAGGAAGATCCATTCCACTAAAGTCTTTTAGGGATCAACCTCAGCTTTCACTGTACTTCCAAAATTTTATATCATGTGGCACACCATCATCCTTACTAATGAATTCACAACCCCTTCAGTGGAGAGAAATTTTTAATAAATCAATTTCAATATTAACATCTCTCTAAGTTGATTATAACATGTTGAATATGTGTACACCTATACTATCAACTGAAGTATCATAATTAATAAGATCATTTATGTCAAAGTCATTTAAGATCTTAACTCTTACTCTACTTCCAAAAATATATATCTTAATAAATGGGCTACAACGCTTTCAATAAAAATAATTTATTTATGGATCAATTTCAATACTAGTATAGGTATTTTAAATACATTTATCAAAATAAGGGTGAGAAATATCAACCTCCAATGCCTATATAAAGTTTGACATCAGTTAGATAGGCATCTCAATTGATATCTTTAACAAATTATTTTATTTTTCTATATAAATATTAAATGTTAATTATTTAAACTATTACAAATAAACAAATAGATAAATAAATAGATGAAAAACAACACAAAAAACTATTTTATTTACTTAAGAATTATTTTATGCTATCTTTTGATAGTACACTTATTTTACTTTTGTATGTAACTTTTATTTTACTTTTGTATCTAATTCTTTGATTTTATTTTTACTTTAGAAAATCTTATACACTAATATGTTACTTTTTAATAGATTCAGTTATATATATATATATGTTACTTTTTAATAATTTCAGTTTTATATATATATATATGAAGCCAATAAGGGCATGGTTGTTCTGGCAGCCACCAAGGTACAAACCTCCGCTGGAGCAAAGAGCTCGTAGGCTTTGTGTTTTTTTAAAACCAAGTTCTCCTATTATATATATATTTCATTTTTAGTTTAGCCCAATTATAAATATCTAAAATACATCTATCTAAAAGTGAATCTATATTAATCTTTTTTGATAGATGTATTTAAGATAAAAAGACATAGAACTATTTTTTTTATTAAGAGTTACTTTATTTTACTTTAGAGTTATTTTATTTACTACATATTTAAAAATTTGGTGTCTTTACTTTATTTTATTAATTTTTAAATATATATTTTAAAAAATATATAACTATAAAATTAAACTTTTAAAAAGTAACATAAAGTATGTGGTGGCTTTTTCAAAAGTAAAATTATAAAAATAAAATAATTCTTAAATAGTTCTAAAATAAAATAAAGTAACTCTTAAGTAAATAAAATAATTCAAGACATATCTCAGCATTTTTTTAGATAGATGTATTTAAGATATATATATACATACTAATTTTACTATAGAACTATTTTATTTATTATATATGTTATTTACTTTAGAGTTTTTGATAGATGTATTTAAGATAAAAAGACATAACTATTTTTTTATTACGAGTTACTTTATTTTACTTTAGAGTTATTTTATTTACTACATATTTAAAAATTTGGTGTCTTTACTTTATTTTATTATTTTTTAAATATATATTTTAAAAAATATATAACTATAAAATTAAACTTTTAAAAAGTAACATAAAGTATGTGGTGGCTTTTTCAATAGTAAAATTATAAAAATAAAATAATTCTTAAATAGTTCTAAAATAAAATAAAGTAACTCTTAAGTAAATAAAATAATTCAAGACATATCTCAGCATTTTTTTAGATAGATGTATTTAAAATATATATATACATACTAATTTTACTATAGAACTATTTTATTTATTACATATGTTATTTACTTTAGAGTTTTTGATAGATGTATTTAAGATAAAAAGACAGAACTATTTTTTTATTAAGAGTTACTTTATTTTACTTTAGAGTTATTTTATTTACTACATATTTAAAAATTTGGTGTCTTTACTTTATTTTATTATTTTTTAAATATATATTTTTAAAAAATATATAACTATAAAATTAAACTTTTAAAAAGTAACATAAAGTATGTGGTGGCTTTTTCAAAAGTAAAATTATAAAAATAAAATAATTCTTAAATAGTTCTAAAATAAAATAAAATAACTCTTAAGTAAATAAAATAATTCAAGACATATCTCACCATTTTTTTAGATAGATGTATTTAAGATATATATATACATACTAATTTTACTATAGAACTATTTTATTTATTACATATGTTATTTACTTTAGAGTTTTTATAAACTAATTTCAATATTAACATCTCTATAAATTGATTATAACATGTTTAATGTGTGTACACCTATACTAGAAGTTTCTTTGAGCAAAACTACCATAATTAAGATGATCCGTTATGTCAAAATCATCTAAAAATGGACCTTAGGACTTATTGTACTTCTAAAAATATATATCTTAATAAATGGTGTGACACACCACCATTCTTACTAACTAAGCTACAACATGTCTTTATTTAGAGGCTTTTGAAAAAGGCTCCCTGGGTCCCAATATTAACAAAGGTTTAATTAAGCTATTGCCTAAGGGGAACAATGAAGATTCTATTTCGGGTTGGTAGCCAATAACTTTATTAAATACCTCTTCTAAATTATAGCCAAGGCTTTGGCCATTCGAATCAAACCTGTGGTTCAAGGCATAGTTAGATCTGAACAAACAGGTTTTTTGGGTGGCAAATTTATACTTGATAATTTGATTTTGGCTTGGGAAGCGAGTGAGTGGGCCCAATAGATGGGTTAAAATGTCTTAGTGGTCAAACTAGACTTTGATAAAGCCTATCATAGAATGCAATGGAGATTTATTCTTAATATGTTGCAATGGCTTGGGTTTGGACCCAATATATGTGATCATGTCTAAATGCTTTATAAAGATGCTAATGCACAGATAATTGTTAATGGTCAGATTTCTAATTCCTTTCCACTTCAAAGTTTGATTAGGAAGGGCTGCCCTTTAGCTTGCTTCCTTTATGTGTTAACGGTTGATGCCTTGGGCTATCTTTTACAAAGAGCATATCAGTTTCAAATCTCATTTCAAGCATTTCTATTCCTCAAAACAGTGTTGTTATTAACTCCCACTTTGCTAATGACAGCATGCTTGTTATGCAAAACTCAGAAACATAAATTATTAATACTCTCGAGATATTAAATTTGTACTATTCAGTGTCTGGTTCAAAACTTGTTCATAGAAAAATTGAATTTCTTATGGTACAATCCGGTCCTATCTCGCAGTGGATCCCTAAAGAATGGAAGCTAATCAAGCATGGAGAAATTACTAGATACCTTGGTATTCCTTTTGGTTTGGGGGTTTCCCTTTCTAAAATATGGAATTGGTTTCTATCCAGGCTCAAAAATAAACTCTTCAATTGGGGCAATAAATTTCTTTCCTTGGCAGATAGAATACAAGTTGCTAATAAAATCTTTCTTTCTTCACATGTATATTATTCTTCATGTTGGATGCCTTCCAACAAAGGCTATGAGGATTTAAACAAGCTCATTCATCAGTTCTTATGGACTAATTGAGATTGCAACTTTAGCTTTAGATCTGCTTTATGGGCATATTGCATTCAACCTAGAAGGAAAGGCAGACTGGGAGTGATAGATCCTAAGACTCAAGGGATCTGCTTAGCTACTAAATGGATAGTTAGAATCACTGATGGTGAAGAACCATGGAAGACCTTAGTACGTCACAGAGTCATATGTGCCGCTATTAAGGATAAATGGTGGGAGGTGAGTTGGTTTGATAAGCTTCTTCTTTCTCCTTTTTTTCGAATCAAAGCATCTCCTTCCTTACAATCAATTTGGAAAGCCTGGTAGAAGGTTTGTCATTTTTTAAAGTGGAAGGATTCTTCACTGCAACATGGTTTAGTTTTGCCACCTCATCAATCTAGTGGAATAGGAATGTTCAATATCAAGGTCAGCGTTTAGTAATTAGTTTTCCTAAATAGGCTTACTTGTTATTTAAAAAGGGAGTTTGACAATTTGGAGATATCTAGGATTTCAAGTCTTTGAGTTGGTCTCCTTGGTATATGATTATGGAATGCTTCGGGTTGAATGATAGATATAAAAGGTTTTTTATTTTTTTGAAATCATTAGTCTCTGATGAACTAACAATGAAGCTATGTACGCTTGTTCGGTGTAATTTTTTCAAGGACTTAAAGTGGTTATTCACTATTCAATTCAGTCATTTCCCTCTAAAAAAATTATTTGCTCTTGTTGCCCCACATGAAAATTAATCCGTGGTTGAATAAAAAATAGAAATGTAAGTTTAAAGAAAAGTCCTTGATCAAACTAAGTTCTCAAATTTAGAAATCTAAAGCAGATGAGGCTGCTAAGGTTTTGGCTTGGAAAATTTTACCTTGGAAGCTCCCTGTTGATGATAGGTTGAAGTTTATTCCTATTCAGCCTATGAAGTCTCCTTTTTGCCATTATAGAGAGACTATGAAACATTTTTTCTGGGACTACCTGTTCATCAAAAGACAATGGTCTGCTATGTTTAAATTTCTACCTGCTATCTTTGGTCACTAATTAAATTGGAAAGGGGCTTTATTGGGTCATGGCCTGCATAATAATCTGATTGTCGATTCTATTAGACAGGGAATTTTATTTCACTTATGGAAGACTAGATGTTTAGCAGTGTTTTTTGGTAACTTTCATTTGCAATCAACAAGTCTAAGGTTCTACTTTGACATCTTGTTCCGGATTGCTTCTTTGTTTTTGCAGCTTCTAGGTTTATCAAAGGAAAATGAAAAGATCGCCTATCAACTCAATTGAAAATCAAAGTGCAATTTGCTCTAATTCTAAATAATCAACTTTTGAGTTCTGTACAAACAAAAGGAGTGATGGGATGGTTGGATGGTCTAAGTATTGGTATTAGATGATTACTTTTTGCATGATAGGTTGTGATACAGGGCAGGGCTTGTTTGTTGTTCCAATTGAAGATACATGAGAATGTTACAGTCAAGCTTGAACAAGACTTAGCACCAATTTCTTTCCTTCGAGTTTGGGGGCAATGATCATGTTGGTGGCTCTATTAATAGAGTTCATTCTACTTTATCCATTATGTATGGTCTATTTTCCTTCCACAGGCTTATGTCAGCGGCTATGTTTTAGTTTTGTAGGTTTATATTTTGCAATAGTGTTATATGTTGCCATTATATGGCTGTTCCTTCTTGTGCTACATCTGACAGTTGATGTATGCTGGTTTTTTTATGTCAACTATTATGTTTTAGTTTTGTAGGTATTTTTTATTAGTGTTATAAGTTCCCATTATGGTTGTTTTTTCTAGTACTGCAGCTGACAGTTGATGTTCTAGTTGCTAGTTCTATTCTTTCTAGCAGTCCTTTTAGACTACTTTATTCCTTGTAAATATTTTCTTTGATCAATATAAAAAAAACTAAGCTACAACGCCTTCAATAGAACCATTCTATCAAAACAATCTAGACCTTAACTCTTATTATACTTCCAAAAATATATATCTTAATAAATAGTGTAACACACCACCATTCTTACTAACTAGGCTACAACCCCTTTCAATATAACCATTCGATCAACATCATAAAAGATTCAACCTTAACTCTTATTGTACTTCCAAAAATATATGCCTTCATAAATGGTGTGACACTACTATGTTATTACTACTAAATATACAAATAGATAATTAAATAGATTAAAAAGAAGACACAATACTATTTTATGTACTTAGAGTTATTTTAGCAAAATATCATGCTAATTTTTAAAAAATATCACAATGACAAATTTGTTCCCTAAAGTTATAAAGTGGAACTAATTTATTTCTCTCTAATAAAAAGCAGTGTTGTAAATGAACTACATTTTCCCCTTGCCTCTTCATAAATAATTTCTTCCATGTTTACAAGTTGGTCTCTTGAGCATGATCTAGATGTGCTTGATAATGAGGTTTAGTATGCTGAAAGGGGTCTTATTTGTGTATTTAATTGATTTTGGCCTTGCCTCTCTAATTTGCATCAAGAATTTCAAAGAACTAGTGATTGCTTATTAGAACAAACTTGAGATTTACTCTTGTGTCTAGGGGGGTTCTTCATAATGATCTTTGACTTAGCCTCTGATAGGGAGATCATGATGGATGGATGACTATAGATGTTAGATCAACATTCCCTTATGCTTAGGCCATGGTTTCCCTCTTTCAACCCTATTACTAAATCTCTCAATATAATGTTGGTATGGATCAAATTGCCTAACCTTCCTCTCCATCTTTAGTATGACTCTTATTGTGAGGCCATTGACAATAGACTAGGGATTTTCTAAAGGTTGAGTAAGCTACTTCACTTTTCACCCACACAACTCTTAATCACATCTTGATGGACATCAACATTTCCAAAGCACTTCTAGTGGATGTTGTCCTACAATTGAAGGATCAACCTTGGTTCCAACCCCTTGATTATAAGGGTATACCTTTCTATTACCACTAGTGCTTTACTATTAGCTACTTGGTATCAGATTTCCCTCACTTTAGTCACAAGACTTTAGGAAAGGTCACATGGTGGTTGAGTGCTCTACCCCACCACCTTACCATTGATGGTCCTCTTCCCATGGATGATGACTCACCCCTATTGCAAGTATGTGTCTAACTGGTGTTGTCATTGATGTCAACATATCAGTGTTGTCATTAAGGTCAATTGTGCTCTTGTTTTGTTGCTTTCATGTAATAAGAAAGATAATTTGTATTTGCCTATGTAAGTGTTGAAAATCTTGATATTGAGGATATTGAGAAAATTTGCTCCTCTGGTAGAAACAATGTGTTGTAGAGTATCTTTGTTTACCGAAGAATAGTCAAACAGATTGCTTCGCATTTACTATAGATTAAATATCCTTGTCTATGGATTAGAAGCTATTTAGAGGTTTGTCTGAAGATGCTATGTTCCAAGTTTGAGCCTTTAGTATGAAGATTTGAGTGAGTTATGTTCACCAGAGTGAAAACTACTTTTTCTATATGTTTGGTGGTGATAGCTTGGAGAAAGTATTATGTTACGCATTCCTTCGTATTGAAGTATTTTTGTCTGTGGTTCTAGAGTTAAGTCAAAGATGATGTTACGTGCCTTCGACTCTAATGGTTTGTGATCTAGTGGTCTGCAATTGATCTTTTCCTTATGACAGTAGTTGGCAGTGGTGTTTATGTGCTCTGGTTTGAAGAATCTTCTTGACAGATTGGTTAGAGATCGTGTGGTTGTTCCTAGTGATTACAATGTGCTTATGGATGTCTCCTGATTATGTTCCTACCTTTGGATTGGTCCACAAAGAGGAATTCAGATAGTGGATGAAGTCTATTCTTTGAAGACCTAATGTTAACACCAGCCTTAGCCAACTTGATTATCTTCACTTCTTGCAGAGATGCATTGAAGATTGTGGAAGCATGTAGTAGCATGAAATATTGCATTTGAGTCCTAGCTAAGGCATAACATGATATGCATGTTGGTTGTTTTAAATTCCCAACCCGATCTCAAGAAAAACAGATCTATAAAATAGCTATTTCTAATAAATGATCTGTCTCAAGGGATTATCCAACGAACATGAAATGGGGTTTTCAATCCCTTTTCCTCTACACTTTAGGCTCTACAAGACCAAGGAGGGTGTTCCTTTTCTCTAGAACAATGTTTATTTTGAATGGGGGGGGTCCCTAAGTCTTGCTCAAAACATTGTTTCTAAAACAGATTTGTTCCCTCTAGATTGCCTTAAGAATTAATGATAGAGGAAAGTACTAGGCTAGATTCTTAAGCTTCAACAAAAATTCCTTGCACGGGAACATGTAAATAAAATAGCATCTAAACCTACATCTGAAAGGGAAAACTATTTTGATATTTAATGATGAGGATATTCAAGGCGAGTTAAGTATAGTATAGCATTTCAAATGGATCAATGCCTATTCCAAGGGTCATAGAGTTAAACAAAAGATGTAAATGAAAAGAACTACTTTGTGATTAATTTTAGTTTACTGTGAAAATAAAATAATACCTTACATTACAATATTTCACTAATTTCAAAGTTAACCATGCTTAGTTATCCTTGTGAAACAATATTACATTCAATACCTTCTTACAACCATTATTTTACTACTTGAGTAAATGCCATAAGAAGAATACACAAAAATAGGAAAGACTGTGATGATGAATAAATTGATCCTTAATTAGATTGTATTCATAAATGCAATAATGAGTACATGAGTAGGAGATAGTATACTTTGAAACTCAACAATAACTTGTAAAGTAAACTGAGACTGAATTACAAATAGCCTTGCAATATATACCACAAGTTTGAAACTCAAGATGAAGACTGAAATAGGACAACTAATCTTTATTTCAAAAGCTAACTATGTACAACTCCTTCATGATCAAATTGATTCCACACTTCAGACCAAGTCTAGAAAATATGACCTCGAACTAATATTTTTAACAAGCCTTGAATCCCCTTTTATAAAATAAGGGAGCAGACAAGCTACAGGCTTAAAGACAAAAGAAGTTACAATTTTGTTTAACTAGAAGATGAAGCTGCAACAAGATGTAGGTGTAACCATATCCCAGTCATAGAGAGAGATGCCCCTATAACAAAAATACCCTCACATGCTGAGGTACCCATTTCTAAACTATATGCTCTTTCACTTTGGCGGGAAATGGAGCTAAGTGTTTGTTGATGGTTGATACATTGTTGGAGGCCATTGGAGCCAGAAACTCCTCAAATGTGATCAAATTTCTCTATAAGAGCATTCACTGCTCCGCCTATCCAAGCTGTGTGCCAAAAAATGAGAAAACGTGCAAGGAAAAACATCGAAAGGAAACCCAGGAAGCCTGAATCTCCTTCACTATTTCTAGCTTTCTTTGCATGGGTGTGACTCCTCACTTTTGGTTAGGAGGTTTCCAACTTCCTCAACCAGATAGAAACTCAAGAAATCTATAGCAATATTGGAAGCCAATCCAAGAGAACAACAACAACAACAATTCTTTCTTCTACCCTATCTGTATCATCTTGGTGGGTAGTCTCCTTACACCTAGAGTTAAAGCTCTGTTAGGAAATTTAGATGTAAGGGAGGGGTAGCGGAAGCTGTGATGCCTCTCTACCTAAGAATTTAATCGGCCAACTCATAGAAATAAGGAGTTATTGGAGCTAGGAGATTAGCCCTTAGGGCCCACACTCAGATAAGATACAAGAAGGTAGAAGAAATTACAGAGGTGCAATGGATGCTGCTATTGTTCCCTAATTTTCCTTGCACCACCTATTCCATAGAAAGAAAGCTCCAAGTCTCCTAATTCTATAAGGGCATATTAATAACCATGGGAATAGGGAGGAGAATCCAATAGAACATGGGAACAAAAAGAACATACAGGAACAGGGGAAAGCCATATTGTCAGCATGATCAAACAATGTAGGAGACAACATTAGAAATCACCTATTTATAGAAACTCTGGGATATCTTGCACACATCCGCACATCTTTGGTTCAATAAATTCTAGTCATTTCAAAGCATTTCTACCATAAATGGAAATCTCTTGAAGATTACCAAAATAAGCAGAAAGATAGAATTTCATAATTCTGCTTAACTAAAAACATCACTTCTTGCATTGAAGATGCCAGGTCAGGTATCTCAATTCATTATTTTAGCTCTGTCATCATGCCAAAACTTGTCACATAGCAGATGAAAGGTCATTTCTGGTAGAAGCATGGATTTCCAAAGGTTGATCTTGCATAAGCCAATCTTTTAGTTAGTAAATTCCCTTGTAGTGGTAGTGATGGAGACTCTACACATGCCTAGGAAATTAATTTTGCAATGAAGTATCGTCAGACCCAATGCCAACACATCCCTCCATCAGTTTTTTGAATTTGATTCATCGATCATGACCTTAGCTAGCTTGAATCAATGACGTCAATTTGGTCCATTATGTAGAAGGAGGTTGTTGTTGAACTTTTCCCAATAATAGTCGGCCACCTAGGTAGAGTTCCTAACTGTGATCCTGAGGAAACACCCCTTATGTAGTATAGTTAGGACACTATCCGCAGTTCTGCACTCGAAAGATATGGTAGAAGATTTGATCTTAGCGGAATGATGGAGAACCATCATATCAACTGTATGCAAATGAGACAACTCCCAAAAAGCAATCATCATTCCCGAGGATTTTGACATGTCATGATTTTATTTTTTAAAGCACAATCCCACCCTCTAGAGGCCATGTGTCACATTTCTGTCCTTTAGCGACCGTTTAGAGGGACCCTTTGGTGAGGCATGACAATACGATGGAAACCATAGAAAAAGCCACCTCATAGTGCAAGGGACCCACCACTTTCTTTCATTTTAACCGAAGACGGTTTCCAATCAGTTGTTGCCCCTTCCACGATTCTACAAGCCCTTTCTTCATTAATATTTTAATGCTGGCAGATTGGCAGAAGCGAATCCATAAGCACCACCTATCAAACAAAAAGAGTTAGCGGGGTCAGACCTTGGTATATATATCTTGTAACAACATCCTTCACCTACTAGAAAAAAGGGGCCATGGGGTCGTTTGAAATACAGTATTTTAGGCATGGGCTAGAGGTGGTGACTGTATGGCAAGGGGGTGGTTAAACAACGTCTTGGAGGGCATAAAGAGGCAAATTAAAAGCTTGAGTAACAGATGATAGGCAGTCAACACTAAAACATAACGAATGTGACTTCTACATGCTTGGCACAAGGGTTTAGGGTTTAAGGGGTTTTACTCAAAAAACTTTTTAATTTAAAAAAAAACCTAGGCCAGAGACCTTCTAACCTGATGATACAAATCTTTGGGCTAAAATATCAGAGTTATGGAAAAAATTTATATGGTTCGATCAGTGGCTCTAGTTGGGGATGTCTATTCAATCTAAATAGGGTGAGATCTTAGAAAGACTCTGGAGGAGCAAACCAAATAGCAAAACACATAATAGCCCTAGGCCATTATGCAAAGAAAAAGCAAAGCCTGCCTCTGTTAAATATTCTATTTTCCAGTGACTTCATTAGGCTATATCTAAAACCTTCATTGAAATACATCTTACTTTTGACATGGATGTTTGGATAGCTCATAGGACAACTACATTCATCCTCTTCAAAATCTCCCCAGTTGTTTTGAACGAATGGGGAAAATATATTGTTACTAAATAGAGGATTAGCACATGGTTCAATCATATCCAAACAACTAAAATAACTATCATTTCCTGATTGCTGGTCTTTGTATATATCTTAAAAATGAAAGCAATCATAATCCACTTGATAGTTGATATTGAGATCTTTATTCTTTGTTGAGTTAGTGTCAAACCTGAAACAATCATACTCAGCCTTTTTTATTAAATATGACACTCTAATTTTACTTTCTAGCATTTGATCTGGCAATTCAACTTGATGAAAAGTAGGGAACTGGGAAGCATCACTAGAACAAATATATGAATCTTGATCCATTAATAAGGAGCTTGTGTCCTCAAATACTTCTTTTTGAGCTAATGTCAATTCATGCTTCCCCTAAATGTTGGCCTCTAAAGGGAATTCTTCAAAGAGTGGATTATTTCTATACCAATAAGTCTCAACACTTCCTATTTCTGATGAATCTAAAGGCTCATCATAAAGTGGATTATCTCTTATATGCATTGTGTTCATACATTCTTCAATATCACTGTCTTGATAGCCTATATCATCATCTGACTCAGAGTTTCCACAACTTTGATATGAACATTCTAATAACTACTTGTCACTTTTTGTACTATTGGTAGAAACCAATCTTACCTAATATTCAAGCTCAAAACTAGCTGATTCTCTAGGAGATGAAATCTCATTACTTGATAGTAGATATATCTCTGCATGAAAAGGGGAAACATCCTCAAATTTTGTCATACATTCATAATACAAAGGAACCTCCTCATTTAATGTTTCCTTATGTGCTTGAGTATTAGTTATCTCATGAGTTGCCCTATAGGGACCTGGGAATATCCTTCCATCCTAACTAAAAGGGGAAAATTGAGCAATAGAATTATATAAACTTTGAATTCCACCATTCTAATCACAAACCCTACCCCTTTCTATATTTTTCACATATTGAGTCCCATGCATTGATTGATCTGATATGGGTTTATCTGAACCGTCCTGTTTACTTCCCTCTTGGAAAATGAGAACACAATTAGATTCCTTCTTCTTCACATAACTACTTCCTACAGACTCACAATCTTTTACCCTTGTATGTCTTAAATTATTTTCCATATCTATGGCCAAAGAATATGCTTGTCTCATAGTAGTAGGGTCTCTATCTCTTAATAGATAACTATCTTATTCATTGAATGCACCTAGATATATGATTAAACACATAGCCTCATTAGGTCTAATATTTTCAAGAATATCCCTTATTGTTTTGGCAAATCTTAAGTTAAAAGCTAGGATTGATTCCTTCTCCTCCTCAATCTGAATGAGTTTTCTAATCAACAAACCGACATCTATTCTTTCACCAAACTACTCCAACTACTCCATAAAAGCAATTTTTAGATCTTGCCATGAAAAAATAAACTAATTGGGCAGACATGCAAACCAATCTCTAGCTTCTCCTTTAAGGGTTTGAACAAACAATTTTATGACTACATCCTCATGATCTATTTCACAATCTCCCATTAAGTCACAAAAATCTTGCAAATGGCTGCTAGCTGTTTTGGATTTGTCATTATTGAACTTTGGTATCTGACCCCTAATTTCATTAGGAACCTGGTTTGGAAATCCACAAATACTACTAAAATTTATAGCTTTATACCTTTCCATGACAAACCCACCTTGATAAAAGAAATGTGTTTGTTGAGTACTCATTTTAAGCTACTTAGTCCTTAGAGAATGCAATCCTTTTCTCCTATCTGCTTGCATATAGACTGAAATATTTAGAAAAGTTTTTTCAAGCCTTGTAAAATACCTGAAAAGAACTCTGCTATTGGTGTAAATTGTGTTTTGATTTATGAGAATCAAGAACACTAGATTGCTTTACCAAGTTTCTTCTTTCATAGAGTTGCCACCTCTACATATAGAGGAATATACTTTGAAAGCATATTACTTCCTTCTAAAATCAACTTCTTTTTTGAATCCTGTTCCATAGTAGAGTCATGTAAAATATTCTGGCACATAAATCCTATGTAGCATGCTTATATCTATCTCAACTTTGAATAATAATAGTAGAGTCACAATCCCTTTTGTAAGGATCATAACAATTTGAACTCTGACTCTCAAATAAATATGGGGATCAATTGAGCTAAGAACTTAGGATAAGACATAGTTCTACCTTCAGTTCCCAAGTAGAGTCGCTAATCTGTTGGTGACTCAAATAGGCAAACCATCACTAGAAACTCTAGGGCAAGATTTGACAATATTTTCACTTCAATGCCCCAGTGGAGTCACCAATTTTTTGGTTGTTTTAAATTCCCAACCTAATCTCAAGAAAAACATATCTATAAAATAGCTATTTCTAATAACTAATCTATCTCGAGGGATTGGCCAACAAACAGGAAATGGGGTTGTCAATCCCTTTTCCTCTGCACTTTAGGCTCTACATGACCAAGGAGGGTGTTCCTTTTCTCTAAAACAATGTTTATTTTGAATGGGGGGTCCCTAAGTCTTGCTCAAAACACTGTTTCTAAAATAGATATGTTCCCTCTAGATTGCCTTAAGAATTAATGATAGAGGAAAGTAATAGGCTAGATTCTTAAGCTTCAACAAAAATTCTTTGCACGGGAACATGTAAATAAAATAGCATCTAAACCTACATTTGAAATGGAAAAGTGTTTTGATATTTAATGATGAGGATAATCAAGGGGGGTTAAGTATAATATAGCATTTCAAACAGATCAGTGCCTATTCTAAGGGTCATAGAGTCAAACAAAAGATGTAAATGAAAAGAGCTACTTTGTGATTAATTTTAGTTTACTGTGAAAATAAAATAATGCCTTACATTACAATATTTCACTAATTTTGGAGTTAACCATGCTTAGTTATCCTTGTGAAACACTATTACATTCAATAGCTTCTTACAACCATTATTTTACTACTTGAGTGAATGCCATAAGAAGAATACACAAACATAGGAAAGACTGTGATGATGAATAAATTGACCCTCAATTAGATTGTATTCATAAATGCAATAATGAGTACATAAGTAGGAGAGTATACTTTGAAACTCAACAATAATTTGTAAAGTAAACTGAGACTAAATTACAAATAGCCTTGCAAATATATCACAAGTTTGAAACTCAAGATGAAGACTAAAACATGATAGCTAATCTTTATTTCAGAAGCTAACTATGTACAACTCCTTCATGATCAGATTGATCCCACACTTCAGATTGAGTCTAGAAAATATGACCTCGAACCAATATTTTTAACAAGCCCTAAATTCCCTTGTATAAAATAAGGGAGCAGACAAGCTACATGCTTAAAGACAAAAGAAGTTACAATTTTGTTTAACCAGAAGATGGAGCTAGAATAAGATGCAGGTGTAACTGTATCCTAGTTGCGGAGAGAGATGCCCCCATAACAAAACTACCCTCACATGAGGTACCTGTTTCTGAACTATATGCTCTTTCACTTTGGCAGGAAATGGAGCTAAGCATTTGTTGATGGTTGATACATCATCAGAGGCCATTGGAGCCAGGCACTCCTCAAATGCCATTAAATTTCTCTATAAGAGCATTCACTACTCCGCCTATCCAAGCTATGTGCAAAACAAATGAGAAAACGTGCAAGGAAAAATATTGAAAGGAAACCCAGGAACCTAAATCTCCTTCACTATTTCTAGCTTTCTTTGCATGAGTGTGACTCCTTAGTTTTGGTTAGGAGGTTTCCAACTTCCTCAACTAGATAGAAACTTGAGGAATCCACACATGGCTGACTTCAGCAGTGCTTGAAGCCAAGCCAAGAGAACAGTAGCAGCAGTAACAATTTTTTCTTCTACCCATATCTGTATCATCCTAGTGGGTAGTCTCCTTACACCTAGAGTTAAAGCTCTATTAGGAAAATTAGATGTAAGGGAGTGGTAGAGGAAGCTGTGATGCCTCTCTACCTAAGAATTTAATTTGCCAACTCATAGAAATAAGGATTTACTGGAGCTAGGAGATTAGCCCTTAGGGCCCACACTCAGATAAGATACAAGAAGGGAGAATAAATTACAGAGGTGCAATGGATGCTACAACTGTTTCCTAATTTTCCCTGCACCACCTATTCCATAGAAAGAAAGCTCCAAGTCTCCTAATTTTGTAAGGGCATATTAATAACCATGAGAATAGGGAGGAGAATCCAATAGAACAAGGGGAGAAAAAGAACATATAGGAGAAGGGGAAAGCTATACTATAAGCACGATCAAATAATGTAGGAGACAACATTAGCAATAACCTATTTATAGAAACTCTGGGATATCTTGCACACATCCGCACATCTTTGGTTCAATAAATTCTAGTCATTTCAATGCATTTCTGCCATAAATGGAAATCTCTTGAAGATTAACAAAATGAGTAGAAAGATAGAATTTCATAATCCTACTTAACTAAAAACATCACTTCTTGCATTGAAGATGCTGGGTCAAGTGTCTCAATTTCATCATTTTAGCTCTGTTATCATGCCAAAACTCATGACATAGCAGATGAAAGGTCATTTCTGGTAGAAGCCCAGATTTCCAAAGGTTGATCCTACATAAGCCAATCTTTCAATTAGTAAATTCCCTCATAGTGGCAGTGATGGAGACTCTGCACATGCCTGAGAAATTAATTTTTCAATGAAGTATCGTCAAACCTAGTTCCAACACATCCCTCCATTAGTTTTTTGAATTTGAGCCATCGATCAGGACATTACAGCTACCTATCACTAGGCTCTGGAACCTTCTGCCTTTTGTAACCCCAAATCAGCTAGGGTTTCTATTTTCCTACCTTTTCTTGGTTCTACACTTTCCCCCTTACCTCTAATACCCTAAGGGTTCCCAAAAAATGGTTATTAATAGCCTTTTTGGTGGCCTCTAGCCAAATTTTTGAATTTTGCATCTCCCTCCAAAAATTAGGTCAACTTCTAGGATCTATAACTTTTGATCCGGGTGTCTGATTAACAAACAATTTGAACCGTTGGAAAGCTCATGAAGTTTTCTACATGCTAAAAACCCACTCTACTAGGTCCACCCATTTTTGGGCCCCTACAGGGCCATTTAGTGCCTCAAACATGAATTTTAATAATTTTCAGGAGTTTTTCAGGAAATGGAAACTTTAATATCTTTCAGCTCACAAATGATCTTTGCATGATTCCTTCACCAAAGGTCTTATTTTTCATTTACAAATCTTCCTATAAATTTTCACTTCAATCTGTGCCCAAATGCAAACTTTCCAAAAATAGCAGTTTGCTATTTTTAGTCGTTTGGAAAAACTGAAAGTTGTACATCATTATTCAAGCGATTATGGAACTAGAACTACTAATTATAAAAAGAAATGAAAACAACATCAATGATTTTGAATCAAAATCTTTTTTTGGGTGATACAAGATTGCCCTTACACCACTGGATGCTCCTGCATCAAAATAGCAAAGGGGACATGATTGCAGCTCAATCCCTAAAGCTGGGTGTTTGCACAAATAATAAGGTAGAATCTTATACTCTAATGGTTGGTCCCAGATTAGCTAAAAGATGTAAAGTCAAAAAGCTTCAGATTGAAGGTGACTTAATGATGCTTATTAATGTAATTCAGAACCTTAATATTCAGGGTCAAAGGCCACATAATTGGAAAATTAATTATATAAATCAAGATAGAAGCCTTATTCTTTTAGAATTTGATTCTTATACAACTAACTATACTTACAGAGAGGGAAGCAATCTTGCAGATGTCTTGGCCAATTTGGGTTGTGATCAATAGACTTAGATTGAAGAATGGAACTCAATTTCTATAAAAGAAATCTAAAATGCTTTTATCATCTTGTCCAACGAGATGATTAAAGCTTAATTGTTTGCTAACTTTTTTGTCTTCTCACAGGTATGTTCTTTGGGAGTTCTTTTCTCTCTAATCATTATTGATAGGGGAAATGATGTGGTAGGGTTCATATGTTTATTTCCATGCTGGAATACTTTTTATGTTGATGTGGATGAAGTATTATTGAAAGTATAGCCATTGGGAACCTCTTTGCTTGATTTTTGTTCTTGAGAGATGTTCTATGTCAGGCAACAATTGGAGTTGATCCTTCACATGTGCAATATCTCTTTTCTTGCTAGATCTTCTCTTGGCCACCTAATTCAAGGGTTGCGAGTTTAATTTTCTCATTTGCTTCCCTTGTATCTTCACATAATTTTATCATTGCTCTTTGCCTTGGACCTCATCAAAGTCCAACCTTGCTATTAAAGTTTGTCATTTTGTTGTTGCCTAAGTGAAAAAATGGAGGTACAGATTAATAGGAGGATGTTGTTGGTGATCCATAAATGGGAATATCCAATTTCTAGAGGGTTTGATACAGATATGTTAGGCAAGGTTTTTAAGTTTCATTCTCAGCCAGAAGAGGAGGCCATCTACTCAATTATTGGTTGTCATATTCTTGACGAGGTACCAAGGATGATTTATTTTTCTTAGGTGACTTCTTGTTTCATTTCTAATCTAATGGATCTCATTCAAGATGCTGATTCGTGAAAAGGCTAACATTATCTTATATTTAGGATTATCCAATATCTAAGGAGAGTTATGCTAATGGCTTGTCATACTATGATTTTTTCAACTACCGACATGCCAAAATTTGAGGGTTTATTCAAACTCTCAGATATTCAAAGCAATCATGCTATTCACTATGTTTACTCTTCTATCAAACATGGTATTTTTAATACTTGTCATGTTACTGTTTACAATGCTTTGCATTCCCATCACCGTGAGATAGGTGAGGAGGTGGCTACCCAGTCCCAAGAAGTCTTTGATGTGATTATGCTACTCCTTCAACAACCCAATCATCCACTGAACGTTGGAGAAGACAACTCTAATGAAGACCCCACTACAAATGAAGAAGATGATTGTCATGACATTGACATCATTGAGAAGCCTGGGTTTTAATAATCATATATCATTTGGGTTGTAGTTTTTCTTAATATGTTGGATTCTAAATGTTTAAATCTAAGGATTGTTGAGCCTCTTTTGTAATCACTATTATAAGTGATATAGGGTATAACTATGGAGTTAATCTTTGTTACTATTTAGCTCTTATTAGCTTGGTTTTTGGGTTGTTCATAGTTTATTTAGGGTATCGGTTGCCCTATTTTGTTCTCAGCCATCAACTCTGCCCTTTTGGGAGTTGTATATGTTAGATTTAGGGCAGACAACTGAGAGGGGGGGCTGAATCAGTTGAACAAAACTTTCTTCCAATTAAACACTTAAATCCACTTTGTAATTCAGCAGCATAATGATAAATCAATCATGGAAACATAATGCATTAAATCAAGACCAGAAACACATTAACACACAGGCACCAAGATTTTGACATGGAAAACCCAGTTAAGGGAAAAACCACGGGGTGATTAACCCAAGATTATATTCTCTGTTAGAAGAATAGAAAGAACAAATGGCACATGCCAATTAGGGCTCATTGCCCGAGCACACTACTCACAAGAGGCCCACTGCCTACAAGAGACACACTGTCTACAAAATAATAAGTATCACATACTTGAACTAGAGAATAGCATCTTCACCATGCTTGAATCAGTTCCATTTAAGCCCAATACTTTTGCTCTACCTTTCTCTCTCCTCCTCACTACCACACTCTCATCTCCACAAGACACTTTGAAATGACTTTACAATTCCTTATTTATACAAGACATCGACTTAGGAATGATCATCTAAGTCAAAAAAAATTACAGAGAAAATACATAAATACAACATGAAAAGACTTCACACGGATCAACACACTGTCAGCCACACAGATATGAGACTTCAATCTTCTTCTAGGAACATGCCAATCTTCACATAACATTTTCAAGATCATCTGTAGGATGTGTAAATCATCTAGTCGGCTAGAGTTAGAAAGAACACCATCATCTGGAAGTAACTCTTCAATTACGAGCTCAAACTCTAATGCAGTCCACCAACACAAACTGGACATGATCCAAAGACCTCCACAAGCTTGCCTGAATCACCAAGAACATCCACACTACATCTGTTTACTAAAATCCTTCTCTCCTTCATCTAGAACCTCAAGAACACAGTCTGTCATCACTGTCACAAAGGAATAGATGCTTGCGGACCTCCAGACCATGAACCAATCAAGTTGACACTTCACAAGGACTTCCTAAACACTCCACCAAATCCACAGAATAATATATTTCATTTCTGGATCTCATCAGACCTATCTGTATCACTCTATCACCTCTGAACACCTGCCAGAACTAGTTTTACTTGAGTGCCCACAACTTCTTCAGATCTTCATGTGGACCTCTAAAATATTTACTGGATCATCTTAAGACACATATCTACAAACCCTCTGATGTACATCCTCTGATCTTCATCTTAGCTAGGATCTTTACCTTACTGTCTTCACTATTCTTCTCTGTTCCTGATTAGAACTAATTTTCTCAATATCCTTAGTACACAGCTCATCCAATCCTTATCATCAATGCAATAGGAGTATGTTGACATCAATGACAACACTGGTTAGACCCATACTTGCAATAGTAAATGTAAATACTTTTTTATACTTATATTAATATATTTCAAGTGCTTGCACCTTTTGTTTAAAAAAAAAATTGTCATTGAGGTTTGTTGGACAAGTAAATAAACTATTTATATAATTTCATCACTCAATTAAAATTGGAATTTAAATCCTCTTAGATACAAGAGTTTAAATAATGGATTAATCAAATTTACTATTTTTTAGTTAAACCATTTTTAATAATTATATTAATAGATTAAATTGATTCTAATCCATGTAAATAAAACAATCAATTATTAAAATACTCTAATTTGTAATTTATCAAAAAATTACATTGCTAAAATTCCAAAAAAAAAATTCTTAAATTTATTTATTTTAAAACCAAAAAGTAACTAATTAAATTCTTATTAATTAAACCAAATATAATCTTTAAGTGTCAACTTGTTGGTTGTTTTAAATTTCCAACCCACTCTCAAGAAAACAGATATATAAAATAACCACTTCTAATAACTGATTTGTCTTGAGGGATTGGCCACCGAACAGGAAAAGGGTTTTCAATCCTTTTCCTCTATACTTTAGGCTCTAGAAGACCAAGGAGGGTGCTCCTAATAGTGTTTTTGACTTGGGGTTTCTCAATGTTTTCTCAAAACACTGCTCTAAACATATATGTTCTTCCTTAAAATGCTCAAAGAATTACCGATATAGTGAAGTAATGGGCTAGATTCTCAAGCTTTAACACAATTCTTTGCAAAAGAACGTGTAAATAAACTAATGCCTAATACCTACAACTAAAATGAAAGTTTTGTCTTTAATATTCAAATGAGGACGATCAGGGGATCATATAAAATAACACTTAGGCAAGATCAGTGCCAAATGGATGGGTTAATAGAGTCAGAATATAGGTATCAATGAGAAAACCCTCTGAAATTAGTATATAGTTAGTTTACTATGACGATAAGATAATGCCTTACATTATAATATTTCACTAGTTTCAAAATCTACCATACTTATTTATCCTTATGAACAACTATTACATTCAATATCCCCTTATAGCCATTATTTTACTATTACGTCTGAAAAATACACCCTTGGGAGCTTTTTCCTATTAAGGTTTAGCTCCCGGGTCTTTAGAATGCATTTAGAGCATCTTGCATGTTAACTTGGACTCCCGATGAGAAAACCCTCGGGTCTTGTGACAAATGGGACCTAAGGGGGTCTATTTTAATGATCCTTGAACAAAGACAGAGGGGTGGATAAGGGCGCTAGTACCCTAGTCCAGCCTTATTTTGTGTCTGCCCTAAATTCAAATGTTAGGTTTGTGACCGTTATTTGGGCCCCAGGCCAACATCATAAATTTTAATTACGAAATTCTTTGCAGGAATCTTAATAGTTGCATATATAAGCATGTTTAGGTTATCATTTGCAAACTAGAGGATGTTTATGTTTCAAAAGCTATTGGCATACTTGTGATATCATTGTGTTACAGAGCATAGCATTGTTATTGTGTTTGTTTTTGCAGGTTAGATTACATCTTCTCCTCATGGCATTGAAGAGCTTCTTCCTTCCATGAGAGCTTCATCATCAAGGCAACATTTATTGTGTAAATTATCATCATTATCATTTGGATTTTGCCTCTATCCCATAAGGATACACACTCTCTCTCTAACAACGGTGTTCGGAAGACTTGAATGTCTCTCTGGGGCTTGACTAAGGCAAGCCTCTAAACACCACAACCCCCTCCCACACTCTTTATGATTGCAAGTTATAGGTTGCAAAAGTAGAAGAAGTGGAGTTGTAGGGAGCAGGAGGATACTGTGGAGATTCTAGATCCCAAAGGAGGAGCCTGCTTGGACAAGGGTGCCATCAACATTGTCCTCCACTGTCAGATCATTGAAAATCAAAGATACAATAGAGATCAATGCCAGAAGGAGATCGGGAATCCACAAAAAAGCCTGTACCTTGGACTAGGGTGTCATCACCATTGTCCTCAACATTTCCATTTTCTGGACTACGAAAAATAGTGAGTTAAGGTTCTCTGCCCTTTGTCTAATTCCAACAGCATTTGCTGTAATTTACAAATTTACTTACTATTTTACTTAAATTAGGGTTTTAAGAGCATTAAAGCATTAACTAGCAACATTGTGTGATAACTTTTGAATTTCTGAGCAGAAAACCAAGTGGCAACCCAATTTGATAGATGACTCTCCTCTTGATAGAAGAGGCACTTGGTTGAAAAGCCCTTGGAATGTTTTGTGGAAAGGAGTATTCAAACTAAAACAATTACATTCCATCATCCCCATCACCCCCCTTTTAATATTAAAATTTTTGGTGAACTCGTGTTTTGAACTTTTTGGCACCTTACTAAGTGTTGTTTCATAGATTTACATTCATTCATTTCATTGCATTCAAAAATTTACAAAAAAATTTGATATATTTGAAAAAATGAAAATAATTTGCATTCTAGGGTTTGATTTTGACATAGTTTGCATTCATTCACTTGTATTTAATTAATTCTCTAATTTTTACATCAGATCTGAAATTCATTATCATTCAATTCATTATTTTCAATATTGCATTTGAAAAATTACAAAAAAATTGAAAAACTTGGAAAATTTGCAAAAATTGGCACAGTAGGCTTGCATTTTTGTAAAATTAGAATTAATTGGCATCTAATTTCAAATAATTTATGTTATTTTCATTATATCTAATCCAAAACACAGAAATTCATCATTTACAATTCATTTGCATTGCATTTGTATGTTTGATTTGTTAGAAATTGCTTGAATTGTTCATTTTTCATGAAAACCTAGTTTTACATGAGCCAGGGTTGTAGTCAAAATCTTGTTTCAGATTTTAATACCTTGTTAAAAAATTGATTAGGTCTGATTTCTAATTTTAGTGTTGCATCATAGTGGCCTCCTTGTGAAATTTCATGTCTAGGGCTTGAAAACTTGCATTTTTTTCACTAGATTTGGCCTTGTCGTCTTGTTAAATTTGCACTCCAAGTGTGTTGTAATGAATTTTTCTGTACTAATTGGTTATTATTAGCATTATTATCTTCTTCCCCTTCTCAATTTCCTTACAACACCCTTTCTTTTGGGCCTTTGCATTGAAATTTTGTGAAAATTTGCATATTTTTGCTATTTTTGTACTAGGGTTTGATCTAGAGTGGCACTATAGGCGTGTTGTAACAGATTTTTTGGCATTAAATGGCTGTTTTTATTGTTATAAGTTTCTTTCCATCATCATTTTCCTTACAACACCTGTTGCCCTACTCTTTTGCATTGAGATTTGGTGAAAAATAACATATTTTGGCCTATTTTCACTAGGTTTTGGCTTATCGACTTTGTAGAGTTAATTCAAAAGCGTGTTGTGAAAGGTATTCTTGCATTAGTGGACTATTATTAGGCATATAATTTTCTTTCCCTCTTGAAAATCTCCACAACACCTCTTCTTTCATCTGTTTGCATTGAGAAAAGTTGAAAAATCAATCATTTTAGAGCATATTCGGTATCACATTTGCATTTTCTTTTTGCATAAGTTTTGGAAGATCTTGAAAATATAATTTGACACTCCTTTGCAAGATTACAAAAGGATTCTCAATACAATAATAATTCTAGGTTTGGTCCTAGGCCTCAATTAAAAAGAAGAGCCCCTGAGCTTGAAATAACATTCACACCATATGACAAAGAAATGGTAAATACTTGAGCGCCTCTTTATATCACGTTAAAGATAATGGAACAACCTGTGCATGAAACACTCATAGATCCTAATTGGATGACAAATGTGGTCATGGAATATTTCCTCCTTAAACATGAAATGGTACATGAATCTTATGAACTATCAAATTTGAGAATTAAAACACATAATGGAGCTTTAATGAAACTGATTGGCAAGATAACTCTAATGTTTTAGTCTATGATAAAGCTATGGATCAATCATTTGTTATAATCCCCTTATCTAACCTCTTCTGTGTAAAACTTGGACATCCTTTGATTAAAGCTATGAATGTTGTTCCTTCTACCATTCACAAATGTATAAAATTTCCTTTGCGCAGAGAGATCTGTACTATCTGTCATAATGATTATCAACCTCTGACTAAGGACAAGAACTTTATTATTGATTACTTTTGGCTGCAACCTAAGATAGATCTTGAGCCACGAAGAAATAGAACTTTCATAGAATATAGAAAATACAAAGCAAAACAACTAGCTTGAGTGGCCAGGTCTCCTTTGCAACCAATAAGAGAACATGAAACAAGCATAAAACAAGATTATTATGGCTTTGATGAAATTTTTGGCATGAGAAATGTGCATAAGGAAAGCTCTCATAACCTACCTCATCCATAGAGAGATGTCATTTATGCTGAGGTCCCTCTCCCGTCATCCTTACAAGGATTGGGAGGCTTTCATCAATAACAAAATATTCCACCAAGACCAATGAGATTTGAACATGGTGCTTCCTCCTCTACTGTACAAACTATGAAAAAACATAATAATGATTAAATAAGCAATAAGACAAGAAGAAATAGACTAGAAAAAGAAAGGAGGAGGAGAAGACAAGCTTATGCCCAACGACTCGCAAATGAACAAGAGAACATTCAACCTAACATTGAAACAAATCCAGAAGAGCTTAGGGATGAATAAGTTGAAAATAAGAACAATATTTGGCCTCTGGTGCCTTATACACAACTTTCATCTAGCATTCAGGATTGGAAGGATGATGACCTCCTCGATGATGACTTCTAGCATGGACCTCTCTACAAGTAAGTATCTCTAACCCTTTATCTCTCGTGATGTGCTTCCCCCATGATGTGTTATGCGTTGTTAGGCCTCCTAGAATGACCCTTGATTCTCATGTAAGGTCAAGGATACTAGGAGATTGCCTCTGTTGTGACCTTCTTCTATTTGTATCATCATTCTTCTATATTTCCTCTCCTTTGATTTCATTGTTGTGTGTCAAGTGTCTTACGAACATAGTGTTGTGGTTGGTGAAATTGGGGGCACCCACCTAGGCACTTATTCTCTTCTCTGATTTATTGTTTACCTTCCTCTAGTGTTTCCATCTAGTTGGTGGATGACAAAAAACATATTATACTGAGTGGACCTAGTGTCCCTTTCGTGAGTAATCAAAAAATGGACCTAGTCCATACATGACGATGGGGTTGTAACAAATTATCCGACACTTGGCTAGTGGAATCAATCTGTGATTTCTCTATCTTGATGCTGATGTTGATGTTATCTTATCTTGCTAACAACACTTTAAAAATATTGCTACTTTGTGCACTTTGTTTATCATGGATATTGCCTTGCTTGGCTCTTTCATGTAGTTGATCATATGCATTGTTGTTTATCACGATTATTTGGACACTAACACCTTTCTTGCAGGGATGTGTTTGTGGGAACATTTGGCGATCGTAAAGTACATGTCACCTCTGGGGGGGCATGGGCTTTGTGAGAGCTCATGTTCCCTTGTGTGTTTTCTTCTTACCTTAATGTGGTTAATATCAGTATGTTGTATCAAACACCTTAAGGTGGGGGCATATATAAGGTAAGTTGTCTGCTTTAGATCATAGTAAATTATGTTTGAACAATCTAAAAATCAATCAAAATCATTTAAGCCCTTTGCAGAGGTAGGATATTGAGCATATCCTTTTCTATCTTAAGCCCTCATCGCAAGGTAGGGATGGTGTATTTCTCAGATAGATTGCATTATCATGTTATTTTCAAAAGTCCTCATCACAAGGTGGGGAGCAGTTCTGTGACTAACTCAACCCTTAAGCATGTTTTCAATGGTTGTTGTGGCAAAGCCCAATCGTTGGTGTGTGCCTGTAATGTGCTTGAGATGGTGATGAACCTAGCAATAGTTTCACTCCACCACTTGTCTACTGTGTTTTCTCCTTGTCTTTAGTGTGTGTGTGTGTATGGTGTGTTTGTTCTCAAAGTGCAAGACTGGTGGCGATGAGCTCCTCTACACTTTGGAATTTGTTTGGCATGTTTGTTCTCAAGGTGCAAGACCAGTGGTGAATAGCTCCTCTACACCTTGGGATCTTGTTTGGCATGTATATTCTCAAAAAGTGCAAGTATGGGCCTAACTAGTGTTGTCATTGATGTCAACATACTCCTGTTGCATTAATGATAAGGATTGGATGAGCTGTGTGTTGAGGATATTGAGAAAATTAGTCTCAATTAGGAGTAGTGAAGAACAGTGATGACAATAAGGTAAAAGTCCAAGATAGGATGAGGATCAGAGGATGCAGTTTAAAGGGTTTGTAGATATGTGTCTTAAGGTGCTCTAGTAGAGATTTTCAGAGGTCCACATGAAGATCTAAAGAAGTTGTGGCCACTCAAGTAAAACTGGTTCTGGTAGATGTTCAGTGGTGATAGATTGATACAGATAGGTCCGGTAAGATCCATAAATGCATTATCCTGTTCTACAGATTTGAGGGAGTGTGGAGGAAGTCATTTTGAAGTATCAACTCGATTGGTTCATGGTTTAAAGGTCTACAATTATCTATTCCTTTGTGACAATAATGACAGACTGTGTTCTTGAGGTTCCGGATGAAGGGGAGAATGATTTCAGAAAGTAGATGAAGTTTGGATGTTCTTGGTGATTTAGGCAAGCTTGTAGAGGTCTTTGGATTGTGTCTAGTTCATTCTGGTGGTCTGCATTGAAGTTGGAGCTCAGAATTAAGGAATAACTTCTGGATGATGGTGTTCTTCCTCAGATTAGCCGACTGGATGAGTTACACATCCTGTGGATGTTCTTATTGATGTTTACCGACTTAGATGATCATTCCTAAGTTGATGTCTTGTATAAATAAGGGATTGCAAAGTCATTTCAAAGTTGTCCTTGTTGAGATGAGTGTGTGGTAGCGAGGAGGAGAGAAAAAGGCAGAGCATAAGTATTGGACTTAAATGGAACTGATTCAAGCATGGTGAAGATGCTATTCTCTAGTTCATGTATATGATACTTATTTCTTTGTAGACAGTGTGTCTCTTGTAGGCAGTGAGCCTCTTGTGAGCAGTGTGCTCAGGCAGTGAGCCCTAATTGGCATGTGCCATTTTGTTCTTTCTATTCTTCTAACAGAGAATACAATCTTGTGTTAATCACCCCGTGGTTTTTTCCTTAACCATGTTTTCCACGTCAAAATCTTGGCGTCTCATGTTTTGATGTGTTTTTGCTTTTGATTTGTTGCATTGTGTTTCCATGATTGATTTATTATTATGCTGCTGAATTGCCAAGTGGAGTTAAGTGTTTAATTGGAAGAAAGTTTTGTACAACTGATTCACCCCCCTCTCAGTTGTGTGCCCTAAGTCTAACAATTGGTATCAGAGCCAAGTTCCTCTAAAAGGAGCTTAACTGCTTGAGGAGATCCAGGATGTCGTCTTACAAGAAGGATAGTCCAAAGTTTAATGGACCAATTTTAATCTTTGGAAAGGTCGCATGAAATGTCACCTGCAATGTATGGGAATGGCGTACTAGACCATGGCTACAACACAATATACACCTCCACAGGGTGGTCCAAAAACCCAAAATGAAATCACAGATGTTGAAAACAATCTACAGACTATAGAGGCTCTTCTAAGCACATTATCTGATTTAGAGCTCTCAAATGTTATTGACCTACCAACTGCTTTTGAGATTTGGTAAAAACTGGAACTTTTGCATGAAGGAGACAAGTATGTTAAATGTGCAAGGTTACAGAGTCTGAAAGGGAAATTTGAAAATCTGAAGATGAGAGATGATGAAAATATTACTACTTTTATGCCAAGAGTAAATGAGATTATTTGTGGAATTAGAAATGTTGGTGGAGTCCTAGATGAAAATGAGATTGTTGGCAAAATTCTCAGATCCCTACCTACTTCTTACAAAATCAAGGCTACTACCATTGAAGAATTCAGAGCCCATATAATTGTCACAAGAGATCAATTGGCTGGAAAATTGGCTGCATTTGAAATGACCAAATTTGGAGATGACCCCCCAAGACTAAATCTGCATTCAAAGCCAGTGCCTCTATAAAAGGTAAACAAAGATTTGATCCGAGAGAGAACTCATTAAGGAAACTATCATGGTATGAAAAAGCAAGAAAAGACCTGGAAGAAGAAGTAGAAACTTCTCAACTTAAAGCCCTTATTGCAAAGAAAAATCACCTTTTAAATGTTTTAACTACAATAAGATTGGTCATTTTACCTCAAAGTGTTCAAAAAGATTTTCAAGGCCAAATCCTAACAGATCAAGGTTCCAAAAGAATTGCTACTATGTTCATGAAGATGATAATGAAGGAGTAACAGATGATGAATCAGAGACAGGAAACAAATCTAGAAGTGAATGGGTATTTATTGCCATCAAGGAAGATGATCCAATATCCTCTGTATCTATCAATCATAAAGTTGTAGAAAGAGCTCTAGCTACCCAAGTTGAAGAAAAGGATGACTGGGTCATTGACAGTGGATGCTCTCACCATATGACAGGTGACAAAAACAAATTCATAGATTTGGAAAGGTATGAAGGAGGAGTGGTAAAGTTTGATGATAATTTTGTTGGTAGAATTAGAGGAAGAGGAACTATTTCTTTTGATGGAAGGAACAAAACCAGTAATGTACTATATGTTGAAGGATTGAAGCACAATCTTCTCAGTGTTGGACAGTTGGTGGACAAAGGCTATGATCTCTGATTCAAGAATAGAAAATGCAAGATCTTTGAAAGTTCTAGAACAGAGATTGCATCTGGTACTCAAACTAAAGGTAATATCTTCCACTTGGTTGGTACTGGTAAAAGTTGCTTATTTGTTCAAGTTGGTCAGAGTTGGTTATGGCATAGGAGGATGTGTCATGTGAATTTTGATAATATCATCAAGATAAGCAATACTCAGGATGTAAGAGATCTTCCAAAATTGGTGAAACCTACTAATAGCTTGTGTAAAGAATGTCAGTTGGGTAAGCTAAGCAGAGTCACATTCAAAAGTAAGGAACTATCTTCTACCGGATTATTGGACTTAGTTCATACTGATCTTTGTGGTCCGATAAGAATCAGAAGTGTACAAGGTGATAGATACTTTATGTTGCTAATTGATGACTATTCTTGGATGATGTGGGTAACCTTTCTAAAAGAGAAATCAGATGCTCTTGAGAAATTCAAAATATTCAAGGCTATGGTAGAGAATGAAACCAGATTAAAATTGAAATGTCTGAGGTCTGAAAGAGGTGGAGAATTCACATTCGATGAGTTCATAGAGTTTTGTGAGAAACATGGAATAAAGAGATAGTTGTCTGCTCCTAGGACTCCGCAGCATAATGGAGTAGTGGAGAGAAAGAACCAGACCATCCAGGAAGCATCTAGGACCATGATGATGGAAGCAAATGTTCCTTAGATCTATTAGAGAGAAGTTGTCAGCACTGCATTCTATACTCTCAATCGAGTTCAAATTAGAAGCAATACTGGTAAGACTCCTTATGAACTTTGGTTTGGTATCACTCCTACTGTGAGGTATTTCAGAGTTTTTGGTAGCAAAAAAAGAGATGAAGATCTAGGAAAGTTTGATGCTAGAAGTGATGAAGGATTATTCTTGGGTTACTCTACTCAAAGAAAAGCATACCGGTGTTATAACAAGAGACTGAGAAAGATAATAGAAAGCAAAAATGTGAAGGTTAATGAGGGAATTGAGAAACCCTCAAGGTTTTATGAATATGATGAAGAAGATCAGAATGGTGTTCTGATTCAAGAAGTCCAAGCCTCCTCTGTAAGACAGATTCAAACTAATCCAGTACATCAGGAAGAAGAGATGAGTTTCAATGAGCCTGATCAAGAATCAGAAGTGCAAAAAATTCCCAAAGTTCCTAGGTATGTAAGACTGAACCACTCTAAAGATTAGATCATAGGTGATAAAAGCAAAGGAGTACAAACAAGAAGGAGAATTGCTCAAGATTTAGAAGAGTATTGTTTGATTTCAAAGATTGAACCTAAGATAGTGAATGAAGCTTGCAATGATGAAAACTAGACTAAAGTAATGGAGGAAGAGCTGATGCAAATTAAAAAAAATCACACTTGGGATCTTGTTCCCAGACCTAGAAACAAGAATGTGATTGGAATAAAATGGGTCTTCTGGAACAAACTGAATGAAGTTGGTGAAGTAATCAGAAATAAAGCCAGACTGGCCTACAAGGGTTACTCTCAAATAGAAGGAGTTGATTTTGAAGAAACTTTTGCTCTGGTGGCAAGAATTGAAGTAGTTAGATTATTTCTTGCATTTTCTACCTTTAAGGATTTCAAGGTATATCAGATGGATGTCAAGTCTGCCTTCCTAAATGGTGACTTGAGAGAAGAAGTGTACATTGAGCAACCATATGGATTTCAATTGTCTGATCATGGTGATATGGTCTGCAAGTTGAAGAAGGCACTGTATGGACTGAAGCAAGCCTCAAGAGCTTGGTATGAAAGATTGGACAAACATCTTTTGAAGATTCATTTCAACAAAGGTACTGCTGACAGTAATTTGTATTTCAAAATTGATCATGAAAACATCTTGATTGTTGAAGTGTTTGTTGATGATATCATTTTTGGAGGAAGAGATAATATGTGTAAAACTTTTGCAAATCAAATGAAAAGTGAGTTTGAGATGTCCATGCTTGGTGAAATGAATATCTTCTTAGGTCTACAAATCACTCAAACAAAGAAAGGAATCTTCATTTCTTAGACCAAATATGTGAAAGAATTGTTGAAGAAATTTGGGATGGAAGATTCAAAACCAATGAATAGTCCCATGGCAACCGGATGTAAATTGGGCAAAGATGATGACTCTCCTAAGCTTGATCAGAAAAAGTACAGGTCAATGATTGGAGGATTGTTGTATCTCACTCACACTAGACCTGACATTATGAATGATGTTGGTCTTGTTGCTAGATTCCAAGCTGGTCCTAGAGAATCTCATGTCATGGCAACCAAGAGGATTAGACTGAGAAAGATAATAGAAAGCAAAAATGTGAAGGTTAATGAGGGAATTGAGAAACCCTCAAGGTTTTATGAATATGATGAAGATGATCAGAATGGTGTTCTGATTCAAGGAGTCCAAGCCTCCTCTGTAAGATAGATTCAAACTAATCCGGTAAATCAGGAAGAAGAGATGAGTTTCAATGAGCCTGATCAAGAATCAGAAGTGCAAGAAATTCCCAAAGTTCCCAAGTATGTAAGACTGAACCACTCTAAAGATCAGATTATAGGTGATAAAAGCAAAGGAGTACAAACAAGAAGGAGAATTGCTCAAGATTCAGAAGAGTATTGTTTGATTTCAAAGATTGAACCTAAGATAGTGAATGAAGCTTGCAATGATGAAAACTAGACTAAAGTAATGGAGGAAGAGCTGATGCAAATTGAAAAAAATCACACTTGGGATCTTGTTCCCAGACCTAGAAACAAGAATGTGATTGGAATAAAATGGGTCTTCTGGAACAAACTGAACGAAGTTGGTGAAGTAATCAGAAATAAAGCCAGATTGGTCTACAAGGGTTACTCTCAAATAGAAGGAGTTGATTTTGAAGAAACTTTTGCTCTGGTGGCAAGAATTGAAGCAGTTAGATAATTTCTTGCATTTTCTACCTTTAAGGATTTCAAGGTATATTAGATGGATGTCAAGTCTACCTTCCTAAATGGTGACTTGGAAGAAGAAGTGTACATTGAGCAACCAGATGGATTTCAATTGTCTGATCATGGTGATATGGTCTGCAAGTTGAAGAAGGCACTGTATGGACTGAAGCAAGCCCCAAGAGCTTGGTATGAAAGATTGGACAAACATCTTTTGAAGATTCATTTCAACAAAGGTACTGCTGACAGTAATTTATATTTCAAAATTGATCATGAAAACATCTTGATTGTTGAAGTGTTTGTTGATGATATCATTTTTGGAGGAAGAGATAATATGTGTAAAACTTTTGCAAATCAAATGAAAAGTGAGTTTGAGATGTCCATGCTTGGTGAAATGAATATCTTCTTGGGTCTACAAATCACTCAAACAAAGAAAGGAATCTTCATTTCTCAGACCAAATATGTGAAATAATTGTTGAAGAAATTTGGGATGGAAGATTCAAAACCAATGAATAGTCCCATGGCAACTGGATGTAAATTGGGCAAAGATGATGACTCTCCTAAGCCTGATCAGAAAAAGTACAAGTCAATGATTGGAGGATTGTTGTATCTCACTCACACTAGACCTAACATTATGAATGATGTCGGTCTTGTTGCTAGATTCCAAGCTGGTCCTAGAGAATCTGATGTCATGGCAACCAAGAGGATTTTTAGATATCTAAAAGGGACAGTTGAGTATGGTTTATGGTATCCTAGAGATCATGATTTCTCTCTTCATGCATATACAGATGCAGATTGGGAAGGAGATGTGGATGACCAGAAGAGTACCAGTGGTGGAGCATTCTTTTTGGGGAAGAGATTAGTTTCTTGGCTGAGCAAGAAACAAGAGGCAATATCTTTGTCCACTACAGAAGCAGAATATATTGCAGCAGTAGATAGCTGCACTCAAGTTTTGTGGATGAAGCAAATGCTAAAAGACATAAGAGTGGAGTATGAGAAGCCTATCACAATCTTCTATGATAATTCAAGTGTAATAAACATATTTAAGAATCTGGTGTTGTATTCAAAGACTAAACATATATCCATCAAGTTTCACTTTCTGAGAGAGCAAGTGAACAAGAATGAAGTCAGATTGGAGTTTGTGCCTTCCAAGGATCAGATTGCAGACATCTTTACTAAACCTCTACCTAAGGACTCTTTTGAGTATCTCAGGGAGAAGTTAGGTGTTATTGCCCCTCCGGTGATGAACTAAGGTGCACTGATGTGCATCAATCTGGTGGATATCACAATCACATCTTGTGGTCTAGATTGTGATGGGGAGCTACTACTCAGGGGCAGCAGCAGGTATAATTCTCAAGTGGTGGAATTGCAAGTATGTGCCCTTTGCCATTGATGTCAAAGGGGGAGAGAAGACATGTGAAAAACAAGTGGTTTCTAATCAAAGGGGGAGCAGTAAAGGAAGAGAAGACATGTGAATGGTTGCTGATAGGGGGAGTTGTGATAGTGAGGAGAAGTTCTTGTCTTGATGGTTAAAACAAATTTTCACATCATATGTTGCCATCAATGACAAAGGGGGGATTGTTGCAAGTATGGGCCTAACTGGTGTTGTCATTGATGTCAACATACTCCTATTGTATTAATGTAAGGATTGGATGAGATGTGTGTTGAGGATATTGAGAAAATTAGTCTCAATCAGGAGTAGTGAAGAACAGTGATGACAGTAAAGTAAAAGTCCAAGATAGGATGAGGATCAGAGGATGTGGTTTAAAGGGTTTGTAGATATGTGTCTTAAGGTGGTCCGTAGAGATTTCAGAGGTCTGCATGAAGATTTGAAGAAGTTGTGGCCACTCAAGTAAAACTGGTTCTAGCATATGTTCAGTGGTGATAGAGTGATACAGATAGGTCCGGTAAGATCTGGAAATGCATTATCCTATTCTGTAGATTTGAGGGAGTGTTGAGGAAGTCTTTTTGAAGTATCAACTCGATTGGTTCAAGGTATGAAGGTCCGCACGCATCTATTCCTTTGTGATAGTAATGACAGACTGTGTTCTTGAGGTTTCAGATGAAGGGGAGAAAGATTTCAGTAAGTAGATGAAGTTTGGATGTTCTTGGTGATTTAGGCAAGCTTGTGGAGGTCTTTGGATCATGTCCAGTTCGTGTTGGTGGTTTGCATTGAAGTTGGAGCTTGTATTTAAGGAATAACTTTTGGATGATGGTGTTCTTCCTGAGATTGGCCAACCAGATGAGTTACACATCCTGTGGATGTTCTTGTTAATGTTTGCCAACTTAGATGATCATTCCTAAGTTGATGTCTTGTATAAATAAGGGATTACGAAGTTATTTCAAAGTTGTCCTTGCTAAGATGAGTGTGTGGTAGCAAGGAGGAGAGCGAAAGGTAGAGTAGAAGTATTAGGCTTAAATGGAACTGATTCAAGCATGGTGAAGATGCTATTCTCTAGTTCATGTATGTGATACTTATTTCTTTGTAGACAATGTGTCTCTTGTAGGCAGTGAGCCTCTTGTGAGTAGTGTGCTCAGGCAGTGATCCCTAATTGGCATGTGCCATTTTGTTCCTTCTATTCTTCTAACAGAGAATACAATCTTGGGTTAATCACCCTGTGGTTTTTCCCTTAACCAGATTTTCCACGTCAAAATCTTGGTGTCTCATGTGTTGATGTGTTTCTGCTTTTGATTTGTTGCATTGTGTTTCCATGATTGATTTATTATTATGCTGCTGGATTGCCAAGTGGAGTTAAGTGTTTAATTGGAAGAAAGTTTTGTACAACTGATTCACCCCCCTCTTAGTTGTGTGCCCTAAGTCTAACAGACTAGTGGTGAATAGCTCCTCTACACCTTGGGATTTTGTTTGGTGTGTCTGTTCTCAAAAAGTGCAAGACTAATGGTGAAAAACTCCTCTACACTTTTTGGGATTTGTTTGTTTACTTTCCTTGTACTTGCATCTTGCATTTCATATGTGAAAATCAAAAAGAAAATAATCACTGCATTCATTGTATCCTCTGTGCTCTGTGTGTCTTCAATGTTGTATTCTCCATGTTTTGCATGACTATAACTGTCTTCTCCATGTTTTGTGTGTCTGTTATTGTCTTCAATGTGTTTGGCATGTCTTCTCCGTGCTTGGTGTGTTTGCTATGTTTTTGGACCTTACTTTAATGCATTTATTAATACATTAAAGTGGGGGCTAAATGTTATGTTAGAAAAATGCACCCTTGGGAGCTTTTTCCTATTAAGGTTTAGCTCCCCGGTCTTTAGAATGCATTTAGAGCATCTTGCATGTTAACTTGAACTCTCAATGAGAAAACCCTTGGGTCTTGTGACAAATGGGACCTAAGGGGGTCTATTTAATGATCCTTAAACAAAGACAAGGGGTGGACAAGGGTGCTAGTGCCTAAGTCCAGTCCTATTTTAGGTCTGCCCTAAATTCAAATGTTAGTTTTGTGACCATTATTTGGGCCCCAGGCTGACATCATAAGTTTTAATTATGAAATTCTTGGTGGGAATCTTAATAGTTTCACATATAAGCATGTTTCGGTTATCATTTACAAACTAGAGGATGTTTATGTTTCAAAAGCTATTAGCATACTTATGATATCATTGTGTTGCAGAGCATATCATTGTTATTGTGTTTGTTTTTGTAGGTTGGATTACATCTTCTCCTCATGGCATTGAAGAGCTTCCTCCTTCCATGAGAGCTTCATCGTCAACGTGATATTTATTGTGTTTTATCATCATTATCATTTGGATTTTGCCTCTATTCCACAAGGATATGCACTCTGACAACGGTGTTCGAAAGACTTGAATGTCTCTCCGGGGCTTAACTGAGGCAAGCCTCTAAACACCACAACCCCCTCCCACACTTCTTATGATTGCAGGTTACAGGTTGTGAAAGTGGAAGAAGTGGAGTTGTAGGGAGCAGGAGGACACTGTGGAGATTCTGGATCCTGAAGGAGGAGCCTAGTTGGACAAGGGCGCCATCAACATTGTCCTTCAATGTCAAATTTGTAGACACCCAAATTTGTCCCAACTTTGTCCATGTCCTACAACACCTAGTTAAATATATTATCCTAGACATCATGTAGCATTTTGTCCTAAACCCACTCTTAATCCCATTAATTAAATAAATTTTATTTATTTAATTAAAATCTCATCTTAATCCCATCCTTATCCCACTTAGCCAATTAATTAAATAAATTTTATTTATTTAATTAATTTCACATGCATAATCCCACTTTCCAATTAATTAAATAAGTTTAATTTATTTAATTAATTTCCACATCATATCTTATCCCATCCTATTCATCTACCCAATTAATTAAATAAATTTTATTTATTTTATTAATTTCCCAACTATATCCCAACTAATTCAAATATTTTATTTGAATTAAGTCACATGACCTTTCATCACATTCCAACACTTGTCCAGTCAATCATGTGTTACAACTTCTTTCACATGCACAACTATTGGGACCTAATTTTAGTATTTATCTACACAAGCACACCTAAGCTTTATCCTCCTTTGCCACATGTCAATTGACTACAATTTCTTAATATGCAAGGAAACCTAACTTAATCCTATCCATCCATTTCATTTAAAACCCTAATTGATCCTAGCCATCCATTTAAATCAAGCCTTTCCTATAAAACAAGCCTCTCTTGGGACATTAGGGAAGAGATTAGGAGGGCGACATTAGATTAGAGAAGAGATTAGAGAGAGAATGGAGGATTCATGATTCTTCTTCATGCAACCTCACTCTGCTGAATTTTCATCTCAAGCCATTACCCATCATCTTCAATCCATCTAGCTTGCATCCTTATCAACGTTATGCTACGGAATCAAGCAATCAACACAACAAAGTGATCAATCAATCAAGCTCATCTAGCATCTTCGATGTATTAAATTATTTGGGTTTAGGTTATGCATTTCAATTGTTTGATCATTTCCATTTACAAATCCAAATTTTTTGATATACATTCTGGCACGCCCGGTGGGACTCACATCGCTTGATCTTTTTTGCAAGTTATTGTAGTAAAAATTTGCATTCATATAACCCCCATTGTTGAGTTTTGCAGGTTTAATTAACTTTTTGTTGCAGATCTGTTACTTTTTGGACAAAACCCTAGGTTTTAAAGATTTCATCATATCTTTTAAACGGCTATGAATTTTTCTACAAGACTTTAGTAGAAGTTTGTCCATGATATAAGGAAGCTACAGCAGACAAATTTAGGGTTTATCGCGATTTTTGCGAGATTTATCATGTTTTTATGCTTTTTCATAAAATCACAATTTTGGGCACAAATCAATGAATATTTTAGAAATTTTTACATTTCTGGAAAGCTCTCAAAATTTTAATTAGGATCTATGTTTTATAGATTTAATTTGGAGGTCCTTTATAGTGCGAAAAAATTAGATCTTTATGGACTGTACTATTTTCATAAATCCACATTTCTAGGCGCAAATCAGGGAATTTTTCTGATTTCTTTACATTTTCGGAAAGCTCTCTAAAAATTAATAGGGGTCTCTTCTTTGATTTTTTAGTTTTCAAACCAAAAATGTATCGAAATAATCAAATCTAATTCGGCTATGCATCTAAAATTATAATTTTCCTTGCCTGATGAGCCTATTTTTATGTCTGCATTATAATATCATTTTTTTTTATGTTGTAGGTGATCATAAGGAGCTGGAGCAACATTGACATCAATCATCTACAACAACTTGGAAAGCAAAAATAATTAGGTGTAATCATTTCATTTGTCATCTTCTAATCATTGTTTGCAAACACATTTGGATTTTGGGCATAAAACAAACAATTGTTTGCAAATTCACATCAAAACATTGGGCTAAAATGAACCATTGTCTTTCATCACATTTGGATTTGGGCTTTAAAACAAACAAGTGCTTGCATTGTCTTCCACACATTAAATTTCTAAGGTTAATGAACCCCATGCAAGTGTGACCAAGTAAATGTGTATGCTCTCTCCTCGCGTCCCAACACAAACTTGGAGATCAAAAACATTTACTTGTGTAACTTTTGTTTAGCCTTAGAGAGGCCTAACTTGGTATCCACCCCAAGGGAATGACCTCAAGCAGTACTTTCATCTGGTCCGCTATAAAAATCAGAGGATAAGGCGAAAGCCAAGTCTAACCGGTATTAGCGCTCACCATACAGTGCTAACTTGAAAGGAGGTGTACCTTTGTGTATATTAAAACTCCTAGTGGGGTTAGTTAAACTCTTAAGTGGCTTGCTAGATGCTCATGGGGTGCCGGTCCCCCAGATTTTCATTAGAACCTCCTTGTGATAGTGGCCTTGCCTTAACTAGGACTTGTTGAGTGTCTTCACGTGTTTTCTTAACCTTCATCACATTATTCCAAACTAAAACTTGCTTATGTGTCTTGTGTGAGTGATTCATGTGTGTATATGCATAATCATTTGTTTGAATATTGCCACATCAAGCTCTAAACACCAAAACACATAAAGACAAGTCATCCTACACATTCTTCCAATAACATTCAAACCCAATCACTTTCATCCCAAACATAGCCAAGTCATCCAAACAAGCCACATCATCATCCAAATCCCTAAACAAGCACTTGTTAAAAGGACTTAAGACATACACTTGGGTGACAACATGTCTACACTAGAGGACCTATAAATCAAATTCCAAAGATTCCTCCAAAATATTTATCAAGGATCACAACCCCTAAACCAAGATGCCATTGAACTATTACAATTCTTCATCCAAAGAGCTCAACCCCACACAAGCCAATCACCTCAACTGCAATACTTCATAACCCAAGTCCAACATTTTTTAGCCACTAGTCAAGCTCAACAAGTACAACAATCCTTAGCCATTCACTATCAACATAATCCACCTCATAGCCACATGTCATATCCATCCACTTCCTATCAACTTAATCCACCTATCCACCAAGTCAATGTCACGTCAACCTATGAACATCCACCTCAAGCTCATCCAATCCCTCATGCCACCATGCCAATGCACTATCAAGCCCATCTACAAGGCAATCAACTGATTTCACAAGCACAACATTCAAGTCCAAATGGCCTTTTGTATATAAATTAAGTGAGCACAAGTCAACCTTGCCAACATGATCAAATGCCTGCATCTTTGGGTCCACCTCAAGATATTTTGTCTACATATCCTACCATTACACCTAGCTTCTAAGACTATCAATGGCCTCCACAACAAGCACAAATGAGCCCAAATCCACCTTTGCAACAAGAAGCACATGCAGCTCCAAATGGCCCTTTGTACATAAACCATGCAAGCCTAAGGCAACAAGACTTAATTACCTTTGACAAGGGAGATACCAACCTAGCTAATTCATCCTATGAGTGGCCTTCACCATCCAATCACATGCCAACACATGAGCCAACTAGTCTTATCCCAACACCACCATGTGATCCCATTCGTAGTCCATTAATCCCTCTACCTTCCAAACCACCAAGCCCTTCATTACCTTCATCACCATGTCATTCTAATCCTTCACCAAAGGATGCGGTTAAGATAGTTTTACACAGAATGCTTGAAGCAAAACTCATTGAACTTCCCCCCATCAACCCATGTGAAGAAAGTCCATATGATGAACATGATTATTGTGCATACCATAGGACCAAAGGCCATAATACAAATCAATGCCTAATATTTGTCCCAATTGTTTACAAGGTGTACCTACCTACAATAAGAAATCATGCCATATCATCCCAATCCCATGTGTCACCCCCATCTAGTCCAAATCCTAATCCACCCAATCCAATTAGCCCTCAACCTAATCCTAATCATAATCCTACAACATCATCCACTATTATTGCTCATCCATTATATTGCCCATCCACTCATACCCTTGCGAAGGATGTGATCCATTGGCTACTAGCTAGGAATAAACTACCTCCATGTCAAGCACCCATTCATGAGCCTACTAAAGAACTTCCAAAGGTCATGTCCAATCATATAATCCCATCATGTGGTCCACCTATCCTTGAGCCTATCCAAGAGCCTTCCATTAACATACCTAGCCCTTTGAGCCCATCATGTGACCTACAAGCCATCAAGCCTATTCAAGAGTCATCATGTTCTCATGTTTTTGACCAAGAGCCTATCCAAGAGCCTATCCAAGAGTCATCCAAGAGGTATGTCAAAGGTTTAATCCTAAGCATATGGAAACATTAAGCCCTAGTCCAACTCAAGATCAAATGCCTTCCATATAACCCATCCATAACATGTATCTTTTCCATGATCAAGATGATAGCCATAATGATGAATCCATCCATAAGCCACTTGATCCTATCCATCTCCCAACAACCATTCATGAGCAAGCTATCCAAATTCAACCCATCCATAACATTTACCTTCTTTATGATCAAGATGATACCTATGAAGAAGCTGTCCATGAGCATCTTGATCCTATCCATAATCTTATATCCATCCATGAGCAAGATATTCACATTGCTCCTAGTCATCTTCCATCTAGCCCTATCCATAATGAGAAAACATCCACTTGTCATGATGAGACACTTGTCCCCCAAGTAAGCATAAAAGATCAAACAAATAACTTGGATCTTAGTGAACATAATGTTAATCAAGATCCTAATGATCCTCCATCCATATCCACTATCAACCCCACTTCAAAGCTATCATCTCCACGTGATCTTACCACCTTTGTCCATGAATGTTATTCCTTAGGACAAAAACAACATCTATCCACTTCACCTTCTCCATCCAATAAAGAACTCAAGTCTAGTTCCCAAAACACATCTAGTCCCATAGTCAGTCACATACTCCACAACATGAACTACCAAGGCAAAGGTCTAGACCTTTATGAACAAGGTATTTTGGAGCCAAACCATGTCAAGATCCCTCCATGCTCATATGGCCTTGGATACACACCCCAAGGTAAACAAGGCCAAGATGTTGGTAATCACTTCATGCATCCTAAACCTACCACTTTCCATAATAAACCACATCATCTACCCAAAACATATGTTGCCATTTCCCCTCCATCATCCTATAAATGTCAAAAGCATGTGACCATACACCTTCCGCTATCCACTTTACCTCCACTTTTACCAACTCCAAATATCCCTCCATCAACCTTGCCACCGTTGCTTCCAACACCTAACATACCTATCATTCATAAGTATCCTTACATCCCTAATCATGGCCAACAAATGCACACATCGTCTAGGCATAAAGCTTCCAGTCATTCCATCCACTCCATCCACCACATGGGATTCAAAAGCAAAAATTTTGATGCCTCTACCTATAAAGCTAAAAATCCTACCAAAAATCCTAAAGGTCTTCATACCTTAGGACATAAAGAATCAAACTCAAAGCAAAGTTTATCTAAGCAGCCATCCAAACCCTTACCTCCAAATGCAAAGACCAAAAGCAAAATGGTTTGGGTTCCTAAGCAAATAGCTAGCAAGTCAAATGAGGCATCCTTATCCACCTCTCAAGAATCCCAATCACCTATATCTATCCAAGAGCCTATTTCCATCCAAAACTTCCATTCCCTTCAAAAATCCCACAAGCAAAGCAAAAGCATTAAAAATACTAAATCTATGTGGGTTCCTAAATCACTTCATCAACCATCTCCTAAGCAAACATCTCTATTGCTTCCTACACCACCATCTCACCAAAAGCTTCAATGTTTATCACAGTGTGTGCAACCGTTGGTCATAGTTCCCTTCCACTCCGTAGCACCTCCACATAACTACATCTCCCCATCTTCCATCCATTATCCTACATATCTCCCCCATGCTATCCCTATCGTCCATGCTTTGGCATAAACTTTTCATCCATCTTCATTCCATAAGCCTATATAAATCCACACCATAAGCCACTAGCCCACCCTACCATAAATCCACATCATAATCTACTATCCACCTAATCCATCTCTCATCCACACAATCCTTTATCAACATCTATGAGCATAATGACATGGTCCATGCGAAGACATCATCAATCTCTAAAGGGACACTATCAACCTTCATAGCACTAGCCACTTGAGTCCCTCCTATCCATTACCATGGTGAAAACCTAGCAAACATGCGCCATGTGTAATTGTCATCCCATCTAAAAAGAAAAAAGAAAAAAAATTTAAAATAGTAAAGAGAAAGCCCTTCGTCCAATGGTGAAAACCTGGTAAATAGGCGCCTTGGATAAGTACCATGATGAAAACCTAGCAAACAGGCATCATGTGTAGGTTGATCTTCTATGTCACTTACACTTGGGGGCACATTGTCTCATCCAAACTATCCATTCCATCCTACCATATTATCCTGGCCTACCATCCTTAGCCATTACATAAACATGCCTATCCTATTGAACCCATTTATCCATCCTTCTTCCTTTTGATCTTGATGAAGACATAGGGGCAAAATGTTGAAATATGCTTCAGATATTTCTTGGTATACCTCATACCTTCCTAATCAATCCATCTTATCATTATCCACCTATCATAATCCTTGCCATGTAAAATCCAATCATGTCATCCCTTGGTCATGAACTTTATCATGTAAAAATCCTAAGCATTACCACCTAGAATGGGGCAAGTTATTCTTCCTATGCAACATAGCCTTTGGATATCACATCCTAGCTCCCTTATGATCCATCCACTATGACGTATCCTTATCACGAGCTTTCCATCTTATAGCTTATCCCCATCCGTTTATCACGAGCTTTCCACTATAGCCTACCTATCCATTTATGATGAGGCATGCATACATCTCTTATATGGCCTATCCTCTCTTCTATCCATCCAACTCTCATGAACCTTCCATCCCATCCAACTCTCATGATCTTGCCATCACATTTACTATGAGCCCATCCCTTGTTGCCCAACCTTTTATCCATCCAATCCCATTCATCCATCCTTTCACCTAGACTTGGTCCTCCCTTGTCATTGGTATTTAGCACAAAGGCTACCCAAATTGTAAATCCATTGGTGTTTTCCAAAACATTTCAAAAAAATCCAAAAAAATCAAAATATTCCAAAAACATAAAAAAATCAATATCCAACAAAAAATCCAAGCAATAAAACCAATCACATCATCCAAATCAATCCACTCCATCAACATTCAATCAAAATCAAATCATCATCATCAATTCTTCTTATCAATAAATTCATCCAATCACTTTTTCCAATCATATCAATCAAATCAATCTAAGCAATGATCTTAAATCTAAGTCACATTAATCCATATCAAGCAAGCTAATCAATCAAGGAACATTATCCAATCAAATCAACGTGTTTTGATCCTAATCTTATCATGAGACCAAATCAACATTATCAATCATCATCAATGGGATATAGCGTTCCCACATCTTTGTGTTTATCTAGGGATATAGCTTTCCCCACAATGACAACACTAACTATCATCATCAATCAAACAATCAATCATTGGTTTATGACTTGACAAGGGCAATACCTTGTTTGTTTTGTATCCTTTGAGCACACTAAGAACACTTGCTTATGCTTAGATTGAGTGGACACTCTAATCATCACACCATCATTATCATCATTCAAAACAATCAACCCAGCAATAGCAAATATCATCACCAAAGCACATCAAGCCAACCATCAAAACAAATCCTATCAATCATCAGCATCAACACCAAAGAAAATCAACTCAAAGCACATCAATCCAACCATCAAAATAAATCCTATCAATCATCAGCATCAACACCAAAGCAAATCAACTCAATCACATCCAACTCCAATTGGAACAAATCCAATCACTTCAACAAATCCAAAGTAGCTCAATCCACCACATATCATCACATCATCAACATTTCATCAAATCAATCTTCATTCATCACGTCATCATCTTCAAATCAATCAAAGCAATGATCCAAATGTAAGTCATCCTTAAAGCTATACCAATCAAGTTAATCAATCAAGCCAAGTTATCCAAATGCAATCCATGGTCTTGATCCTAGCCTTGTTGTTAGCCAAATCAATCAATCAACCAACCAACTAACTCAGCAAACAAACTTGTGTTGATCTAGGAATATAGCTTTCCCCATAATGACAACACTCTCAGCTATCAACAATCAGCAATTAATCATTGGTTTACAGCTTGATAGGGGCAATACCTTGTTTGTTTTTGTATCATTTGTGCATGCTTGCTTGCTTGCTTGTGTGTGTTATCATTTTATCTTGCATTTGTATCAAATCCGTATCATTCCAGCTAATATTCATATCTTGTGTATGTTGGAATAGCTTTTTACACTATCCTTTGCATCTAAGGTCATATCATACCTTTTGTGCATTAGGACTTCAATGCTCTAAGTTTTCTTCCTCATACGTCAGACAAGGTTGTATTACGCTGGGGCACAAGACATATCGTCACCCTGGTCCTTATACCTTGGTGCATAACATCTAGTGCTATATCAAACATCATGGTTGCTCACCTTCCATTGCAGCATAAGGCATCCTTCATTTCTTCTATCTATCCCCTTATCTTTCTTTTGCAGCCAAGCCATTTCTTTTCGAGAGCCTACCCGTGTTTGTCCAACCTGCCTAACCTCTCGAGGGGGCATCATCATCATATCTTTCCATCATCATTATCCCTATCGATTATCTATACCTTAACTTCTTTGAAATGATGTTACTCGACATAAATCTTATCATCTCGAACATCATCTCAAAGTGGGGCAAAATGTAGACACCCAAATTTGTCCCAACTTTGTCCATGTCCTACAACACCTTGTTAAAACATTATCCTAAACATCATAAGCCATTTTTGTCCTAAATCCCACTCTTAATCTCATTTATCCATTAGCCAATTAATTAAATAAATTTTATTTATTTAATTAATTTCCACATCATATCTTATCCCATCCTATTCATTTATCCTATTAATTAAATAAATTTAATTTATTTAATTAATATCCAACTCATATCCCAACTAATTCAAATATTTTATTTGAATTAAACACTCATCTTTTATCACATTCCAACACTTGTCCAGTCAATCATGTGTTATAATACAACTTTTATCTTTCACATGCACAACTAATGGGACCTAACTTTAGTATTTATCTACACAAGCACACCTAAGCCTTATCTTCCCTTGCCACATGTCACATGACTACAATTTCTTGATGTGCAAGGAAACCTAACTTAATCCTATCCATCCATTTCACCTAAAGCCCTAATTGATCCTAGCCATCCATTTGAATTAAGCCTTTCCTATAAATCAACCCCCTCATAAGCCATTAGCATGCATTGATCCTCAAGTATCCACATGCTGTTGAAATATCATTAGAGCCTTTGCATCCTTCATCTATCATTCATTCTAGCATCTTCATCTTAATGTTATGCTGCAGAAGTGAGCACCCAACATTCTTCCAACAATAATCCTTCAAAATCTTGCATGCTCATGCGAGGTGGAGAAGAGCAATGGAGATAAATCGAGCATAGCGTGGAGATCAGTTTGCATTTACATTTGTTATTTTGATTTTCATGTTGTCTTGTGCTTCATTGTGCATTGCTAGGGTTTTTATCATTGATGTTTATTCATTTGCCCTGATTTACAATTTTACCCTAACTACAAAATCATCAGAAACTGAAGATACAATAGAGATTATTGCCAGAAGGAGATCGAGAATCCACAAAAAAGCTATACCTTGGACTAGGGTACCATCACCATTGTCCCTGACATTTCCATTTTCTAGACTATGAAAAATAGTGAGTTAAGGTTCTCTACCCTTTGTCTAATTCAAGTAGCATTTGTCATAATTTGTAGATTTACATAGTATTTTTCTTAAATTAGGGTTTCAAGAGCATTAAAGCATTAACTAGAAACATTGTGTGATAACTTTTGAATTTCCCATCAGAAAACCAAGTGGCAACCCAATTTGATAGATGACTCTCCTCTCGAAAGGAGAAGCACTCGGTTGAAAAGCCCTTGGAATGTTTTGTGGAAAGGTGGATTCAAACTAAAACAATCACATTCCATCAACCCCATCATTGTCCTTTTCTCATTAAACATTTACTACTTGAGTAAATGCCATGAAGGAAATATCCAAACATAGTAAAGACTATGATGATAAATAAATTGATCCTTGACTAGATTATATTCATAAATGTAAAAGTGTGTACATGAGTAGGAGACAATGTATTTCAAAACTCAACAAATTGTATAATAAACTGATACTAGTTTACAAATAGTTCTACAAATATACCAAAAATATGAACTCAGAATAACACCAAAAATGGAAAAACTAAATCTATTCTCAAATGCTAATTTATACACAACTCCTCCAAGATCAGATTGATTCCATACATCAGACCAGGTCTAGATAGTATGACCTCAAACCAACCTCCTATCAATAAGCCTTGAATTCCCTTTTATAGAACAAGGAATAGACAAGCTACATGATTAAAGACAAAAGATGTCACATTTTCAATTGACAAAGATGAATTTGTAATAGGATGCAATTGTAACCATCTCTTAACTGACAAGAGATGCGACTGTAAGAAAAATATCTCCATCAAGGTGAGATATTTGTTATGACTTGTATGCTCTTTCACTTTGGCAGGGAGTGGGGCTAGGTTATTGTCGATGGTTCACACATTGTCAAATGTTGTTAAAGCCTAAGCGCCCTTCAAATGCCATCAAACCGCTCGATAGAAGGATTCATTGCACTGCCTATCCAAGCCACGCGCTAAAAGGTCATAAAACCTGCAAGGAACAACATTGAGAGGAAGAACAGGAAGCCTGAATCTCCTTCAATATTTCCAGAGTCCCTTGCAGGGGTGTGACTCCTCACTTCTAGTTAAGAAGTTTCCAACAACTTTAACTAGGTAGAAACTTGAGGAATCCACATATAGCTGACTTAGACAGTGCTGGAAGTCAAGCTAGGAGAGAAGTAGCAACAACAACAAATTTTTCCTCTGCTCCTAACTATTTCATTCGGGTGGGCAATCCTCTTACACCTAGAGTTAAAGCTCTATTAGGGAAATTAGATGTAATGGAGGGGTAGAGGAAGCAATGACACCTCTCTATCTAAGAAGAAAATCTGCCACCTCAAGGGAAATAGAAACTACTGGAGGCATGAGATTTTAACTTAGAGCCCACATCCAGATGAAAAGATAGAAGGGAGAAGAAATCACAGAGGCTCAATAGATGCTGTTACTGCCTCGAAATCTTTCCAATTCCCCCCATTCTAGGAATGAAAATTCTCAAATCTCCTAATTCTCTATGGGCATATTGCCAACCATGAAAATAGAGAGGAAAATCCTAAAGAATAGGGAAGCAGAAAAAGCATACAAGACAAATGAGTATCCATATGTTTGTACAAGAAATAGTGTATGAAGCAATATCAGAAGTGGATATTTATAGAAATCTTTGATAAATTTCACCAACTCTAATATGACTTTGATCAATTAATTCTAGTCACTTCACAATATTCTAGCTATAAATAGAAATCCCTTTATGATTACCAAAAATGAGTAAATAGATAACAATCCATTACTTTACATAATTGAAAACATCATTTCCTGCATTGAAGGTGCCAGATCAGCTATCTCAATTTCATCATTCAGCTTAATCATCCTATCACAAATCGTCATGAGGCAAACAAAAGGTCATTTCTATTAAAAGCATAGATCCCCAAGTGTTGATCCTGTGTAGGCTAATCTTTCAGTTATTAAATTCCCTCATAGTGGCGGTGATGGAGACCCTGCACACACCTGAGAAATCAATTCTACATTTGTTGTATCTCAGATCATGCACCAACACTCCACTCTTCAAGTTTTGAATATGAGCCATCGATCAGTGCATTAGCTAGCTTGAATCAATGATGCCAGTTTAGTCAAATATGTAGAGAAAACCCACTATTAGTGCCAAACAAGCATTGACCAATAATACCCAGCCATTTGGATGGCCACCCTAACCATGATCTCGAGAAGACCCTTCAAATGGTATAGCTAGGATGATTTCCATGGTTCCACACTAAGAAGATTTGGCAAGAAATTGAGTTCTGCAGAATGGAAGAAACCGTTGGATCTGCCACACATAATGGGGACAACCCCAAAAATACCCATCAGCCCACAAAGATCTTGCCACATAATACCTTCCATCTGTCCAGACCTTACCCCATACTTTGGAAGCCACCTGTCACCATTCCGTACCTCCATTGATTTTTGGTAGGTCCCCCTAATGAGGCTCTTCCGAATGGTGGAAACCATTGAGAAGTTTCCACGTATTGCTTGGGACCCACCACTTCTTCTTGCCACAGCCGATGAAAAATGTCTTGCTAGCTAGTGCCTTTCCGCAATTTCACAGGTGATTATTTTCTCAATATTTTATCATTAGCGGAACAACAGAAACAAATCAACACGTGCTACCTATCAAGAGAGTTAGTGGGACTTGACACTCAACATATAAAAGCAACTTTAGTCTACTAGGAATGAGAGGGCCACGGGACCATTTAAAGGGTAGAATATTTTGATATTTTCTAAAAAACATTGGGCACAGGCCGGAGGTGGTAAACTGTATGCAAGGGGCCAGTAAAAAATGTGTTTCAAGACATAACAAGGCAACTTAATGCATTGAGCACATGTGACAAGCGGTCAATTTAAAAATAGAACAAAAGTAATTATCACTACCCACAACCAAATAATACTAGGGTTTTGGATTTTATTCAGAGTATTTTCATTAGGCAAAACTTTAGGCTAGAGACCTCTTTAACATGATGACACAAGATTTGGGCTAAATACTAGGACTAGGGACAAAATTTTATAGGGTCCCATCAGTGACTCTATTTGTGGATGTCTATTTATCCTGAATAGAGAGAGATCATAGAAGAACTTTGGAGGAGCATACAACAACACAACTGAAAAACAACACACATAATAGCCCCAAGCTACCATGTAAAGGAGAAACAAGACTTGCCTCTATCAAATATCTTGTTTTCCAGTGACTTAATCAAGCTATACCTAAAACCTTCATTACAATCCATCTTGCTTCTGACATGGACACTTAGATAACTCATAAGGTAATTGAGTCCATTGTCTTCAAAATACCTTATGTCCCTTTGATTACTGAAATCAAATAAAGACTAAAAAATAGTCTCATCTAGCATAGGGTTAACATATGGTTCCATCATATCCAGCCAACTAAAATAATTATCATTTTTTGGTTGCTAGTCTTCTTTAAACTTATCACATAAATTTGGAAAATGAAAGCATTCATATTCCACTGGACAACTTATATTAATGACATCCTCATCATTTGATGAGTTAGTGCCAAACTTGAAATACTCATACTCAACCTTTTCTTGAAACTCTGATATTTTGAAGCTACTTTTTGGCATAGTATCTTACAATTCAATCTAATAAAAAAGTAGAGAACTAAGAAGCATTGATAGAACAGACATCTAAATTTTGCTCCATTAATGAAAAATTTATGTCTTTAAATACCTTTCCACTCTGAGTTAACATTAATTCATTCCCTCTCCATTCTAGTGGGTTTTTATCCTTATCTGAGAAAAGGTCATTAATCTTGTTTTCTTATTTTATAACTTCTTAGGATTTCTCTTCAAAAATTGGGTTATCTCTATACCCATAAGCTTCAACATCTCTTATTTCTAATAAATTTAAAGGCTCATCATAAAGTGGATTATGCCTTATACTCATTGTTTCCATACCCTTTTCAATTTCACTTTCCTGACAGCTTACATCATCATCTGATTCAGAGTCTCCACACCTTTGAAAAGAACATTCAGAGAGCTGTTCAACATATTCTGTGTTGCTAGTAGAGACCAATTCAACTTGATATTTAGGCTCATAAATAGATGGCTCACAAGATAATAAAACCTCATTATCTGAAAGTAAATATATCTCCCCATAAACAAGAGAATCCTCTTTAAATTTTGCCACATATTCATAAGACAGAAATTCCTTCATCACATATATAACTGTCAAGATTAACAGATTCATGTTTTGTAAGGATGTGACCTATTTATTCATTTATTGTTTGCCTACATTCCCCATGTGTCTGAATATTATTTACTTCATGAGATACCTTAATATGATAGGAAACTGGACATATCCATCCATCCTGACCAGGGGAGGCAAACCCTGTATTACTCAAATGTTGAGCTTTTTGTTTTGGTTGGTCAAATAAGGCCCCTTTAAAAATGTCTTGCCTTTTGGCCTTAGGGCATATGAGAACATTATTTGATTTATTTTTTACAACATAAATTTTGGTTGTGGATTCACAATCTCTTACCCTCATATGTTTTAGATTGTTCTCAATATCCATAGCCAAAGAATATGCCTACCTTATAGTAGTGGGGCTTCTATCTCTCAGGAGATAACTATCCTCTTCATTGAATGTGCCTAGATATATAATCAAGAACATAGCCTCATTTGACCTAGTGTTTTTAGGGATATCTCTTATGGTTTTGGAAAATCTTAAGTTGAAAGTTGGAACAGATTCTTCTTCTTCCTTTTCAATCTAAATAAGCCTTTTAATTAATAAACTAACATCTATCCTTTCACCAAACTACTCCATAAAATCTATCTTTAAATCTTGCCAGGAAGAAACAAAATGAGTGGGTAAATATGCAAATCAATCCATAGCCTCTTCCTTTAGGTTTTGAACAAACAATTTTATGACTACATCCTAAAGATCTATTTCATAATCTCCCATTAAGTCACAAAAATCTTGTAAATGACTACTAGTTATTTTGGACTTGTCATTATTGAACTTTGGTATTAGATCTCTGATTTTATCTGGAATATGGTTTGGAAAACCATAAATATTACTAAAACCTATAGCTTTATACCTTTCCCTGACAAACTCCTCTTGATAACATAAATGTAGTTGCATAGTGCACATTTTTACTAATTGGATCCTTTCAGAGATATACAGACAACACAATTCCCTTATGCATATGTAAACCCTTTTCTTTTATCCATTTTGCATATTTATTGAAATATTTGGAAAATCCTTAAATCTTTGTAAAATACCTGAGAAATGCTACTACTGATGTAAACTTTGTCTTGATATGAAAATTAAGAATGCTAGAATTCTTTTACTGGGTTTCTTCTTCATAGAGCTGCCACCTCTGCACAAAGAGGGATGAACTTTGAACGTACAATGTTTTATTAAAACTTATCTATGTTATGGGTCCTCTCCCATAGAAGAGTCATATCCAAATATCTCTTAATCATACAAATCTCTTTAGATAGCATATCCTCTTCTGACTTAACTAGGAAGGAAAATAATAGAGTCACCATTTTTTGAAGGGAATGATAAAACATTGTACATATACTAACTATAAATACCCATGACAAACTATTGCACTGATGTTAGAACTTTATAAACAAGTTCCCCAGTAGAGTCGCCAATCTGTTGGTGGCTCGAATGGGCAAAAACTTCTTAACAATGAGCTTCAAGAGTGTTAATATTTGCAAACATGGGGATATCAGGATAAGACACAATTTATAAGTTCCCCAATGGAGTCACCAATCTGTTGGTTGTTTTAATTCCCAACTTGCTCTCAAGAAAATAGATCTATAAAATAACCACTTCTAATAACTGATCTATCTCGAGGGATTGGCCAACAAATAGGAAAAGGGTTTTCAATCCCTTTCCTCTACACTTTAGGCTTTGCAAGACCAAGGAGGGTGCTCCTAACAATGTTTTTGACTTGGGGTTTCTCAATATTTTCTCAAGACACTACTCTAAACAAATATGTTCTTCCTTAAAATGCTTAAAGAATTACTGATATAGTGAAGTAATGGGCTAGATTCTCAAGCTTTAACATAACTTTTTGTAGAAGAACATGTAAATAAACTAATGCCTAATATCGACAACTAAAATGAAAGTTGTCTTTAATATTCAAATGAGGACGATCAGGGGATCGCATAAAATAACACTTAGGCAAGATCAGTGCCAAATACATGGGTTAATGGAGTTGAAAGATAAGTATGAATGAGAAAACCCTCTAAAATTAGTATATAGTCAGTTTACTATGATGATAAGATAATGCCTTACATTATAATATTTCACTAGTTTCAAAATCCAACATAGTTATCCTTATGAACAACTATTACATTCAATATCCCCTTATAGCCATTATTTTACTACTTGAGTAAATGCCATGAAGGAAATATCCAAACACAAGAAAGACTGTGATGATGAATAAATTGATCCTTGACTAGATTATATTCATAAATGTAAAAGTGTGTGCATGAGTAGGAGACAATGTATTTTGAAACTCAACAACAACTTGTATAATAAACATATATTGGTTTACAAATAGTTTTGCAAATATACCAAAAAATGAACTAAGAATAACACCAAAAATGGAAAAACTAAATCGATTCTCAAATGCTAATTTATACACAACTCCTCCAAGATCAGATTGATCCCATACTTTAGATTAGGTCTGGACAATATGACCTCGAACTAACCTCCTATCAATAAGCCTTGAATTCCCTTTTATAGAACAAGGGAGCAAACAAGCTACATGATTAAAGACAAAAGATGTCACATTTTCAATTGACAAAGATGAAGTTGTAATAGGATGCAGTTGTAATTGTCTCTTAACTAATGAGAGATACCATTGTAACAAAAATATCTCCATCAAGGTGAGATATTTGTTATGACTTGTATGCTCTTTCACTTTGGTAGGGAGTGGGGCTAGGTTATTGTTGATGGTTGACACATTGTTAGATGTCATTGAATCCTAGGCACCCTTCAAATTCCATCAAACTACTCAACAGGAGGATTCACTGTGCTACCTACCCAAGCCATGTGCTAAAAAGTGAGAAAACCTACAAGGAACAACATTGAAAGGAAGAATAGGAAGCTTGAATCTCCTTCACTATTCTAGAGTCCCTTGTAGGGGTGTGACTCCTCACTTCTAGTTAAGAAGTTTCCAACAACTTCAACTAGGCAGAAACTTGAGGAATACACATATAGCTAACTCAGACAGTGCTAGAAGTCAAGCTAGGAGAGCAGTAGAAACAACAACAAAATTTTCCTCTACGCCTATCTATTTCATCCGGGTGGGCAATCCTCTTACACCTAGAGTTAAAGCTCTGTTAGGAAAATTAGATGTAAAAGAGGGATAGAGGAAGCAATGAGGCCTCTCTGTATAAGAAGAAAATCTACCACCTTAAGGGAAGTAGAAACTACTGGAGGCATGAGATTTTAACTTAGAGCCGACATCTGGATGAAGAGACAGAAGGGAGAAGAAATCATAGAGGTTCAATGGATATTTCTACTATCTCAGAATCTTTCAAATTCCCCCCATTCTAGGAATGGAAATTATTAAATCTCCTAATTCTACATGGGCATATTGCCAACCATGAAAACAAAGAGGAAAATCCTAAAGAACAAGGGAGTAGAAAAAGAATACAAGACCAATGAGTATCCATATGTTCACACATGAAATAGTGTATGAAGCAATATCAAAAGTGGCTATTTATAGAAATCTTTGATAATTTTTGCCAACTCTGATATGACTTTGATCAATTAATTCCAATCACTTCATGGTATTCTGGCTATAAATGGAAATCCCTTTATGATTACCAAAAATGAGAAAATAGATAACAATCCATTACTTCACATAATTGAAAACATCATTTCCTGCATTGAAGGTGCTAGATCAGCTATCTCAGTTTCATCATTCACCTTAATCATCCTGTCACAAATCATCATGAGGCAGATGAAAGGTCATTTCTGTTAAAAGCATGAATCCCCAAGGGTCGATCCTATGCAGGCTAATCTTTCAGTTATTAAATTCCCTCATAGTGGTGGCAATGGAGACCCTGCACATGCTTGAGAAATCAATTCTGCATTTGTTGTATCTCAGATCACGCTACAACACTCCACTCTTCAAGTTTTGAATATGAGTCGTTGATCGGTGCATTAGCTGGCTTGAATCAATGGTGCTAGTTTAGTCAAATATGTAGAGAAAACCTGCCATTAGTGCCAAACAAGCACTGAACAATAATACCCAACCATTTGGATGGCCACACTGACCACGATCTCAAGAAGACCCTTGAAATGGTACAACCAAGATGATTTTTGTGGTTCCACACTAAGAAGATCTGGCAGGAAATTAAGTTCCGCAGAATGGTAGAAATCGTTAGATCTGCCACACATAAGGGGAGGACCCCAAAAATACCTATCAGCCCACAAAGATCTTGCCACGTAATACCTTCCATCTGCCCAGACCTTACCCCATACTTTAGAAGCTACCTATCACCATTCCTCACCTCCGCCGATGTTTGGTGGGTCCCCTTGATGAGGCTCTATGGAATGATAGAAACCATTGAGAAGTTTCCACATATTGCTTGGGACCCACCATTTCTTCTTGCCACATTTGATGAAAAATGTATTGCCAGCTAGTGCCTTTCCACAATCCCGCGGGCAATTATTTTCTTAATATTTTATCATTGGCAGAATGACAGAAATAAATCAACACATGCCACCTATCAAGAGAGTTAGTGGGACCTGACCCTCAGCATATAAAAAACAACTTTAGTCTACTAGGAATGAGGGGGCAACGAGACCATTTAAAGGGTAGAATATTTTGATATTTTCTTAAAAACATTGGGCATGGGCTGGAGGTGGTAAACTGTATGCAAGGGGACAATAAACAATGTGTTTCAAGACATAACAAGGCAACTTAATGCATTGAGCACGGGTGACAAGTGGTTAATTTAAAAATAGAACAAAAGTAATTATCACTACCTATAGCTAAATAATACTAAGGTTTAGGGTTTTATTCAGAGTGTTTTCATTAGGCAAAACCCTAGGCCAGAGACCTCTTTAACATGATGACACAAGATTTGGGCTAAATACTAGAACCAGTGAGAAAATTTTATAGGGTCCCATCACAACTCATATGAAAATATTTATAATTAACTATTTTGTAATATAAAATCAATTTTTAAATAAAGTAATTAGGAAAGCCAATTATAAATACCTAAATTTTAGATAATTCATTTCATTTCAAATGCATATTGAAATTCTTTATTCTAGTCTCTTTTATTTCTCCTTGTTTTCCTTTCTAATCCTAGCTAGTTTTGAATAGGGATTTCAAGGATCAAGTTGGATTTTACCAACTATGAATGGCTTCTTGCTATCTATATATTATTACTTATAAATGCATGTATGTATATGTTTGTTTTGTTTTACATGGGAGATGTGTAAGATCTATTAATATTTTTTTAATTTTTTCTTTTATTTTAGATTCAAATCAATTTTTTAATCATTTCATTATTTCTCTATTTTCATAAAGACTGGCAAAATCTATTTAAATATTTGTTTTATAGATTTTAAGGATGTGTGTCTCTCAAAATTGTAGATCTCAACTCTATCAAACACTTACAATTCTATAACAGTAACAATAAAATCATTATTATCTAATAAGTTTGGTTTATTTGTTTATTTTACATTTATCAATTTCCCTAAAACCTCCAATCTAAAAATTAGATTCCAATACATTTTTATTTGTTATATAGAAGAGAATTATGAAACTTAATATAGTGTACAATTAAGAAGATTCAATACAAATTTTAAATATGCTTAATTAATACATATATGCATATATACATATAAAATATTAATACATAAATATTCAATTGTATATTATAGTAAATATATGTGATTAAATATGAAATAACTATTTCTAAATTTATATTTAACTCAAAAATGGTTTTCTTCCTGGCTAAGAAAATTATAAAAATCATAATATTATTTTGCTAACTTTCCTTCCGTTAATAGTACTATTAATGATGTAGAATAATCAAATCAAATCTTTTATAAGATTTCATTTAATAACAAAATAATGTCATTTCAAAATTATTCCATATTTACATATAATAATAATAATAATTAATTCTTAAAATTATTCATACAACATTTTAACATATCCTCAAAAAGAAGTTAGGGTTAGGGTTAGAATTAGGGTTAGGATTAAAATCAAGGTTAAGGTTAGGGTTTGAATTAGGGTTAAGGTTAGGGTTACGATTAGGGTTAGGGTCAGGTTTAGAATGAGAGTTAGAATTAGAATTAGGATTAAGATTAGGGTTAGTGTTAGGGTTTCAATTAGGGTTAGGGTTAGGGTTAGTTTAGTATAATATATATATATTTTTCTATGAATTATATAATAATATGAATTATATATGTAATTTTTTATATTTTAGAGAATTATATATATATATATATATATATATATAAGTTAAGGTTAGGGTTAAAATTAGGTTTAGAATTAATTCAAACTTTAAATGTTTTAATTACACTTAGGATTAGAATCATAATTAGGATTAGAATTAGGGTCAAGGGTAAGGTTATGGTAATGGTAAGGGTTAGGGTTAGTTTAGTATAATATTATATAATAATATGAATTATATATATGTAAATTTTTGTATGTTAGAGATTTATATATTTTTTAAATACATATATTTATAGAGATAGATAGATAATATTAGTAATATTAATAATACATGTAAGTAATGTAAATATTGTAATATTATTTAGGGTTAGAATTAGGTATGAATTAATTCAAACCTTAAATGATAAAATTAGGGTTAGGATTAAAATTAGATTAGGGTAATGGTTAGAATAAGGCTTATAATTAGAGTTAGGGTTAAGATTATGGATAGGATTAGAATTAAGGTTAGGGTTAGGTTTATAGTTAAGGTTTGAGTTGGGGTTATGGTTAGCATTATAGCTAGGGTTCAAATAATGTTGTTTAGATGTTGCAATTGTTGTTGCTACTATCATATATTTATATTCAAAAATATATATTTAAAATAGGTGGAGAGATATTCTTCTAGAAGCACCTATTTTTTTAATCCCTTTGTCATATATAAATGGAATAGGTACCTTGATAAGGATATCTCTCAATGTATTATATATATATGCTAGTTAAGAAAATTTGGAGAGGCACAGGGGTTGCTCGAGGGTTTGATTAGAATCCTCTATGAGCTTCCTGTTTGGGATCCTCTCCATGTGTTGGAAATATTCCTTGTTCTTTGATTGATTTGATAAACTATATGATCTCATGTTGGTTGGTGTTTGCTTATAGTTTCTTGGTCTAATTGTGATATACCTGTGTAGTGTATTGTTTTAATTTTTGATTTTTCAAAAAGTTACCTTCTTCATATTTTTTCCCCCACCCATGCTTTGGCGTCACCCTAGTGTCACCCTAAATGTATTGATGTGAGGGCGCTAGCCGAGGTAGTACTAGGTAGATAACAACATTTAATGCACAAAGTTAATATGCCATGGAAAACCAAGTGGAAGAAAAGATAGAAAAACAAAAGGAAAATAGTAGAACTTATAGAGAAGCCCTAAGCATAGAGGATGTCCAAGCTCCACCAGAAAATATGAGCTTCATGTTCAGGAGTGCATTTCGAGCCAACTGTGGTATCCCGAAGAAGGGTGCGCTAGAAACGAGGCAGAAGAGGAAAAACAAGGCGAGTCCCTCTCCTTGCCAAGGAAAGTATCCTTGTTCCCCGATGAAGAAATGATTAAAGCTTTATGAAATGAAGAAAAAAGCTTAATGAATGTTGTGTTTTTTACTTGTATTAATGTTGAAAAAATGTCATCAAGGAGGTTTTTTGACAATTGGTTAATAGCAGTATGGGGGAAAAAACTCAGGATTCATTTCTTGTTTTGTAAAATGATTCAAAGTGGCATCTTTGTAATTTTTTCAAATACCATAGCATGCAGAGACGTGTTGTGGAAAAAAACTTCTAGAATATTGGGCCTGCTCTATTTAAAGCCTTCCCTTGGGCTCTGGATACCTCACATGAGGAAATACAATTCTGTTCTATTCCAAGATGGGTTCTAATCAAGAATGTTCCTATGCAATTTTGGTCTTTTTTGCCTTAATTAATTAAACCCTTTGGAAAAATAATTAAAATTGATGAAACTCATTCTACCTTGCCACATTTGGATGCAAGAATGCTAGTGGAATTTAACACTAGTATACAAATACCTGAGATTATTGAAATAAATTGGGAAAATAAAACTATGCAATGTGAAATTTTAGGGCTGAGGGGATCAAATTCCTATTTCCTTTACAAAATGGATGGACACCAAAGGAGGGATTGCCCAATTATAAATAGAAATAATAAAAAGGAGGATATTTTCTTTGAAACTAAAGATAAAGTTGATAATGATCCCCATGGAAATGGTCCTCTGGGGGGTTGGTGACAACTCTAGTGTTGACACACATGTGCCTCAAAAGGTTGAAAAATCTCATTGTATACAAGAAACTTCTTCCATTAGAAGAGATGAACATATGACAGAAAGTGAAGATATAGTGAATAATAGGAGCATTGCAATAGAAGGTGATTTGTCTTCTGAGGCAATAGTGGATAGACCTCTTATTGATTGTGATTCTAATAGTACTTAGGATGATAGCTTGAGTCTCTTTTCTATTGATGATAATGTAAGTGAGGATATGTTAGAGGAGAACAGTGGCCTTGAATCCCAAATTGAGGAAACACAACCACCATCAGACCTTAAAAAAGAAGATAAGAGTGGGGGGTGGATTTCCCCTAGGTAGTAAGGATCACCAACTTGTGACCTTTGTTTTCAACAAGAAGGGACCCACCTTTGAGGATGGTTTTATCACTATTGGGCGGAGAAAGAATGCCCAAGAGTTGGAATTAGACAAGATAAGGGAGATATCAAATCAAAAGAACAAACTAGATGCATTAAAGGATGAGTTCCTTAAGAAAAGAGCTTTAGATCCCCAAGCAGTGGCTTTAGATATCCACAAGGTGAGCAGCATGAAGGAAAAGTCTACTCTAGAAGGAGGGAAGCAAGGGCTAGTAATAGATAAAGAGGAGAAGAAGGTGTTGGAAGAGAAGGATAAAACAAATGAGGAAGGCAAAAAGAGGAAGAACATGAGCAAGATAAATAGTTCTATTGAACCTGGTAAAAAAGGCAAGGATGAGCAAATCCCTAAATGTTTTGATAAATTCTATAATGGTGACAAGCCTAACTCCAACTAAGTCCTGCAATAGATGAAAGAAATCCATTGTTATAGTTGGAATGTTAGAGGATTGGAATCCTCTAACAGGAAATATGTTGTGAGGGATTTCTATAATAAGAATAAAGACATGGACATTTTATTTATACAGGAGGTTAAAGTAGTTCACTTCATGATGGAGAATATATTGAGATTTGTATAGAGAGATACTATTGGTTTCTCTACTAAGCATGAAAAGGGCAAGGGTGGAAATGCCATTCTACTTAGTAGGAGATGGGAGAAACACATCAAAGAGACAAGACAATCCCCATGTAACTAATGTATTTGGATTACTTTGGATGCTGATGGTAGTGATATTAGGCTCTACTCTGTTTATGCTCCGAATGAGTACTATAATAGGGCTAAGATTTGGAACTGGATGGCCAATGCATTCCCTAAGGTGACTTGGGTAATAGGTGGAGACTTTAACATGATTGAATAGTTAGAGGACAAGTAGGGGGTAACCCTTTGGAGTGGAGAGGGAATGCGAATTTATTTTGGGAAAGAATGAAAAAGACATTGAAACTAGTGGATTTTTTAGGTGGGAAAAAGATCAGCAAAGGTATTTGGTTTTCCTGGTATAATTGCCAGAAAACTAATAAAAGAATTTATAGTAGGCTTGATAGATTTTATGTCGAGAAAGGAATAATTTTGGTCTAGAAGATGAAAGATTTGAATAAGGTGCAAGTCATACCAAATGCACTTTCAGATCACCACACCATAAAAATAGTTGTCTCTGTTAAAAAATAAGAAGAAAGGTTCAAAAATTAGAAAGGCAATAGTTTTAAATTAAATTGTGAGTTTTTAAGGGATGAAGATTGTGTATATGGCATTTGGTCCTTAAGAAATATATGTAAGGCTCTATACAAGGGTAAGGGTGCTTCTCTATACTAGAGCAAGATGACAGCCTTGTGTAAATATATTTTTCATATTGTAGAGAAGTACTCTTTAGATAGGAAGAGAGAAGAGTTGGTACCCAAGAGGAGTTCCTTAATATTGAATAGAAGATCCAAGGCAACCAGAGGGATGAAAATCTAACTGAAAGATTGGGGGAAGTTAAACACAGATTGAGAAAATTTTAGATTAGAAAAGCACATGGTGCTAAAGTTAGAGAAAAGTTAAACTGGCTGGTGGATGGGGATAAAGGCACAAAATATTTATTTAATCTCCTAAAATACAAAAACTTAAAAGAGAACATAGGAGTAGTGGTGGAGAATTGTGTCTGTCTAGAGAAGAAAGAGGAGATAGTAGAAGCTTTCAAGAGATTTTATGAAAATCTGTTCAAGGCAGAGGATAATAAGGATGGATGCATGGAGGCACAAGAGATTTGTGTTAAAATTTGTAAGGAGAAGGTCGATGATGAAATGAAGACTAAGATTAATAGAGAAATCTCAAGAGAAGAAATAGAGGTAGCAATCAAATCTATGGACAATGGGAAATCCCCTAGAGGTGATGGTCTTCCTATAGAATTCTACAAGGCCAACCTAGCTTGGATTGTGGATGATTTGTTTGATCTTTATATTTATAAGCTATTGAAAGGGGATCTTTGGAAAGAGAGATAAATAAAGGAATTATAAAGTTGTTACCCAAGGATGGTGACAAGACAAACATTAGGAATTGGAGACCCATAACTTTACTAAATGTTTCATATAAAATAATTGCTAAAGTCTTGGCATTAAGAGTATGGGATATTCTACCAAAAACAATAAGTATTACCCAGACAAGCTTCGTAAAGGGTAGGTATATTCTTGAGAATTTAATCACAAGCTAGGAAACATTATAGTAGGAAAAAGAAACAAATCAAAGTGCTGGCATTCTACTTTTAGATTTCAAGAAATCATATGATAGGGTGGAGTGGTCATTTATCATCAAAATGCTTAAAGCCATAGGGTTTCTTGAACATTTCTACAAAATGGTAAAACTGTTGTTTAAGGATGCATCAACCCAAGTGGAGGTTAATGGTGTCTTGTCTTCCCCTTTTGAGATGGGGAGATCAATTAGGTAGGGCTGCCCTCTTGCCCCATCATTATTTGTTATAGCATCAGAAGATCTCTATTTTTTCCTTAGAACATAATTAATTGATGGTTAGCTAGATGGTATATCCTTGCCTAATGGTGAGAAATTGCTTAATGTTCAATTTTCTGATGACACAACACTTTTTCCTAGAACTTAATAAATAGGAATTGAATAGGTTGGAGGAAAGATTAGAAATATTTGGTCTTGCATTAGGTGCCCAAATCTCTCCTACTAAATCTACTCTGCTAACCTGGGATGAAGTTGCTCTAGTATGGCTTTATGGTGGCATATGGCAGTGGGGGGGACCTATGAAACAAGTAAGGTTCCTTGGTATCCCCTTTGCCATCTGCCCCTCATTGAAATTGATGTGGAATTGGTTGTTTACAAAAATTGAAAGGAAGTTAAAAAGTTGGGATAGGCTTCATCTTTCCTTGGTTGGTAGGGTTCAGGTCTATCAAAAGATCCTATCAACTTATTCCATATTTTACTCTTCTATGTGGCTCTTTGCTAATTATCAATTTGAGATCATACATAAGATTATAAGGAACTTCCTGTGGTCTTATGGCAAAGGTAAAAGTAGAAAGCATTTGATCAAATGGGAGTGGTGTCGTTTAGACAAAGAATTAAGGGGGCTAGGACTGAAGGATTTGAGAATCCAAGGTGTTGCATTGGCAACAAAATGGATTATCAATTCCTTATCAGGGGGGAGACTTGGAAAGTGCTAGTGAGAAATAATATTCAAAATGCTATTCCGATGAAGAATAAAAAATGGGGGAAGTTACATTTTCATGATGCTTTACTTGGTGATTTCAAAGCCAAGCCTAGGGGATCTATAGTCTTTTGTAGCATCTAGAAAGCCTAGGAGAAAGATAAAGTTCTTATTCTAAATAGAGAAGCTATTAATTTGGAAAAGAAAAACATTTGGGGGTCATAGATCCATTTGGTGGAATGTTAGGTATAAAGGTAAATTTCTAGCCTTGCTACAGGGATGCTCAGCCAAGAAGTGTAACTTAAAAGGGCTAGATAATCTTAATGAGTTGTTTGATGAAGGTTTACCAAAAAATGGACTTAGGTTAGAGATGAATTTGGTCTAAATGATAGGTAATATAGAACTTTTTCTACTTTGTCAAAGACCCTATTATGCAGGTTTCCATCGGGTGTAACTGTTCTGGGGGAAGACTACTTTGAGAAATTGGTTTGGGTGGATGGGACTAATATTTTGAAAGTAAAACCAAAGTTTATTTATAAGATTCTATCAAATTCTTAGGTGGTTTTCTAGCATATTGACACATCATGGGGTGACACTTTGGGGCAAAATGTCTTGTCAAAAACCTTTAAATGGATATGGTCAAAAGTTATAGAACCTAAGAAATCCTATTTCAGATGGCTTCTGATTCTTAATAAACTAAGTTTGGGGTTTGAAAGGTTGGTATGCCCTTTATGTAATGCTCCTGAAACTCCTTTTCATATTTTTTTATTGTGTATTTGCTAAGATGGTTTGGTCTTTTTTATGGGCAATGTACCTATATGGAATCCTACTATTAGTACAAATTGGAAAGAAATCATGTTTGGTTATGTTGAAGGTCTTAACAAAAAAGCTAATTCATTTTGGTTTGTTTTGTCAACTAAGATCCTTTGGTTTATTTGGAAAAAGAGGAATGATGATAAGTTTCAAGGCAGGGAGAGGCTACTCACTGAGGTCTTCTCTAGTCTCACCAATTATAAATTATTTGAACAGGTTGTTGCATTGAAGCTATCTCTAGACAAATTTAAAGAGATGATGGAGGGGGGACTATGATCTACAAAGAGGACACAAAGGAGTCTGACTTTTGTGCTAAGAACATGAGAAGATTTGATCAAAGGTTTTACAATGACTACACAGACTTCTAGGAATTGTACTACAAACAACAATAGGTTGAATTGAAAAAGGGAGAATTGTACAAGCATTTAGAGATTACATGCCAAAATTTTAGTGTTAGTACAGATCAATTGATGAACTCACCAAAATTAGGTGCAATACCTAGGAAGTGGACTCCTTCAAGGATAGTGATGTACAAGGAACATATTTGGGCATAGGATAGAGGATGGACTGAGGATCAATAGAATGAATTGAAGAAAATAAGAACAAAGGAAGTTTATTATGGCATTGATTTGGATGACAGTTAAGGATATTACTACCAATCTGCAGATATGGGAAATGAAGAAGTGTCAGCTCAGCATCAAAGGGATTCAGGGGGAAATAGTAATACAAAAGATAGAAATTTAAACAAGGATATTCCAAATGCAATAGGTCTAGCAGAAGATGAAATGGTACAGTGATGTCTATAGAGAAGATATGTAGGAAGTTTTAAATGACAATAGGATATATATCTGGTATGACTATGTAAAAGCAATGACAACAACACTGAATCATGTTCTCATATATAAGTCTGAGACTCTAGTATATACTCTTGTTTTGAATTATGCAAAACTATTAGTATGTATTAGGGTACTAAGTGTTTTTTTGGATTGATCCTAGTAGTAGAAAAGTTTTACTGTAGTTTTCTTGACCACAAAGATGTAATTTCTGTCCTTTTTTAATATAATTTGTGCACGATTCTCAATCCAAAAAATATAGATATGTTAGTTATTTTATAATTTCTATATATTTAAAATATAAAAAGAAAGCTAAATAAGAAAAGAGGCCCCACATATGGCATTCCTCTTCCCATGGGAGGAGCCCGCACAGTGGTAGCGGCTATGGGAGGGATTTACTCCTCCCATGTTTCTTTAAAATATATATTTCTTTTAGTAAATATTTCTTTTATAAGTAATTCTTTATAACTAAATTTCTTTAAAAAAAATTCTTTTTATACATATATTTTTTCTTTCTAATATTTATTGCTTTATACGCGTGATTCAATACAAATTTTAAATATGCTTAACAAATATAAAAATATATAAGATTAAATATGAGTAACTATTTTTGAATTTATATTTAACTCCGAAATGGTTTTCTTCCATAAGAAGATTGCATACAAGAGTATAAATTTAACAATTAATAAATTGAACATTTAAATATTTTTCTACACAAAAATCTACTACAAAATTTACACAATTAAAGATTGTAAAATAATTAAATCAAATCTTTTATAAAAATCATAATATTATTCTGTAAATTTTTCTTCCCTTTATAGTAATAATAATGATGTAGAATGATCAAATCAAATCTTTTATAATATTAAATTTAATAACAAAATAATTTCATTTCAAAATTATTCCTTACATTTACATATAACATTAAGAATAAATTGTTAAAATTATGCATACAACAATTTAACATATCATCACAAAGAGGGTTTCTACAATGGCCTTCTTGATCCAAGAAAGAATTTCAAAACAAGAGTGGTATTCACCAACTCAAAGTAACCATGTCATAGATTCTTTATAAATCTGTAAAAACACATAATTTACAAGCCAATGGAGGAATTGCTCTCTTCCCAACCTTAGGGTGTGATTACAAACCCACCCTCGAGCTAGGAGGTTCCTAAGATAATCTAGTTTAACAAATCCACTTATAAACAAAACAAAACATAGACATATAATACAGAAAACCTCAAATGGATGAAACATTACAAATGAATCTAAAACAAATTCATGGTAAAAGAGGAGTCAAGGGGACACACTCTAATAGGGTTGATATGAAAATATCAAATCTCCCCATTGTTCATCATATAAAAAATATTCACAAATGGAACATCCTCCTTCCACAAACAACAACATCCAAATCTACACATTAATAACGTCTTCCTCCACCAATCAATAACTCCCAAAAATCATTAGAACAAATCCAAACCCCCATAACAACTTCATTTTCAACACACCAATATATATCATCAAAACATGAAATAAATATAGCACTCATGCCAAGATTTCCTTCACAAGGAAATCATAAAAATTACCTCAATTGGAAGCTTCTTACACCTCTCTCACCCCACATGTGGTTTACTCTCAATCAAACTTGAAGAGTCAAACCCAATACAAACTTCCTCCCAACACGCAAACATATAAACTAAATACATAAAGAAATCTCCACAAGAATTCACATATTCAAACCTAAAAACAAATCAATATTACATTCAAAAAAAAATTACAAAGGAATAAGGATACTACCTTTATTTACTTTCCAAAATAAGAAGAGTTGCTTTCCCAAATTGTCTCTCCTCATATCAAGCTTATGTGCCTCTCAATTCTAAATTCAACCATTATTAGGAAAAACCTAAAAAAATCCCATTCTACCAAAAGTTCTCTAAATAGAAAATGATAGAAGATTCTTCCTATTTCGATGAGGAGGTGACTCTTCACCTTCCAATCAAAACCCATTTTCATCACTTTCTTTCTAAGGGACCTAATAAGGGTCATACCATCACAAACATATTAAATTTATTCATAAACAAGTACCCCATTCTTGAGGTAAACATATGAGGCACTTAATTTCACAAAAAATAATAATAAAGGAGACTCTTAACACCACTCTAAACCTCAAATTGAAATTCAATATCACAATTTAAACAATTTCAACATAAAGAACATAGTCTCCTCGTGGGTCTTGGTCTAGGTGTCATAGGAAATCCATGACAATGATTATCTTGAGAAACTCAATATTTCCATTTACCTTAATATTATCTACACACTTGAAACATTTGTCAATTCATAATTGTTGATGATGATTATTAGTCATAACAACATGCATACAAATTTGGACAATAAACCTTTAATATCTTGAAAAGTATGATCAATTTGGAACAAACTGATGACTCCAAGGCTCTGTTGATTAGGTCATGATCATCTGACGTTACACAGAGGTTGATGTGCTATGTTGTTTCCATTCAAGGGTCTTACACTATCATGTATTGTGGATTGATGCCTAAACATTCATTTATACACCTGCTTCCTATAAATTTAACTCACAAACAAGGTTATTTCTACTATGTTCACCAAATGATGATCATATTTATAAGTTTGATCAATTCTTCTGAACATCAACTATCATGAACTAATTATACTTCTGCACTTATGAATTTATGCAAATAATGTGCCTTTAAGCTATTATTTACAAGAATACTATTGTTATTCAGGTATGTTTGCATGAGATTATCAATTTTGCATGTAGATTTTACTTAAATATGCTATAGATGTTCAATTTCCTTCAGGATGTTTGCATATTTTATGTATTTGCAATTGTGAAGGTGATTTGTCATGAAATTAAACAAATTAAGGTAAATTCTTTCTAGTCTTAAGTGAATTTAATGAATCTTCAGCTATTGGTTCACATACATTCAAGATACTTTCATGAAAGGAAGAGAATCAGAACATAGGTTCACCAGGATGTTCCACAACTAACTATAGTTGATGCAACCTTCAAGGTAAAGAATGACAACAATATCCACAGATTAACATGCACTCCAAGGGACACAACATATCACAGTGAGATATCCAGATGACATTCACAAGACTACTCAAGATTTACTATGATATGTAATCAGATCTTCACTTTCATTAGGTAAACAAAAGACATGTACATTTGCAATCAGCTTTGAAATTAGTCTTGACCAACTTTCAGCAATCTAACTTCAATTAAGTTTCCAATAATCTATAATGTGAACTCCATCTCCTTTTATAGGATAAGGAGAGGAAGCGGTTACAAGTGATCAATGCTCAAGATTTGTCTAGTTAGATCAACAGTCAATATCCATTCTTTGACTGAGTCAAAATCTATAGATGTGGCACAAGTTTCCAGCTAGCAACCATCTGGTAGAACGTGATCATTTGGTTATCTGATGATGCATATGACTCTATCATCATGCATTTATGCTTACTCTTTGTCCTCTTCTTCTTCATCTTCATCTTCATCACTATCATCCTCATCTTCTCTAAGATCATGCCTTATATGCACACTGATCACTGCTCTGATGGATTCATACAATTGCACTATTCTTTCTACTTCACCTCCATCCTAAATTTTGGCCTTTGCTACAACATGCCTGCGAGAGTGAAACTGTGCTTAAAGAGCATTCCATTTTCTCTTTCTTCTATTTAATGTTTCATTGTATGTCTCTACATTAGCTTTCATTCTCATGGCCTTATTTATCACCTATTCCGTTAAGTGATGAAGAGGGTCCTCTGTTGCTTGCTTAAAATTGATATGGAAGGCTTGGACAGCAAAATTAGTTTCCTGATTTTCTATTTTTCCTTCTACTTTGTCCTCCAGAGCCTCCAGGGTATTTATTTCTTCTGCCATAAGATCATGCAGTTTAACACTTATGTCTCTGAGCTTGTTATTGCATCCCTTCAATTTATCATAGTCAAATCTGATGTCTTCATACCAAATGCCTAGCAACTATGTAGTATTATTATCCAGTATTTTATTATCCATGAGTATTTTCATGTCTATCCTCTTTATTTCACCCAAGGCATCTAGATGTTTTTCTAACTTGAAAGATCTTCTTCCCACCTCATTTTGTAACTTATCTACTTTATTCCTCAAATCACCAAGAGAGTTCCAATTTGTTAGAGAGGTTTTAACTACATTCTCTGCTTCGAAAACAAAAGAGAGAAACCAATTATCCACTAGCCAAGCCTTATGTTTCATGAGATCCAACCTAGTCATCTCATCTTGAGATATGATAGTTAGTGGGGTAGCTGGACTGAGTGGTGTATGCTTAGGATCAATTAATCCTTTAATGAATGAATGTAATTGAGCAATGTGCTCTTTATGTTTCTTGTTTTTATCCCTCTTTTCACCCTCTGTGTTGAGGAATCAATAATATCTTTACCGTCTTGACCTTCCTGATCCTCATTAGGAAAACCTAAATCAATGTTTGTTATTTGAAACTCATCAAGGCCTATTTTTCCTTTTTCTTTATCTACTATTGGTAAGGCTACTTGGGTTGTCCTCCTACCAGTGGTAGGATCTCTTCTTATTGCAGAGGTTGGTCTTGCCTTCCTTTCGGGCTTCATCATGCTTGCTGAAAACAATGTAGAAACATCAAATTCATGTACCTCATCTATCTATTGTAGATTTATTTCTTGCTGCAACTAGTATGGAATATCACCCTTGGGTCGTTGTTGATTAGTTTGCTCATTTTGAGCATCCTAAGACTCAGTATTATGCACTACCCTTGGTGGTGACCTTTCCTTCCTTGTTTCTTCCTCATGCACATTTTCATGAGGGATCTCTTGCTGAGGTACCTCTTGTTGAGGGGGTTCCTATTGAGGGGGGGTTCTTGTGATGCATGTACATTCTGATCATGTACCTCCTCTTGCAATTTAACCTTATATGATTCCTAAATATTCTAATCTTGTATATTTTGTGACACTTGGTCTTCATGAAAAAATTGTGCATTCTGCTCTTGGGGATCACCTTGATCTCCCTTGGTCACATTCCCAGTTTCCTTTTGCTGAGGACTATCTTGTGACAAGTTTTGTTCTTCACCCTTTAAGGTATCTATTTCTCTTTGTTCTTGAGTCTTCCCAAGTTCCTTTTCTTTTTCTTTTATCTCTGTTTCAGGTGTTGGTGCTGGTTTATCACCTTGATATGTATTTTCATTAGGCACCTCTTCATTTTGTTTATCATTTTTATCAGACATTTCCTAACCACCCTCATTTTCTACATTGATTTCTATCTTCTCTTCTTCTGGAGGTACATTACTTTTACTTTTCTCTTGATCAAGTACTTCTTTATAAGTCTCTTCATGTACACTGACCTTCACTTTCTTAGGATCTAGAGGTGGATCATTATTTCTATTTTGATCTCCATCATCCTAGTAAGCCAAGTCTATCACTGCCGGGCTAGTAACTTGATCAACCAAATTGGTGAATCCTATCTATTGAGCTACATCCTCAGGGTCATCTTCTTCAACCTCCTCTATCTGGACTTACTCCTAATGAGTTTCTTTTTGGACCATAGGAGTTCCCTGAGGAGTCATCTTTGTATTAGCCACCAGGGTCTCCACCTTCTGAGTAGCAACATCACTAACTACCTCATCATCTAACAAGTATACTGTATCATCAAGTGGGAGAGGTGGCTCTTTCCTTGCCCTATGTCTCTCTTCCCTTTGCTCTTCTACTTTCTCTATTTTAAACTGAATAATATCCAGAATTGGAACCTCATGTTGTAGGTCCTTCATAAAACATGGACCACCTATACCCCTCAATATAATAGGATCAACATTTACATTTCCTCTCATTGTAGTTTTTTGCTTCTTTTGGGGTCATGTCTGCTACACCTTTTTCCTTTTCTTCTTTGTTATTAACAAATCATCATCTTGAGGTTCTTCATTTAAAGGCTCCTCATCCAATGGATCCTCTTCTAATGGTTTATCTTCCAATGGTTCCTCTTGCTCTATAATCATAGGAGTAGGCTTTGTGACTTTCCTTTTTTATTTGGCAGGAGTATGAGGTGATGTAGCTACAGATGTAGATGCTACATCCCCCTTTGGTTGAAGTCTTTTAACAATTACTCCTCCTTGTACAAGAACTACCTTCTTATTCTTACCTTGTTGCTTTTGTTCTTTAGTTGGTAGCCTTTCTCCATTGGATTTCCTCTTCTTAATGAGGAAGTCATCATATTCCTCTTCAGACAATCCTTGTCTTTTCTTCTTTCTATCCACAGTAAGGGCTACACCCCTTTTCTTCAACTTAGTGACTTCATCATTTACCCAACTCTAGGTCGGTTCAATAACTTTTTGCATTATTTGATCAAATGAAGTCACCTCAGGCTGAGTCAAATCAGGAGCTAATATAGTTTCATTGTACACTTTCTTATCCTAGACATGATCTTTCCATCATCCTTGTGCAACTGAATAGGCACTGGTATGCAATCAAAGGTGCATATTTGGTTAAGAGTGAGCCTCTGGTAAGTCCTCTCCAGACCTCTTCTTCATCATCATAATTAGACCAATAATCTTCAAGGTGCCTTTGATGTATTTGCTTTCCCAGTAATTTCTGCATTCTTCCATATGGGTCATATGACCTAGCTATTGAAAATGGCTGCAAGTGCATCAACTTTAATCCTCCAATTGCATCCTTGATACTTTGTCTATCAGGGCATATATACCAACCAATGAAGATTGGAAATAATACAGGTGGGATCTTCCTCTTCTCAAGATGAACCTCGACTGAGGTTAACACTTGCCTAGAAAATTCCATTAGAATAACCTTGTCATTGGGGTATCTGGGCAGCATGAGAGGATGCCCTTCAAAGACTTCTATTCTCATGTATGAAAATGTAGGGATCTGGATAAACCAAGCCCCATGTTTGTATATGACAGCTTGGGCCTCCATACTTAACCTTTTTAGTTTGTCCTCTTCCATAGACCTAACAAGATGCATAGAAAAAGAATCATTCACCATTTTGTAGTTTTGGAGGGACTCCCTCCTGCCCAATTGTGGATAGTGTTCCCATATGTTTACATCACCAAGATTGTTCCCAACCCTGCCTACTATTTGTAACCCATTGAAAGTTCCTCTAAAAGCACAAGCATACACAACATAAGAAGTCATATGGAACATAAGAAGTCATCTAGCCTCCTAGCCTTCTCATTCCTGCATCTAGACTATCACTTATGATTTTAGCCCAGAGCCGCTTGTCATCTGAATATTCCACCATCTAGATGATTCCATACATCTAATTTTCAAAGTTTCCAACATGTTGTCTTCCTATCATTCTTGCAAGCATGACAATCATGCACTAATATTCTTTAGCAAAATCAAATTTGAACAAATATACTCGCAGTTTAGCCGAGGCCTTATATGTACTTCTCTTGGACCTCCATTGGTACATGACCCTCCTGGCCTCTTTCTCATTACCATGATATTCTTTTTCTATCCTGCCCAGGATCAATCTGACCACATTAGTTCCTATAGGCAAATTAAATGTAGAGGTGATGCCCTTAATTGAGAAATCCGCATACACCCTGCCATGCTTCTCCACTCTTCTGGTTTCTGGGTTATAATTTTGTGCATATTTAACCACTAACCCAGTAGCTTCCATAGCATAGGGAAATCCCCCGGCGTGCCACATCCCTGTGGAGTATATTCTTTGAAGTGTAGGGTTTCCACTTCCATTGTCTAATCTTCTTGTCCATGCATCCAGGTCTGTACTCCCTTGATGTGTGTCATTTATCATACCATAGCTGAATCCTACCCCCTCGGGCTATATGAACATGGGCTTCAAAAACTCTATTTCAGACCAGTTCCTTCTAGCTGCCATTAAATCCTGCAATAAAACCATGTATTTCTTACCCTAATATGTTTTTATGTAGTAGGGTTAAGGCTTCACATACATTCTATAGCAGTAATTTCACTATTCTAGCTCATTTCATGCATCACCATGTTAATTGACTCAATAAAAATAATTTTTACATACCTTACGATTTACCATAAATGACAAAAGGAGGGTTTCTAATTACATACCTAATAACCTCTTTCCTTCCTTTTATAGTAGAAATGATGATAGGATGAGTGTGATTACATCTTGCTTTCATCCTCTGTTCCATTTGTAGGTGATTGTGATGTTTTGAATTTCAAAGCTCTGTAATTTCTTCTTAATCATAGGGTAAATGTAAATAAACCCCAAAATTCACCTTTTAACTGATCAATACGACAAATTAGGGCATGTTTAGTATTTTCATTTAAGTCCATTGATCACTTGGCATGATGCTCATGGATGTTGCCAAGTGTCAGGTTTATATTTGAAATTGGAGGGTGCAACCTACCGTTGGGTTCACATTAAATGCGAGAGGGTGATCTCTTAGAAGATTAGGGATATTTGAAAATATGACCCTCTGAAACATGCATTTACTAATGATCAGGGTATTATACTGTATTGCTTTTATCTAAGGAGATGTCACGTGGCATCATTGGATTAGTCATTAGTAGACTTGGTATCTTGGGTCACCCAAGTTAATATGAGGGATATTTGACAATATCCAGATCCTTAACACTCAAAAATATCACCCTCAGTTGAGGATGTAAGGGTGATGTCATCACTTTATGGCCTTTTAGAGTTACTTGAGAAAGATGATGTCACCATCATATTTGTTAAGGTTAGGGATATTTTGAAATATGACCTTTTCGGGTTAGATCATGATGACATCATCAAAATGTCATATCCTCTTTGTTATTGGGTTATGGTGACATTATTGTCATATTGAGGAATATAACAGATATTTGGAAATGTGACCTTACGAGGGTCAGATGTATTGATGACATCATCATCAGGGTGATCTCTTCTATACATCAAAATTGGATTACATTAGGGTCATGTTTGCGAAGGATGATATTCGTAAAAAGGTGATATTTTGTAAGACGATGGATATTTGGAAATATGACCTTCCATTGAACATGCATGCATGTTTCAATGGGTATATACCTTATCACACTTAGATTTGATGTTCGTGAATTCAGAACCCTATAGACATCAAGTGATCTTCTTATGTTGAGGTCATCTTAGTGAATATGACTGACATTTAGAAATATGACCCTATGGGAAATATTCAGGTTGACCAAAATTTGACTTAGCATAACTTTTTATGCCTGGCGAATATCAGGGTGATGAAAAAGGCAAACTTGTATAGAATTTTGCACTCTTCCCAACTATGAGGTTTGTGATAGAAAATTCTAATTTTGACAACTGACCCCTCTTTGTGATGCACATGCATAAGCAAGGGTGATATTTTTAGTCAAGACTCACTAACCTTTACCAAACAGCCCAAGGCAAGAAAGCAAAAACAAGGAGAAGAAAAAAGTTGGGTCTTGTTCATGATGATTGCTAGTGATAACAATATGCATAAAAATTTGCACAACAAACTTTTATTATCTTGTAAAGTACGATCAATTTGAGATAAATTGATGACTCCAAGTCTTCGTTGATTAGGTCATGATCATCTAATGTTACTCAGAGATTGATGTGACAAGTTGTTTTCCATTTCAAGGGGTCTTATGCTATTTTAAAGATTAATTGTATACTTGCCTGCTGTAAATTCACTTCACAAATGATGTTATTTTCATTATGCTCAACAAATTATGATTATATTTATAAGTTTGATCAATTCTTCTGAGCATCTACTTTCAGGAACTTGTATATACTTCTGAACTGTGTATTTAACCAAATGATGTGCCTACAAGTAGATATTCATATGTTTATCATGGATATTAAAGTGTATTTGCATGATATTTATCAATTTGACATGCTTTTACTCAAAATATGCTCTGTATTTTTAATTATTTATGAGATATAGGCATATTTCATGTTCATTTACTTTGGATTGTATGTTATTTGCAACTATGGAGGTGATTTGTAATCAAATTCAAAGAAATTTAAAGAAATACTTCTAAATTTGGTGAACCTTTAGGTATTGAGTCACATACATTCCAGATACAGTCATGAAGAGAAGAAATCAAACCATAATTCACCAAGTTGTTCCACAGCTAGGTATGGTTGATGCTAACTTCAAAGGAACAAGGAATGAAAACAACATATGTAGACTAACAAACACTCCAAGGGACACAGCTAATCAATGCATATATCTAGATTCCATTCATTGATTACTCAAGATTTACAATGATTTGTAATCAAACAGCTTCTCTTTCATTAAGTATGTAAAACATGTACATTCACAATAACCTTGAAATCAGTCCTAAATTCATCAGCAATCAAATTTCAATTAAGTTTCCAATGACTAAAAAGATGCACTCCTTCCCCTTTTATAGAATAAGGAGAGGAGGCAGTTACAAATGACCAATGGTCAAGATTCATTCATTTAAATCAATGGTCAACACTTCTTCATTAACTTAGTCAACATCTTCATCTATGGCACAAGTTGCCAGCTGGCACCTATCTAGAAAAACTTTTTGCTTATAAGTAGCCTATGCATATGTTTACCTTATGATGCATCTCTACTTACTCTTTATCTTCTTCTTCTTCTTCACTCTCTTCTTCCTCTTGACTCTCTACATCATCTCCATCTTTATTATCACTATCACTTTGATGTAGATCATCTCTTATATGTACCTTTATTGTTGCCCTGAGAGACTCATATGCTTGTACTATCCTATCGACTTCACCTCCATCCTGAGCCTTGGTTTTCACTATTGTATGGTTATGGGAATGGAATTTAGCCTAGAGGGCTTCCATCTTACTTTTCCTACTACTCAGAGTCTCATTATAATTTTCTACCCTGACCTTTATTCTCATGACCTTGTTCATCACTTCCTCTGTCAAGTGGTTCAGGGGGTCCTCTACAACTTGCTTGAAATTATCATGGAAGGCCTTGACAGTGAAATCTACATCTTGATTTTTAATCTTCCCTTCTACTTTTTCTTCCAAAGCCTTTAGGGTCTCTACCTCATGTGCCATTAGGTTATGCAGCTTGACACTTATATCTCTGAGCTTCCCACTACATCTCTTCAGTATGTCACATTCAATTACAGTATCTTCCTACCAGATACTCAGCAGCTGGGAGGTATAATTGTCTATTATACCGTTGCTTATCAAGATCTGTGTATCTATCCTCTTCATTTTCCCTAGTGTATCCAAGTATTTCTCTAGTTTAAAGGATCATCTTCCTATTCATTTTCTAATTTGTCTACTTTTTTCTTTAATGTACTCAAAGAATTCCACCTCTCCAAAGAGATTTTTACCACATCCTCAGCCTCAAAAATGGATGACATCATCCACTTCTCCATTACTTGTGCTTTATGCCTCATCAGGTCCAGTCTAGTAAATTCTTCTTATGATATAATGGATAATAGGGTGGTAGGATCAGCAGGTGCACGATCAGGGTTAATTAACCCTTTAATAAAAGAATGTAGCTGAGCAATGTGCTCTTTATGTTTTTTATTCTTCTTTTTTTCGATCTTCACCCTTTGTGTTAGAGAGTCAATGCTGTCCTTTCCTTCTTGACCTTCTTGGTCCTCATTTGCAAAACCTAGATGAACATTAGTGATCTAAAAATCTTGAAGGCCTATCTTGTCTTTCTCTTTCTCTACTGTAGGCAGGGCTATTTGTGCAGTTCTCCTACCTGTTGTAGGGTCCCTTTTGATTGCTGAAGTTAGCCTAGCCTTTCTTCTGGGCTTCATCATGCTCCCAACAAATAATGTAGATACATCAAAATCTTGTACCTTCTTAACCTGTTGTAGATGTAACTCTCATTACAACCAATGAGGTACATCACCCTTAGGCTCCTGATGATCACCCCCTATATTTTGGGTGTCTTGTGCTCCTGTGTTAAATTCTACCCTTGGCGGTGATTGTTCTTTCCTGATTTCTTCCTCATGCACCTTATCATGAGGGGGATCTTGCTGGGGTTCCTCCTATTGAGGGACTTCCTTTTGTGGAGGAGTTTCTTGTGAAGTATTAACATTTTGATCTTGTGCCTCCTTTTGTAAGTTCTCCTTTGGAACTTCTCTAGCTTTCTCATTTTGTTCATCTTGTGATACACTGGCCTCTTGAGAAGTTTGTGTGTTTTGACCTTGGGGATCACCTTGATCACCCTTAGCCACATTTTCTATCTTTTTCTCTGTACCATCACCTTGTGACAAACCTTGCTCCTTACTTTTAGATGCATCAGCTTCTTTTGTATTAATTTCTTTCTTAGCTAATTTTTCCTCTGATGCTGGGCCTTCACTCTAATCACCTCCTGTAGTAGATGACAATGGACCACTTTGGTCTTGACTAGCATTCTTATCTGACATGTCCTAATCACCCCCACTTTGAAGCTGTGCTTCTGATTGTTCTAGTCCTGTGGGTGCCTTATTTTGGTCCTTGTCTTAATCAGGTGGAGCATCACCCCTCTCGGTATGCTTTGCATTTTCAGCCCTTTTAGGCTCCTGAGGTGGATTATTATGTTTACTTGGGTTTATATCACCCATGTATGTTAGGTCTATTATTGCAGGACTTGTAACCTACTCAACCAAATTATCCAACCCTATCTTTTGGGCTACTCTGTTAGGACTATCTTGCTTTGTTTCATCCATTTTCTTTTCTTTCTATAACATCCTCGTCTAGGCCAATGGGGTCCCATGAGGAGCCATCCTAGTATTGGAAACTAGGGTCTCCATGTGTTGGGCAATCACATCTTGAACTACTTCATCATCTGACAGTTCCACAATATCATCTAGAGGGAAAGGGGACTCCCTACTAGCCATAAGTACTTCCTTTTCTTTCTGTTCCTCAGCCCTCTCAGTGTTAAAATTAATTATCTCAAGAATGGGGACTTTGTGTTGTAGCTCTCTCCTGAAGGCCACACCACCCATACCCATTAACATGATGGGGTCAGTGCTAACATCTCCCCTCATGGCTGTTCTTTACTTCTTGGGTGGTGATGTCTGTAGTACCTTCTTCATTTTCTTGCTTGTTATCAACAAGTCATCATCCCTAGGTTCCTTATTCAATTTTTCTCCTTCTAAGGGATTGCCCTCTTCTAATTCATCTTGTAGAGCCTGAACCTGTACCTAACTCTTTGTATTTTTAGTAACAGGTCTCAATATCCCTTTGGTCTTTTGTTTGTCAAGGGGTGGCTGTGATGTGGATACCCCATCAACTTTTGATGTAAGTCTCTTAATGATCACCCCTTTCGATTCATCTTCTACCTTCTTACCCTTGGATGACTGCTTTTCTTTTTTAGCAGGCAATCTTTCCCCATTAGATATTCTCTTCTAAATGAGAAAATCATCATACTTTTCATCCAACAATTCGTGTCTCTTTTCTTATTATCAATAGTGAGGGCCATGCCCTTCTTCTTCAATTTGACAATTTCTGCATTTACCCAAATTTGGGTCAGTTTAATTACCCCTTGCATTATTTGGTCCAAGGAGGTATCCTCCTGTTGTGTTAGATCAGGGGCTAAAATGGTGTCATTATACACCTTCCTGTCCTCATACTCATTGGACATTATCTTTCCATCATCATCATGTAGCTATGTAGGCACCGGGATGTAATCAAAGGTCCTAATTTGATTTAGGGTGAGCCTTTGATATTTTCTTCTTCTCACCTCTACCTCATCATCATAGTCGGTCCAGAAGTCCTCTAGATGCTTTTGATGTATCTTTTTTCCTAACAGCTTCTGCATCCTACCATAAGGGTCATATGACCTTGCAATAGGGAATGACTATAAGTACATGAGCTTCAACCCTACAACAACATGCTTGATGCTCTGTCTGTCTGGGCATAAGTACCATCCTATGTACACTAGGACTAGAATAGGAGGAATCTTCTTTTCTTCTATATGAGATTCAACTGCAGTGGATACCTATCTGACAAATTCCATCAAGATGACCCTATCAGTGGGGTACCTTGGCAACATGAGGGACTATCCCTCAAATCCTTCAATCCTTATATATGAAAAAGTGGAGAATTAGATAAACCAAGCTCCATATTTGTAAATAACTTCCTGAGCTTCCATGATCAGCCTCTTGGTTTGGTCCTCCTACATTGTTTTGACCAGATGCATTGAAAATGCATCATTGACTAGTTTGTGATCCTAGAGGTATACTTTTCTCTGCAATTGGGGATAATGATCCCATATATGCACATCACCAGTGTTGTTTCCTACCTTTCCTACTATTTTTAGGACTTAAATGTTCCTCGAACAACACAAGAATAAACAACATAGGAAGTCATGTAGAACATGCATGCTTGACCACCTAGCTTCCTCATCTGCTCATCTAGGCAATCATTGATGATTTTGGCCCATAGAGACTTGTTATCCGAGTATAATACCATCTGAATGATTCCAAACATCTAGTTCTCAAAGTTCCCAGCATGAGGTTTACCAGTCATCCTACTCAATAGGGCAATTATATACTAATATTCATCATCAAAATCAAACTTATATAGGTAAAATGGCAATTTGGCCGAGGCTGTGTAAGTGTTATTCTTTTTCCTCCACTAATATATTCTCTTCCTGGCATCTTTCTTATTGTTGTTATACTCTTTCTCTAATTTTTTGAGGTTGACACTTACTATCTTGTTTCCCACTGGTAGATTGAAAGTGGCAGTGAGGCCCTTGACTAAAAAGTCAGCATATACCCTGCCATGATTCTCTACTCTCCTGGTTTCTGGGTTATAGTTTTTGGCACATTCAACTACTAGCTCTATGGCCTCCATGGCATATGGAAATCTTGTTGTGTGCCACATACCTATTGTAAATATCCTATCCATTATAGGATTGTCGGTATCATCATCTAATTTCCTCGACCATGCATCTAACTTTGTTTGTTTGTGATGTGTGTCACTGATAACACCATATCTAAATCCCACTCCCTCAGGTTGGACAAACATAGGCTTTAAGAACTCAGCCTCAAATCTATTCCTTCTAACTTCTGCCATTGACTCCTACAATAGACATATGCATGTCTTACCCTATGATTCTTGTATGAACACTCAACAATATCATGCATCTAATCTCTATTACTTATTGTTTTAAATCCTTTCATGCATCATCATGTAGATTTAGCCTAGTAAAGATTTATTTACTTGGTTATTATAGAAAATCACAATGGAAAGGGTTTTAAATTACTTGCCTGATATTGCTTTCCTTTCCATTTATATGACTGCTAACGGGAAAGACTATAAACGTGCAGGGTCACCCGTTCCATTTCGTTACGTTGAGGGTCACGATCTGCTAGCAGGTGGTTGATGAGGGTTTGACTTCTAGAGCTCGGTAATTCTCAATTACTCACAAGGTAAATGAAAATAACCTGCAAATTTTACTTTTAAATGGATCAATATGACAAATTAGGGCATATGCGTTGTTCTGATCAAATCCGTCAATTATTCATATGAAGCTCATAGATGACGCCAAGTGTTGAATTTGTATTTGAAATCAGCGGGGCTTCATCTACCATTTTAATTACATTTAATGACAGAGGGTGATCTTTGAAAGATCTGGGATACTTCAAAATATGACCCCCCTACTTGTGCGGTATAATCGTTTACTAAAGATCAGGGTGATATGGTCAACCTTTGACCAAGAAGTTGGATCGGGTCATGAAATTAAGATCAGGGATACTTTAAAATATGACCTCCCCAGGACTAGATCATGATGACATCATTATGCCATCAATGCTCTTTGGTTATTAGGTTTTGGTGACATCGTCGTCACATTGAAGAATATGATGGATATTTGGATAAATGACCCCCTATGGGTTGGGTACAATGATTACGTCATCACCAGGGTGATTTCTTTCATTCGTTGGAACTGCATGAAATCATAGTCATATTGGCATAGGGTGATATTTGCACAGGGGTGATATTTTGTAAGATGATTGATATTAAGAAATATGACCCCCCCACAAATACATGAGGCTCTTGATGGGTAGATACTTGTTCCTATTTAATTTTGATGTTCGCATATCAGGTACCTAATGGGTATCGGATGATTTTTCTAAGTTCGGGTGATGTTAGCGAATATGATTGATGTTGAGAAATATGACCCCCTAAAGGGAAATATCAAGGTTGACCAAACTTTGACTCAACATAACTTTCTACCCTTAGACAATATTTAGGTGATCTAAAAGGCAAACCTACTTGGAATTTTGTTCTCTTTCCAACCATGAGGTTTATGATAGCTAATGCTAACTTTGGCAACTAACCTCATCTTGTGATGTCCATATCTTAGCAAAGGTGACCCACATGACTAATTTTTACCAAACCACCCAAAGCAAGAAACAAACAAGCCAAAGCAGAAAGAAAAGTAGGGTCCTTGTTTTGCTAGGGTAAAATGGGGCGTGTTGTGTAACCACACAACAACTTGCCACCAAAGAAAACAATCAAATTCAAATGATTCAAGTGATGTGATCACATTCTAACATAGCATTTTAATTCTTTCTAAGCATAAGTATTATGACCTTTCTAAATGATATAATGTTCATCATTGCAACAATGCTAGGAAGAGATCAAGTGTGTGCAAATGATTAATTATCCTCATCTTGAAAGTAAGTTGAAAACATGAGTAACTAGTGTTAAGCTACATATTTTGGGATCATCCGTCTTAGCCAACCAGAATAGAGCCTTGCTACCAATAGGCATCCATAGCCCTGACAAGGTTATCTATACAATCCCCCTAAGTAGAGCCCCCCTGCCAGCAGGTGTCTATAGCCCCGGTAGAGTTACTTAGATGACCTAATTTTATTCTTTTAAATTTTCAATATTTATCTCTTTTGTTCATATGATATCATCATGTAAGCTCAATATGCAAGGTGTGGTCACTTGCTGATTTAGGTTGGAGATTTTATTGGTAGCAAGGGAGTCCCTTTGGATTTTTCACTTAACACCTATACTTATGTGTTCCACAAACCCAAGGCTTTTAAGTGAGTCATTGTGAAAATCTCCTTAATTAAGAAAAGGCACCATGATGAAAAGGATATCACAGACCTGATCATAGGTACTCCTCAAAATGAGTCATAACATATATAGGAATTTGTTCTCATCACTTGAATCCTAACAATTTGATTAGTTTCTTGGGGTGATAAGCTGCATAATCTTGACTAACCAAAACAAAAACTCAACAAAACAAACAAACAAACACAAACAAAACAAAGTTGTACAAGAAACTATACAATATGCACATTATGATAGATTTGACTTACCTGACCCTATTTCAGGCTCGGAAGTAATGCTTGAGGAACTATCCATTAACTAGTAATGGGACATCCTCACTAGTTAGAGTCTTAAGTCTGTTGGTACGGTTTCCTAGGATCTCTAAAATTTGAAAAGGACCTATCCAAAGGTTGTCAATTTTACCATGGTCACCTTTCTTTTCATGTGCTTTATCCCACATAAGGACTAGATCTGAAATCCTAAAAGCTTTAACATTGGCTCTTTTGCCAAACCAGCATTTGACAATAGGCTAATGTTTAGCAAACTGATCAATTACTCTATATCTTTTTTCTTCAAGGTGCATTAGCTGAAGTAACCTGACTTCTTGTTTTCTATCTATGCCTAGATACTCTTGTGCAAATTACAATGTGGGGATCTTTATGTTAACAGGGAGGATAGGATCCACCCCATAAACTAGCTGATAAGGAGAGTTTCCTAATGTAGGCTTCATCCGAGTTCTATCCACCCACAGGGCATATTCTAATAGGGTATTCCACTCCCTAGGGTTTTTCTCTATCAATTTCTTTATGATATTTAATAAGTTCTTATTTGTAGACTCTACTAGTCCATTCCCTTGAGGATAATAGTTTGAAGAGAACTTCAAAATGACTCCATGATCAAAAGTCCAACTTGATAGTTTTAATGATGCAAAGGTAGGTCTATTGTCACATACTAGAGCATAAGGAACTCCATACCTACTTATTATGTTAATTTCCAAGAACTTGATCACATCCTCAACATTGCATGTCTTACTACTGACAGCTTCAATCCACCTAGTACAATAATCAGTGATAGTCAGTACATACCTATGGCTTGAAGATGATGGAGGATTGATGGGTCCTATGAAATCCATGCCCCATTGAGCAAATGGGTGCATCTCCATCACTGGTTGCAGAGGTTGAGTGGCATATCTTTCTCTGTTAGCTGCAACTTGACATGTATGACAACATTTAATGTGTTCAGCAGTGCCCTTGAAGATAGTGGGCCAGTAATATCCTGCTGTCAAGATAGCATGGGCTGTAGCTAAATGTGATCCATGTGCAGTTCCAAACTTATCATGCAACTTTGCTAACACCTTATCTTCTTCTTGCCTTTCTAGGCATCTGAGATATATTCCTTCATAGTTTCTTTTGAAAAGGACTCCTCCTTTTATCATATATTTTTGCGATCTTATCTTCAAGGCTCTCCTCTATGAGGCCTGCAATTTTGATGGGCATCTACCAGTAATCAAGACATGCTTGATATCTGAATACCATTCTTTAGTTTCTTTAGCATTTATCACATATTGTTGGCTCATGATGTTAGGATCAATTTATGATATCATTTGGCTCAAGGCTTGTCCTCTTACCAACTTCATGGGTGTTATATCCATATCATATTCTTGGAGAACTATTATCCATTTAGCTCTCTTTTCACCAGGCTCACTTTGCATCAAGAGCATCTTCATTGCTACATCTGGTACTACAACAATTATCTTACTTCTCAAAATGTAATGTCTAAATTTCTTGACTTCACAGACTAAAGAAGGGGCTTGTCTTTCAACATCCATTTATCTAAGCTATGCATCCTTAAATGGGCAACTCATGAAAGCTATAGGCTTTTCTTCTTTAGTCTCATTCCTTTGTGTTAATACTATTGTGGATGTATGCTTTGAAGCAAATGAATATATGTAAAAATCTCTTGTATAATCTGGACTGATTAGAACATGGGCATTAGATATAGCTTTCTTGATGTCCTCAAAAGCTACTTTGGCTTCAGGTGTCCACTCAGTTTTGGCATCTTTCTTGAGCATTGCATTCAATGGTCTAACAATCTCTGCAAAACCAGTAATGAATTTCCTAACAAAATTTATCTTACCAAAATATGACTTCAGCTCTTTCTTACTTTCACGAAGCTATATCTTCATGATTGATTCTACTCTTGTAGGGTCAGTGATAATCCCATTCTTTGTTATCAAGTGACCTAGTAACTTACTTGTAGTTACTTTGAATATGTATTTCTTGGGATTCAGGGATATACCATAATGTTCACACTTTTTAATCACCTTCATGAGGTCTTCTATGTGGTCACCCCTCTGTTTAGAGAAAATTGTCAAGTCATCCATGTATATGACTATACACTTACCAATCAACTCTCTGAAGGCTATATCCATTGCTCATTCAAAAGTGGCTCCAACATTTATCAATCCAAAGGGCATGCACCTGTAGGCAAATATACCCCACTTGGTGGTAAAAAAAGTTTTCAATCTATCTTATTTTTCTACCATCACCTGGTTATAACCTAAGAAACCATCCAAAAATGACACCATCTTTGCACCATTTACTATTTGTAAGACCTCATCTAGTGAAGGTAAAGGATAATTATCCTTTTTAGAAGCTCTATTCAGATTTCTGAAGTCTACACACAACCTGATGTCACCATTTTTCTTTCTCATAGGGACTAGGTTGGCCACTTAGGTGGAGTGCCTCACAGGAAATATGATTCTGGCATTGAACAATTTCTTTACTTCTTAAAAAATGATGGGCTCTAATAAGGCATTAATAGGCCTCTATTTTTGTCTAAAGGGCTTGACATCTGGTTTCAACAATATAGTATGGGTTATGATTGAGGTGTCATAAGTCTTCAATTCATCATAGGTCCAAGCAATGACATGGATGTAATCTTTAAGTGCTTGGGTTATCCCTATCATTTCTTCTTCTATACACACTTTACCAATTAGGACATTCCTTTTTTCTTCATCTTGTCCTATGTTGACTGGTGAATATTCTCTTTGATCAATTTTAGGGAGATCCTTCTATTTCAGCATATTATCTAAATCAAATGCTCTTTCTAATTCTATCATCCCTTTGGGAATTTTATTACTGGGCAGATCCATGATTTCTTCTTCCTCCCAAGTATGATCTTTCACATTTCTTTCATCTATGATCTGTGCATCAAACACATCTCTATTTGATATGAAGTCTAAAATGTGTTGGTCATCATCAAACACTTGGAGATTGATGACATTGTCTAGTACATAGGGTACTGATATTAATTTAACTAAAAAACTCTTCAAACCAGATATGGATAATGGCTCCAAAGTACTTGTAGCTTGAGCCAAGGCATCTACTCTATGATTATGTTCTCTAGGCACATGGGTGATGTTGAATGCATCAAAGTCTTCTATCAAATCCCATACCCTATGTCTGTAATTAGACAACCTTTTATAATTGTAAGAATATATGCCCCTTACTTGTTTTACCACCAATTCTGAGTCTCCATAGACATGCAGAATCTTTACTTTTTTCTTGAGTGCAAACAATATCTCATGAATTAGGGCTTCATACTCTGTCACATTATTTATGCATGGGAATTGTAATCTATATGTTACCAAATAGGACTTTCTGGCTGGATCAATGAGATCTATTCCTACTCTAGCTCCTTGTTTTGACTTGGATCCATGGTTTATCTTCAGTTAAAGGTTTATCTGGACCTTCTCTTTTCTTTTTAGCTCTAGCAGCTACACCACCTGATATCCACTTCAATTTTGGTGACTCATTCTTCCCTAACTTCACCTTTTCTGACTAGTATGAAGCTGATATCTATTTTTCTTCCTTACTATCAGAAGAATGATCCTTTGAATAAAGCATCATCTGCTTTCTCAAAATATGTAAGCATAGTGAACAAGTAGTCTCTGAATGTGGTGCATCATGTGGAGAAGTATGTTGTAGCAACATCCTCTGAGTTTGTTTTGATAAAAACTCTTCAAACTTGGTCAAATTACTATCTTTATCTTCATCAAATATTTCATAATCTGATTCAATCAAACAATCAGTCCCTTGGGTGATATTTGTTTTACTCTTAAAAGTATTCTCAGTGCACACCAAGATCTCTTCTGAAGTGTGAATGTAACTTTCATCTTGATATGTGCATTCTTCTATACCTACAGATGATGAACAAGAATCAATATCACTATAACTATTTATATGACTTACCTCCAGTGACAATAATTCCTTCTCACTACATGCTTGTTCCAGTTCCATCATGTCTAAATAGGCATCACAAGTTTTCTCAGAATGTGCTTCATTATGCAACCTACACCATCTTTCAATCAAAACATCTTCATTAGACATGTTTAGCATTTGGCAACATTGCATCTCTCTGGATAGGTACCTTTCAAAGTTCTTAAAATGATCTACTTCTTTATCATCATCTGAATTGTGATCAAACTCTATAATCACTCTATCATCTTGAAGATTATCATTATGAACATGAACATCATACATGAGGATCTCTTCTATCTTGATTGTTTGGGGTTTGATGGTATAGACTCTGGGTTCTACATCACATACATGATCTCATTGGTCATTGGTTTTATTATACTCAGTGATCATGTGTTTCATCCAGGGCTTAGCATCTATCCTAATCTGATTGGGAATCCCTTTCCAGGGTAGCCACATGTGACTAAAATAAGTGGACATGTATCCATTAAGTGTTTTTGACCAATCCCTACTAAGCAACATTCCATATGTATCAGGGATATCTACTACTTGGATATCAATGTAGTATTGAATTCTTGGATCTGATGCTAATTGCATATGAATGTGAGTTAATTCTCCCACAACACTTACCTCAGTCTTATCTAATTGTGTTACCTTCTTTAGTGACTTGGCAAGATGTAACCCTAAGGCATTACATATGGATAATGGCATTACATTAGTAGATGCACCTGAATCTACTAAGCAATTATGCAAATTCTTACTAAACATCCTTATGGTAAGGAGAAATGGAGGTGATTCAGTCTTATCCCTATAAAGGGTCATGTGTGAAGTTTTAGCAGCTTGGACAATAGTTGAAGTTTTGTGTTCAACATTAGTATCCTTAGCTGCATGATCCTTATTCGAGGTCTAGCTTGAGGAATGACTATCTTCTTTTGGTGTAGGGTCATCTAAAGATTTCATGAATGCCTTCTCCATAGCTGGGGTTTTGAGTAACTCTGACAATGATAGACTAATTTTGATCTTTTTCATTTCATCTACCAAGTATGTGACCAATTTGTCAGACAAGGGAGACTGGTTATTATCTTTTGCCACTACATTTTGTGGTGCTAAGTATTGAGCATTAACCTTAGGAAATCTGGAGTTATTACTTGCTTTTCGATCTGGAGAAGTATTAAAATTATTTAGAGGCAAAGATGTAGTCAAGGGACTAGTAGGTTTGTTTGAGTTATTTCTCAAGTTATAGTTATGTCTACCCTAATACTGCTATTGATAAGCATGCACTTCTTCGTGTTCAACTGATGGCTCATTTTCATCTTCAAAAGGAAAAACATAATTTGTTTCAAAATCCATTGTAATGCCCCCTCGTTTTTTGCTTGTGTTAGTGTTAGTTCTACATTACTCTTTGTTTGATCTGAGATAGTTGTTAGTTCTTCCATTGCATCCAGATAGTTCTGAGACATTTGAGTTATTGAGCTTATGGTTTATGCTTATTATGATCATGATAAACTATGTTTGACTGTTATAGTTCTGACATGTGTTATGAGTTATGATGACATTATTGTTATTCTAGTTATGATGAGATGGACATGATTAGTGATGGTTTTATATTATCATGTTTTATGTGACTTATTAATATCTGATTTTAAATATAAATGGTTATAGTTTTGTTGCAGAGAAGGGACAGTGTAGTACTACTCGGTTTGAGCACCCTACTATGCTATGATTCTCTGACTCTATGTGTGTTTGATATTGATGCAGTTGATCGTATACAACCTATTGTTCTTATGTAGGTTGCAGGTACCAGGCCTCGACTCCACTTGACTTAGCAAGTCTGAGTGGGACCTACACCATTGGATAATGTTGATAGAGATAACATGAGGTATATTCCCTAGGTCAGTTCAACCTTTTGTTTGACGGTCATCAGGTGGTTCGTATGTTTATTGTTGGGTCCTTATTAGGTCAGCCTATGTGTATTCTTGTATACATAATTTGATCTATGATATTATAACATTTTAATGTCATACATTATAGTATTTTTGATGTGTTATATAATTGGAATATTCTTGGAGGAAGCTAATTAAGTAAATTGTAATGCATAATTAAGTTAACTATTCTTATGGTTGTAAATTTTATTTGTGGGTCAAAGTTTATTTTAACTCACTAATATTCATAGTTAAGTATTCTATTTTTTGGGGGGGATTAATAAAATGTCAGTTAGTGGTCATTTATGATTCCAGAGTGGGGAATCATTGTGAATAGTAAAAATTTAAAAATTATGTTGAAGAGGATTCACGGGAGAAGATATGGTGTGAGTGGATATTTATGACTGAGGTTATTTTGTCCTGAGGGGAATGTTTTGGGAAGCATGATTTAGAGGATTGATTGGGAGAAAAGAAGAGAAGTTATGAGAAGGGGATTTTGTTTTGGGGAAGAAGCTTGTTCCAGGTATGTACTAGTGTCTTAGTTCTTATGATTTGATGTTTTTAATTGTAGAGAAAGTATGTGTGTCTTTCTGTGTGCCTTGGTAGTAAAACTAGTTTTCTCTATATTCTATGTCATGACAACCCTTCTGGAGATTTGTTTTTATCAAAACTCTTGTATGTTATGTTCTCAAAAAACTTCTCCATCCTTGAAATCTATCTTTGCCGAGATAAGTTCCTCAACTCAATTGTTACCTTGAACCTTGCACTTTATTTTACTCATCCTAATCTCATCCTTTGTTGGCTCCATAGACCACTGTGGTGGATTGTGAGGTTAATTGGATGTTGTCACCCTATCAACCCCTCGCATAGTCAAGGCTCTTGCTGTTGATAACTGAGAGGGGGGGTGAATCAGTTATCTTAAGTATTTTAGCTTTCTGAACTACCTTGACAATTAATGCAACATTAAATCAAATAAGCAAATATAACCATGAAATGGAAATAACATCAATACACATGACATAATGATTTTGACGTGGGAAACCGTGTTAAGGGAAAAAACCACAGGGTGACTAACCCAAGATTGTATTCTTTGTTAGAAGAATAAGATAGTACAAAATGGCACTTGCCAATTAGGGCTTACTGCTCGAGCACACTGCTCACAAGAGGCTTACTACCTACAGTAATTTATACAAGGAAACTAGATACTTGAACTGATGAGAACAATACACATATGCTAAGGTTTAGTTCTGGTTAGGTTCAATATACTGATTTACTGCACTTCATTCTTCCTCTTCTTTGGAGCTGCTATCATGCCACATACTGGACCTGCCTTACTGCCCTTCTACTTTTATTCACACATATACATACACAACAAACACCTTCACATCCAAAACCATCTGGTATATATATCTGCACAAAGGATTTCATCCTCTTTCTAGTTGGCATCTGGAATAGTCAATATTTTCCCAAACTCTAGTCTGTTGGCTAAATCCTTGCTTACCAAGTGATACGAATCAAGGAGATACTTATAGAAGTCATCTAACATGTCGGCCAATCATGGATGATACCTTAAGAACCTTGATTACCATTAATATCTTATCCAAAATAATTTTGATGCTCTGTTGATTAGTTCTTCCTCTATCTACTCTACCAATCCAAACCTCAATACTTAGATGCTCATATCTCTTCACTCTTTCATCACCGGAGGCTCAATCCTTGGAATCTATCAGTCAAGGTATTTCTCTTGACTTTCCCAAGTCCACACTTTGCAAAGATACTTCCTCTAAGAGATCCGGACCTGACTGTCGGACCTTGTTGCATGCTATGTTCTTGCTTACCGGACCAAAGTATCCTTCAATCTGACTTCTGGTAAAGATACACTGTGTCCTGCGGATGTGTGGAATGGTCTTTGTTGCCATCAATGACAACACCAATGAAGCCACATAGTGTCTCTTGCCAACACTTGCAATTTTATTTTTGACCATTATTGGATTTCACATGATTAATTATTGCATGCCATATTCTTTATCTCAATTGTAAATCTATTGTCAATCGAGCCATAACTATGTGAGCCTCGAGTATATGTCTTTTCATCTGTATACAACTTTCTTGATGAAATCAGATGGATCAGAATTGATTCTTTAAAACCCCATCTTACCTCCAATGTGTTATCACACTCAATCTTTTGAATTTATCTGATGGTGCTTGATTATTTGTGAGTCATGTGTTCCTTGAGTCAAATGATTTGATTGGTTGATTTTCTTGTTAACTATCAAAAACTTCTTTTTCTACATGAGGATCAACTTTCTTGGCCCATAATTGACTCTTCTTTTTAGACAAGCTTTGTTTCAGTTCCAAATCCTCGACCGATTCAAGCAACCTGGTGGTATCCCTTATGTGACCCTAGCACTTCCAATCTAAACCTTATTTTGTGTCATATCTACATTACCAAGAAGTTACTTGAGTTTCCCTGTTAATCATTCTGGTTTGCTAGCATCTGTTTTGATCTACACTTATGTTCTTTCTGCACCCACGCAGGCCAGTGGGATTTCATCCTTGTTTTTTTTTGCCATCATGTTAACTACCAAGCACTGATGAGCAATGCCAGCCTATCGACGTGGCTTGCACTCGCTTGTAGGTTCAAAAAGTTCCTCAGCGACTTGTTTGTGTTACCTCTGATCACTGCATTCTTGATTGTGTCTTTTGAGGCACTTTATCACACTGTTTGCTTCCCATCATTGTGCTCCTCACGCCACTTTCACATCATGCAAGCCATTGCGACTTCACTATCGATCCAAACCTCTCAGCTTTGTTTCTCTACATAGATGGATGTCCATGGAGTCCCGCGACCTTGTTTTGCTTTTCCCTCGAATCCACTGTTGTGTCTTTTCACAAACTTGGAATCATTTAATCTTTGCACTCTTTTGATAGGGTCGGCTCATGGTAGGAATGAATGTATCTGTTTAATGATGATTTCATACTATTTCGACTTGTGTTAGAATTAAAAGGAAGTAAGTCATTATTAGAATCTTGTTTTGTTTTCTTTTAAGTTATAGAATTTGATAAAATTGGTGGCGTAGCCTTCTATCTATGAAACTGTCTTTTATTGGAAGATATGCGGCTCTGTCATTATTAATAGTAATTTCCCTTACATTTGATCTTTAGCCAAATTAATTAGAAATTGAAGTTAGTGGTTTACCATTACCTTAAGATTTATTCTAACTTGATCCTCTTTTATTTATGTTTGGGATAGTTTAGATTCTAGTAATTTATATCTTTAACAGATGCTTAGTCTCCTATTTATTTTGTAGAATAAGGTAGTATTAATGTTTAGAGTTAAAACTTATCCTTCATTGAATATGTAGTACTATATTGGAAGAAGTCTTAAATGGGATTCCAACTTAAGTCAAGCCTAGCCTAGAGATTGTAACTTAAGTCCCCTTTTATTAATGCTTGTTGTCTTCGTGGAAGTCTTAGGACTCTAGGTATATGTATGAGATAGTTATAAACTTAAAAGTCTTGTTTTCTCTCTTATTTCAAACAAAAATTGTAACTTTACCTATGCTTGGAATAATGCCTATTTGAGACCTTGTATTTTCTTTTAGAATGGTCTTTTGATGTTAAACAATAGGTATTTAAATATGTTTATGTTTTTATATGGAGCCTAATCAGACTCGGAGGTTATATTTACCCCACTTTTATTAGCGCGGTTTCCCCCCAAATTCCTACGGGGCCAAGGGGTAGTGCCCCTTGCAGGGGTTTGGGGGCAGCGCCCCCAAGACGGGGTCAAGGGGTAGCACCCCTTGCGGGGTCTAGGGGCAGTGCCCCTGGCGTGTTCCCTGTCGCAATATAGGGCGGGGTTGAGGGGTAGTGCCCCCGTGGGGGCTCGGGGGCAACACCCCCGAAACCTCACATGGTTTTTTATTATTTTATAATGCACCAAGAGTTATTTTTTCATTGATCGACATAAGAAAACCCTATTTTTCTAACCAAAATACGCATTCTCCTAGCGGTATTGAGTTGTAGGATTGCTGATTGTAATTGGTTTGATTTATTGGATAATAATATTGGACTCTCTGTTTGGTGGATGTAGCCTGAGTTTGGGTGAACCACGTTAAAACTTGTCTCTCGCTATTATTATTTCTATGTATTTCCATTTCTCTGTTTAATCTTTATTTGCATTTAATTGATATCTTCTACCAGCTAACCCTAATAGTTTATGTAATTGTATTTCAGTAATTGGAGTCCGTAAATACTTAATGTTAAACCCTGTGTAGTAAGTGATGTTCTTTGTGAATACTACCATATTGTTAATGATGGTATAGTTAATAACTTCTATTTTCGTGCCTAGTTGTTAAGTCAAAGTCACTTAATATTGATGATTACGATTAGGAATAGAATTATTAGGGTTTGGCATAGTAGTTTTTAGACCTTGAAGATGAGTAGAAAATTGTTGAAATCTTTCTTTTTAATCCATGTTAGTATAGATATTTTCTCATTAAGCTTGTTTATATAGAAAGTAAGAATTAAACATATTATTGAATTTTGTCTGATTTAGTCTCTTAAATTGACGTCGTTTCAATCTAATAATGTGTAACTGGTATTCTTCTCAAGTAGGTTTTGTGTCTTGTAAGGTTTGGAGTTCTTTCTGTCGTTAATGCAAGGAAGTATGAATATTTTGGTTACGGGTTGTAATATTGTATTTACCTTTTTATTGAAATGATTTAATTTCACAAACCTTGTCTAGAATTTGTGTGAAGTCATCCTTGGGACAAAATTGTTTATTTTATCAACTTGTATTAAGGATGGTATTGAGTTATTTTTCTTTCTCTTTATCCCTTGTTGACCTTATATTAAAGTCATGGTCATTGAAACCTAGTTTCCCTATCAAGAAAGGTGTTGTTGTAACCTAGTAAAGAATTCAATTACCAACTCCAGAGGCATAACCGTTTGGTATTTAGCTTGATACTTGTGTCAAACAGTTTCATGATGTACTGTTTGAGTTTGAGGGGGACAATGGGACTTATATTGTTGTGGTCAAGTGAATGGCATATGTATTGGATCAGAATCTATTGTAACCCTTGTCCTTGCGTATTTTGGTTTCAGGATGATTGGTCTGAGATTGCTAGGAGAATGGCTTTCATGGTGGGGCTGGTACCAGAGTGGCTACCTAGGTAACCCCATGGAAGTTGTAAGCAAATGATAACTTAATAACTTAAATAGGAGGGTTGGGGTAGTAAATCACTTAACAAGATAAGTAAGATACCTCACCCACGCCTTGAGCACTCTCACAGGCTAAGGATGGGATGAGAAGGCCCGGTTGGCAAGGCCGACCTCCTTGACTTCATGAGAGGACATGTCAGCTCCACATGTGTCACCCTATGGGGCCAGTGCCTAGAAAGAGGCTACTAGGGTAACCATAGATGGGGGCCGGCTTCTAGTGAGAGATAGCTTGGGTAACCCATGCTAGGACCATGCGATGACACTCTCCTTACGTAGTCTAGTTACTTCCTTTTTATCTTCTTGTGTTGTTACCTCTGGAGTATAGATTTATCTTGATGATTTGATTTTTCTTGTTTGGGCAAGTACTGTCGTGTCTATGCAGTCTTGTTATCTTGTTTGTCTGCATGGAGTCTAGATCTTGTTATTGTGTTCATGGTTGTAACCTTAATCTAGTTGGACCTTATTGTTATCTCCTAGCTTAGAGGGGTGGACCTCAGGGTTCCACATGGTTGGGAGATAGAGTTATCCATTGGTCCTCTCAGATGTTTGGTTCGAGATCAGAGCAAAAGTGTTCCAGTTCCATTTTGCTCTACATCTTCAAGTTGTAGTTTACTTTCATTATTGTACTATTTGTAAATCAATGTAATTGGTCTTGTAATCTTGTATTGAACCTTGTAATCATTCATCTCTATTAATGTATAATGTATTATTCTTCTATTGCATTGAGATACATATCACTTGTATGGTTTTAATTTTGTCTGATGCAGTTATGTTCCCTAGAAGTGTTAGTTGTTCATTTCATTTAATGTTGTTATTAGTGCAGTTATATTTAATGTCAAATACATTTCCTTGTTTCAAAAAAAAAAATTCTGTAATATTGTCTCTTGTTAGTCTAGCACTCTAGGGTTGCATGGCGGGGCATCACATTTGGTATCAGAGCCAGGTTTAAACACTAGGTACTCTGGTTATAACTGAGCCCATTATGTGACCTAGTGCTTAAATTCTGTAGATTAACTATTGTTTTCCTTTCTGTGTGTAATAAATCATCTTTTGGTGTTGTAGGTAGATGCCTAGAAGTAGGGGTTGAGGTTGTGGCAGAGGTAGGGGTCATGGGAGAGGTGGTGGTGGTACACCTCCTCCTAGTTTGAATCATGAGAGTGCCCATGAAGGTGAGGGTCAGAATATGGAAGGTCAGGGCCAGCTTGAAGGAGCCCAGTTACGATAGTTACTTGAGGAGGCCCTTGCCCATTTAGGTCCTTGATAGGAGGGTGAGTAGGCTAGAGGGTGTCAGGAGGTAGACCAGCCAGAGCCTTAGGAAAGAGAGAGATCACCCAGGTGTAGAGAGTTGACAGCTGAGTTGGAGGCCACACTAGCCATCCATATGAGAGATCTTCTAAGGGCATGCCCTTCCATCTTTGATGGAGCTAGTAGAGGTCTAGAGGTGGAGACTTGGTTATTGGATTTAGGCAGGTGTTTTGCCATGCATCCTTATGGTAGCAACACCAAAGCTAGATGTGCTATTTTGCATCTCTAAGGGTTTGCTTTGACTTGGTGGTGGCTAGAGGAGCAGAAGCTACACTTGGACATCAACACTATGTCTTGGGAGTTGTTCTTAGAGAGATTTAGAGTCTATTTTCTATCTGATCATTGGAGACTGCATCGCACAAACAAGTTCCATGAGCTGAGGTAGATGGCCATGTCATTTGAGTAGTATGAGCGCAGATTCTATGAGCTCAAGCAGTATACGGGTATCAGAGATGACGAGTCTATGTTGGTGCAGCATTTTATCAGGGGCCTGAATACTTGGATCAATGGAGGGGTTCATGTATTCAAACCTAAGTCTATGTAGGTAGCAGTGGAGAAATCCCGGTTAGTGGAGGAGAATTTGGCTATGGCACTCGGTGGGCATACAGGTGTGCATATTGGTAGTGCACCTTCTTCAAGTTTTAGTTCACATGGTGGACATACTTAGGCTTCAGGATCTCATACACCCTCAAAGGGTGGTCGGCAACAGCACTCTCATGCCAAACTGAAGAATTATCAGCTGCAGCAAGGTAATAGATTTCAGTCTAAGAAAGACCGGTCTTGGTAGCGCAATAAGCACAATCGCTTTGATCAACCAGCTTAGAGTACATAGTCTGCAGTAAGCAGAGGTAGTTTCTAGCAGTCTAGTGCTTTCCAGGGTGGTAGTGGTTTTGGTGGAGGCACCGGGTGCTTCTCTTGTGGCCAACAAGGCCATATTGCTAGACAGTGTCCTCAGAGGAGTACTTCAGGGTTTGGACATCGACCGGTGGCTTCAGATCCAATAGTTGGTGATGCAGGCAGATCACATAGAGTCTTTATAGTGGTGGATAACCAATAGGTAGAGCATCAAGGCACCGTGGTGGAGACTTCTGGTTTCATGTGAGGTATTGGTTTTTCTATTCTTTTTGATTTTGGTGCATCTGATTCATTCATATCTCCTCTTATGGAGTGTTGTGGCTTAGTGGCAACAAAGAAGGATGATAGGTGGTAGGTTGAGTTAGCTTCTGGGGCTAAGATTGTAGTTGAGTCTCTAGTTCCCAGGTGTGAGTTGGGGATTGGCTCTCTTTCTACTACTGTAGACCTTCACATCCTACCCCTTGGTTCATATGATATAGTTTTGGGGATGGATTGGTTAGAGGCCCATCGGGCTGTGATTGATTGTCAGCATAAGTCTGTTAGATGTGCGAATGATTCTACTGTAGAGGTGGAGGTTGTAGGAGTTCAGAGACCTATATCCCTATGTATGATTTCTGCTATACAGCTTAAGAGATGCATGCGTTAGGGATGTCAGCTTTTTGTAGTTTCTGTTAGTGACTTGGAGATGGAGGAGAGTCGAGAGGCATCTCTTGATGATCATCCTCTGTTGAGGGAGTATGCTGATGTTTTTCCTTTTGAGATTCTGGGGATGCCACCTAAGTGTGACATTGACTTCAGGATTGATCTTGTCCTCGGCACAAAGCCCATCTCACAAGCTCCATACAAGATGACCACTCAGGAGCTTAAGGAGCTCCAACTTCAGTTGGAGGAGTTGTTAGCCAAGAGATTCATTCGATCTAGTGTCTCTCCTTGGGGAGCACCTATGATCTTTGTGAAAAAGAAGGATGGATCTCTGTAGCTGTGTATCAATTATCAATAGCTCAATAATGTGACAGTGAGGAATAGATACCCCTTGCCTCGGATCGATGATATGTTTGATCAGATTAAAGGTGCCAAGGTGTTCTCTAAAATTAAGGTTAAGTCAGGATATCATCAATTGTGGATATTTGAGGTAGATATTCACAAAACAACATTTCATACTCCTTATGGGCATTACGAGTTCACAGTAGTACCATTCATGTTGATGAATGCACCTTCAGTTTTCATGAGCCTAATGAATGGTGTTTTTCACACTTATCTTGACAGGTTTGTCATTGTGCTTCTAGATGATATATTGATCTATTCAAGGACTATGGAGGAGCATGAGGAGCATTTGCGTCAGGTGTTGCAGTGTCTGAGAGAAAATTAGCTTTATGCTAATTTGTCGAAATGTGAATTCTTTCAAACAGAGGTGAAGTATTTGGGTTATGTCATCTTTGGAGAGGGTATTGCAGTGGATCTTTCGAAGATCCAAGTTATTATGGATTGGATTGCGCCTATTAATGTTTCTGAGGTCCATAGTTTTATGGGTTTGGCAGGCTACTATCGCCGTTTTGTTATGGGGTTTTCAAGGATTGCACATCCTATTACTTCTCTTTAGAGGAAAGGGAAGAAGTTTGTTTGGTCAGAGCAGTGTCAGGCAGTTTTTCAAACCCTTAAGGAGTAGTTGACTAGTACACCTATTTTAGTAGTTCCTAATCCTACCAGGGACTTTGTTATTTGTACAGATGCTTCTTTGGAGGGTTTAGGAGCAGTTCTGATGCAAGATGGTCGCATGATTGCCTATGAGTCTCGCAAACTCAAGGGTCATGAATTGAACTATCCCACTCATGATCTAGAGTTAGCCGCAGTTGTGTATGCCTTGGTGAGGTGGAGGCACTTTCTCTTAGGGCATCAGTTTGAGCTGCATAGTGATCATCAGAGGTTCCAGTATATTTTCACGCAACCAAACTTGAATGCGAGGTAGAGGCATTGGATGGAGTTCTTGTGCGAGTATGACTTTGAGGTCAAGTATATTCAGGGCAAAGAGAATGTGGTAGCAAATGCTCTTAGTTGTTGGTGAAATGAGATCTCAATGCTCTCTCTCATAGTTGAATTGAGAGGTTAGATTCTCGTAGCACTTCCTACCGATAGTTGGTGCCAGGAGGTGAGATTCGATATTGAGTTTGGTAGACCTTTAGAGGGTAGATTCTCTAATTAATCTATTGAGTCAAATGTCTTTTGCAACATATGGGTCATATCTATGTTCCTAGTTCTGAGGGTCTTCGTATCCTAGTGTTTTTAGAGGCGCATCAGGTACCTTATTCTGCTCATTCGAGTGTCAAGAAGATGCATGTAAATATGCGTCAGCTGTACTTTTGGAGTGGCATGAAGCAGGATATTACTTATTTTGTGTCAAGGTGTCTTGAGTGTCAGAGGGTGAAGGTAGAGCATCACCACCATGCAAGTCTTTTACAGCCTCATTTGATTCCAAAGTGGAAGTAGGACATCATTTTGATAGACTTCATTGTTGGTTTGCTTGTATCCTCTCGTTGACACGATGCTATTATGGTCACTATGGATAGGTTGATGAAGGTAGCTCACTTCTCTCCTATCTATTCTTCTTACAATGTGACTATGGTAGCCAGAGTGTTCATGGAGGACATCATCAGACTTCATGGGATTCCTCGTAGGATCATGTCTGATAGGGATCCAGTGTTCACTTCTGCCCTTTGGACTTCTCTGCAGCATGCCTTGGGGACACAGCTAAACTTTAGTTCAGCTTACCATCTTGAGACTGATGGTTAGACCGAGAGGGTTAATCAAGTTCTTGAGGATATGCTTACGATGTATGTGATGGATCAGTAGAGCCATTGGGAGGATTACCTATACTTGGTGGAGTTTTCTTATAATAATGGGTATCACAGTTCTATCAGCATGTCCCCATTTCAGTCTTTGTATGGTCACCCTTATAGGACCCCTCTAAGTTGGGATCATCTTGAGGATAGAGTTCTTCTTGGTCCAGATATGCTTAGAGATATGGAGCAGTAAGTCAAGAGGATTAGAGAGCATTTGGTGGCATCTCAGGACAGACAGAAGAAGTATGCAGATGCTCATAGGATCGATCGACAATTTTTAGTTGGAGATCAGGTGTTCTTGTGTGTGTGACCGCAAAAGAGTCTGATCCGTTATGGAAAGGGATCTAAGCTAGCACCATGCTTTGTTGGACCTTTTGAGGTGTTGGAGAGGATCAGCCCTATTTCTTATCATCTTGCTTTGCCACCCAGCCTTCCATGCATCCATGATGTGTTTCATGTTTCTGTACTTAGACCCTACTATCTAGATATTGCCCATGTTCTTGATTGGACTACTCTATAGGTAAAGGATGGACAGTTCACTTTGGATCCCATAGGAATTCTACAACATAGAAGACTTGCTCTTAGGGGTAGAGACATGGAGTAGGTTAGGTCCCAGTGGGATCCTAATGATGAGACTTCTTCTACCTAGGAGGATGCTTCCAGAATGAGAGAGTTATACCCTTACAGGTTTGCAAGCTTCCAAGAATAAGCCTAACTTTAGGGGAGAAGGATGTAATGCCCCCTCATTTTTGGCTTGTGTTAGTGTTAGTTCTACATTACTCTTTGTTTGATCTGAGACAGTTGTTAGTTCTTCCATTGCATCCAGATAGTTCTGAGACATTTGAGTTATTGAGCTTATGGTTTATGCTTATTATGATCATGATAAACTATATTTGACTATTATAATTCTGACATGTGTTATGAGTTATGATGACATTATTGTTATTCCAGTTATGATGAGATGGACATGATTAGTGATGGTTTTATATTATCATGTTTTATGCGACTTATTGATATCTGATTTTAAATATAGATGGTTATAGTTTTGTTGTAGAGTAGGGATGGTGTAGTACTACTTGGTTCATACACCCTACTACGTTGTGATTCTCTGACTCTATGTGTGTTTGATATTTATGCAGTTGATTGTATACAACCTATTGTTCTTATGCAGGTTGTAGGTACCAGGCCTCAAGTCCACCTGACTTAGTAGGTCTGAGTGGGCCCTAAACCAATGGATAATGTTGATAGAGATAACATGAGGTTTATTCCCTAGGTCAGTTCAACCTTCTGTTTGATGGTCGTCAGGTGGTTCGTATGTTTATTGTTGGGTCCTTATTAGGTCAGCCTATGTGTATTCTTGTATGCGTAATTTGATCTATGATATTATAACGTTTTATTGTCATACATTATACTATTTTTAATGTATTGTATAATTGGAATATTCTTGGAGGAAGTTAATTAAGTAAATTGTAATGCAGAATTAAGTTAACTATTCTTATGGTTGTAAATTTTATTTGTGGGTCAAAGTTTATTTTAACTCACTAATATTCATAGTTAAGTATTGTATTTTTTTCTAGGGATTAATAAAAGGTCAGTTAGTGGTCATTTATGATTCCAGAGTGGGGAATCTCTGTGAATAGTAAAAATTTAAAAATTCTAGTGAAGAGGATTCACGGGAGAAGATTTGGTGTGAGTGCGTGTTTATGACTGAGATTATTTTGTCATGAGGGGAATTTTTTGGGAAGCATGATTTCAAGGATTGATTGGGAGAAAGGAAGAGAAGTTCTGAGAAGAGGATTTTGTTTTGGGGAAGAAGCTTGTTCCAGGTATGTACTGTTGTCTCGATTCTTATGATTTGATGTTTTTAGTTGTAGAGAAAGTATGTGTGTCTTTTTGTGTGCCTTGGTAGTAAAATTGGTTTTCTCTGTATTCTATGTCAAGATAACCCTTTTGGAGATTTGTTTTATCAAAACTCTTGTATGTTATGTTCTCAAAAAACTTCTGCATCCTTGAAATCTATCTTCGCCAAGATAAGTTCCTCAACTCAATTGTTACCCTGAACCTTGCACTTGATTTTACTCATCCCAATCTCATCCTTCGTTGGCTCTGTAGACCACTTTGGTGGATTATAAGGTTAATTGGATGTTGTCACCCTATCAACCCCTCACATAGTCAAGGCTCTTGCAATTTTATTTTTGACCATTATTGGATTTCACATCATTAATTATTGCATGCCATATTCTTTATCTTGACTGTAAATCTGTTGTCAATCAAGCCATAGCTGTGTGAGCCTCAAGTATATGTCTTTTCATCTATATACAACTTTCTTGATGAAATCAGATGGATCAGAATTGATTCTTTAAAACCCCATCTTACCTCTGATGTGTTATCACACTCAATCTTTTGGATTCATCCGATGGTGCTTAATTATTTGTGAGCCATGTGTTCCTTGAGTCGAATGATTTGATTGGTTGATTTTCTTGTTAACTGTCAAAAACTTCTTCTTTTTCTGCATGAGGATCAACTTTCTTGGCCCATAGTTTACTCTTCTTTTGTGACAATATTTGTATCAGCTCCAAACCCTCGACTGGTTCGAGCAACTTGGTGGTATCCCTTATGTGACCCTAGCACTTCCAATCTAAACCTTATTTTGTGTCGTATTTACATTACCAAGAAGTGACTTGAGTTTCCCTGTTAATCATTCTGGTTTGCTAGCGTCCATTTTGATCTGGACTTGTGTTCTTTTTGCACCCATGTAGGCTAGTGGGATTTCATCCTTGTTTTTTTTCCATTGTGTTAACTACCAAGCACTAATGAGCAACACTAGCCTACTGACCTGGTTTGCACTCACTTGTAGGTTCAAAAAGTTCCTCAACGACCCATTTGTGCTGCATCCGATCACTACATTCTTGACTGCGTCTCTTGAGGCACTCTATCACACTGTCTCCTTCCCATCATTGTGCTCCTCATGCCACTTTCAGATCATGCAAGCTGTTGCGACTTCACTACTAATCCAAACCTCTTAGCTTTGTTTCTCTACGTAGACGGATGTCCATGGAATTCCACGACCTTGTTTTGCTTTTCCCTCGAATCCACTGTTGTGTCTTTTCGCAAACATGGAATCATTTAAGCTTCATGTTCTTTTGATAGGGTCAGCTCGTGATAGGAATGAATGTATCTGTTTAATGACGATTTCATAGTATTTTGACTTGTGTCAGAATTAGAAGGTAGTAAGTCATTATTAGAATCTTGTTTTGTTTTCTTTTAAGTTATAGAATTTGATAAAATTGGTGGCATAGCCTTCTATCTATGAAACCATCTTTTATTGGAAGATACACAGCTCTATCATTATTAATAGTAATTTCCCTTACATTTGATCTTTAGCCAAATTTATTAGAAATTGAAGTTAGTGGTTTACCATTACTTAAGATTTATTCTAACTTGATCCTCTTTTATTTATGTTTGGGATAGGTTAGATTCTAGTAATTTATACCTTTAACAGATGCTTAGTCTCCTATTTATTTTGTAGAATAAGGTAGTATTAATGTTTAGAGTTAAAACTCATCCTTCGGTGAATATGTAGTACTATATTGGAAGAAGTCTTAAATGGGATTCCAACTTAGGTCAAGCCTAGCCTAGAGATTGTAACTTAAGTCCCCTTTCATTAATGCTTGTTGTCTTTGTGGAAGTCTTAGGACTCTAGGTATATGTATGAGATAGTTATAAACTTAAAAGTCTTGTTTTCTCTCTTATTTCGAAAAAAAATTGTAACTTTACCTATGCTTGGAATAATGCCTATTTGAGACCTTGTATTTTCTTTTAGAATGGTCTTTTGATGTTAAACAATAGGTATTTAAATATGTTTATGTAATTGTATTTCAACAATTGGAGTTCGTAAATACTTAATATTAAACCCTGTGTAGTAAGTGATGTTCTTTGTGAATACTAGCATATTCTTAATGATGGTATAGTTAATAACTTGTATTTTCGTGCCTAGTTGTTAAGTCAGAGTCACTTAATATTGATGATTGTGATTAGGAATAGAATTATTAGGGTTTGGAATAATAGTTTTTAGACCTTGAAGATGAGTAGAAAATTGTTGAAATATTTATTTTTAATCCATGTTAGTATAGATATTTTCTCATTAAGCTTTTTTATATAGAAAGTAAGAATTAAACATATTATTGAATTTTGCCTTATTTAGTCTCTTAAATTGTTGTCGTTTCAATCTAATAATGTGTAACTGGTATTCTTCTCAAGTAGGTTTTGTGTCTTGTAAGGTTTGGAGTTCTTTCTGTCATTAATGCAAGGAAGTATGAATATTTCGGTTATGGGTTGTAATATTGTATTTACCTTTTTATTGAAATGATTGAATTTCGCAAACCTTGTCTGGAATTTGTGTGAAGTCGTCCTTGGGACAAAATTGTTTATTTTATCAACTTGTATTAAGGATGGTATTGAGTTATTTTTCTTTCTCTTTATCCCTTGTTGATCTTATATTAAAGTCATGGTTTTTGAAACCTAGTTTCCCTATTGAGAAAGGTGTTGTTGTAACCTGGTAAAGAATTCAATTACCGACTCTAGAGGCCTAACCATTTGGTATTCAGCTTGATACTTGTGTCATACTATTTCATGATGTATTGTTTGAGTTTGAGGGGGACAATGGGACTTATATTGTTGTGGTCAAGTGAATGGCATATGTATTGGATCAAAATCTATTATAACCCTTGTCCTTGCATATTTTGGTTTTAGGATGATTGGTTTAAGATTGCTAGGCGAGTGGCTTTCATGGTGGAGCTGGTGCCAGAGTGGCCGCCTAGGTGAGCCCATGGAAGTTGTAAGAAAATGATAACTTAATAACTTAAATAGGAGGATTGGGGTAGTAAATCACTTAACAAGATAATTAAGATACCTCACCCATGCCTTGAGCACTCTCGCAGGCTAAGGATGGGATGAGAAGGCCTGGTCGACAAAGCTGACCTCCTTGTCTTCATGAGAGGACATGTCAGCTCTGCATGTGTCACCCTATGGGGTAGGTGCCTAGAGAGAGGCTGCCAGGGTAACCATAGATGGGTGCCAGCTTCTAGTGAGAGATAGCCTGGGTAACCCATGCTAGGACCATACGATGACACTCTCCTTATGCAGTCCAGTTACTTCCTTTTTATCTTCTTATGTTGTTACCACTGGAGTGCATAGTTGTCTTGAAGGTTGAACTTATCTTGATGATTTAATTTGTCTTGTTTGGGTGATTACTGTCGTGTCTGTGTAGTCTTGTTATCCTGTTTGTCTACATGGAGTCTCGATCTTGTTATTGTGTTCATGGTTGTAACCTTGACCTAGTTGGACCTCATTGTTATCTCTTAACTTAGAGGGGTGGACATCAGGGTTCCACATGGTTGGGAGGAAGAGCTATCCATTGGTCCTCTTGGATGTTTGGTTCGAGACTAGAGCAGAAGTGTTCCAGTTCCATTTTTCTCTACATCTTCAAGTTGTAGTTTACTTTCATTATTGTACTATTTGTAAACAGATGTAATTAGTCTTGTAATCTTGTATTGAACCTTGTAATCATTCATATCTGTTAATGTATAATTTATTATTCTTCTATTACATTGAGATACAGATCACTTGTATGGTTTTAATTTTATTTGATGTAGTTATGTTCCCTAGAAGTGCTAGCTATTCATTTCATTTAATGTTGTTATTAGTGCAGTTATATTTAATGTAAAATGCATTTCCTTGTTTCAAAAAAAAAAATTCTGTTATATTGTCTCTTGTTAATCTAGCACTCTAGGGTTGCATGGTGGGGCATCACAACCATAGATGAATCCTCACTTGCTAAGGTGTAATTCTCATGAGACAAGGTTATCTACTGATGAGGATGATTGGTAAAACTTTCCAATACTAGAGCAGAGTCATATCCACAAGAGACAATTTCATTTCCTTCAACAAAAGGAGGATTACCTACAGTATTTAATACTTCAGCTTGAAATATATTGGCTACTATCCTAAATTGAGAACAATCTAACTCAGCATGAGCATTGGTGTTATGTATCCTACACCAGTTAGTAAGGGCTGCTTCTGCTAGATTCACCCTAGTGGTCTACTTAGGTTCACTGGGAGGCTAATTATCTAAGGGTGATGGCAAGGAACCATTCTTTGGCCTAGTATTCCACACTCTAGGCTATCTAGGGGCATTATTGTTACCACTGTTGTTATTGTTATTGTTGTTATATCCTCTATCAGGATATCCAGATCTGTCATTGTTATTTCCTCTGTTCTGATTTGGTTGAGAATAGAAATTCTAACTTCTTAAATGAGTGATTTCAGTTGTCAGTTTCCTCAACTGTGCTGACATTTCTTTAATTTCTTCCTTCTCTTCCTGAACTTTGGCTACTATGTTCTCTATTTGAGGTTTGAAAAAGGAAGAACCATTATTATTACTCTGTCCTACATCCTAAGGTACTTGCATATGTCCTGAATATTGCACCATCTGGCCATTTCCATTTGGAGGTGGCATGATGCTAAGTGGAGGTACTTGTAAAGGACTTGGCATTATAGTGGGAGGCATCATGGCTCCATTGGTCTGTTGTTGGGTAGGATATGTAAGATATGTAGGATGTGTAGGGAATGCAATGTTAGGTGTTGGAGTAGGGATCAACTACTGACTGACTTTTATAGCTTCTTCAAAAGCTCCTGCTAGAGTTGTGACACCAGGATGTGTCCTCCTAATAAACATAGAAGTCAGGGGATCTAATGCTGAGTAATATATACTCCTAGCAGCTTCATCTGCTACAATATAAGGAGCTACCAGCTTTGAAAGCATCTTTTGGAATCTAGCATTGAAGTTAGTAATAGGCTCCCCCTCAAATCTTTTAATTGTGGCAAACAGGTGATAATTCATTGAAGGATCTATAGGTATCTTGAATATATCTCTAAAAGCTTTCTCCAAGGTAGCCCATGAGTCAACTAAACCTTGACCAAGACTGATATACCAATTATATGCCTCTTCCCCTAAGGAAAATGGAAATAATCTACATACCACATCCTGATGTTCAATCCTTTCTCTACAGCAAGCTTCCTTGAATGTTCTGATGTGATCATTAACATCCTGATATGGATGATACTTAGGACAAATCTTGTTAGGATTTTAGGTAAAGGATGATATGTAGTGAAGGTTAAAGGTGACTCTGCAGTGGACAATGACATTGTGATTGGTGGAGGTTGGACTGGAGGTGTTACAGGTGGTCCTATAAGCATTTGCAATCCAACAGGGGTTATTGGAGTATTTCCTAGTGAAGATTTTGATGTACTAGAACCAGGAGTGTGATGAATGTCTATAGTTATAGGTCTAAGTCCATGGATAGGTAGTTCCTCAAAGAGTCCACTAAATCTGGACCTGGTATTTAGCCTGAGAGCCAGGATTTCTATAATTTTTTGGAAATTTGGCTTACTTTTCTATAAAGATGAGCTGAACTACTCTCACAAAGGATATATTTATGACCAAAATCTAAAACTAACTAGATATTTACGTAATATTTTCACAAACACTGCAAATATAAACATGTCTGAGGCTTACATAGATATCAGGATATCAAGCATCACAAGCAAGATAAAACAAAGATTAAGCAGGAGGACCTGAATAACGACTTAATTCTCAAAGATCACAAGGATTAAGTGTTAATCTTGAGATATTTATGCAATATTTTAAATATTTATGATAAACAGACATGAAATGTAACAAAACAAGCAAATATTTGCATGAACACTCAAACTATGAATGATTGTGAGGAGCTTTGAGAAGATTACCTCACTTCCAACTCAAGGAAACACAAATACAACCAATTTACCTTAAAAAAAAAAAGAAAGAAGGCCCTCCTTCTAGTGCCAATTTATGTTGATGATGATTGTTAGTCATAACAACATACATAACAATTTGCACAACAAACCTTTATTATCTTGTAAAGTATGATCAATTTGAGATAAATTGATGACTCCAAGTCTCCATTGATCAGGTCATGATCATCTGACATTACTCAGAGGTTGATGTGACATGTTTTTTTCTATTTCAAGGGGTCTTATGCTATTTGAAAGATTAATTGTATACTTGTCTACTCTAAATTCACTTCACAAATGATGTTATTTTCATTATGCTCAACAAATTAGGATTATATTTATAATTCTAAACTATGTATTTAACCAAATGATGTGGCTACAAGTAGATATTCATATGTTTATCATGGATATTAATGTGTATTTGCATGATATTTATCAATTTGACATGCTTTTACTCAAAATATGGTCTGTATTTTCAATTATTTATGAGATATAGGCATATTTCATGTTCATTTGCTTTGGATTGTATGTTATTTGCAATTATGGAGGTGATTTGTAATGAAATTCAAAGAAATTTAAAGAAATACTTATAAATTTGGTGAACCTTTAGCTATTGAGTCACATACATTCCAAATACAATCATGAAGAGAAGAAATCAAACCATAATTCACAAGGTTTTTCCACAACTAGGTATGGTTGATGCTTACTTCAAAGGAACAAGGAATGAAAACAACATATGCAGACTGACAAGCACTCCAAGGGACGTAGCTATTCAATGCATATATCTAGATTCCATTCACTAATTACTCAAGATTTACAATGATTTGTAATCAAACAGCTTCTCTTTCATTAACTATGCAAAACATGTACATTCACAATAACCTTGAAATCGGTCTTGAATTCTTCAGCAATCAAATTTCAATTAAGTTTCCAATGACTAAAAAGATGCACTCCTTCCCCTTTTATAGAATAAGGAGAGGAGGCGGTTACAAATGACCAATGGTCAAGATTCATTCATTCAAATCAATGGTCAACACTTCTTCATTGACTTAGTCAACATCTTCATCCATGGCACAAGTTTCCAGCTGGCAACTATCTAGTAAAACATTTTTCTTATAAGTAGCCTATGCATATCTTTACCTTATGATGCATCTCTTCTTACTCTTTATCTGCTTGTTCTTCACTCTTGTTGTATGGTTACACAACACGCCCCATTTTGACTTGACAAAACAGGGACCCAACTTTGCTGGCTTGCTCCCTTGCTTGTGTTCTGGGCGGTAATGGTAAAACAACATCAGTCAGTATGTATGTGCTTATTATCAAGTACATTTGTGATCTTGAAGTCTGAACCCAAATTCCAAATTCTAAACCTTTCCTCAAGAAGCCTACCATGTGAAAGAGTGTAAAATTCTAGGTAGGTTTGACTTTTACATCACCTTGAAATTTGGCCAAATGAGAAAGTTATGGCCAGTCAAAGTTCTAGTCAAACCTAATATTCAAGAGTGGGGGTTATATTCCAAGCATCAGCCACCTTGTGCAATATCACCCTGATCTTCCAAATATCACCCTGATATTATAACATCACCTGATCTTACTAAGATCACCTCGATGCCAGTATATCACCCGAAAATCATTTGGTCTGAAACTCCAGACGTCAATCTTACGTGATAGTGGTATTTACCCATTAGACAACTTCATATATTTTGTGGGGGTCATATTTCAAATACCACCCGATCTTGCGAAGATCACCTAATATTTCAAATATTACCTTGTCGTAGAATATCACCCCAGTGCCAATATGCCGATGACGTCATCCAGTCTCGATGAACAAAGAAATCAGGAAATCATCCTGATAGTGATGTCATCATCCTTTTTACCTTGCGGAGGTATTTCTCCAATGATCACCCTTTTAAATAAAATGACGGTGACGTCATCCAGATCTTTCAAAGGGGGATCATTTTAGTTGCGGAGGTCTTTTTTTAACATCCCTTGCTCTTAAATTCATGACCTGATATACACATGGTCAACCTTTGACCACATCACCTGATTTCCTTCACATTAGTTTTGCCGCTCAAAGGTGGAAGGTCATGTTACACAAGGGGGGTCATATTTCCAATATCACTCTATTTAGAAAATCCACTATCTACGTATTTGTATGCTCACGTCAAATTTATACCTGACGGTCATCTACCTATCAAAGTACTCACGCATTTAATGAGGGTCACGTTCATAAATATGACTGATGTTTCCTAACACGAGGGTGATATCATTCTAACCTGATATATAAAAAGCTCAATATGACAATGACGTCATCTTATGCGGAGGGTGATATTCCTCACTATCAGGGTCATATTTCTTAACATCACCTGATTTCCTTCAGTATGACCATGGTTTCAGCCTTTCACATTTTAACAAAGCTCATCCATGATGATGACATCATCATATCCCGGTCTATGAAGAGAGTCATATTAGTTAATATCCCTCATATTAACTAATGTGCATACCCAGACCCAATAGTTTTATTCAATGGAATTTACTGAACATAAACGTATGCATATTTGTATGCATAAAGTCTTGTATGTATCAGAGATACAAAGTGATATGCAGAAAGTGCACAAGATACAAAAGTGAGCCTAATAGTGAAAGGGGTCATCAAGTTGAAATATGACGATGACATCATCCTTTCTCATCCGCATAACAGTGAACAAAAGCACATGTATTGCATATGCATGATCTTATGCATGCGATATACATAGAGAGATACAAAACTGAAAATGCTTACATTTCATATGAAGGGTCACATTACCCTTGGAATGCAAAAAGAGCTACCAGAAGGTGAAACTATTTGAAAAAATCAGAGAAACTCAAAAAATTAGGAAATTTTTGACCTTCCCTTTGGTAGGGTCATAACTCCTAGCGATTTTATCAGAATTTAAACTTTTTGGACTCATTGGAAAGATAAACTAATATATCTAGTTTGAGTTGCTTGATTACTTAGGCTTAATGCCAAGTAACTGACGAAGTCTTGAGCCCTGATTTCGCTCCGAAGGCCTCCGAAAATGCAATTTACCAAGATGTAGAAAATACTAAAAATCATATTTTTGATATTTTTATCAAAAATCACTCAAATGACCCTGGACATGATCAGATATTGAAACTATTTTAGGGCCTGATAGCATGTTTTCCAGTCAACGATAGTCACTCGGACCCTCTTGACCACCTATGGACATTTAATTACGCAAATTTTCACATATGCTCAATATTCATAACCCCATATATATAGGTTTGTACATTCACAGCTTGATAAAATACAAACATTTATTTTCCTGCTAGTTATTGAATGATGATGCTTAATTCTTGTCTGTTTGTTGTAGGATGTTGGAGCTATATGAAGTGGCTAAAAATTGCCAATTGGCAGGCAACATGAACCTGAGCCGAGGAGGATATTGTCAAATGCATTGTTTGCCAGCTGGAGGATGGACCAGGCCGAAGATGCTAGCATATTCTGTGCCATCCATGTAATTTCCAACTGGCAGGCACGTGCTGTTCATCTGGACCGTTGAATGTTATGAGAGGATCTAGATCATTGGATCAATGTAACTATTTTCTGGCCTTTGTTCTATAAAAGGGCTAGAACTTGTCCAAATAAAGGAGGATCATAATAGAGGAAAAATATCTAGAAAAAATAAGGCCGATTACTGCAGAATTAAGAAGATATCAGATTACTGAGACTAATGAGGGCTGAATTGTTGAAATGTCAAGGTTCTTTCTTTAGAACATTATAAATGTACTTGTTCTAAAGCATACTAAATGGAGATGAAGCTTCAGATTACATCCTGATTGTAAAATTTACATAATCTTCAAGTTGATTTTTGGATATGTAATGGTGAATGCTGTGTTCAAATAGAAGCACTTTCATTTTATTACATGTTGTTGTCAACTTTCCCTTTGAAGATTGGCACTAGATCATGCGGATTTGTGGAATGTCCTGGTGAAGTATGATTCTAGTTTTCTTCTCTTCATTGTTGTATCAGAGCATGTATGTGGATCAATGATCTCAGTCAAGTAATTTTGGGAATCTCATTCTCTAAACCCCTTTTTCTTGTTTTAATTTCATTGAATCACTTCCATAACAAGAAGAACAAAAGAATATGCTGACATCTCGTAGATAACCGGAAATCATTAGCATATTTGAGCTAAATGCATGTAGTGTTGAGAATATCATGCAAAGAATTGCAAATAATGGTAAAAATCATGCAAATATCAACCTGTAGGCACATTATTTGAGTGAATTCATAGTGCAGAGGTAGAATTATTAGAGATTTATGTAGAGCAGATATAAGGGACATGATATCTAGAGAAATACTGATGAACTTTGTAGAAATTACTGAAGAACGTAAAGCCCCTGAATGTCTAACAGCAACACACATCAACCACTGAGTAACGTCAGTAGATTATGAACTAATCAACGGAGACTTGGGATCATGAATTCTTTGAATTTATCATATTTTTCAAGATGAGTAAGGGTTGTTGTATAACTTTTATTCTATTTTTGTTTATGAGTAACATCATGATCAACATAAATTGGCACTAGAAGGAGGGCCTAAACAGGGAATCTATGAATTTCTAAAAATGCTGCATAAATATTTCATCATTTGAGGTTAATGACTACAAGTATCTCTTATCTAAGAGGTTTTGACTATATCCTTGCAAAGATCTAGCTTAAAGCTTCAAAGATCCATTTGATTTTTTGAACCTTCAAGTTTTATTCTGGGATATGATAGATCTCATTAAAATTTCAAAATCCTTAAAAAAAAATGGAAAATAGAGTCTTATTTTGATGGATGCACATGAAAATAATTGTCAAGTTAGCATTCCTTTATTTCAAGAAACTTTGAATGAGCAGCTTTATCCTCACAGTTTATCTAACTTTGGTTTATCCAGTTGTTGTAGGATACACCAGACTGTGGAGCACAGTGAAATTAATTGTCTAACTTTTCTTACAAGGTTGGATCTATATTTGAAAGGACTAATATTTTTTATAGATGTGTGCAGGGCTGAAGTCTGGCAGGAAAATGAAGAAATTCTAGAGCAACAAGTAGATACAACACTAGAAGTTATTAGTTGTCTGGACAATGGAGTGGACCGCTCTAAGGATTTTGAATTATACTTGTCAAGAAATATACAATGTAGTCAAATATTAGGTTTATCCACTGATGATGTCCTGATTGAAAGTTGGTGTAGATTACATGACGAAGAGCATTCAGAAAGGGATTGTGACCCTTGCTTGGTCATGTTGGAGAAGACTCAAATTTTGGAATAGCAAAGAGAAGCAACACCCCTAATGATGAGTTGTTTAGAAAATACAATAGCTGAATCAGTTATAGAAGGTAAAGAAGAGGAAACATCCTTCCTTGAGTCATTCTATGGTGAGATTGATAGGAGTTCTCTACTTTATGGTAAGGGTGAAGCAGAGTGCAGGTATGAATCTTTTGAAAATTGTGGAGAAGAAACCACTTGTTAGGATAAAGTCTTTGATTTTTATCCTAATACTTTTGATAAGGATAGTGAAACACCTTTCCTTGAGTTATTCTATGGTAAAAAGGAATGGAGATAGGTGGAAGGATTTAAATGCATTGCTGATGGGGAAGTTCCCATGATAGTAACCCAGGAAATTGTAGAAAAGAAAATAAATGCTGATTTACTATCTAACCTGTTTAAATTGAATGATCAAACGCAAGAATATTGCAGGTCAATGGAACCAGATACCTTACTCGATGGAAAAAGTGAGTTATTTGATGAACAATTCATGAAAGTTGAAGATGCAGAAAGCTTTGGAATTGTTGTGCATAATCAGATGTCAATCCAATGTTATTTTGAAAATGAAATAGGGGAGTATTCCTATCAATTGAGAGTTGTTTCACCTTTATAGTTAAATGATTTAGAAATGATAAATTTCTATATATCAGGTTATGAAGATACTCATTTAGATGTTGATGTGTAGAAAATTAAAGAAAACATTGAGGTGTTGCCTGAAGTCAAGAATCAGACATACATCCAGAATGAGGAGACAAAATTGGATAAAGATGAAGAAATAATCCACCAAGAGTCATACATCTTTCAATTTGAAGTGAGACTTGAAGTTAAGCTAAACAACAAGAATGCAAAGTTAAATGGAGGACCAGATGTCAATGAAGAAGCATGTCCAACAGAGCCAGAAATACATCAAGGTGTATTTCTCCTTTCCACAGTAAATGATGTTGAATACTATTTTGATTATGGAAATTCAAGAGATAAGACATGCATATGGATATGTCATGAACATGATGAACTTCCTTAGTTGTTGATAATCAGTGATTATTCTGTTAAACATAGTGAATCTAGAATACAAGAATATTTTTCAGAATACAAAGATGAATTTACGAGGGTTAGAACCATAACAAGTGCCCTGATGCTCTTGGATGATATAAGGAAGTATGCAAATACAGGTGTCTTTGGATCTTATCATGGGTTTTATTTGTCTTGTTTTGGTAGAGTAGTAGTTGTTATGACTCATTTTGACAAGTACTAGTGATCAGGTCTATGATATCTTTTCATCAGGGTGCCTTTTCTTGACCAAAGTGACTCTTTCACAATGACTCACCTAACAGCCTTGGGTTTGTTGAACACGCAAGTATAGGTGTTAAGTGAAAAATCTAAAGGGACTCCCTTGCAACCAATACAATCTCCAACCTAAATCAACAAGTGACCATACCTTACACACTAAGCTTACATGATGACATCATATGAATATATACAAAATTTTTGAAAATCTAAAAAAAATAATAATAAAATTAGGCCATCTAAGTAAATCTGCTGGGGCTATAGATGCCTGCTAGTAGTGGGGCTCTACTTAGGGGGCTTGTATAGATAACCTTGTCAGGGCTATGGACGCCTGCTTGCAGCAAGGCTCTATCTAGGTTGGCTATGAGGGATGATCCCAAACTATGTAGCTTAACATCAGTTACTCATGCTTTCAACTTGCTTTCAAGATGAGGATAATTAATCATTTGCACACACCTAATCCTTTGTTAGCATTGTTGCCATGATGAAAACCTTATCATTTAGAAATATTATAAGTGCTCATGCTTAGAAAGAGTTAGAATACTATGTTAGAGTGTGTTCAGATCACTTGAATCATTGGAATTTAGTTTGTTTTCTTTGGTGGTAAGTTGTGTGGTTACACAACATGCCCCATTTTGACTTGACAAAATAGGGACCCAACTTTGCTGGCTTGCTCTCTTACTTTTGTGTTCTGGGCGGTAATGGTAAAACAGCATCAGTCAGTATGTATGTGCTTAATGTCAGGTATATTTGTGATCTTGAAGTCTGAATCTTTCCTCAAGAAGCTTGCCATGTGAAGTAGTGTAAAATTCTAGGCAGGTTTACCTTTTACATCACCCTAAAATTTGGCCAAATGTGAAAGTTATGGCCAGTTAAAGTTCTAGTCAAACCTGAAATTCAAGAGGGAGGGTCATATTCCAAACATCAGCTACCTCATGTAATATCACCCCGATCTTTCAAATATCACCTTGATATTATAACATCACCCGATCTTACTAAGATCACCCCGATGCTAGTATATCCCCTGAAAATCATTTGGTCCGAAACTCCAGACGTCAATCTTACGTGATAGTGGTATTTACTCGTCAGATAACTTCATATATTTTGCACGGGTCATATTTCAAATATCACCCGATCTTGCGAAGATCACCTGATATTTCAAATCTCACCCTGCCATAGAATATCACCCCAGTGCTAATATGCCAATGCCGTCATCCAATCCCCAATGACGTCATATTTCTTAACATCACCCGATTTCCTTCAGTATGACCATGACATCAACCTTTCACATTTTAATGAAGCTCATCCATGACGATGACATCATCATCATATCTTGGTTTATGAAGAGAGTCATATTAGTTAATATCCCTCATATTAACTAATGTGCATACCCGGACCCAATAGTTTTATTCAATGGAATTTAGTGAACATAAACGTATACATATTTGTATGCATAAAGTCTTATATGTATTAGAGATACAAAGTGATATGCAGAAAGTGCACAAGATACAAAAGTGAGCCTAACAGTGAAAGGGGTCATCAGGTTGAAATATAACGATGACATCATCATTTCTCATCTGCATAATAGTGAACAAAAGCGCATGTATTGCATATGCATGATCTTATGCATGCAATATACATAGAGAGATACAAAATTGAAAATGCTTACTATTGTTTGGTTACACAACACACCCCATTTTGACTTGACAAAATAGGGACCCAACTTTTTGTTTGGCTTTGCTTGTGTTCTACTTGCTGGCGGTCTAGTAAAAGTAAGTCAATACAGATGATCCTGCAAAAAAGGGGACTGGGTAGGTCATCATGATGAGGTCAGTTTTTCAAAGTTAATATTTCATGACAATAACCTCATGGTTGGAAAGAGCACAAAATTGCATGCAGGTTTGCCTTTTGGATCACCCTGATATCCCTTAGAAAACTAGAGTTATGGTGAGTCAAAGATCTGGTCAAACCTGATATTCCGAGGGGAGGATCACATTTCTTAATATCAGTCATCTTATAAAAGATCACCCTAATCCAATTCATCACCTGATAAATCATTTACTCCGAACATCTAGACATCAACTTTATGTGATAGTGATATCTACCCGTCAAATAACATCATATATTTTGCAAGGAGCATATTTTCAATATCCTCTGATATTTGAATATCAGCCTGTCGCAAAATATCACCCTAAACCAATATCATGGTGACGTCATCCAAACCCGGTAAATGAAGAAATAAACATGATGATGACGTCACCATCTTTTTTACCTCGCGGAGGTATATTTCCAAACATGACCCTTCCTACATAACATGACGATGACGTCATAGTGCTACAACGATGAACCAAGTCATTATCCTGATGACGTCATCCTGATATTCCGAAAGGAGGTCATTTTAGTTTGGGGATCATCATCTTTTAACATCTCCTGACATTTTCAACATCACCTGATGTTTCGACATGGGTTTTCCCACTCAAGAGCGGATGATCATATTGCACAAAGAGGGTCATATTTTCAATATCACCCGATATTTGAATATCATCCTGTCCTACAAAGATCACCTCACGCCTTGCCGCCATAACATTAAATGCACACAGATGTGGTAGGTGGTTCCCACCGATTACAAATCTGATACATACACCTGGTGAGATCTGGAAGTTTTGTATAGAAAATCAGCTGTTTCAATTAATTCATCCCTATTTTGCCCTAATTTTACCCTAAAGGGGAAGTTAAAAGTGATTTGCAAGGTCATTTTTCACTTATCTTGCAAAAAAATGAATTTTTTACAGAGCACAACTTTCAAACCATTATAAGACTACTTGCAGACGCATATAGCTTGTACCAGAATGGGATACGTGAGCATTGCTAGTAATTGAGTCTGTTTCACAGTTATCAGCATAATTGAGAAGATAAACACCCCAGGTAAGTAATTGAAACCCTCTTGTTGTCATGTTCTGCATATCCAGGTATCATGGTGTTTTCTAGTTTGCCGTTCTAAATTATGCATATCAGGATAAACAAAATATTAAAAGAATATAATATGCATGATGAATAATGAAGATATAACGTATATACATGCTTGTAAGGTATCAACTGTAAGACCAGTTTTGTCAATTGTAGGCATCCATGGCAGACAAGTGGTTGGCTAAGTGAGAGGCAAAATTTTTTAAGCCCATGTTTGTTCGACCCAAGGGTGTACAGTTCAAATATGGTGCCATCACAGATACGCACCAAGGAAATACAGATTTGGCTGCATGGTCAACTAAAATGAGGGATGAAAAGAGTAACAGCACCTTGCTGGATGCAGTCTTTGTATCTGGAATGTGGAATGCAGCTGGTTTCCCTTATTCCATGGAAACTCCTGAGTTGGTCATTGAATGTGCCAGAAACTATAACCCACAAACAAGGAAGGTGGAGAAGCATGGCAGAGTATATGCTAATTTGTCTATCAAAGGTCTTGCTACTACATTCGGTTTGCCATTAGGCAAGATGGTTGCCAACATAGATTTGAAGAAATCAGAAGCAAAATATGAGAATAACAAGAAGACTGCTAGGAATAAAATGTACCAATGGAGGGTGAAGAATAGTCCTTATCTTGCAGTAGCTAGACTTCCAGTACACTTATATAAATTTGACTTTGACGATGAATACTAGTACATGATAGCCCTACTCAGCAGAGTGACAGGCCAGCCTGATACTAGAAGTTTTAAGGACTGGATGTATGCAGTCATCTTGATGTGCCTTTACACAGATAACAAGCCAATGTGGGCTAGGATGATAAGTGATGCTCTAGATGAGCAGCTGATGAACCTAGGAGGTCTGGATTATTTCTTCTACATGACCTCATACACAGTTTATTCATGTGCCTACAAGGGTACATTCTATGCATTGACTACGGTTGGGAGAATTGGTGGCACAGCAAATGATGCACATATATGGGATCGTCATTCCTAGCTACAAAGAGTAAATTACCTCCAAGATTACAAACTAGTGAACGATGCATTCTCTATGCATCTAGTAAGAACAATGGAGGAGGACAGAACTAAAAGACTGAGCATGGAAGCTCAGGAAGTCATCTACAGGCATGGTGCCTAGTTTATATAGTATGATACTTTCTCCTACATAAGGATAGAAGGCTTTGAGGAAGAGCCTCTCATGCTCCCAAGATACCCTACAGATGCAGTTGTCTTAATGGAATTTTTAAGATAGATTTTCACAATACTGAATGCTTACAAAGCTAACAACAAGCTTCCGCCAGTATTGTTTCCAGTTACAATCGGCCGGTACATGTGCCCAGATTCTGAGAATATTAAGAAGGCCACAACTGGTCTAGACATGATGAAATTACAGTTGTTCCCACTGCCAAGATCATATGATCCATATGGTAGGATGCAGAAGATCATGGGGAAGTCCATCCATCGAAGACATCTTGAAGATTTCTGGGCAGATTGTGAGGATGACGCCGAAGTTAGAAGAAGAAAATACCAAAGGCTGACTCTCAACCAGATTAGGACTTTTGACTGCATCACAGTGCCAATACAATTGAAAAAGGATGATGGCAGGATTGTGGCAAATGAGTATGAAGAGAAGATATATAATGATACTATCGCGGCGCCTGATCTTACTCGGCTAGAAGATATTTCATTGGATCAGTTTACAGGCAGGATCATGCAGTTAACCCAAGCTTGGGTGACTGAACAGGCTAATGCACTGATGAAGAAGGGTGTAGCCCTTACTATTGACAATAAGAAGAAGAGACAAGATATTCTTGATGAGGAATATGATGATTTCCTGGTAGAGAAGAGGAAATCCAAAGGAGAAAGGTTACCACCTCCGCAACAACAAAGAAAAAGACCCCCTAGAGGTAAGAAGGTTGATAATGAACCTAAAGGGGTGATTATTGAGAGAGTCATAATGATAGATGAGGGTGCATCAGCATCAGAGAAAGCATCAGCATCATCTGCATCACCTCCTAAAGATAAGCAAAAAGATAAGAATATCCAGAGGCCAACTGTTGAAACTATCAAAATGTATGAGGAGGGTCAGACATCACAAGCACCAATGGAAGAGGATGTCCCTCTTAATGAAGAGCCTGTAGAAGAAGATCCAATGCCCCTCATGAGAAAAATAAAAGCACCTTAGGTGATAGCAACTACACCTAAGAAACCAAGAACTTCAATGAGAGATGAAATAAAACAAACCCCTATAATGTTAAAAGGGGTAGGTGGAGAAGTATTCAATAAGGAATTGCAGCATAACGTTCCACTTCCCACCCTTGTAAAGTTTAAAACTGAACAAGAAGAATAACAGATGAAAGAAGCCTCCAAGGCAGTTTAAAGTGGTCTAGTCTAATTAGATGAGACAATTGACCTATCTGATGATGAGGTGGTGAAGGATGTAGCTTCACAAAGAATGGAAACCCTTGCTGTTAGTACTTGGATAATGCCACATGGGACCCCATTAGTCTAGACACTATTAGGAGAGATGAAGTGAGTGGAACAAGAAAGAGACAAAAGCCCAGAAAAGGTAGCCCAAGAAATGGGGCTTGATACACTGATTGATCAGGTAACCAGTCCTGCAGTGATTGATCTTACATATAGACGGGATGCAAGTCCTAAAAATCAGGCAGGTGGTCCTAAGAAAGTAGAGAATATTGAAGAACTCAAATAGAAAGAAGTGGAGAGCAAAGCTCCAGGTATGGGTCAACAACAGCAGGATGCATCAACTGAGCCCAAAGCAGTAGACATCCCACCAAAGGACAAAGAAGATAAAGAAATATCAGGTCCTGACGACCACAAGGCTCAAGAGGTAATTAACACAGGTTTAGAGCTGATTATAGCTACAGATTGGGTGGACGAGCCTAAGATAGATAAAATAACATCCATAGATACTAACATACCTCAGGAAAAGGAAAATGTTAAAGTGGATGAAATACCCATGGAGGAAGCAAAAGATCAGGATCATGATAAACATGTAGATGATTAGCAGGATCACCCTCCAGAAAAAGAAGGTCCTCAATAGGAAGATATGCCCAAGGATCACCCTCATGAGGAACATCATGAGGAGGAGATAAGAAAATCACCCTCCCCATCGAACATGATGGTGGATACTAAACATCAGGGTGATCATCATGATGATGATAGAGCCCAATAGTCGAAGGACCAAATTCTCAGTGGCTGGAGAAAGAGATTGGCGAAGAATCAGGTATAGAGATATAGGAATTTGATGTATCTACATTATTTTCAGAAACCTTAATGAAGCCAAAGAGGAAGGCTAGGTTAACTTCTGCCATAAAAAGAGATCCTGTTATAGGTAGAACGACTGCCCAGGTAGCTGTTCCTACAGCGGATAAAGAGAAAGCCAAGATCACTCTGGATGAATTCCAAATTAGCACAGTTGATCTAGGGTTTGCCAATGAGAATCAAGAAGGCCAAGAAGGTAAAGATATAATTGATTCATTGACCCAAAGGGTGAAGAGAGAAAAAGAGAAGAATAAGCAGCATAAAGAGCACATTGCTCAGCTACATTCCTATATAAAGGGGTTAATTAACCCTGATGATACATCAAGTGATAAAGCAGTCCCATTGACTGCAATTTCTCAAGAGGAGGTCAACAAGTTGAACCTTACGAGACATTAATAAGTAATAATGTTAAAATGGATGTCATCTGTGCTCAATGGACCTGAGAAAGTGGTAAAAGCCTCTTTGCAGAGGTGGAATTCTTTAGGTACCTCCAAGAAAAAGGTAGATAAACTACAGATGGAGACCAGGAGGAGGTCATTTCAATTAGAGAAAGTCCTGAGCACTTTGGATGAAATGAGGAGGATTGATCCTCTGATTTTAATAAAGAATCAAGTACTGAATAATAACATAGCCATATTGGTTGATATCTGGAATAAAGACATCAGGTTTGAGTGTGATGTGCTGAAGAGATGCAATGGTAAACTGAGAAACATTAGTATAAAGCTACATCATATGATGTCTTATGAAGCAGAGGTCTTGGAGACCTTAGAAGGAAAAGTAGAGGGAAAGATATAAAATCAGGATGAAGAGTTTTCCATTAAAGCTCTACATAGTAACTTCCAGCTAGTAGCTGAAGACCCTCTCAACCACCTGACAGAAGAAGTATTGGATAAAGTAATGAGAATAAAGGTCAGGGTGGAGGATTATAATGAAACACTAAGCAGTAGGAGGAACAAATTGGAATCCCTCTAGAGCAAATATCAGGTGCATAAACATGCCATCGTCAAAGCAAGAACTGAAGATGGTGAAGAATTGGAAAAGATAGTACAGACATATGAAAATATCAGGACATCTATGCAGGTCCATATTCGAAGAGATAATCATCATGATGCTGAGGATAGAAAAAGCGCTGAAAGTGATGATCATGACAATAAAGATGATGAAGATGCACCATAAAGGGAATACATGCATCAGGTACTTAGGAAAATATGAGTCACCTAATGGATGCCAGCTGGCAACCTGTGCCACATGGAAAGAGTTGACTTGGTAAGTGAAATGTGAACCATAGATCTTAATAGATGAATCTTGATCATAGATCAATTGTAACCGCTCCCTCACCTTATTCTATAAAAGGTGCAGGGATACCTCATTTCAAACATTTGAAACTTAATTGAAATCTGTTTGCTGAAATATTCATGGCTCATTTCAAAGTTATTGTATACATCTATGTTCTTGCGTACTTAATGAATGAGAAGACTCTTTTGATTACAATCCATAATAAATCTTGAGTAATCAGTGTGCAAATTCTTGATACATGTTGTGATTTGCTACGTCCCTTGGAGTGCATCTCGACTTACATGTGTTGTTTTCATACCTTTCCTTCGAAGTTAGCATCGACTGTATCTAGCTATGGAATGTCTTGGTGAACATATGGTTTGATTTCTTCTCTTCATGACTGTATCTGATGTATATGTGGCTCAATAACTGAAGGTTCAACATTAATTTGAAGTAATTTCTTTTAATTTCAGAACATTTCACCATCATAATTGTAAATAATTGACAATCTTAAGCATATAATACAAATATGCAGACATCCCGTAGATAACTAAACATATTTAGCATATTTGAGTTAAAGCATGTACAAATGACAAATATCATGCAAAGATTTGAGTATATACATATCATTTAGAGGTATATGTTGTATAAAATAGCTCTTTGTGTAGCATCTTTACAGAAATAGAATCCTAATGATGAGATATACGTAAGGCCCCAAAATGGAAACAACAACACACATCAACCTTTGAGTAACATCAAAAGATTAAGACCTAATCACTGGAGCCTTGGGATCATGAATTCTCTGAATTTATCGTATCTTTCAAGATGAATAAAGGTTAATGTGTACTTTTATTTTATGTTTGTTTATGACTAACATCATGACCAACATAAATTGGCACTAGAAGGAGGGCCCGAAGCTAAAGGATCATCATCAGTACTTCAGGTGATGCTAAAGATTGTAAAGTAATGCTTAGACACCACTAAATTTCCAAGTTAGATGCAAATATTTGTTGTTCTAAGCTTGTACATGTTAATCTTGTGTAAAGTTTTTGAGATTAACTATAAATATTGCAAGCTTTATAGCCGATCATCATGAATTTGTAGAAATAGGCCTTGTCTCATGTAAATTTGCCCAAATCTTTATGGTAAATAGCTCAAAAACTTGATATCTTGCCTTTTGTGACACATAACCTCTAATATCACCTCATATTTGCCTCATCTTTGCAAATAGTCCACAAATATCTAGTCAGTACAATTTGCTGACCATAAATACAATCCTTACTGGTGAATTCCAACTGATCTTTGCAATAACTGACCAATCTTCCTCAAAATAGAAAAATCTTAGCTCACAGGATAAATACCAGGTCTAGATCCACTAGAATTTTTGAAGAAATACCTGTTAGAGGGTTCAGACCTAGAATTGTTGATATCCATCACACTCCCAGTTCTAGTGCATCAGGAGCATCACTTGAACGTTCTCCTATGACTCCTATTGGTCTACAGATACCTACAAGACCACCTGTACAACCTTAGGTTCAGCCTCAGCCTGTCATCCCTCAACCTCCTCTAGTTACAATGTTGTTCTTTGCAGTGGAATCACCTTTAACCTTCACTGCATATCATGAATTACCGAAGAATCCTGACAAGCTCTATCCAAAATATCATCCGTATCAAGATGTGAATGATCATATCAGAACCTTCAAAGAGGTCTGATGTAGAGCCAGGATAGAACACCAGGATGTTGTATGCAGATTATTTTCCTTTTCCTTAGGAGAAGAAGCCTATGGTTGGTACATTAGTCTTGGTTGATCTTCAGTCGGATCATGGGATGTCCTAGAGAAAGCTTTCACTGATAGATTTAAGGTACCAATTGACCCTTCAATGAACTATCACCTATTTGCCACAATTAAGCAGTTTGAGGGAGAACCTATTGCCAATTTTAATGCTAGGTTCTAGAAAATGCTATCCAAGTTAGTTGCTCCATATATTGTAGCAGATGCAGCTGCTAAGAGTATCTATTATTCAGCCCTAGACCGTTTAACTTCTATGTTCATCAGGAGGGCTCACCCTGAAATCACAACGTTAACATGAGCTTTTGAAGAGGCTATTAAAGTCAATCAGTAGTTAGTCCCTGCTCCTACACCAAACATAGCCTTTCCTACACTTCCTGGTTATCTAGGATATCCTCCCCAGCCATAGTATAATGGAGCCATGATGCCTCCACCTACAATGCCTCCGGCAGCAATGCCAGTACCTCTGCAAATACCTCCATTGAGCATAATGCCAGCTCCAAATGGAAATGATCAAATGATGCAGTATACTGGACAAGTCCAAGCACCTCAGGTTATAGACTAGAATAATCAGAACAACAATGGATCCTCATTTTTCAAGCCTTCAACAGAAAATGCAGTAGCTAAGGCTTAGGAAGAAAAGAAGAGATCAAAGAAATATCAGCTCAGCTAAGAAAGATTACAACTAAGATCACTCATTTGAGAAGCCAAAACTTCTACTCTCAGCCTAACTAGAATAGAGGCTATAACAATGACAGATCAAACTATCCTGACAGGGGGTATAACAACAATAACTATAACAATAACAGTGGTAATATCATTCCCCCTAGACCGCCTAGAGTATGGAACTCTAGGCTGAATAATGGTTCCTTACCATCACCTTTAGATAGTCAACCTCTTGGAGAAGCTAAATAGACTACCAAAGTCAATCTTGCTGATGCAGCCCTCACTTATTGGTGTAGGATACACAATACTAATGCTCATGCAGAGCTAGATTGTCCCTAATTTCAAATTGCTGCAAGTATTTTCCAAACTGAGGTATCCAATACTACAGGAAATCCACATCATGTGGAAGGGAATGAGCTTGTTCCCTATGGATATGATTCAACTTTAGTATTGGAAAGCTATACTGATTAGCCTAATCAGCATACTATGTCATCTCATCAACGTTATACCTAGATGTGTGAAGAATCAGCTATGACTTTTGAGTCAAATTATGTTTTCACCTTTGAGGATGACAATGAGCCATCAAATGAGCCTGAGGAGGTACATGCTTACCAACAACAGTACCAGGGTAAGCACAACTATAACTTGAGAAGTAATGCCAATAGACCTACTGGTCCATTGACCTCTTCCTTACCCCCAAATAATTTTAATACCCCTCCTGATCCCAAAGCGAGCAATAATCTGGGATTTCCTAAGGTCAATACTCAGTATTTAGCACCATCAAACATAGCATCAAAAGCTTTAAACATGCCTCATGAGTCTGATAAGTTAGTCACTTATCTGGCTAACGAGATGAAGAAGATCAGAATCAACCTATCCTTGTCAGAGTTGCTGAAAACTCTAGCCTTTAAGAGAGCATTTATGAAATCACTAGATGATTCTACTTCTAAAGAGGATATTCATCCATTAGGTCAGTCTGGAGGTAAGGATCATGCTTTCAGAGATAATAATGTTAAGACTAAAGTCCCAGCTACTGTTCAAGCTACAGAGACTTCTCACATGACCTTGTATAGAGATAAAAGTGAATCACCTTCATTCCTCCTAACCATATTAATGTTCAGGAAAAACCTGCATAATTGTCTAGTGGACTCAGGAGCATCCACCAATGTCATGCCTTTGGCCATATGTAATGCTCTAGGACTACATCCTGCTAAATCTCTGAAGAAGGTAACCCAACTGGACAAAATAGAGGTGAATGTAATAGGGTAACTCACATTCACATGCAATTAGCATCAGACCCTAGGATCCAATATTATATTAACATTCAGGTAGTTGACATACCTGATACGTATAGTATGTTACTCAGTAGAGATTGGTCCAAGACCCTCAACGGATATATGTCTACCGACTTTAGTCATATCTGGTTACCTTGGAAAGGTATACCAAACCCAATAAGGGTAGATGCTGAACCAAGAATGAAACACATGATCATCGAGTACAACAAAACAAATGAGATCATGTACGTGAATGTTGAACCCAGAGTATACTCCATTAGACCTCAGACTGTCAAAATAGAGGAGGTCCTAATGTATGATCTTCATGATGATCATGATCCTGATGATCATCCTCATGATGATAATGCTGTAATCTTAAGATCTGATCATGATCATGGAGATGAAACATAAGTAGATCATTTCAAAAGTTTAGAAATATATTTGTCTAAACAGGTAAAACGCTGTCAATTATTAGATATACCTGTTCATGATATTTTGATTGATGGTTGGTGCAGATTACACAATGAAGCACATTTTGAGAAAACTTGTGAAGCATGCATTAACATGATGGAGCTTGAGCAAACATGTGGAGAAACATCATCATCATCATCATTAGAGGCAAGTTCCATATGTAGTGATGATGATCATACTGATTCTTGTTTGTTTGTTGCAAGAACAAGAGAAGATGTGAGTCAGAATGAGGATTTTATCCAGAAGATAGAAGAAATTCTGCTTTGTAATGAAAAGAAGGATAACAGAAATAATAAGATCACCCCTGGGAGTGATTGTTTGATGGAGTCAGATTACAAATTATCTGATGATGACAGAGGTAGTAATTTGACCAGGTTTGAGAAGTTTTTATCAGAGGAAATTAAAAAGATGATAGAACAGGAGAGACTTCCACAAGATGCACTGACTAAAAGATGGTGTAGATTACATGAGGCACCTCACTCAGAGACTACCTGTTCACTGTGCTTACATATTTTAAAGAGGCATGTAGTGCCTAGTTCAAAAGCTCCTCCTTCTAGTGATGAAAAGAAAGCAGAAAAATCAGCTTCCCAGAAGAAAGGAAAGATGAAATCTGAGAAGGCTGAAATTTCTAAGCTAAAATGGATATCAGCTGGTGTAGCTACTAGAGCTGCAAAGAAGAAGGAAGGCTCAGCTAAGCCTCTTGCTGAAGATAAACTGTGGATCCTTAGATTCGATGGATCCAAGTTGAAACAAGGTGCTAGGGTAGGAATTGATTTCATTGATCCATTAGGAAAATCTTACCTAGTAGCCTACAGACTGCAATTTTCCTATACTAACAATGTAACAAAGTATGAAGCTCTAATACACAGGATATTGTTTTCCCTTAAGAAGAAGGTAAAAATTCTGCATGTCTACGGAGACTCAGAATTAGTGGTAAGATAGGAGAGAGGAATTTACTCCTGTAATTATAGGAAACTATCTAACTACAAACACAGGGTATGGGATCTGATTGAAGACTTTGATGCATTTAATATTACCCATGTACCCAAAAAATACAACCATAAAGCAGATGCTCTAGCCCAAGCTGCTAGTACCTTAGAGCCATTGTCTATTTCAAGTTTAAAGAGGTTTTCAGTAGAACTAATATCAGTGCCTTCAGTACCTGATAATGTTACTAATCTCCAGGTGTTCGACGATGATCAACATATCCTAGATTTTATCTCCAATAGAGATATATTTGATGCTTAGAACATAGATGAGAACAATGTGGAAGATCATGTTTGGGAAGAAGAGGAAATATTAGAGTTGCCTAGCAACAGGATTCCCAAAGGTATGATTGAATTAGAAAGAGCCTTTGACTTGGATAACATGCTGAAGCAGAAAGATCTTCCAAAGGCTGATGGAGGACAATATTCACAAGTGAATATTGGACAAAATGATGAGAAAAGAAATGTTTAATAGGGAAGGTATGCATAGAAGAAGAGTTAGAAGGAATAACTTAGGCACTCAAAGATTACATACATGTCATTGCATGGACTTATGATGAGCTGAAAACCTATGACACATTAGTCATAACTCACACCATACCCCTTAAGCCAGATGCTAAACCTTTCAAACAGAAGCAAAGGCATGTCAATGCCTTGCTGGAACCTATAATTTTTGAGGAGGTCAAGAAATTGTTAAATGCCAAGATAATATTTCCTATGAGACACTCCACCTGGGTTGCAAATCTAGTCCCAGTCAGAAAGAAGAATAGAGACATCAGGTTGTGTGTGGACTTTAGGAACCTGAACAGAGCATCAGAGAAGGACAATTATCCTTTACCCTCCTTAGATGAAGTTCTACAAATTGTTAATGGAGCAAAAATGATGTCATTCCTGGATGGTTTTTCAGGCTATAATCAGGTAATGATTGATAAAATTGACAGACTGAAAACTGCCTTCACTTCAAAGTGGGGTATATTTGCTTATAGACGCATGTCGTTTGGGCTGATAAATGCTAGAGCAACATTCCTACACGCAATGGACATAGCCTTTAGAGGCTTTATAGGAAACTGTATAGTCATTTACATGGATGACTTAACAGTGTTCTCTAAAGAGAGAAGTAACAATGTAGCTAATCTCAGAAATGTATTGAAAAAATGTGAAGAGTATGGGATATCCTTGAACCCCAAGAAATGCATATTCGGGGTGACAACAGGAAAGTTACTGGGCCACCTAATAACTGAGAATGGAATTATCATTGATCCTGATAGGGTGGATTCAATCCTAAAAATACAGCTTCCTGGAAGCAAGAAAGAACTCAAGTCTTACTTTGGTAAAATAAATTTTGTCAGGAAGTTCATCACTGGCTTTTCTAAGATAGTTAGACCTTTAAATGCTATGCTGAAGAAGGATGCAAAGATTGAGTGGACATCAGAGGCTAGAGCAGCTTTTGAAGACATAAAGAACACTATATCTGAAGCTCTAGTGCTGGTTAGTCCAGACTAGACCAAGGACTTCTATATCTATTCATTTGCTTTAGAGCATACCTTTGCAACAGTGCTGACACAAAGGAATGAAGAAAAGGAAGAGAAACCTATAGCATTCATGAGCTATCCATTCAGAGATGCAGAACTCAGGTATATGGATGTAGAAAGACGGGCTCTTGCTTTGGTCAGAGTAGTAAAGAAATTCAGGCACTATATCCTGAGAAGCAAAGTGATTGATGTGGTACCTGACGCAGCAGTAAAGATGTTATTGATGCAAAGCGAGCCAGGAGAAAAGAGGGCTAAGTGGATTACTATCCTACAGGAATATGACATGGATATCACACCCATGAAGCTGGTGAGAGGACAGGCTTTAAGCCAAATGATATCAGAAATTGATCCAAATATCATAAGTCAGCAGTATGTTATTAATGAGAAGGACAGTGGAGAGTGGTACTCAGATATCAGGCATATCCTGATCATTGGAAGATGTCCTCCTAGACTGTAGGCTTCACAAAGAAGAGACCTGAAAATAAAGTCCCAGAAGTTCATGATGAAGGTAGGGGTACTTTTCAAGAAAAATTATGAAGGAATATACCTAAGATGCCTAGAGATGCCTGAAGCAGATAAAGTGTTATCAGAGCTACATGATAGGTTTGGAATAGCACATGGGTCATCCTTGGCCACCACACATGCAATCCTCAGAGTAGGATACTACTGGCCCACAATTTTCAAGGATACTACTGAACATATTAAATGATACCATACATGTTAGGTAGCTACCAATAGAGAGAGGTATGCTTCTCAACCCTTGCAGCCAGTGATGGAAGAGTGGCCATTTGCACAATGGGGCATGGATTTCATAAGACCAATTAATCCTCTATCATCATCAAGCCACAGGTACGTTTTAACCATTACCGATTACTGTACTAGGTGGACTGAAGCCACTAGCAGCAAGACTTGTAGTGCAGAAGATGTCATCATATTTCTAGAAAGTAATATAGTCACCAAGTATGGGGTTCCCTATGCTTTGGTAAGTGATAACGACTCTGCTTTTGCTTCAACCAAATTGTCAAGTTGGGCCTTTGATTATGGGATCATATTGAAGTTCTCATCTAATTATTATCCCCAAGGGAATGGATTGGCAGAATCCACTAACAAAAATTTGCTAAATATCATAAAGAAGCTAGTAGACAAGAACCGTAGGGAATGGAATACACTTCTAAAATATGCCTTATGGGTAGATAGAACTAGAAACAAGGCTGCATTAGGAAACTTTCCTTATCATTTAGTGTATGGGGTGGATCCCATCTTCCCTGTTAACCTGAAGATTCCTACCCTACAGTTTGCCCAAGAGTACCTAGGCATAGACAATAACCAAGAAGTCAGGTTGCTTCAGCTGATGCACCTAGAAGAGAAAAGAAGTCAGGCAATTGATCAACTTGCCAAACATCAGGCTATTGTCAAATGCTGGTTTGACAAAAGAGCCAAATTTAAAGCCTTCAGGATATCCGATTTAGTCCTGATGTGGGATAAAGCCCATGAGAGGAAAGGAGACCATGGTAAGTTTGATAAATTATGGATAGGTCCCTTCCAAATTTCTAAGATATTAGGAGACAACACTTTCAGGCTTAAGAACTTGACAGGTGAGGATGTTCCATTACCAGTTAATGGACAATTCCTCAAACATTATTTCCAAGCCTAAGTAGCTTCATGTCAGTCATGTGTATCATAATGTATATTTGTATAGTTGTTTGTACAATGTTTTTGTTTTTGTTTTGGTTAGTCAAGATGATGCAGCTCATCACCTCATAAAATAATAAAATTGTTAAGATTCAAGTGATGAGAACACATTTATATATAGGTTACGACTCATTTTGAGAAAGTCATCATGATCAAGTCTGTGATATCTTTTCATCAGGGTGCCTTTTCCTAACCAAAGTGATTTCTTCACAATGACTCACCTAACAGCCTTGGGTTTGTTGAAAATACAAGTATAGGTGTTAAGTGAAAAATCTAAAGGGACTCCCTTGCTACCAATGCAATCTCCAACCTAAAATAGCAAGTGACCATACCTTACATTATGAGCTTACATGATGATATCATATATATGAAGTATAAATGTTGAAAAATCCAAAAATATAATAAAATTAGGCCATCTAGGTAACTCTACTAGGGCTATAGATGCCTGCTGGCAGTGGGGCTCTACTTAGGGGGATTGTATAGATAACCCTATCGGGGCTATAGACGCCTGCTGGCAGCAAGGCTCTATCTAGGTTGGCTATGAGGGATGATCTCCAACTATGTAGCTTAACACTAGTTACTCATGTTTTCAACTTTCTTTCAAGATGAGGATAATTAATCATTTGCACACTACTGATCCTTAGTTAGCATTGTTACCATGAGGACATTTTATCATTTAGAAAGATTATGATGCTTATGCTTAGAAAGAGTTAGAATGCTATGTTAGAATGTGTTCACATCACTTGAATCATTTGAATTTTGGTGTTTTCTTTGGTGGCAAGTTGTTGTGTAGTTACACAACATGCCCCATTTTGACTTGACAAAATAGGGACCTAAATTTTTGTTTGGCTTTCCTTGTGTTCTGCTTGCTGGCGGTCTGGTAAAAGTAAGTCAATACAGATGATCCTGCAAAAAAGGGGACTGGGTAGGTCATCATGATGAGGTCAATTTTTCAAAGTTAATATTTCATGACAATAACCTCATGGTTGGAAAGAGCACAAAATTTTATGTAGGTTTGCCTTTTGGATCACCCTGATATTCCTTAGAAAACTAGAGTTATGGTGAGTCAAAGATCTGGTCAAACCTGATATTCTGAGGGGAGGATCACATTTCTTAATATCAGTCATCTTATAACAGATCACCCCAATCCAATTTCTCACCCGATAAATCATTTGCTCCGAACATCCGGACATTAACTTTATGTGATAGCGATATCTACTCGTCAAATAACATCATATATTTTGCGAGGAGCATATTTTCAATATCTCCCGATATTTGAATATCGGCTTGTCGTAAAATATCACCCTGAACCAATATCATGGTGACATCATCCAAACCCAGTAAACGAAGAAATAAACATGATGATGATGTCACCATCCTTTTTATCTCGCAGAGGTATATTTCCAAACATGACCCTTCCTACATAACATGAAGATGACGTCATAGTGCTACAACAATGAACCAAGTCATTATCTTGATGATGTCATCCTGATATTCTGAAAGGAGGTCATTTTAGTCTGGGGATCATCATCTTTTAACATCCACTGACATTTTCAACATCACCTGATGTTTTGACATGGGTTTTCCCACTCAAGAGCGGATGATCATATTGCACAAAGAGGGTCATATTTTCAATATCACCCGATATCCAAATATCACTTGATATTTGAATATCATCCTATCCTGCAAAGATCACCCCGTGCCTTGCCGCCATAACATTAAATGCACGCAGATGTGGTAGGTGGTTATCACCTATTACAAATCTGATACATACACCTGGCAAGATCCTGAAGTTTCGTACAGAAAATCAGCTATTTCAATTAATTCATCCCTATTTTGCCCTAATTTTACCCTAAAGAGGAAGTTAAAAGTGATTTGCAAGGTCATTTTTCACTTATCTTGTGATAAAATAAATTTTTTATAGAGCACAACTTTCAAACCCTCATAAGACTACTTGCAGATGCATATAGCTTGTACCAGAATGGGATACGTGAGCATTGCTGGTAATTGAGTCTCTTTCACAGTTATCAGCATAATTGAGAAGATAAACACCTCAGGTAAGTAATTGAAACCCTCTTGTTGTCATGTTCTGGATATCTAGGTATCATGGTGTTTTTTGGTTTGAAGTTCTAAATTATGCATATCAGGATAAACGAAATATTGAAAGAATATAATATGCATGATGAATAGTGAAGATATAACGTATATACATGCTTGTAAGGTATCAATTGTAAGACCAGTTTTGTCAATTGCAGGCGTCCATGGCGGACAAGCAGTTGGCTAAGTGAGAGGTAGAATTTCTAAAGCCCATGTTTGTTTGACCTGAGGGTGTCCAGTTCAAATATGGTGCCATCACAGATACGCACCAAGGAAATATAGATTTGGCTGCATGGTTAGCTAAAATGAGTGATGAAAAGAGTAACAACACCTTGCTGGATGCAATCTTTGTATCTGGAATGTGGAATGCAGCTAGTTTCCCTTATTCCATGGAAACTCTTGAGCTGGTCATTGAATGTGCCAGAAACTATAACCCACAAACAAGGAAGGTGGAGAAGCATGGCAGAGTATATGCTGATTTGTCTATCAAAGGTCTTGCTGCTACATTCAGTTTGCCATTGGGCAAGAAGGTTGCCAACATAGATTTGAAGAAATCGGAAGCAGAATATGAGAAGAACAAGAAGACTGCTAGGAAGAAAATGTACCAATGGAGGGCAAAGAATAGTCCTTATCCTGCAATAGCTAAACTTCTAGTACACTTATATAAATTTGACTTTGACGATAAATACCAGTATATGATAGCCCTGCTCAACAGAGTGACAGGCCAGCCTGATGTTGGAAGTTTTAAGGACTGGATGTATGCAGTCATCCTGATGTGCCTTTACATAGAAAACAAGCCAATGTGGGCTAAGATGATAAGTGATGCTCTAGATGAGCAGCTGATGAACCTAGGAGGTTCGGATTGTTCCTTGTACATGACCTCATACAAAGTTTATTCGTGTACCTACAAGGGTACATTCGATGCATTGACTATGGTTGGGAGAATTGGTGGCACAACAAATGATGCACATATATGGGATCATCATCCCCAACTACAAAGAGTAAATTACCTCCAAGATTACAAACTAGTGAACGATGCATTCTCTATGCATCTGGTAAGAACAATGGAGGAGGACAGAACTAAAAGACTGAGCATGGAAGCTCAGGAAGTCATCTACAGGCATGGTGCCTGGTTTATACAGTATGATACTCTCTCCTACATTAGGATAGAAGGCTTTGAGGAAGAGCCTCTCATGCTCCCAAGATACCCTACAGATGCAGTTGTCTTAATGGAATTTTTAGATAGATTTTCACATTACTGAATGCTTACAAAGCTAACAACAAGCTTCTGCCAGTATTGTTTCCAGTTACAATTGGCTGGTACATGTGCCCAGATTTTGAGAATATTAAGAAGGCCACAGCTAGACATGATGAAATTATAGCCTTTCCCACTACCAAGATCATATGATCCATATGGTAGGATGTAGAAGATCATGGGGAAGCCTATCCATTGAAGACATCTTGAAAATTTCTAGGCAGATTGTGAGGATGAAGCTGAAGTTAGAAGAAGAAAATACCAAAGGCTGACTCTCAACCAGATTAGGACTTTTGACTGCATCACAGTGCCAATACAATTGAAAAAGGATGATGGCAGGATTGTGGTAGATGAGTATGAAGAGAAGAAGATATATAATGATACTATCTCAACGCCTGATCTTACTCGGCTGGAAGATATTTCATTGGATCAGTTTACATGCAGGATCATGCAGTTAACCTAAGCTTGGGTGACTGAATAGGCTAATACACTAAAGAAGAAGGGTATAGCCCTTACTGTTGACAATAAGAAGAGACAAGATATTTTTGATGAGGAATATGATGATTTCTTGGTAGAGAAGAGGAAATCCAAAGGAGAAAGGTTACCACCTCCACAACAACAAAGCAAAAGACCCCCTAGAGGTAAGAAGGTTGATAATGAACCTAAAGGGGTGATTATTGAGAGAGTCATAATGATAGTTGAGGGTGCATCAGCATCATCTGCACTGCCTCCTAAAGAGAAGCAAAAAGCTAAGAATATCTAGAGGCTAGCTATTGAAACTATGGAAACATATGGGTAGGGTTAGGCATCACAAGCACCAATGGAAGAGGATGTTCCTCTTGATGAAGAGCCTGCAAAGGAAGAGCCAATGCCCATCATGAGAAAAAGAAAAGCACCTCAGGTGATAGAAACTACACCTAAGAAACCAAGAACTTAAATGAGAGGTGAAATAAAACAAACCCCTCTAATATTAAAAGAGGCAGCTGGAGAAGTATTCAATAAGGAATTGCAGCATAACGTTCCACTTCCCACCATTGTAAATTTTAAAACTAAACAAGCAAAAGAACATATGAAAGAAGCCTCCAAGGCAGTTCAAAGTGGTCTAGTCTCATTAGATGAGACAATCAACCTATCTGATGATGAGGTGGTGAAGGATGTAGCTTCACAAAGAATGGAAACCCTTTCTGCTAGTACCTAGATAACTCCACATGGGACCCCATCAGTCCAGGTAGTATTAGGGGAGATGAAGCGAGTGGAACAAGAAAGAGAAAAGAGCCCAGAAAAGGTAGCCCAGGAAATGGGGCTTGATACACTGATTGATCAGGTAACCAGTCCTGCAGTGATTGATCTTACATACAGACGGGATGCAAGTCCTGAAAATCAGGCAGGTGGTCCTGAGAAAGTAGAGAATATTGAAGAATTCAAATAGAAGGAAGTGGAGAGAAAAGCTCTAGGTATGGGTCAACAATAGTAGGATGCATCAACTGAGCCCAAAGCAGTAGACATCCCACCAAAGGACAAAGAAGATAAATAAATATCAGGTCCTGATGACCACAAGACTCAAGAGGTAATTAACATAGGTTCAGAGTTGATTATAGCTATAGATCAAGTGGACGAGCCTAAGATAGATAAAATAACATCCACAGATACTAACATACCTCAAGAAAAGGAAAATGCTAAAGTGGATGAAATACCCATGGAGGAAGTAAAAGATCGGGATCACGATAAACATGTAGATGATTAGCAGGATCACCCTCCAGAAAAAGAAGGTCCTCAACAGGAAGATATGCCCAAAGATCACCCTCATGAGGAGCATCATGAGGAGGAGATAAGAAAATTACCCTCCCCATCGAACATGATGGTGGATACCGAACATCAGGGTGATCATCATGATGATGATAGAGACCAACAATCGAAGGACCAAATTCCTCAATGGCTGGAGAAAGAGATTGGCGAAGAATTAGGTATAGAGATACAAGAATTTGATGTATCTACATTGTTTTCAGAAACCTTAATGAAGCCAAAGAGGAAGGCTAGGTTAACTTCTACCATAAAAAGAGATCCTGTTACAGGTAGAAGGACCGCCCAGGTAGCTATTCCTACAGCAGATAAAGAGAAAGGCAAGATCACTCTGGATAAATTCCAGATTAGCACAGTTGATCCAGGGTTTGCCAATGAGGATCAAGAAGGCCAAGAAGGTAAAGATATAATTGATTCATTGACCCAAAGGGTGAAGAGAGAAAAAGAGAAGAATAAGCAGCATAAAGAGTGCATTGCTTAGCTGCATGCCTATATAAAGGGGTTAATTGACCCTGATGATACATCAAGTGATAAAGCAGTCCCATTGACTGTAATTTCTCAAGAGGAGGTCAACAAGTTGAACCTTATGAGACATGAATCAGTAATAATGTTAAAATGGATTGATGGAGCTGAGGAAGTGGTAAAAGCCTCTTTGCAGATGTGGAATTCTTTAGGTACCTCCAGGAAAAAGGTAGATAAACTGCAGATGGAGAGCGGGAGGAGGTCATTTCAATTGGAGAAAGTCCTGAGCACTTTGGATGAAATGAGGAGGATTGATCCTTTGATTTTAATAAAGAATCAAATATTGAGTAATAACACAGCCATATTGGTTGATATCTAGAATAAAGACATCAGGTTTGAGTGTGATGTGCTGAAGAGATGCAATGGTAAACTGAGAAACATCAGTATAAAGCTACATGATATGATGTCTTATGAAGCAAAGGTCTTGGAGACTTTAGAAGGAAAAGCAGAGGGAAAGATAGAAAATTAGGATGACGAGTTTTCCATTAAAGCTCTACATAGTAACTTCCAGCTAGTAGCTAAAGACCCTCTCAACCGCCTAACAGAATAAGTACTAGATAAAGTAATGAGAATAAAGGTCAGGGTGGAGGATTATAATGAAACACTAAGCAGCAGCAGAAACAAATTGAAATCCCTTCGGAGCAAATATCTGGTGCATAAACATGCCATCGTCAAAGCAAGAACTCAAGATGACGGAGAATTGGAAAAGATAGTACAAACATATGAAAATATCAGGACATCTATGCAGGTCCATATTCGAAGAGATAATCATCATGATGGTGCGAATAGCGAAAGTGTTGAAAGTGATGATCATGACAATAAAGATGATGATGAAGAACATGATGAAGATGCACCATAAAGGGAATATATGCATCAGGTACTTAGGAAAATATGAGTCACCTAAATGGTTGCCAGCTGGCAACCTGTGCCACATGGAAAGAGTTGACTTGGTCAATGAAATGTGAACCGTAGATCTTAATAGATGAATCTTGATCGTAGATCAATTGTAACCACTCCCTCACCTTATTCTATAAAAGGTGCAGGGATACCTCATTTCAAACATTTGAAAATTAATTGAAATCTGTTTGCTAAAATATTCAGGGCTCATTTCAAAGTTATTGTATAAATATATGTTCTTGCGTACTTAATGAATGAGAAGACTCTTTTGATTACAATCCATAATAAATCTTGAGTAATCAGTGTGCGAATTCCCGATACATGCTATAATTTGCTACATCCCTTGGAGTGCATCTCGACTTACATGTGTTGTTTTCGTACCTTTCCTTTGAAGTTAGCATTGACTGTATCTAGTTGTGGAATGTCCTGGTGAACATATGGTTTGATTTCTTCTCTTCATGACTATATCTGATGTATATGTGGCTCAATAACTGAAGGTTCAACATTAATTTGAAGTAATTTCTTTCAATTTCAGAACATTTCACCATCATAATTGCAAATAATTGAGAATCTTAAGCAAATAATACAAATATGCAGACATCCCATAGATAACTAAACATATTTAGCATATTTGAGTTAAAGCATGTACAAATGACAAATATCATGCAAAGATTTGAGTATATACATATCATTTAGAGGTATATGCTGTATAAAATAGCTCTCTGTGTAACATCTTTACAAAAATAAAATCCTGATGATGAGATATACGTAAGGCCCAAAATGGAAACAACAACACACATCAACCTTTGAGTAACGTCAGAAGATTAAGACCTAATCACCAGAGCCTTCAGATCGTGAATTCTCTGAATTCATCATATCTTTCAAGATGAATAAAGGTTAATGTCTACTTTTATTCTATGTTTGTTTATGAATAACATCATGACCAACAATTACATATCATATGAAGGGTCACATTACCCTTGGAATGTAAAAAGAGCTACTGGAAGGTGAAACTATTTGCAAAAATTCAGAGAAACTCAAAAAATTAGGAAAATTTTGACCTTCCCCTTAGCAGGGTCATAACTCCTAGCTATTTTATCAGAATTTAAACTTTTTGGACCCATTGGAAAGATAAACTAATTATCTAGTTTGATTTTCTTAGTTACTTAGGCTTAACACCAAGTAACTGATGAATTCTTGAGCCTTAATTTCACTCTGAAGGCCTCCGAAAATGCAATTTACCAAGATGTAGAAAATGCCAAAAATCATATTTTCGATATTTTTGTCAAAAATCACTCAAATGACCCTGGACCTGATTAGATATTGAAACTATTTTAGGGCCTGATAGCATGTTTTCCAGTCAACGATAGTCACATGGACCCTCTTGACCACCTATGGACATTTAATTACATGAATTTTCACATATGCTCAATATTCATAACCCCATATATATAGGTTTGCACATTCACAGCCTAATAAAATATAAATATTTATTTTCCTGCTAGTTATTGAATGATGATGCTTAATTCTTTTCTTTTTGTTGCAGGATGTTGGAGCTGTATGAAGTGGCTGAAAATTGCCAACTGGTAGGCAACATGAACCTGAGCTGAGGAGGATATTGTCAAATGCATTGTTTGCCAGCTGGAGGATGGACCAAGCTGAAGATGCTAGAATATTCTGTGCCATCTATGTAATAGCCAACTGGTAGGCACGTGTTGTTCATCTGGACCGTTGAATGTTATGAGAAGATCCAGATCATTGGATCAATGTAACTGTTTTCTGGCCTTTGTTCTATAAAAGGGCCAAAACTTGTCCAAATAAAGGAGGATCATAATAGAGGAAAAATATCTGGCAAAAATAAGGCCAATTACTATAGAATTAAGAAGAGATTAGATTACTGAGACTAATGAGGGCTGAATTGTTGAAATGTCAAGGTTCTTTCTTTAGATCATTGTAAATGTACTTGTTCTAAAGCATACTGAATGGAGATGAAGCTTCAGATTACATCTTGATTGTAAACTTTATGTTATCTTCAAGTTGATTTCTGGATATGTAATGGTGAAAGCTGTGTTCAAATAGAATCGCTTTCATTTTATTGCATGTTGTTGTCAACTTTCCCTTTGAAGATTTGCACTGGATCATGCGGATTTGTGGAATGTCCTGGTGAAGTATGATTCTAGTTTTCTTCTATTCATTGCTGTATCGGAGCATGTATGTGGATCAATGACCTCAGTCAAGTAATTTTGGGAATCTCATTCTCTAAACCCCTTTTTGTCGTTTTAATTTCATTGAATCACTTCCATAACTGTAAATCATGAGAAATAACAAGCAGAACAAAAGAATATGTTGACATCCCATAGATTACTAGAAATCATTAGCATATTTGAGCTAAATGCATGTAGTGTTGAGAATATCACACAAAGAACTGTAAATAATGGTAAAAATCATGCAAATATCAACCTGTAGGCACATTATTTGAGTGAATTCATAGTGCAGAAGTAGAATTGTTGGAGATTTATGTAGAGTAGATATAAGGGACATGATATCTAGAGAAATACTGATAAACTTTGTAGAAATTACTAAAGAACGTAAAGCCCCTGAAAGATTAACAGCAACACACATCAACCACTGAGTAACGTCAGTAGATTATGAACTAATCAAAGGAGACCTGGGATCATGAATTCTTTGAATTCATCCTATCTTTCAAGATGAGTAAAGGTTGTTGTATAACTTTTATTCTATGTTTGTTTAAGAGTAACATCATGATCAACATAAATTGGCGCTAGAAGGAGGGTTTGAATAGGGAATCTGTGAATTTCTACAAATGCTACATAAATATTTCATCATTTGAGGTTAATGACTGCAAGTATCTTTGATCTAAGAGGTTTTGACTGTATCCTTGCAAAGATCTAGCTTAAAGCTTCAAAGATCCATTTGATTTTCTGAACCTTCAAGTTTTATTCTGGGATATGATAGATCTCATTAAAATTTCAAAATCCTAAAAGAAATTGAAAATAGAGTCGTATTTTGATGGATGCACATGAAAATAATTATCAAGTTAGCATTCCTTTATTTCAGGAAACTTTGAATGAGTAGCTTTATCCTCACAGTTTATCTAACTTTGGTTTATCTAGTTGTTGCAGGATACACCAGACTGTGGAGCACAGTGAAATTAATTGTCTAACTTTTCTTACAAGGTTGGATCTATATTTGAAAGGACTAATATTTTTTATAGATGTGTTCAGGGCTGAAGTCTGGCAGGAAAATGAAGAAATTCTAGAGCAACAAGTAGATACAACACTAGAAGTTATTAGTTGTCTGGACAATGGAGTGGACCACTCTAAGGATTTTGAATTATACTTGTGTAGAAATATACAGTGTAGTCAAATATTAGGTTTATCCACTAATGATGGATTGATTGAAAGTTGGTATAAATTACATGACGAAGAGCATTCAGAAAGGGATTGTGATGCTTGCTTGGTCATGTTGGAGAAGACTCGAATTCTGGAATAGCAAAGAGAAGCAAAACCCCTAATGATGAGTTGTTTAGAAAATACAATAGTTGAATCAGTTATAGAAGGTAAAAAAGAGGAAACATCATTCCTTGAGTCATTCTATGGTGAGATTGATAGGAGTTCTCTACTTTATGGTAAGGGTGAGGCAGAGTGCAGGTATGAATCTTTTAAAAATTGTGGAGAAGAAACCACTTGTTAGGATAAAGTCTTTGATTTTGATCCTAATACTTTTGATAAGGATAGTGAAACACCTTTCCTTGAGTTATTCTATGGTAAAAAGGAATGGAGATAGGTGGAAGGATTTAAATGCATTGTTGATGGTGAAGTTCCCATGATAGTAACCTAGGAAATTGTAGAAAAGAAAATAAATGCTGATTTACTATCTAACCTATCTAAATTGAATGATCAAATGCAAGAATGTTGTAGGTCAATGGAACCAGATACCTTACTCAATGGAAAATGTGAGTTATTTGATGAACAATTCATGAAAGTTGAAGATGCAGAAAGCTTTGGAATTGTTGTGCATAATCAGGTGCCAATCCAATGTCATTTTGAAAATGAAATAGGGGAGTATTCCTATCAATTGAGAGTTGTTTCACCTTTACAGTTAAATGATTTAGAAATGATAAATTTTTGTATATCAGGTTATGAAGATACTCATTTAGATGCTGATGTGCAGAAAATTAAAGAAAACATTGAGGTGCTGCCTGAAGTCAAGAATTAGACATACATCCAGAATGAGGAGACAAAACTGGATAAAGATGAAGAAATAATCCACCAAGAGTCATACATCCTTCAATTTGGAGTGAGACTTGAAGTTAAGCTAAACAACAAGAATGAAAAGTTAAATGGAGGACCAACTGTCAATGAAGAAGCATGTCCAACAGAGCCAAAAATACATCAGGTTGTATTTCTCCTTTCCACAGTAAATGATGTTGAATATTATTTTGATTATAGAAATTCAAGAGATAAGACATGCATATGGATATGTTATGAATATGATGAGCTTCCTTAGTTGCTGATAATCAGTGATTATTCTGTTAAACATAGTGAATCTAGAATACAAAAATATTTTTCAGAATACAAAGATGAATTTGTGAGGGTTAGAACCATAACAAGTGCCCTGATGCTCTTGCATGATATAAGGAAGTATGCAAATACAGGTGTCTTTGGGTCTTATCATGGGTTTTATTTGTGTTGTAGGGTTTGCATATAGTTTGGTAGAGTAGTTGTTTTGTTTCTTTCCATGCTATCTTGTTTTGTTTTCTGTTGTTTCCTTTTGTAGTCAGTTGTTTGTACAGTTTGCTTAGTGTGTTTTCTTTGGTTTGTTTGCTTGTTGAGTTCTATTTTGGTTAGTCAAGATGATGCATCTCATCACCCTAAGAAAATAACTAAATTTTTAAGATTCAAGTGATGAGAACAAATTCATATATAGGTTATGACTCATTTTGAGAAGTACTAGTGATTAGGTCTGTGATATCTTTTCATCAGGGTACCTTTTCTTGGCCAAAGTGACTCTTTCACAATGACTCACCTAAAAGCCTTGGGTTTGTTAAACATGCAAGTATAGGTGTTAAGTGAAAAATCTAAAGGGATTCCCTTGCTACCAATACAATCTCCAACCTAAATCAGCAAGTGACCATACCTTGCACACTAAGCTTACATGATGACATCATATGAATATATACAGAAATTTTGAAAATCTAAAGAAAATAATAATAAAATTAGGCCATCTAAGTAACTCTACCAAGGCTATAGATGCCTGCTAGTAGTGGGGCTCTACTTAGGGGGATTGTATAGATAAACTTGCCAGGGCTATGGACGCCTGCTAGTAGCAAGGCTCTATCCAGGTTGGCTATAAGGGATGATCCCAAACTATGTAGCTTAACATCAGTTACTCATGCTTTCAACTTGCTTTCAAGATGAGGATAATTAATCATTTGCACACACCTAATCCTTTGTTAGCATTGTTGCCATGATGAAAACCTTATCATTCAAAAATATTATAAGTGCTCATGCTTAGAAAGAGTTAGAATACTATGTTAGAATGTGTTCACATCACTTGAATCATTGGAATTTAGTTTGTTTTCTTTGGTGGCAAGTTGTTGTGTGGTTACACAACATGCCTCATTTTGACTTGACAAAATAGGGATCCAACTTGGCTGGCTTGCTCCCTTGCTTTTGTGTTCTGGCGGTAATGGTAAAATAACATCAGTCAGTATGTATGTGCTTAATGTCAAGTATATTTGTGATCTTGAAGTCTGAGCCCAAATTCCAAAGTCTGAATCTTTCCTCAAGAAGCTTGCCATGTGAAAGAGTGTAAAATTCTAGGTAGGTTTGCCTTTTACATCACCCTGAAATTCAGCCCAATGAGAAAGTTATGGCCAGTCAAAGTTCTAGTCAAACTTGATATTCAAGAGGGGGGTCATATTCCAAACATCAGCCACCTTGTGTAATATCACCCTGATCTTTCAAATATCACCCTGATATTATAACATCACCCGATCTTACTAAGATCACCCCGATGCCAGTATATCCCTCGAAAATCATTTGGTCTGAAACTTCGGACGTCAATCTTACGTGATAGTGGTGTTTACCCGTCAGACAACTTCATATATTTTAAGGGGGTCATATTTCAAATATTACCCAATCTTGCGAAGATCACCCAATATTTCAAATATCACCCTGCCGTAGAATATCACCCCAGTGCCAATATGCCCATGACGTCATCCAATCCCGATGAACAAAGAAATCAGGAAATCATCCTGACGGTGACGTCATCATCCTTTTTACCTAGCGGAGGTATTTCTCCAACGATCACCCTTTTAAATAACATGACGGTGAAGTCATCTAGATCTTTCAAAGGGGGGTCATCTTAGTTGTGGAGGTCTTTTTTTTAACATCCCCTGATATTAAATTCATGGCCTGATATACACATGGTCAACCTTTGACCACATCACCCAATTTCCTTTGCATTAGTGTTGCCGCTCAAAGGTAGAAGGTCATGTTACACAGGGGGGGTCATATTTCCAATATCACCCTATTTAGAACATCCACTATCTGCGTATTTGTATGCTCACGTCAAATTTATACCTAAGGGTCATCTACCTGTCAAAGTACTCGCGGATTCAATGAGTGTCACGTTCGTAAATATGACTGATCTTTTCTAACATGACGGTGACATCATTCTGACTTGATATATAAAAAGCTCAATATGACCATGACGTCATCTTATGCAAAGGGTGATATTCCTCAATATCAAGGTCATTTCTTAACATCACCTAATTTCCTTCAGCATGACCATGACGACAGCCTTTCACATTTTAACGAAGCTCATCCATGATGATGACATCATCACCATATCCTGGTCTATGAAGAGAGTCATATTAGTTAATATCCCTCATATTAACTAATGTGCATACCTGGACCCTATAGTTTTATTCAATGGAATTTAGTGAACATAAATGTATGCATAAAGTCTTGTATGTATCAGAGATACAAAGTGATATGCAGAAAGTGCACAAGATACAAAAGTGAGCCTAACAGTGAAAGGGGTCATCAAGTTGAAATATGACGATGATGTCATCATTTCTCATTTGCATAACAGTGAACAAAAGTGCATGTATTGCATATGCATGATCTTATGCATGCGATATACACAGAGAGATACAAAACTGAAAATGCTTACATATCATATGAAGGGTCACATTACCCTTGGAATGCAAAAAGAGCTACTGGAAGGTGAAACTATTTGCAAAAATTCAGAGAAACTAAAAAAATTAGGAAATTTTTGACCTTCCCCTTGGTAGGGTCATAACTCCTAGCTATTTTATCAGAATTTAAACTTTTTAGACTCATTGGAAAGATAAACTAATTATCTAGTTTGAGTTGCTTGGTTACTTAGGCTTACCACCAAGTAACTGATGAAGTCTTGAGCCTTAATTTCGCTCCGAAGGCCTCCGAAAATGCAATTTACCAAGATGTAGAAAATGCCAAAAATCATATTTTTGATATTTTTGTCAAAAATCACTCAAATGACCCTAGACCTGATCAGATATTGAAATTATTTTAGGCCCTGATAGCATGTTTTCCAGTCAATGATAGTCACCCAGACACTCTTGACCACCTATGGACATTTAATTACATGAATTTTCACATATGCTCAATATTCATAACCCCATATATATAGGTTTGCACATTCATAGCCTGATAAAATATAAATGTTTATTTTCCTACTAGTTATCGAATGATGATGCTTAATTCTTGTTTGTTTGTTGCAGGATGTTGGAGCTGTATGAAGTGTCTGAAAATTGCCAACTGGCAGGCAACATGAACCTGAGCTAAGGAGGATATTGTCAAATACGTTGTTTGCCAGCTGGAGGATGGACCAGGCTGAAGATGCTAGAATATTCTGTGCCATCTATGTAATAGCCAACTGGTAGGCACGTGCTGTTCATTTGGACCGTTGAATGTTATGAGAGGATCCAGATCATTGGATCAATGTAACTGTTTTCTGGCCTTTGTTCTATAAAAGGGCCAGAACTTGTCCAAATAAAGGAGGATCATAATAGAGGAAAAATATCTGGCAAAAATAAGGCCAATTACTATAGAATTAAGAAGAGATCGGATTACTGAGACTAATGAGAGCTGAATTGTTGAAATGTCAAGGTTCTTTCTTCATATCATTGTAAATATACTTGTTCTAAAGCATACTGAATGGAGATGAAGCTTCATATTACATCCTAATTGTAAACTTTACGTAATCTTCAAGTTGATTTCTGGATATGTAATGGTGACTGCTGTGTTCAAATAGAAGCGCTTTCATTTTATTGCATGTTGTTGTCAACTTTCCCTTTGAAGATTTGTACTAGATCATGCGGATTTGTGGAATGTCTTGGTGAAGTATGATTCTAGTTTTCTTCTCTTCATTGCTGTATCGGAGCATGTATGTGGATCAATGATCTCAGTCAAGTAATTTTGGGAATCTCATTCTCTAAACTCCTTTTTCTCATTTTAATTTCATTGAATCACTTCCATAACTGCAAATCATGATAAATAACAAGCAGAACAAAAGAATATGCTGATATCCCATAGATAACTAGAAATCATTAGCATATTTGAGCTAAATGCATGTAGTGTTGAGAATATCATGCAAAGAATTGTAAATAATGGTAAAAATCATGCAAATATCAACCTATAGGCACATTATTTGAGTGAATTCATAGTGCAGAGGTAGAATTGTTGGAGATTTATGCAGAACAGATATAAGGGACATGATATCTGGAGAAATACTGATGAACTTTACAGAAATTACTGAAGAACGTAAAGCCCCTGAATGATTAACAGCAACACACATCAACCACTGAGTAACGTTAGTAGATTATGAACTAATCAACAGAGACTTGGGATCATGAATTCTTTGAATTCATCGTATCTTTCAAGATGAGTAAGGTTTGTTGTATAACTTTTATTCTATGTTTGTTTATGAGTAACATCATGATCAACAACTCTCTTCTTCCTCTTCACTCTCTACATCATCTCCATCTTCATTATCACTATCACTTTGATGTAGATCATCTCTTATATGTATCTTTATTGGTGCCTTGATGGACTCATATGTTTGGACTATCCTATCAACTTTGCCTCCATCTTGAACCTTGGCTTTCACTATTGCATGATTATGGGAATGAAATTTAGCCTAGAGGGCTTCCATCTTGCTTTTCTTACTACTCAGTGTCTCATTATAAGTTTCTACCTTGACCTCTATTCTCATGACCTTGTTCATCATTTCCTCTATTAAGTGGTTCACGGGGTCATCTGCAACTTGCTTGAAATTATCATGGAAGGCCTTGACAGTGAAATCTACATCTTGATTTTCCATCTTCCCTTCTACTTTTCCTTCCAAAGCCTCTAGGGTCTCTGCCTCATGTGCCATTAGGTTATGTAACTTGACACTTATGTCTCTAAGCTTCCCACTGCATCTCTTCAGTATGTCACATTCAAATCTAGTATCTTCATACTAGATACTTAGCAGTTGGGAGGTATTATTGTCTAATATACTATTGCTTATCAGGATCTGTGTGTCTATCCTTTTCATTTCCTCTAGTGCATCCAGGTATTTCTCTAGTGTAAAGGATCTTCTACCTACTTTATTTTGTAATTTGTCTACTTTTCTCTTTAATGTACTCAAAGAATTCCACCTCTCCAAAGATTTTTTTGCCACATCCTCAACCTAAAAAATGGATGACATCATCCACTTCTCCATTACCTGTGCTTTATGCCTCATCAAGTCTAGTCTAGTAACTTCTTCTTGTGATATAATGGTTAATGGGGTGATAGGATTAGCAAGTTCATGATCAGGGTTAATTAACCCTTTAATAAAATAATGTAGCTGAGCAATGTGCTCTTTATGTTTTTTATTCTTCTCTTTTTCTCTCGTCACCCTTTGTGTTAGAGAGTCAATGATGTCCTTTCCTTCTTGACCTTCTTGGTCCTCATTTGTAAAACCTAGATCAACATTAGTGATCTGAAAATCTTCAAGGCCTATCTTGCCTTTCTCTTTCTCTACTATAGGTAGGGCAATTTGTGTAGTTCTCCTACCTGTTGTAGGGACCCTTTTGATTGTTGAAGTTAGCCTAGCCTTTCTTCTGGGCTTCATCATGCTTCTAGCAAATAATGTAGATACATCAAAATCTTGTACCTCCTCAACATGTTGGAGATGTATCTCTCATTGCAACCAATGAGGTACATCACCCTTAGGCTCCTGATGATCACCCCCTATATTTTGGGTGTCCTGTGCTCCTGTGTTAAATTCTACCCTAGGCGGTGATTGTTCTTTCTTGATTTCTTCCTCATGTACCTTATCATGAGGGGGATCTTGCTAGGGTTCCTCCTGTTGAGGGACTTCCTTTTGTGGAGGAGGTTCTTGTGAAGTATTAACATTTTGATCTTGTGCCTCCTTTTGTAAGTTCTCCTCTGGAACTTCTCTAGCTTTCTCATTCTGTTCATCTTATGATACATTGGCCTCTTAAGAAGTTTGTGTGTTTTGACCTTGGGGATCACCTTGATCACCCTTGGCAACATTTTCTATCTTTTTCTCTGTACCATCACCCTATGACAAACCTTGCTCCTTAGTTTTAGATGCATCCACTTCTTCTATATTAAATTCTTTCTTAGCTAATTTTTCCTCTGATGCTGGGCCTTCACTCTGATCACCTCCTATAGTAGGTGGCGATGGACCACTTTGGTCTTGACCAGCATTCTTATCTGGCATGTCCTGATCACGCCCACTCTGAAGCTGTGCTTCTAATTGTTCTGGTCATGTGCCTTATTTTGGTCCTTGTCTTGATCAGGTGGAGCATCACCCCTCTTAGTATGCTTTGCATTTCCATCCCTTTTAGGCTCCAGAGGTGGATTATTGTCTTTACTTGGGCTTATATCACCCCTGTATGTTAGGTCTATTACTACAGGACTTGTAACTTGCTCAACCAAATTATTCAACCCTATCTGTTGGGCTACTCTCTCAAGACTATCCTACTTTGTTTCATCCATTTTCTTTTCTTCTTGTAACGTCCTCATCTGGGCCAATGGGGTCCCATGAGGAGTCATCTTGGTAATGGCAACCAGGGTCTCCATGTGCTGGGCAGTCACATCCTAAACTACATCATCTGACAGTTCCACAGTATCATCTAGAGGGAAAGGGGACTCCCTACTAGCCATAAGTATTTACTTTTCTTTTTGTTCCTCAGCCCTCTCAGTCTTAAACTAAATTATCTCAGGAATGGGGACTTCGTACTATATCTCCCTCCTAAAGACCGCACCACCCATACCCATTAACATGATGTGGTTAGTGCTAACATCTCCCCTCATGGTTGTTCTTTGCTTCTTGGGTGGTGATGTCTGTAGCACCTTCTTCCTTTTCTTTCTTGTTATCAACAAGTCATCATCCCTAGGTTCCTTATTCAATTGTTCTTCTTCTAAGGGATCACCCTCTTCTAATTCATCTTGTAGAGCCTGAACCTGTACCTGCCTCTATATATTTTTAGTAACAGGTCTCAATATCCTTTTGGTCTTTTGTTTGTCAGGGGGTGGTTGTGATGTGGATACATGGGCTGATGTGGATGCCCCATCACCTTTTGATGTAAGTCTCTTGATGATCACCCCTTTCGGTTCATCTTCTACCTTCTTACCCTTAGATGGCTGCTTTTTTTTTCAGTGGGAAATCTTTCCCCATTAGATTTTCCCTTCTCAATGAGAAAATCATCATACTCTTCATTCAAAAATTCTTGTATCTTTTTCTTATTATTAATAGTGAGGGCCATGCCCTTCTTCTTCAATTTGGTAATTTCTGCATTTACCCAACTTTGGGTCAGTTTAATTACCACTTACATTATTTGGTCCAAGGAGCTATCCTCCTACTGTGTCAAATCAGGGGCTGAAATGGTATCATTATACACCTTCTTGTCCTCATACTCGTTAGACATTATCTTTCCATCATCATGATGTAGTTGTGCAGGCACTGGGATGCAATCAAAGGTCCTGATTTGATTTAGGGTGAGCCTTTGATATTTTCTTCTTCTCACCTCTGCCTCATCATCACAGTCAATCCAGAAGTCCTCTAGATGCTTTTGATGTATCTATTTTCCTAACTGCTTCTGCATCCTACCATAAGGGTCATATGACTTGGCAATAGGGAATGGTTACAAGTACATGAGCTTCAACCCTTCAATAGCATGCTTGATTATCTATCTATCTGGGCATAAGTACCAGCCTATGTAAACTAGGAATAGCATAGGAGGAATCTTATTTTGTTCTATATGAGCTTCAACTATGGTGCATACCTGTTTGACAAATTCCATCAAGATGACCCTATCAGTGGGGTATCTTGGCAACATGAGGGGTTGTCCCTCAAATCCTTCAATCCTTATATATGAAAAAGTGGAGAATTAGATAAACCAAGCTCCATATTTGTAAATAACTTCCTAAGCTTCCATGTTGAACCTCTTGGTTCGGTCCTCCTCCATTGTTCTAACCAGATGCATTGAAAATGCATCATTGACTAGTTTGTAATCATGGAGGTATGCTTTTATCTACAATTGGGGATAATGATCCCATATATGCACATCACTAGTGTTGTTTCCTACCTTGCCTACTATTTGTAGGGCATCAAATGTTCCTCAGATAGCACAAGAATAAACAACATAGGATGTCATGTAGAACATGCATGCTTGACCACCTAGCTTCCTCATCCCCTCATCTAGGCAATCACTAATGATTTTGGCCCATAGAGGCTTGTTATCTGAGTATAATACCATTTGGATGATTCCAAACATCGAGTTCTCAAAGTTCCCAGCATGAGGTTTTCCAGTCATCCTACTCAATAGGGCAATTATATACTAATATTCATCATCAAAGTCAAACTTATATAGGTAAACTGGCAATTTGGCCGAGGCTATGTAAGTGTTGTTCTTCGTCCTCCACTAATATATTCTCTTCCTGGCATCTTTCTTATTGTTGTTATACTCTTTCTCTAGTTTGTTGAGGTCCATGCTTACTACGTTGTTTCCCACTGGTAGATTGAAAGTGGCAATGAGGCCCTTGACTGAAAAGTCAGCATATACCCTGCCATGTTTCTCTACTCTCCTGGTTTCTGGGTTATAGTTTTTGGCATATTTAACTACCAGCTCTATGGCCTCCATAGCATATGAAAATCCTACTGCGTGGCACATACCTATTGTAAATATCCTATCTAGTATAGGATTGTCGGTATCATCATCCAATTTCCTCGACCATGCATCTGACTTTGTTTGTCCGTGATGTGTGTCACTGATAACACCATATCTAAATTCCACTCCCTCAGGTTGGACAAATATGGGCTTTAATAACTCGGCCTTAGATCTATTCCTTCTAACTTCTGCCATTGACTCTTGCAATAGATATATGCATGTCTTACCCTATGATGCTTGTATGAACGCTCAACAATATCATGCATCTAATCTCTATTACTTATTGTTTTAAGTCCTCTCATGCATCATCATGCAAATTTACCCTAGTAAAGATTTATTTACCTGGTTATTGCATAAAACAACAATGCAGAGGGTTTTAAATTACTTACCTGATATCACTTTCCTTTCCATTTATATGACTGATAACAGGAAAGACTGTAAACATGTAGGGTCACTCATTCTGTTCCGTTATGTTGAGGGTCACGATCTGCTAGCAGGTGACTAAAAAGGGTTTGACTTCTAAAGCTCTATAATTCTCAATTAATCGTAAGGTAAATGAAAATAACCTTCAAATTTTACTTTTAAACGGATCAATATGACAAATTAGGGCATATGCGTTGTTCTTATCAAAATCATCGATTATTCGCATGAAGCCAATAGATGAAGCCAAGTGTTGAATTTGTATTTGAAATTGGTGGGGCTTCATCTATAATTTTAATTGAATTTAATGCCATGGGGTGATCATTAGAAGATCATGGATACTTCAAAATAAGACCCCTAATGAATAATATGACCCCCTACTTGCGCAAGATAATTGTTTACTAAAGATCAGGGTGATATGGTCAACCTTTGAGCAAGAAGCTGGATCAGGTCATGAAATTAAGATTAGGGATACTTTGAAATATGACCCCCCCAGGACTAGATCGTGATGACATCATCATGCCATCAATGCTCTTTGGTTATCAGGTTTTGGTGATGTCATCATCATGTTGAGGAATATGACAGATATTTGGATAAATGAGCCTCTGTGAGTTGGGTGTAATGATTATGTCATCACCAAGGTGATTTCTTTCATTTGCTGGAACTGAATGACATCATAGTAATATTGGCGTAGGGTGATATTCACGCATGGGTGATATTTTGTAAGATGATTGATATTAAGAAATATGACCCCCACCCCCCCCACGAATACATGAGGCTCTTGATGGGAAGATACCTGTTCCTTTTTAATTTTGACATTCATGTATCAGGTACCTAATGGGTATTGGGTGATTTTTCTAAGTTTGGGTGATGTTAGCGAATATGACTGATGTTGAGAAATATGACCTCCTAAAGGGAAATATCAGGGTTGATCAAACTTTGACTTAACATAACTTTCTACCCTTAGACAATATTGGGGTGATCCAAAAGGCAAACCTGCTTCGAATTTTGTACTCTTTCTAACCAAGAGGTTTATGATAGCTAATGCTAACTTTGGCAACTGACATAATCTTGTGATGCCCATATCATAGCAAAGGTGATCCACATGACTGATTTTTACCAAACTGCCCAAAGCAAGAAACAAACAAGCCAAAGTAGAAAGAAAAGTTGGGTCCCTGATTTGCTAGGACAAAATGGGGCATGTTGTGTAACCACACAATAGGTCCTTGTTTTGCTAAGGCAAAATGGGGTGTGTTGTGTAACCACACAACAACTTGCCACTAGAGAAATCATCCAAATTCAAATGATTCAAGTGATAAGTTCACATTAAAATGTAGTATTCTAACTCTCTCTAAGTATAAGTACCATGACCCTCTGTATGATATCATGTTCATAAGTGAAACATTACTGATAAGGGATCAAGTGTATGCATATGATTAATTATACTCATCTTGAAAGTAAGTTGAAAACACAAGTAACTAGTGTTAAGCTACATATTTTGAGTTCATCCCTCATAGCCAATCGGGATAAAGCCTTGTTACCAGTAGGCATCCATAGCCCCAGCAAGGTTATCTTTACAATCCCCCTAAGTAAAGCCCCACTGCTAGTAGGCATCTATAGCCCTGGTAGAGTTACTTAGATGGCCTAATTTTATCCTTTTTGGATTTTCAATATTCATCTCTTTTCTTTATATATGCAAACTCATAAGATATCATCATGTAATTTCAATATGCAAGGCATGGTCACTTGCTCATTTAGGTTGGGGATTGTAATGGTAGCAAGGGTGACCCTTTAGATTTTTCACTTAACACCTATACTGATGTATTCAACAAACCCAAGGATGTTAGGTGAGTCATCATGACAATCTCCTTGATCAAGAAAAGGCATCACTGATGAAAAGGCTATCATAAACCTAATCAGGGATACTTCTCAAAATGAGTCACAACCTATGTAAAAATTTGTTCTCATCACTTGAATCCTAACAATTTCATTGGTTTCTAGGGTGATAGGGTGCTTCATCTTAACTAACCAAAACACAACTCAACAACAACAAGCAACAAGAAACACACAAAACAAAACTATACAAACAACTATACAACACATATACAATATGATACAAATGACTTACATGACCCTATTTTAGGCTTGAAAGTAATGTTTGAGGAATTGTCCATTAACTGGTAATGGGGAATCTTCACTAGTTAGGGTCTTAAGTCTATAGGTACTATCTCATAGGATCTCTGAGATTTGGAAAGGACCTATCCAAAGTTTGTCAAATTTTCCATGGTCACCTTTCTTCTCATGTGCTTTATCCCATGCTAGGACTAAATCTGAAATCCTAAAAGCTTTCACTCTGTCTCTTTTATCAAACCAGCATTTAATAACAACCTGATGTTTGGCAAATTAATCAATTGCCCTATCTCTATTTTCTTCTAAGTGCTTGAGCTGAAGTAATTTGACTTCTTGCTTGTTATCTATTCCTATATATTCTTGTGCAAACTGCAATGTGGGGATCTTCAAGTTGACAAGAAGGATAGGATCCACACCATACACTAATTGATAAGGGGAGTTTCCTAATGCAGCCTTCATCCTAGTTTCGTCTACCCACAGGGCATACTTCAACATGGTGTTCCACTCTTTAGGGTTCTTCTCTATCAATTTTTTTATGATATTCAATAAGTTCTTATTTTTTAACTCTACTATGCCATTCTCTTAGGGATAATAATTTGAAGAAAAATTTAAAATAATTCCATGATCAAAAGCCCAACTAGATAGTTTTAATGATGCAAAGGTAGAATAAGGAACTCCATACTTGGTCACTATGTTGCTTTCTAAGAATTTGATCACATCCTCTGCATTGCATGTCTTACTATTGACAGCTTCAGTCCATCTAGTACAATAATAAGTGAGTGTTAAGACATACCTATGGCCTGAAGATGATGGAGGATTGATGGGTCTTATGAAGTCCATGCCCCATTGAGCAAATGGGTGCATCTCCATCACTGGCTATAAAGGTTGAGCATCATATCTTTCTTGGTTAGCAGCAACTTGATAGGTGTGACAACATTTAATATGTTCACCAGTACCCTTAAAGATAGTAGGCCAGTAGTATCCTACTCTCAGGATAGCATGAGTGGTAGCTAAATGAGATCCATGTGCAGTCCCAAACTTATCATGCAATTCTACTAAAACTTTGTTAGCTTCTTATCTATCCAGGCATTTAAGATATATTCCTTCATAGTTCCTTTTGAAAAGGATTCCTCCTTTTATCATATACTTTTGTGATCTTACTTTCAAGGCTCTCCTTTGTGAAGCCTACAATTTTGATGAGCATCTTCTAGTAATCAAGACATGCTTGATATCATAATACCATTCTTTATCTCCTTTAGAATTGACTAAATATTGTTGACTCATGAGGTTAGGGTTAGTCTTAGAAATCATCTACCTTAAAGCTTGTCCCCTTACTAACTTCATGGGTGTTATATCCATATCATATTCTTGGAGCACTGTTATCCATTTGGCTCTCTTTTCTCCTAGCTCACTTTGCATCAGGAGCATCTTTACTACTGCATCTAGTACCATAGTAATTATCTTGCTTCTTAAAATGTAATGTCTAAATTTCTTAATTGCTCGAACTAGAGCAAGAGCCTACCTTTCAACATCCATGTATGTAAGCTTTGCATCCTTAAAGGGGTAGCTCATAAAGGCTATAGGTTTTTCTTCTTTAGCTTCATTTCTTTGTGTTAGTACTAGTACACTTATATGCTCTGAAGCAAATGAATAAATGTAGAAATCTCTTGTATAATCTGGACTAATCAGAACAAGAGCATCGGATATGGCTTTCTTGATGTCCTCAAATGCTGCTCTTGCTTCAGGAGTCCATTCAATTTTAGCATCTTTCTTGGGCATTGCATTAAGTGGTTTGACAATCTCTGCGAACCTAGTAATGAACTTCCTAACAAAATTTATATTACCAAAATAGGATTTAATTTCTTTCTTACTTCCAGGTCATTGCAACTTCATGATAGATTCTACCCTAGCAGGGTCAATGATGATCCCATTCTCTGTTATCAAGTGACCAAGCAGTTTACCTATTGTCACTCTAAATATGCACTTCTTGGGATTAAGTGAGATGCCATATTGTTCATACTTTTTGAGAACCTTCTTGAGGTCTTCTATATGGTCCCCCCTTTTCTTTGAAAAAATAGTTAAGTCATCCATGTAGATGACAATGCATTTGCCAATCAAGCCTTTGAAGGTTATATCCATTACACATTGAAAGGTGGCTCCAGCATTTATCAATCCAAAAGGCATGCGTCTATAAGAAAATATTCCTCACTTGGTGGTGAATGCAATTTTTATCCTATCTATTTTATCTACCATCACCTGGTTATACCCTAAGAAACCATCCAAGAATGACATCATTTGATCACTGTTTACTATTTGTAAGACTTCATCTAGTGAAGGTAAAGGATAGTTGTCCTTTTTAGAAGCTCTATTTAAGTTTCTAAAGTCTACACAAAGCTGGATATCACCATTTTTCTTTCTTACAGGGACCAAATTTGCCACCCAAGTTGAATGCCTTACATGAAATATGATTCTGGCATTGAGCAACTTCTTCACTTCTTCATAGATGATGGGTTCTAACAAGGCATTAACAGGTCTCTACTTTTGTCTAAAAGGTTTTGCATCTGACTTCAATTGTATAGTATGGGTGATGATTGAGGTATCATAAGTCTTCAACTCATCATAGGTCTAGGTGATAACATGGATGTAATCCTTCAATGCTTGTGTTATCCCTACCATTTCTTCTTTTGTACAGACTTTGCCAATTAGGACATTCTTCACTTGTTTATTTTGTCCTATATTGATTGGTGAGTACTCTCCTCCACCAATCTTTGGGAGATCTTTTTGTTTCATCATATTGTGTAAATCAAAAGCCTTGTCTAACTCTATAATACCCTTGGGAATCCTATTCCCAGATATGATCTTCTATGTTCCTTTCATCTATAATTTGAGCATCAAATATATCTCTATTTGATATAAATTCTAAAATGTGTTGATCATCATCAAATACTTGGAGATTGGTGAAATTATCTAGTATGGAAGGTACTGATATCAACTTGACTAAGAATCTCTTCAAACTAAAAATAGACAATGGTTCCAAAGTACTTGCAACCTGTACCAACGCATCTGCCCTATGATTCTATTCTCTAGGCACATGGGTGATGTTGAATGCATCAAATTCTTCTATTAAGTCCCACACCCTATGTCTGTAGTTAGACAACTTCTTGTAATTGCAAGGGTATATGCCTCTTACTTCTCTTATCACCAATTCTAAGTCTTCATAGACATGCAAAATGTTCACTCTTTTCTTGAGTGCAAACAATAACCCATGAGTTAAAGCTTCATACTCTATCACATTGTTAGTACATGGGAATTGCAATCTATATGCTGTTAGGTAGGATTTTCCTACTAGATTAATAAGGTCTATCCCTACTTCAGCTCCTTGTTTTGACTTGGATCCATCAAACCTAAGGATCCATGGTTTATCTTTTGTTAGAGGTTTGTTAGGACCCTCTCTTTTCTTTTTAGCTCTAGCAGTTGTACCACCTGATATCTACTTCAGTTTTGGTGACTTATTCTTTGTCATTTCTAGTGAATGACTTGTATTTGATACCTGTCCTTGTTTGACATCTTTGGCATCATCATTATCTTTACTTGATGGTACTCCCATCTCTTTCTTTTTATCTTTAATCATGTCCTTATTATCAAGTGACTGATCCATTGAATAAAGCATCTTCTGTTTATTCAATATGTGTAAGCATAATGAGCATGTTGTTTCAGAATGTGAGGCTCTATGCAATCTACACCATCCCTCAATTAAAATCTGATGTGGAGGAATCTTATACAACATAAGATTTTGAATCTTCTTTGACAAAAACTCTTCAAACTTGGTCAATCTACTCCATTTATCTTCATTAGATACTTCATAATCTAACTCAATCAAACAGTCAATTCCTAGAGTGATGTTGTCTTCATCCCTAGAAATCTTCTCAGCATACATCAGGATCTCTTCTAAATTATGAGTGTAACTTTCATCCTGATATGTATTTTCTTTTGTACCTATGGATGATGAACAAGAATCAGTATCATTATAATTATCTACATTACTTACCTCAATTGATGACAATCCTCTATCACTACACATTCATTCTATCTCTATCATTTCCAAACAAGCATCACAAGTTTTCTTTGAATGTGCCTCATCATGCAACCTACACCAACCTTCAATAAAAATGTCTTCATTAGATATATTCAATGTTTGACAATGATACATTTCCCTAGACAAGTGTAATTCAAAGTTTTTGAAATGATCAACTTCGTCACTATCATCTGAACTATGATCAGACTCAATGATCACCCTATTGTCTTAATGAACATGCTCAGGGCTATGAGCGTCATACATGAGGATCTCTTCTAGCCTGACTATTCGGGGCTTGATGGAATAAACCCATGGTTCAACATCTATGTACAACACTTCATTTGTGTTATTATACTCGGTGATCATGTGTTTCATGTGAGGTTCAGCCTCTATCCTGATTTGATTGGAAATCCCCTTCCATGGTAACCACATATGACTAAAATCTGTAGATATATAGCCATTGAGTGTCTTTGACCAATCTCTACTAAGCAACATTCCATAAGTGTCAGTTATATCTACCACCTAGATATCAATATAATACTAAATCCTTGGATCTAATGCTAACTGCATGTGGATATGTGTTAACTCTCCCACTACACTTACTTCAGATTTGTCTAGTTGTGTCACCTTCTTGAGTGATTTAGCCGGATGTAACCCTAAGGAACTATAGATGGACAATGGCATCACATTAGTTGATGCACTAGAGTCTACTAAGTAATTATGTAAGTTTTTTCCAAACATTCTCAATGTGAGTAGGAAAGGAGGTGATTCAATTTTATCCCTATACAAGGTCATATGAGAAGTTTCAATAGCCTAAATAGTAGGTGGGACTTTGTGCTTAACATTGTTGTCTTTAGCAACAGGATCTTTGTTTGCATTATGGCTAGGATTATGAGCATAACTATCTTCTTTTAATATAGGCTCATCTAAGGATTTCATGAAAGCCTTCTTGATGGTTGGGGTTTTTAGCAGTTCAGACAATGACAAGCTGATCTTAACTCTTTTCATCTCCTCTGCTAAGTATGTAACTAACTAGTCTACCTCAAAAGGTTGATTATTAGCTTTCAGTATGGTGTTCTGAGGTGTAAAGTACTGAGCATTAACCCTAGGAATACTAGGATTGTTACTGGCTTTTGGATCTGGAGGAGTGTTGAAATTGTTAGGAGGTAATGACATGGTCAAGGGACCAAAATGTCTATTAGGATTACTCCTGAGGTTGTAATTATGTCTACCTTGGTACTGTTGTTGATAGGCATGAACTTCTTCATGCTCCACTGCTAGTTCATTTTCATCTTTGAATGGAAACACATAGTTTGTTTCAAATGCCAAGGCAGATACCTCACATGCTAATGTGTAATTCTCCTGAGGTAAGGTTGTTTGGTGCTAAGGGTGATTTACATAACTTTCCAACACAAGAGTAGTATCATATCCACAAGGGATGATCTCATTTCCTTCAATGAAAGGAGGATTACCTGTAGTATTGGACACTTCATCCTAAAAAATGGAAGCTACTATTTTGAACTGAGGATAGTCTAACTCAGCATGTACATTTGTGTTATGTATCCTACACCAATTTGTAAGGATTGCCTCTACTAGTTCACTCTAGTGGTTTGTTTTGGTTCATTAGGAGGTTTATTATCTAAGGGTGATGGCAAAGAACCATTGTTTGGCCTAGTATTCCACACTCTAGGCTACCTAGGTGCACTATTGTTATTGCTAGTGTTATTGTTATAGCTCCTGTCATTATTGTACCCTCTTTCAGGATATCCTGATCTATCATTGTTATATCCTTTGTTTTGATTTGACTGAGAATAAAAGTTCTAACCTCTCAAATGTGTAATTTATGTTGTTAATTTCCTCAATTGTGTAGACATCTCCTTGATATTTTCTCTCTTCTTAAACTTTGGCTACTACATTATCTTGTTGTGGCTTAAACAAGGAAGAACCATTATGGTTATTTTTCCCTACATCCTAAGATGTTTGAGCATGTCCTGGATATTGTACTATCTGACCATTTCTATTTGGAGGAGGCATGCTACTAAGAAGAGGTACTTATAAAGGACCGGGCATTGCAACTGGAGGCATCATAGCTCCATTGGTCTACTGTTAAGTAGGATATGCAGGATATGAATGATAGGAAGGAAATGCTATGTTTGGTGTTGGAGCAGGGACCAGTTGTTGATTAACTTTTATTGCTTCCTCAAAAGCTCCTGTTAAAGTTGTGACACTAGGATGTGTTCTTTTGATGAACATAGAAGTCAGGGGATCTAAGGCTGAGTAGTATATACTTCTAGCTACCTCATCTACTACATTATATGGAGCTACCAACTTGGAATACATTTTATGGAATCTAGCATTGAAATTTGAAATAGGTTCCCCTTCAAATCTCTTGATTGTGGCAAAAATATGATAATTCATTAAAGGATCTATAGGTATCTTACATCTATCCTTAAAATCTTTCTCTAAGGTGGCCCATGAACCAATTGAGGCTTGACCAAGACTAATATACCAATTGTATGCTTCTTCTCCTAAAGAGTATGGAAATAATCTACATACCACATTGTGATGCTCTATCCTTGCTCTGCAACAAGCTTCTTTAAATGTTCTGATATGATCTTCTGCATCTTGATATGGATGACATTTAGGGCAGATCTTGTCAGGATTTTTAGGTAAAGGATGATATGCAGTGAAAGTTAAGGGTGAGTCAGCAACAAAGAATGACATTGTGACTGGTGCTTGTTGGACTGGAGGTGTAACTTGTGACCTTGGAGGTGTTATAGTACATCTTGATGAAGATACTAAAGCCCCTGAGTCAGGAGTATGATGAATATCTATGGTACGAGGTCTTAATCCACAAATAGGCAATTCCTCAAAGAGTCCAACGGATCTAGACCTAGTATTAGGCCTAAGAGCTAGGATTCTAGCAACTTATGACAAAATATTGAAATTTGACCTAATTTCTATAAAGATTAAAAGAAATGACCAAGCAAAGGTGATATTTCTAGTCAAGACTTAGTATCTATTGGATATTTATGCAATATTTGCATCAACCATGTGAATAGGTGTGAAGGTCAAGCCTCTATACACAGATATAAGGATATATGACTATATGGGCAAATCAACACATGAAACTCATAGGAAAACTTCAAACAATGACTAAACCTTCAAAGATTTCAAGGATTGACTATAAAGCCTAAAATATTTATGCTCGATTCTGAAATATTTACCATTAACAGACTTGAAATAGCACAGAACCAATAAATCTTTGCACGAACACTCAAAGCATAGGCAATTATGATGAGCTTTGAGAAGATTACCTTATACAGATGCAAGATTACGCGTATGCAACTGATTCACTTACCAGACAAGAGACAAGGCCCTCCTTCTAGCACCAATTTATGTTGATGATGATTCTTAGTCATAACAACATGCATAAAAATTTGCACAATAAACCTTTATTATCTTGAAAAGTACAATCAATTTGGAACAAACTAATGACTCCAGGGCTCCATTGATCAGGTCATGATCATCTGACATTACTTAGAGGTTGATGTGCTATACTATTTTCCATTCAAGGGTCTTACACTGTTCTGTACTGTGGATTGACGCCTAAACATTAGTTTATGCACCTACATCCTATAAATTTACTTCACAAACAAGGTTATTTCTACTGTGTTCACCAAATGATGATCATATTTATAAGTTTGATCAATTCTTTTGAACATAAACTATCATAAACTAATTATACTTTTACACTTATGAATTTATGCAAATAACATGCCTTTAAGCTGTTATTTGCAAGAATACTATTGTTATTCAGGTATGTTTGCATGAGATTATCAATTTTGCATGTAGATTTTACTCAAATATGCTATAGATGTTTAATTTCCTTCAGGATGTCTACATATTTTATGTATTTTCTTTGAATTATCTGTGTATTTGCAATTGTGAAGGTGATTTGTAATGAAATTAAACAAATTAAGGTAAATGTTTTCTAATCTTAACTAAATTTAATGAATCTTTAGCTATTACTTCACATACATTCTAGATACTTTCATGAAAGGAAGAGAATTAGACCATAGGTTCACCAGGATGTTCCACAGCTAACTATAGTTGATGCAAACTTCAAGGTAAAGAATGACAACAATACCCACAGATTAACATGCACTCCAAGGGATGCATCATATGATAGTGAGATATCCAGATGACATTGACAAGATTACTCAAGATTTACGATGATATGTAATCAGATCTTCACTTTCATTAGGTAAACAAAGACATGTACATTTGTAATCATCTTTGAAATTAGTCCTAAGTAAATTTCAACAATCTAACTTCAATTAAGTTTCTAATAATCTACAATGTGCACTCCATCTCCTTTTATAGGATAAGGAGAGGAGGCGGTTACAAGTGATCAACACTCAAGATTTGTCTAGTTAGATCAACGATCAATATCCATTCTTTGACTGAGTCAAAATCTGTAGACGTGGCACAAGTTGCCAGTTGGAAACCATTTGGTAGAACTCAATCATTTGGTTATCTGATGATGCATATGACTCTATCATCATGCATTTATTCTTACTCTTTGTCCTCTTCTTCTTCATCTTCATCTTCATCTCCTTCTTCTTCATTCACATCTTCTTCTTCATCTTCATCACTACTATCCTCATCTTCTCCAGGATCATACCTTATATACACACTGATCACTGCTCTGATGGATTCATACAGTTGCACTATTCTTTCTACTTCACCTCCATCCTAAATTTTGGCCTTTGTTATAGCATGCCTGTGAGAGTGAAACTGTGCCTGAAGAGCATTCCATTTTCTCTTCCTGCTATTTAACATTTCATTGTATGTCTCTACCTTAGCTCTCATTCTCATGGCCTTATTTATCACCTCTTCCGTTAAGTGATTAAGAGGGTCCTCTGCTGCTTACTTAAAATTGTTATGGAAGACTTGGACAGCAAAATCAGTATCCTAATTTTCTATTTTTAATTCTACTTTGTCCTTCAGAGCCTCCAGGGTATTTATTTCCTCTGCCATAAGATCATGTAGTTTAACACTTATGTCTTTGAGCTTGCTATTGCATCCCTTCAATATATCACAGTCAAATATGATGTCTTCATACCAAATGCCTAGCAACTGTGCAGTATTATTATCTAGTATTTTATTATCCATGAGTATTTTCATGTCTATCCTCTTTATTTCACCTAAGGCATCCAGATGTTTTTCTAACTTGAAAGATCTTCTTCTTGTAGACACCTAAAAATGACTATGTCTATGCATCACTTGCATTTCATCAAATCTGTTTAAAATAATCTAATTATTTAATTAATTTCATCAAAATCATTAAATTCTTCCAAAACTTCAAATTCAACATTAATTGAATAAATTGTATTTATTTAATTAATTTCAACAAAATCAACCTCATTCTTCCAAAATTAAATAATTTTTATTATTTAATTAAAATCATTATCCTTTTGAAGGGAGGATGTCAATTTTTTTCTCTGCATGTCAAGCTAGGGCATCATTCCCTACCTCGATCCTCTAGTTTTTTCTTGGTCGTGCGAAGTGTGGGGAGTGTAGGCATTTTTGGAAGGTCTAGGGTTGTGACTTTTATCAGTACAAAGTTTTTTCATCTGCATCAGTGTATCTTTCTCCCTGAGCGTGTGGGGGTTTTGTGTCTGGTTGGAGGCCCTGGGTGGGGTTTTTATGCCTGGTTGGTTTGGGTCTGTAGTTCGAAGGTAGTGCTGGGTGGTGGGTTGGTTAAACCCTAGTGGTGGTTCTTTTTTCTCGGGGGCCTGCTTGCCCGCCTTGGTTCTTGTTTAGTTTCAATGCTGATCAGGGAGTCTTCAGGGGCTAGTCCCAAGATGGATTTTCACTCAGTAGCGGTTGGTGCAAATTCTCCTTCACATGCTTCGAAGGTTTTTAATAATAACTTGTTCTCACTAGATCCGGGGTTGGTTGGTTCGGGTTTGTCTAGTGGTACTTGGATTACGAAGATCAATGGATGTCTTGAACGTTGTGAGGAGAGGCCAAAATTGGTTATCCCACTAGAGATGATTGCCGAAGATATTGACTATTATTCGAAGCATGCATTACTGTGCAAGTTTATGGGGATGCATGTTTCATTACAATTTCTTGAATTGTGGGCCCAACGGACTTGGATGCCAGAAGGAGAAATGGAAGTTATGCTTTTAGCAAATAACTTTTTCATGGTTTCATTCAATTGCTTGGTGGATCGCAACAAGGCCTTTAAAGGAGGCCCCTATTTTCATAATCAGATTGGGTTATTTATTAAACCTTGGCATGCGGGCTTCAATTCTACTAAAGAGCTTCTGAACCGGGTTCCGGTGTGGGTTCAGCTTCCAAGGTTTCCTGTGGAATGTTGGCGGGATGATGTTTTACACTTGCTGGCTTCAATGCTAGAAAAACCAGTTGGTGCTTCACAGTAGACTCAAGTTAAAAAGGTGATGACATTTGCTCGTATCTGTGTTGAGATTGATTTAAGTAAACCTTTACCAGATTCAGTGGATATGTGTATGGGTCCTTACTCTTGGGTGCAACAATTAGACTATGAGACTTCCTTTTCAGTGTCGTCTCTGTCATGAATATAGACATTTGCAAAGGAGATGCCTAAAGGCTAGGCTTGTGGATTCTTAGCCTCTCCGCAATCCCCCTAGGGTTGAAAAGGGGAAGGAACCCATTCTTGGTGATGCGGATGGGGCTGATAGTTTTGTTCCTATCAAGGCTCGAAACAGGAATCAAGGTCAAAAGAGGACTTTGAAGGAAAGGCAGGATGAAGATTCTTTTAACAGATTTGAAGTTTTAGATGATCTCAGCCAATAGGAAGTGAATCCAGGCTTGGTGAATCTAGATTAGGGTGCTTTGTGTACAAGACAGGAGGGCCTTCTTTTTGAAGATACTCAGGTTTTGCAGGATAATAGGGCTTTGCAAATGGACACATATGTTCAAATGGAAATCCAGGTGGAATCGGTTCTTATTATAGTAGGGAAGAAGGGTGGTAAGGATGGATCTCCTCTTGTTTCAAATGCAAGTACTGAGGGGGTGAAGAATAATAAGTCTTCTTCTCCTCATTTGGGTCTTCATCAAAAGGATCCAAAAAAAGGGGCTGGGGAGAAGTCTTCCAAACTTGGTAGAAAAAAGGATTTGGAAAAGATTAAATTAACACAGGAAAATTTGGTAGAGTCAGGGTCTGTTAAGACTCTGGATTCTCATTTTTTGAGCCCCTTGAAATAATTGTTCTATCCTAGAATGTAAGGGGCTTGAACAGTGGCCCTCGACAAAAAGTTGTTCATGATTTGGTTAGAAGTCAATCTCTTGATGTTCTTTTCCTACAGGAGACTAAGTTATTAGTGGAGTGTATGTTTGGTTTAGTGCCTAAGTTATGGGGGAGTGGAGAGTACCAGTGTATTGGTGCTCAAGGGTCTGTCAAGGGAGTGGCTTGTTTATGGAATCCTTGGAAGGTCTGCCCTCTTTGGTGGTTATCCTTTCAATCTTCTATCTCTATGATTGCATCTTGTTTTGAGACAGGGGAGTCTGTTCTCTTCTCCAATATCTATGCACCTATTAAACTTCAGGGTAAGCAACTTTTGTGGTCCCATATTCAGTTTGTCTGAAGCATGGTTCCTTTCCATCCATGGATTATGGCTGGAGACTTCAATGCTATTTCTGAGTTGGCTGAGAAGCAGGGTGGTATTGTGAAGCTTGAGCCTTCTGCGTTTCTACTTCAGGATAACATCTCAGCATTAAATCTTGTTGATATCAAGCCCATTAAATGCCAATTTACTTAGAACAATCAGAGGATTGGGAATAACTGCATTGTGGAACGACTTGACCACTTTCTAGTTTCTTGCTACTGGGTTGGTGGGTTGTGGTTTTCTAGCTCTAAAATTTTGGATTGGAGGGGCTCAAATCATTGGCCTATCAAGCTGGCTATTTCTTCAGCTCGTGTGCCTCAGTCTCCTTCTTTCAAGTTCCAGCTTATGTCGTTGCATGACTCCTCTCTCCATGACTATATTGCTAAGTGGTGGAGGTATGGTAGACCTGCTTATGGTACAACAATGTATACTTTTGCTAAGTTACTTCAATTTGTCAAGTATCAGCTTAAACATTGGAATTGGCAGTGCTTTGGAAACATTTTCCATGCTAAGACTACTGCCTAGGCTGGGTTGGATGGTATTATGAGGTTGATCAGGGAGGATGGAGTGACTGAGGACCTACTGCAGGAAGAGACTAGGGCTTTGAAAGCACTGGAAGAGTGTGAGCTACGAGAGGAAGTTTTTTGGAAACAAAAGGCTTAGAATTAATGGCTTCAAGAATGGGATAAACATACTTCTTTTTTCTTCAATTCAGTGAAAGCCAGGAGACATGGCAATTCTATTTCTGCTCTGGTGAATGACAAGGGTGAAATTCTTTCTTCTTCTCATGAAATCACACGTGAAGCTATGCAATATTTTGCTTCATTATTCAAGGAGGACTCGCATGGGGGTTCTGATGAGGAAGCTCATGTCCTTTCTTGTATCCCTTCTTTGGTTTCTAGGGAGATGAATGAGCATCTTATGAGTGATATTTTGATTAAGGAGCTAGAAGGGATTGTGTTTCAAATGAAGAGGGGGAAAGCTTCTAGTCCTGATGGTTTCTCGATTGAGTTCTTTCAAGAATTCTAGGAGATTATCAAGTTGGACTTGTTGGCCTTTGTTTAGGAGTCTCGTAATAATAAACAGATGTTACGGGCTTTGAATTCTACCTTCCTTTCTCTCATCCCAAGTGTGATGGGGCAAATAGGTTAAGTCAATTTCATTCTATCTCTCTTTGCAATATGATTTATAAAATTATCTCTAAATTGATTGATGATAGGTTGAAAAAGTGGCTTAAAGTGTTGATTCCTAAGGAACAGAGTGGTTTTGTGGCAGGACGTTAGATTCTAGATGGGGTTGTTATCGCAACTGAAACCGTTCACTCTATGGCCAGTTCCAAAAATAAGGTGATGTTCATCAAGCTTGATGTGGCTAAGGCTTCTGACCACATTCGATGGTCCTTCCTTTGAAAGGTTCTGAGTGCTTTTGGTTTTGGGGATGAGTGGATTTATTGGGTTATGAGTTGTGTTACTTCGGTCTCCTTCTCTGTGTTAATAAATGGTGAGCACTCTGAGCTTTTTGGTGCCTCTTGGGGTTTGCGGCAGGGTGACCCCTTCTCTCTTTACTTGTTTCTTCTTCTTGTTGAAGGTCTAGGATGCTTGATAAGAAGGAATGTGGAGTTAGGTTTCATTCAGGGGTGGGGGTGGGGAGGTGGTTTACCTCCTCAGTATCACTTGTAGTTTGTTGATGACACTGCTTTGATGGGTATGGCTACAATTAAGGAAGTTTCAAATTTATGCAAGGTGTTGGATGTTTATCTTGTAGCTTCGGGCCAATTGATTAATGAAGATAAGTCTTCCATCTTTTTCTTCAATACTCTAGATTCCATTCAGAGGTGAATTGCTCATATCTTGAGATTTCAGATTGGGGTTCTCCCTTTGATCTATCTTGGTATTCGCATCACTGTTGGAAGACTTCCCAGGGAGTCTTGGCAGAATATTCTAGATAAATTTCATGTGAAAGTTAATCATTGGACCCATCGTTGGTTGTCCTTTGTGGGTCATGTTCAGTTGCTCAAGTCTGTGGTGCAAGCCCTCCCCATTTATAGATGTATGATTTAGGTGGCCCCTTCGAGTTTTGTTAGGCATTTGGATTCCTTAGCAAGACATTTTTTATGGGCTGGCAGCTTATTGTCCTCTAAATGGAGCCTTGTCAGATGGGACATTGTTTGTAGCCCAAAGTAGTTTGGCTGCCTCGAGTTAAGGCAGTAATCATTTTCAAGGATGGTGTTGGCTGCTAAATTGTATTGGCAATGGTGTGTGGAGCAGGATGGGATTTGGGCCAGGATATTAACACATAAATACTTCTCAGGGATCCCTCAGATTGATATTCCTCATTATCCACTGGTGGGGAAAGGCTCGGTGATTTGGAGTACGCTCAAGAAAGGGGCTGCTCTAGTCAAGGATGGTTTATTTTGGATTTGTAAAAGAGGGACAAAAGCTCATTTTTGGTCTAATTCTTGGGATCATTTTTCTCCCATTGTTTCTCAGTTTCCTAATTTGGTGACTCTATGCCAGAGGTTCTGTGAGGCAGCTTGGTCAAGGGTGAGTGACTTCAAGTCCTTTTCTTCTCATGGGCAGTTGGTGGTGGTGAGATGGAAGAATCCTGATGAGTGGCCTATTGTTGGTATGGAGGAGGAGTGTGCTGAGTTTCATAGTATCCTTTCTCATAGATGTTGTAGCTCCCTCCAAGAAGGGGATGTTCTTTCTTGGTCTCCTAATCCTAAGGGTGTCTATACTGTTGCTTATGGATATCAGGTGTTGTTATCTAACCGGCTGGATGGGGTGGAGGTTCACCGGTGGAAGAAAGTGTGGAATAAGCTTTCTTGGCCAAAGTGTAACTGCTTTATTTGGACTTTGGCTTGGAATAGGTGCTTGACATGGGATAATATTCAGAAGCAAGGTTTTCAGGGTCCTTCTATGTATGTTCTATGTGGATGTGGTGAGGAGGACTCCTCTCACTTGTTTTTCCATTGTCCCTTGACTTTGCAGCTTTGGTATTTTTGGTGGGAAGTTTGGAAAAGCTCCTGTGTTCATGCTTCCTCCTTGGTGGATTTTTGGAGTAGTCTGGGTAGACATCCTTCTATGGCCTCTTTCTTGCAAGATGTGTGGTATGTTGGGCCTTCATACTATAGTAGATTTGGTTGGAATGGAATTGTAGAATATTTTGACATGAGAAGCTATTGATTCAACAAGTTTGGCACAAAATTATGGGTATGATTCGGGAGATGGTGGAAGCTAAGTGTGATGTGGTGTTCCCTTTGGAGAAAGGGGATGCTGAGTTGGTGGATAGATTGGGTATTCAAGGGTTGTCTCTAGCCTCTGCTTGTATCAGGAGAGGAAGGCGAGTGAAAAAGAAAGTTCAAAGGGTGGGGAGTTGGCTACCCCCTCTGGCTGGCATTTTGAAGCTCAATATTAATGGTTCTTCAAGGGGCAATCCTGGGCCTGTTGGGATTGGTGGGGCTGGTAGGGATTTTTTGGGATCAGTGGTTTTTTTTCTTTTCTGTTCATGAAGGATTGCAAACTATCAACCTTATGGAAGGTTTGGCGATCCTCTATGCTTTGGAGAGGGCTTATGCTTTGGGATGGCGCAAGGTTATCTGTGAGTCTGATTCACAGGTTTTGATTAATTTGCTAAATAAATAGAAGGTTTTTGATGTTAGTTGGCAGTTGGCTATGATGGTGTAGCAGATTCTACAGATAAGTTCTTTGATGGAGATGGTATCTTTTGTCCATATTCCAAGGGAGTGGAATAGGGCAGCAGATTGTTTGGCTAAGTGGGCTTCTAAGCATTTAGATGGATGGAAGATTGATGAGTGGGAGCAGGTTCCTCATGAGCTCCGACATGACTTGGAGAAGATTCTTTCCGAGGATGAGAATGGTATTGGTGAAGGATGATGTTGTTTCATGCTTTGTATGATTGTTTCTTATGGATTCCCGGGGCCTTCGCCCTTTGATGTTTTGTAATGCTCTTTTCTAAATTTCAATTAAGTTTTTACCCCTTTTAAATTAAAAAAAATCATTATCCTTTTCAAATTTCAAGTCTACATTAATTAAATAAATCCTATTAGTTAATTAATTCATCACAAATCCTCTCTTATCTACAATTAAATAATTTACATTATTTAATTAAATCAATTGTTCTTCCAAATTTAAATAAATCATGCAAATTTATTTAAATTATCTCAATTCTCTAAAAATAAATAAAATCATGTATTTTATTTATAATCTTCATATTCTTCAAAATCATGCATAATCAATTAAATAAATTTATTTTTTTAATTTCAATTATCTTTCCAATTCCTCTAAAATATCATGTTAACTCATGTGCACAATCAGTCTTATTTTTAGAACTCTAAAAAGGGCAAATCTAAAGTTAAGTTAATTGGTTTTAATTTATCTTGTTTTCATCAACTAATGAATTAGAAGAAAAAGCATTCTAATTTATGAAATCAAATTCTATCTTTAGTCAAAAAGCAATTATCTTAATAAAAATACCTTTTTGGAGTGACACATGTCGTGTGCACATTCAACATGAGCTATTTGATTTATCTTAACCATTCATTCTATGGATTTATTTCATCCATTGATCAATCATGTTTGAAACCTATATAAACCCCCCTCATCTTCAAAGCAAATCCTCTTCATTCATTTATTCTCAGGCATTCCTTAACAATGAATTGAGCATACATCACATCTTTGAGCACATCAATCTTTTAAGTACGAACACAACCTACATTCGCTTGTTGTAAACATGGTTTCACAACGTTATTGAGCAATCTACATTCATACAAAGGGAACTATACAATCTAGGTTAAATTACTTTATTCATTGATATTGGATTTTTACTTAGATTGATCTCTTTATGTTATGGGTAATTTAGTTGTTATTATCATTTCTTTGATTTTATCATTCAACCTCTCAATTTTCCTCATATAGAGGGACACTATAAATAGGTCCAAAAGGGTCAACATCCCTCATTTACATACGTAGAGGTTTTCCAAAAAATAGAGCTTGTAGCCTCCTAACTTAGTGTGAGAGCTTTGAGTGGAGAGAACTTACATCTTGGAGAGATGCTGATCCCTGTGCATAAACATTAGGCAGAGCAGGTACGGACCTACAGAGATCAACGGGAGCACCAACAGCAGTAAGTGCTTGATAACCTCTTTGCGTTGAATTTTTAGGTCACTTCTATGGTGTTTTCTAGGTTTTAGGTTATGTTAGCCAAAAGCACTGCGCAATGACGACGCACCCTTGGTAGTCACCTAAAGCACTTTTGGTGTGGTAAGGTGCACTTGGTAGTGTAGTAAAGCACATCTGATAAAAGCTCAGTGCCTATGGTTTTTAGGGTTCACGTCGCAGCGCGATTGGTATACCTCTGAAGCGTGTATTACCATTCAGTAAAGTGCGGTTGAGAGGGTAGTTAGGCGTGATCAATTAGGGTTTGTAAAAAAATGCAATGCACTTGCAAGTATAGGAAGGCATGGTTGGATATATAGTGCAGCGCACTTATGAAAAACAAGTCACCTTTGGTTTAGATGGAAAAGTACATATGGGAAAATAGTAAAGTGCGCATGGTAAAATAGTGAAGCGCCTTTGGAGAAAGCAAGGTGCTTTTGGTCTTTTATCTAGTTTGACCTAGGTTAAGTCTAACATGAGATGATAAGGACGACCTAGGAGTTGACCACTTAGGTTATAGATGTGCAAAGTTGACCTAGGGATTATTTGCATCACAGTGTTGTGCATGTAGATGTCCTTAGTGACTTGGGTAGACTTAGAAAATTTGCAAAAGGTCTGACAAGTGGTTTTATGGATGCAGAGAGTCCTTCCACCTCTGATGTCGAGGGAGCGAAACCACATCATTGTAGACGAGGTGGTGTAGATTACTTGGGAGGAGGATGCATTCTTGGAGTACATGGGATTATGGCACGTGGCAAACTTGACGCATATTAGGGCAAATCTCTCCCTTCTGACAGCTATTGTAGAGAGATACCATAGTGAGACTTGCTCGTTCCACTTTCTGATAGGGGAGGCTACTGTGACACTTGAGGATGTGTATCGAATCCTCAAGATCCTAATTAATGGAGATAGAGTTGACTTTGACCCAAGGTGTGGCGAGGTTGGCGTGATAGAGGTATTCTACATGGATGACATGTGGATAGAGGATGGTGAGATCTGTTGGGTTGATGTTTTGAGACTATGTGACAAGATCAGATGGATTGTGGCTACTTTGGTTGGTGGTTTCCTCTATCCAGATAGGTGATCACAAGTGTTATCTGTTGGATGGGGCATGGTACTATCAAGGATGTTTACACATGGCACCCATTATGCATGGGGGCCTTGTGTTTTGGGACAGCTATATCGAGACATGCATGATTATGTATACAGGATAGGGCAGAGCCTATCAGTTGGCGTGACTTTGTTTTAGGTGTGGGCTTGGGAGCACATCCCAGTTATCAAACTGATGACTTAGCATCACCGCAAGAGGGGTGAGCCATATGCATTTCTATATGAGGGAGTCATCATACATAGGCAGCTTGAATCCATGAGCTATTGGAGGTGACAGATTGACAAGATGGACATCTTTGTTTGGAGACCATGGCTACTGTGCGAGGCATGGGAGGATGAGCATGAGCAGCTGATGTATTGCAAATAGGCTCGATATCTATTTGGTAGATGCATAGATACTATTGAGAGATACCTACCAGAGTAGGTACTTAGATAGTTTGGCTTGCCACAGGGGTTTCCTGTTGGAGAGGCGACACATGCTATGACATGGCAAGAGGTTGGGGACTGGGATGTAGAGATTCTAGTGGCTACGACTTTGGCAGAGTTGTGGGGACTTGCCCCAATGAGATGGGATTGGGATTCAGGATTGGTGGATCCAAGGACATTGCTAGAGTATGACAAGTACTAGTAGACACACAAGCTAGTGAGACTGACCACACCAGGGGTGGCAGGAGCAGTACGAGAGGTGCTAGTTCCTAGTAGAGAGGTGAGGGTTAGATGAGAGGACAGAGAGAAGGCTAGACAATAGGCGGGTGGAGAAGACAGAGGCCAGCAGGCTGATGTACAGATGACAGAGGTAGAGGATCCAATTGTAGAGACTAAGTTGCAATAGGCACATCGACTATTATAGGATGAGACTGCACGGAGGACTCACTTGGAACTTCAGATGGTGCGGTTGAGGAGATAGAGATGCAACTAGGATAGAGGCTAGACAGGCTGAGGCCCAGGCTCAGACACACTCACATACAGCAACAATAGCACAAAGAGAATTGGTAGCGGCACAAGCCGTGCCAGTATCGGGAGTAGATGATGGGCAGATTACCCAGTTGACTTTGGAGAGGGACGTAGTAGTTCAGCTACATTTGATAGCAGAGACCACCTTATAGTGGGTTAGACGAGAGAGAGAAAGAGAGATGAGGCATGCCATGTACTAGGTGCTAATTAGAGGACTTTGTATAGTGAGCTCATCCGTGTACAAGGAGAGCTTGTGTCATCAGGTAGAGAGGCCGATTACTACAGGGGTCTCTATGTTAGGGCAGTGCCGGCAGATCAGCAGGCACCTAGCTATCGAGAGCAGAGCAGGTCTAGAGCATCTAGGTCTTGCAAGACAGGGAAGTCAGTGTCCTTAGTTAGAGGACCCTTTGTGCCGCTAGGGGGAGGAGGACCAACAAGTGGACCTGCACCAAGTATAGGGATCATAGCAGGAGGGCAGCTCTACCCACTAGCTGCCACTAGAGCATGTATTTTACATATTGTATCATTATGGACATTGTATATTTTGACTGATGTCTGCATGCATCCGATGTATATTTTGCAGGCTTTGGATAGCCATGATGTACTTATTGATGTATATTTGGATGTATACATATGGACTGTTGATGTAGACATAGACACTTGTATTTTGATGACCTTCACATGATGATATATGATGACACGTTACTGCTCATTAATGCTCATGCTTTTGTTTATGCATTTCCTTATGATATGTGATGTGATGATATGTATGTATGATTTGGATTTATGTGATGATGTATATTCTTACATGATGCTTATAGCTGTATGACATGATGATATGATATAGATATGATGATATTGATTCTATGACATGTGATATCTAACATGTGGGTTTTGCAGATATGCATTAGATTGTGATGGAGATAGAAGAAAGGAGAGAAATACTGTTGATCGATCATTGCTTGAAAACCATACAAGGTCATGGACAAATGGATGGGTAAATGGATAAGATTGTTGCAATAGTTTCACAAATGTTGATAAAGAGAAATCCTTATTTTTGATATGGCACATGGATAGTTTGCCACCAAGGTATAAATGACCAAGATGCTGTGATATCCGAGTGCATGGATGTTGACTCTGCAAGCAAGCAGTTTGAACTTAGATCCCTTATACATCATATAACCTTGTTGTACATGTGAATGAGCCATAGTCTTGAACATAAAATAAACTTCAATACATAAATGCAAGAAGTATATTAATATGTAAAATGCTAGGTCATAACACACACAAGATAAATATGCTACTAAGAAAGATGCTAAAGATCATTCCTCAAACACAGCACACAAAAGCAATGACTATGCCCCCAATCTATATTGCATCACAACATTTCAAGATTACAGATAAATCAAGGTAGTCTTGAATAGGTATTGGAAAAGGAACAAAAGAAAAACCAAAAAGCAAATTGATTGACTTACAAAGTGAACATACATCCAACATATTCTCTTGCCAAAGAGGTTGCTCATGGTAGATTTGATAGGAAAGATAATAGCCTTATTATAGGAGCTATGTCCATTAAAGGGTGTTATCTATTGAAAGGATAATGTCTATTTTTAGGAAATGCAACATGTCGTATAAGACACATGTGTTGGTCTAGTTTCAAGCATGGAACATTCTATATAAGACGAGTGTGTTGATCTGTTGCTTGGTTGAGATTGATTTAGCTAATGTTGGCAATCAATATGTAAGACAACATATGGCTCTGTAAGTAAGTTTCTTTGCATCAGGTTTGTTAAGGACTTTTTCTTTGAAAGGATGCATTTTTTTGTTGTTTTGCTGCTTAAGGTAGTCAAGTCTAGGTGAATGAATTTGGATACACGAAAGACTAGAAAGGTGATATGTCAATGGATTGAAATGGGTGAAGAATGATGAATCTTATGTGCCTGAGTACTGGATACTTCCTTCCTATTCTAGACTTCCTACATACCCTGTATCCACGAGATCAAGGCACATATGAGGAAAGATGAAAGATGATAATATGTAGTTCTAGATAGAAAATGGGTGGGTCAAGGTGTTTGAGCTTGGGTTGGTGAAATGATGAGATCTTATGTACCCGAGTACTGGATACTTCCTTCTTATGCCAGACTGCCTACATACCCATATCCATGGGATCAGATACCTTAAGATTGAAATGAGATGATATGTAGTTCTGGTTTGTGTGAAGATGTAGGAAAAGTGTTGTCATTTGTGGGGAGATGATTGAAGTGCTTGTGTTTTTGCATTTGGATTGTTCATGTGTTTTTGCTTTTGTTCATGTTTGGAGGTGTTTTGGTTCTTGTTTGTGTTTTGTTTGAAGTGTGATGTGTTTGTTGTTGTGAACCATGAACAAGGATCTATTCCTAGACCTAAGTTAAGGAAAGAATTGCCCCCATTCTGGTAGAGGTGTTGTTATGGTTGACTGACATAGGATAACCATGGATGATGGAGAAGACATAGAAAGTATGACCTAGGACAAGATAGTGATAACTGTTGACATGGATCAAGACATGGGATGACAACGATGGACATTGAAAAATTTCCAAGCTATTCTAGATAGGGAGATGGAAATGCAAACAAGGTCAATAGTTTTATTATGGATGGATGGATGAAGTTTGTTGTGAAATGGTCATGGAGTGAACAAGAATTGATAGATGATGGATGCTTACTCTACACATAGTGCATGTTTGACATGTGTTCACCATGGTACTTATCCAATTCACCTGTTTACCAAGTTTTCACTAGAGGACAGATTATTTTTGTTTTTTTTTTAATTTTGTTTTTTTGTTTTTTATTTTTTTGATGGTTTGAGGATCAGGCATAGAAATTTTTGAGATGAACATTGTTAAGTGGCTCATCTGGAGGAATGCCATTAGGTGTAGCTAAAGTATAAGCTCCTGATCCATATGTTGCTATGACAATAAAGGGGCCTAACCAGTTAGCCTCAAACTTGCCCTTCTTTTCTCGATATGCTTGATTTCTCTAATTTTCTTTTAATACAAGATCACCTACTTGAAACCATCTTTCTTTGATATTTTTTTATAATTATGCTAGAGGTAGTTTTGATAAACATGAAGATGATTAAGCACAGCAAGGTGCCTCTCATCTAGTAGTTCTAGCTCAACTAATCTGGAAGTGTGATACTCTTCTCCATTAATCAGTTGCTTCATGGATACTCTGAGGGATGGGATCTTGACCTCTATAGGTAGGATGGCTTCAGAGCGATAGACCAAGACATATGGTGTGGCACCAATTGGTGTTCTGATACTAGTGTGGTATGCCCATAGGGAGGGATTGAGTTGCAGGTGCTAATCACAACCAGCTTCATTGACCATTTTCTTTAGGATTTTAAGAATGGTTTTATTGGAAGCCTTAGCTTGGCCATTACTCTATGGATAGTAGGGAGTGGAAAAGTGATGTTGGATATTGTATTGTGTGCATAAGGCATGGACATCTTGATTCTTGAATGGTCTCCCATTATCGGTGACAATGGCTTGGGGGATACCATACCGGTAAATGAGGTAGTTAAGGATAAACTTGGCTATTTGCTTACTAGTGATATAGGTCATGGGAATGGCCTCAACCCACTTTGTGAAGTACTTAGTGGCAGTAATGATGAATTTGTGGCCATTAGATGAGGATGGGTGTATTTTTCCTACGAGGTCGAGGCCCCATTGTGAAAAAGGCCATGGAGTAGTCACAGGTTGTAGTTCATGAGCTAGTGAAGGACTCAAATCTCCATGTTGCTGGCATTGTAGACAGTTCTTGGCAAATTGCATTGCATCTTGTTCAATTGTAGGCTAGTAACAACCTGTTCTAAGTATCTTCTTAGCGAGGTTAGGACCAGTAGAATGTGTGCCACAAATACCTTCATGTATGTCTTGTAAGGTAGCTTCAGCTTCTTCCACATCAAGAAATTGTAAGAGGATACCATCGAGACTCTGACGATATAGTGTATCACCCATAATGGTGTAACGGGAGGATCGATAGATAAAGGTTTTGCGTTGGTTTGTGGGTAGGTCAATGGGAAAGATACTATGATTAATGTATTAAAATATATCTTTGTACCATGGGGAATTGGGACCAACAAGTTTACATATGATTTCAATAGTTGGAACATCAATGGCTGGTATCAACAATTACTCGATCAAGAACTCACATTTCTATGTGTTTGTAGGCATGTCTATAATTGACCCCACAGAATCCATAGAATCTGTAGCCTTGTTATGCTCTCTTGGAATTTGCTCAAAAGTGATGCTAGAAAAGTGTAGTTTGTAGGCATCCACTAGTTGCTTGTAGGGGATCGACTTTTCATCCTTTGTTTGATACTCATCAGTGACTTGTCGAATGACTAGTTGTGAGTCTCCATATACCTGTAGTTCAATGATGTCCCATTGAACTATTGTGTTGAGACCTATGAGGAGTGCTTCATACTTGGCTATGTTATTGGTGCAAGGAAACGCAAGCCGATATGACTTTGGAATATAGTCATTTTGAGGTTTGATGAATATGATGTTGGCCCCTGATCCATGTGTGTAGGAACCATCAAAATACAACTTCCACATTACTAAGATAGAAATAGTGAAGAGATTCTCATCCAAAAAGTTAGATACCATGACACAAAGGCACAGTGGAAACATTCATAACCAGGTGGAAATACCTGCCAAAACCCACAGTTCGAATAAATCAAATGTTCAAACAACTTGTCAATGTGCAATTTGTGGGGCCCACAAATTGTATACTCCACCACATACAATCACAATATGCATAACCAATATGTATTTTTTGGGATCCTCGATCTCCACTCACCCATTGTATGTTTCACCACATACAAACTTAATGTGCAATGCCAATACAAACAAAATATCATGTGCAAAACTTGATTTGCCTTTTCGGTGGGATAAAGTATCCTTACCTGCTACTGCTAGTCACCTCTTGTATCCACAAAAAAGTATCCTTCCAACATACATTCTAGTTACCACTCCGGCCGGTCATCCTTTGCATCATATGAAATGCATATTTTCAATGTATCTTTGAAACATACAACTGCGATATGCGATTGTAGGATACACACGAACTTTACTCATATACAATTGTGATATACACATAATATTCTCAACATACAATTGTAGTATACACATGACTTGTATACCTGATATACTTTAGTGATATACACAGGAAATATATCTCCTCATACAATTGTGATATACATAGGAACTATATACCTGATATGCTTTAGTGATATACATAGGAAATGTATGTTTGGTGACATAATCGTGAATCTTAAGCTGATAATCTCCTATGCAGCACTTGTAGTCAAACAACTCACCAAAAATAACTAAATTCCTACAGAACAGTTTGATACAGAGAAGATATACACAAAAGACAGAATTTGAAAAACACAAACTGGATTAAACTTCGATGTCTCCATAGAATGTATTATTGTTCTTCTGAACTTCATCTCAAATCATATCCTCTTTTTGAATCCTAAACTTATGGTCTCTTCCCATCTAGTTCCAGCCGGAATACCAGAGGTTAGAGTCATTACAACTTCCATGTTTCAAATTTTGGCTTAACCAAGGGTGTAAGCCAAAACACTAACTAATCATAAGACACATGTTTATTATAAGACATGATTTAAACACCCTAGAACATCAACAAAACACCTAAAAACAACACAACACACTTGATTTGATTATCCACATACCCCAATTGTCCAAGATGTCCAAATTGGCTTATAAGGATGCCAAATTTGAGACACTGGTTCACATGGTGGGTTCTTTATTAAAAACATGAAATCACAACAACAAGGACTACATGACAACATGAACAAACATAGAAATGCATAAAACATAACAACATATCAAGACCTTAGTCTTCTCCCTCAGATGTATAGTTAGCTTGTTGAAGGGGTGCTATTATAATGACTCCCACCACTCGCCACTTTCCCTGCTCCATTAAACCTCAACCCCCGCAGCAAATCTCCACCACGGCCCTTGTACCCTGCGCCGCCCCTTCCTCAGCTTCCTCGTTGCTCCCCACTGCGACCCTGCACATTTTCCCATTGTCTTCGTCAATGGCGGCCATGACTTCTTCAACCTTGCAAAGTTTACCCTACTCTTAATCCCTTTTCTAGTATTTCCTCTTTATTATTATAAATCAATATATATATATATATATATATATATATCCGTGTCAAAGGAAAAGAGTATAACTATAGGCCTAGTTGGGTATACCTCCATGGAGGTTGTAGAATAAACATATCCTCCATGGCTGGCCCAAACCCTAACTTGCAACAAGATACAGGACAAAACAAAAATAAAGAAGAGGAAATAAGATAAAGAGATTAGGGCATAGAGAGAAAAATAAAAGAAAATAGGATTTAGGGCAACTTATTTTAGAAAACAATTTTACATGAGATTAGGGCTTTTAGGTTTAAAATTTTATATTTGTTTGAGAAGATTCTGTAAGGATGTGAGTTTTAAATTTAAATTTTATTTTGAACCTCTAATTCTCTTTTTTTTTTGGTTTTATCTTTTGGGGACTTTTAACTTGTCTTCTAAAATAGGAGTGGGTTGATTCTTTTTTTTGAAATTTGATTTTTATCTTGTGAAATGAATTTAATTTATTTATTTTTTTTTTTGGGGGGGGGGGCAATTATTTGATTTTAACTAAGAAGAAATTCTCCTTGAAGTTTATTTTTACCTTAGCAGGATTTCTCATATCATTCTCGTTGATTTTTCTATTTTATTATTATTATTTTATAGGAGTGAGTATCTTATCCTCCTCCTCCCTCCATTAAATTTTAGAGTTTGTTATTAAATATAATTGTCGAAATTGTATTTAATAACACTATCATAACCCTTCCTTGTTCTAGGTAAACCCAACACAAAATCCATGCTAATGCTCTACGATGGCCTAGAAGGAATGGGCAGTTGCTGATATAAACCTACCTTAGTTGATCTCCCTTTTGCCTTTTGACATATCACACATGTCTCCACAAATTTCCTTACATCTGATTGTAACTTAGGCCAATAGTAATGCCTCTTCAAAAGATCAGGAGTATTATCCAGACCAAAATGTCCTACCATGGCCCCACAATGTTTCTCCTTAATGATGTTCAACCTCATAGAACACATTGGAATACACAATTGTCCACCTTTGAAAAGTAATCCATCTTGGATCAAAAATTTAGAGTACTCAACATGATATTTGTCTCCAAAGGAAGTACATGCTTTGTAGATCTCTCCAAAGTCTTCATCAGCATCATACATAGTCTTTAAGGAATCAATGCCAACACTTTTCAATTGAATCTGATTTATGGTTAGAGCCCTCCTGCTTAAAGCATCTACTACCTTGTTCTTAACCCCTTTCTTGTGTTTGAGTGTGAAGGTGAAAGCTTGCAAAGTCTCCACCCACTTCATGTGTCGATGGTTGAGCTTCTCTTGACTATTTATGAAACTAAGGTCTTGATTATCTGTAAACACTATGAATTCTTTTGGCATCATGTAATGCCTCCATTTTTTGAGTGATTGGACTAGAGCATACATCTCCAAGTCATATGACGAGTATCTCTTCTTTGCATCATTTAGTTTCTTCACTGAAAAATGCAATAGGCCTACCTTCTTGACTGAGTACTGCTCCAATTGCCATGTGGCTTGCATCACATTCTACTTGGAAAATCTTGTTGAAGTCAGGAAGTGCAAGGATTGGCTGCTCTGCCACCTTCTTCTTCAATGTTTCAAATGAATCATCTGACTCCTTTTTCCAAGTGAATCTGCACTTTTGTCCTCCTTTTATGGTGTCAAGCATGGATGCACAAACATGACTAAACCCCTTTATAAACTTCCTATAGAAGTTTTCTAACCCATGGAAACTTGTAACATCATTCATGGTTCTAGGAGTTGGCCAAGACAATATGGCACTTACCTTTTCTTGATCCATTTTTCAGTTTTCCCTGTGAGATGACAAAACCCAAATAGATGATCTCCTCCTGCATGAACAAACACTTCTCTAAGTTGATCATTAGTTGCTCTTCATGTAACCTTTTGAGGACCAAGTCTATATGTTTGAGGTGCTCTTCCCTTGTATTACTGAAAATGAGGATGTCATCTAGATATACTATGACAAATTTGCCTATGAATTCCCTCAAGACCTCATTCATCAACCTCATAAAGGTACTAGGGGTGTTAGACAAACCAAAAGGCATGACCTTCCACTCATACAATCCTTCATTGGTCTTAAATGCAGTCTTCCATTCATCTCCTGGCCTACTCCTAATTTGATGATAGCCACTCTTTAGATCTATTTTTGTGAAATATTTAGCATCCCCCAAGCAATCAAGAAAATCTTCTATCCTAGGGATTGGAAACCTATACCTGATTGTTATCTTGTTGATAGCCCTTGAATCAGTACAAAGTCTCCAAGTGGCTTCCTTCTTTGGTGCTAGGATAGTCGGTACTGCACATGGGCTTAAACTCTTGCCAATTAGGCCTGTCTCCAACAACTCCTCAATCTACCTTGCTACCTCTGCATTCTGTTCTGGGGTAAGCTTGTATGCTGCCTTGTTTGGAAGTGTAGATCCTAGGATCAGATCTATGAAATGGCTTATGTCCCTTATAGGTGGTAGGGACCTTGGCATTCCATCAAAGATGATGCCTTTGTACTTGTCTAATAGTTCTTGGACAACGGGATCAATGAACCTTTGCCTCTTCTCTCACTTGACTTCCTACTGCTGCTCCTTGTTCACCTTTAGGCATGGAATTAGAGCATATGTAAATGTACCTTCTTCTACTATCTCTTTCATGAATTGTTTGCCTTCTACCATCATCACCTTAACTTCTTTCCCCTTTGATTCCACCTCATTCTCCATCAATAGTAGCAACTCTATCACCTTACCATCCTTGGTGATTGAATATGTGTTTCTAACTCCATCATGGTGTGCTTTCAAGTCATACTGCCACGGTCTTCCAAATAGGAGATGGCAAGCATCCATCTTGGCAATGTCAAACAATAATCTCTCCTTGTATGATCCAATTTGAAACTCTACCCAGGCCTGCTCTTCCACCACTATTTTCTGACCTTGGGTGAGCCATGAGACCTTGTATGGGCAAGGATGTGGCAGCCTTTTAAGCCTAAGCTTTTCTACCATTTCAATGGACATAAAATTTATAGTGGATCTGGAGTCAATCAGAACTTTACATACCTTTCCTCCTGCCATGCAAGTAGTTCTGAAGAGAGACTTCCTTTGTGGGGGTTCTTTGTCAGGCACCTTCATGGTGATCATTGGTCTCCTAATCATCAAAGATTCTCCTTTCTCAGGATATCCATAACTGTTAGGAGCATTCACACTTTGATAAGTGTTTGAGCTTGTCACACTTTGATAATCAAATTCTTGGATCATATTTGTCCTCCTTTCTCCCATTGAACTTGTTGCATTTTTTGGACATCTGCTGGCTATGTGGTCTTCTTGATTGCAATTGTAACATCTAAGAGGTCCTCTCCCTTGAGATCTACCTCTAAATGGTGGTCTTCTACCCCTAAAGTTTCCTCTTTGATTGTAACCTCCCCCTTGAGTTTGATTGATGCCTCCTTTGTTGCTCTCTTGATTGGATTCACCTTTGTGTCCAAATCCATTTCCTCTACCTCTGAAAGGACTTCTTTCCCCTCTTTGCTGTCTCCCTCTTCCTCTACTATTCTGCTCTTGTCTTCTCTTTAATTTCTCTTCCACTTTGAGTGCCAATTGGTAGCACTTTTGGACTGTATCTAGGTTATGTATATTTAAGTCTTCTTGAATGGTAGACCTCAATCCATTGAGGTACCTTGCCACCTTATCCTCCTCACTCTCCTTTACCTTTGTCTTGACACATAGTTTCATGAACTCTTCAGTGTATGAACTGACATCTAACACCTTTTGCTTCGAGTTTTGTTTCCTCTTATGTAATTGGATGTTGTAATCCAATGGAAAATAGGCTTCCTTTACTAAAGCCACCATCTTTTTCCAAGTAGCAACTCTACTCTATCCCTCTTTCACACAATCATCTTGGATGAAAGTCCACCAAGATAGTGCAGCCCCTTTTGTTTTGGATTGGGCCATACTCACCCTTTGGTGGTCTGGTATCTCCTTGGTCTCAAAGAAGTTATTCAAGGATTCTATCCACTCCATCACTGAATCAGGATCCATTTTTCCTGCAAACACTGGCAGGTCTATTTTCATATCCATGGTCCTTCTCTCCATGGATTTGAGAGCATTGATTAAGGGTCTCTGGTCTGCAGGAACCTCCATCTCTTCCTGCCTAGGGATCTTCTCTTCATCCCAGTCTTCTCCATCACCAAAATCTTCTTCTCCCTTCTCTACTTTGTCCCTCAACTTATCTAACTTATCTCTCAAGACCTGATTCTAAGCTCTAACTGCTTTGCTCTCTGCCATTTGCTTCTTCACTAGGACAACCAACTCAGCATTGGTCATCTTTGCTAGGTACTCTTGTGACCCCTCTTCCTTTGACATCTTGGCTTATTCTCCTACACAAAGGACACTCTTTTGGCTTTGATACCACTATGATGCAGAGGCACAATGGAAATGTTCATAACTGGGTGGAATACCTGCCAAAACCCACAGTTCGAATAAATCAAATGTTCAAACAACTTGTCAATGTGCAATTTGTGGGGCCCACAAATTGTATACTCTGCCACATACAATCACAATATGCATAACCAATATGCATTTGTTGGGACCCTCGATCTCCACTCACCCATTGTATGTTTCACCACATACAAACTTAATGTGCAATATGGATACAAACAAAATCTCATGTGCAAAACTTGATTTGCCTTACCGGTGGGATAAAGTATCCTTACCTGCTACTGTCGGTCACCTCTTGTATCTAAAGAAAAGTATCCTTCCAACATACATTCTAGTTACCACTCCATCTGGTCATCCTTTGCATCATATGAAATGCATATTTTCAATGTATCTTCACAACATACAAGTGCGATATGCGATTGCAGGATACACACGAACTCTACTCAGATACAATTGTGATATACACACATAATATTCTCAACATATAATTGTAGTATACACATGACTTGTATACTTGATATACTTTAGTGATATACATAGGAAATGTATCTCCTCATACAATTGCGATATACACAGGATTTGTCTACGTGATATGCTGTAGTGATATACACAGGAAATATATCTTCTCATACAATTGCAATATATACATAAAATGTATGTTTGATGACAAAATCATGAATCTTAAGCCGATAATCTCCTCTACAGCACTTGTAACTGAACAACTCACAAAAAACAACTAAATTCCTACATAATAGTTCAATACAGAGAAGATATTCACAGAACACAGAATTTGAAAAACACAAACTGAATTAAACTTCAATGTCTCCACAAAATGTATTATTTTTCTTCTGAACTTCATCTCAATTCTTATCCTCTTTTTGAATCCTAAACTTATGGTCTCTTCCCATCCAGTTCTAAATGGAATACCAAAGGTTGGAGTCGTTACAACTTCCATGTTTCAAATTTTGGCTTAACCAAGGGTGTAAGCCAAAACACTAGCTAATCATAAGACACATGTTTATTATAAGAAATGATTTAAACACCCTAGAACATCAACAAAACACCTAAAAACAACACAACACACTTGATTTGATTATCCACATACCCCAATTGTCTAAGACGTCCAAATTTGCTTATAAGGATGCCAAATTTGAGACACTGGTTCACATGGTGGGGTCTTTATTAAAAACATGAAATCACAACAACAAGGACTACATGACAACATGAACAAACATAGAAATGCATAAAACATAACAACATATCAAGACCTTAGTCTTCTCCCTCAGATGTATAGTTGGCTTGTTGAATGGGTGCTCCTGCACCATATCATAGGATGTATATCTGTAATGGGTGCTTTTGCGAGTTGATCTGCTAGGGCTTGTCCCTTGATTGCTTTATGATCCACATACTCAATGTCAAACTCACTAAGGATCATGACCCATTTATCTAGTCTACTTGTGAGAGCTGGATTTGCTAGTAGATACTTCAATGGATCAATTTTGGCTATAAGATTTGTGTGTTGGTTTAGCATGTAATACCGCAACTTTTGGGAAGCGAATACTACTTCTAAACAAGCTCTTTCAATAGGTGAATATTTGAGTTCATAACCCACCAAGGTTTGACTGATATAATAGATTGCATGCACATTTCCTGACTCATCATGTTGTGCTAGAAGAGCCCCGAGGGCTGTAGTTGTAGTTGAGATGTACAAGATCAAAGGCCTATCGGCGACTGGTGGTACCAAGATAGGAGGTGTAGCTATATATTCTTTGAGCTAATCAAATGCTACTTGACACTTATTGTCCCATCAAAATGACACATCCTTTCAGAGCAAGTGTTGAAATGGTTGACATTTATCTACTAGCTATGAGATGAAACACCTAATAGAATGTAACCTTCCTTGAAGGCTCCTTAATGCATTTAGGTTCTTTGGTGTAGGCACCTCCACTATAGCTTTGACTTTTGTGGGATCTACTTCAATGCCTCTACGTGATACAATGTATCCCAATAGTTTTACTGATGTTACCCTGAAGACACACATCTTTGGATTGAGTCTTACTTGGTATTTCTTGAGCCTATCAAAGATCTGTCCTAGAACTTGTATGTGATTTGCACTAGAAGATTTTGCTAGTATATCATCCACATAGTCCTCCATGATGTGATGAAAGAGATCATGGAATATCATTGTCATTGTTCTTTGATAAGTTACCCCTACATTCTTCAGACCAAATGGTATGATACACCAATAATAGTTACCCCAAGGACAAGTAAAAGTTGTTTTATATTTATCTTCTTCTGCTATCATTATCTGATTGTACCTAGAAAATCCATCCATTAGAGAAAGCATTTCATAACCAACAGTCAAGTCTACTATGAGATCAATGTTTGGCAATGGGAAGTCATCTTTTGGACATGCTTTGTTAAGATCTCTGAAGTTAGAACACATGCAAATGCCCCCATTGGGTTTGGCCATAGGTAAATTGTTTGAGACCCATTCTATATAATCAATAGGCCTGATGAATTTTGCATCTAACAGTTTTTGTATTTCAACTTTCACCAAGAGAGCAATCTATGGATGCATCTTTCTCAGCTTCTGTTTGACTAGTTTATCTTTTGGATCAACCGTGAGATAGTGAACTACTAATGAAGGGTCTAACCCTAGCATATCAGCATAGGTCCATGTAAAGTTGATGGTTCTTTGTAAGAAGAAGTTGGTAAGATTATTGTGCTCTTGTTTTGATAATGATGCTGCAAGGAATATGGTCTGTGGATTTTTCTTTATGCCAAGATTGATTTCTACATAGAATCTTCCACTAGGAGAGTTGATTTATCTTGATACTTAGATGGTAAAGGAAGGTCAAATCCTCCATCCTCAGGTGCCACAATTGGGTTTTCACCTTTGGATACATCCTTTGTTTTTACTATTTTGTGATTGGGAGGTGCCATAGTGTGTTTTTCACCTAGAGATTTTTCTTTAATTTTACTTTTGCGACTAGAGGATTTGGCATTCTCACCAAAACAAGCAGTTTGCTCTAGTTCCATTACAAAACCAGCTTTGTGATCACCAAGAGGGATACCATCCTGGAGTCCCATGAACTCTATAATAGCTTTATCATTCTAAAAAACATCTAGTACGCAGGCCCCTTGTTGGTCCCAATCAATAAGTTTAGGATAGGCAAGTGTTATAGTCTCGGTGTTTGTGTTGGATGTGAGGGATATAAATGATAGCATAAATATGGAGGATTCATTGAATAGGTCAATCATATGGAGGGAAGAGTCATCGATGATATCCTCATTAGATGTCAAATCAACAAGAAAAGTTTGTGCCACCTTGTCGAGAATACCCTCGATGTATAAGGCACGTGGTACCTTTCTACCAAATCCTAACCCCTTCTTGTCTAGTTTCTTCATCACAATAATGGGTTCCATTGTTCCTTGATTTTATTTCCCAAGGCCACCTTTGCCTTGATAGCCCATGTTTTTCACTATTCCTTAGAGTGTGGCCACACAAGAGTCCTATACGTTATGGAAAGGGCTCTAAGCTCGCACCTCAGTTTGTAGGACCGTTTGAGATTTTGGAGCAGATAGGACCAGTTGCCTATCGTCTAGTGTTCCCACCTAGCTTGTCACGTATCCACGATGTCTTTCATATTTCTATTTTGAGATGATATACATCTGATTTATCTCACATACTAGACTGGAGTGCTCTATAGGTAGAGGCAGATGGGCAATTAGCTTTGGAGCCAATTCGCAAATTGGCTCGTTGAGCACTGGGCCTTCGAGGTCGAGAGCTAGACTAGGTTAGAGTCCAGTGGGATTGTTATGATGAGGTCACAACGACTTGGGAGGATGCAGCTAGTTTGAGGGCACTCTATCCTCACCTTTTTGATGACTTCTAAGAGGAAGTTTAGTCTTAGGGGGGAGGATGTGAGGCTGATTATTTTACCTCCCTTATTTTGATCAATATGCATTTTAGTTGATGACATTATCAGATTTTTAGTGACTATGGTTTTATTATGCAAACTTGGTTTTTATCTCCTGATTATGATAGGACTTTGATTAGACATATGTGATTCGATTTGATCAGATTTGGTGCTATTTTGTGATTTGACATATGAGATGTATATGTGATGAGATTTTAGTTATTTATGTGATGTGGACTATTTGACATGAGATTGAAAAATGCAGTTTAATTTGGAATTATGTATTAATGATTATTTTTGTATGCGATTGCGTGAATTTAATTCTAGTTGCTTCGGCTATGATTTCTCATGATATGATTGACACTTGATGGAGATGTGCAAGCTTCACATTCCCTAGCCACGAGAAATTGGAGGTAGAATTCACACTATGTTATCCCCTGTAAAACTGATCCATTCCCAAGAGGGATAAGGATCACGTTGGAATTTGAATGTTGATTTTAGTGCTTGATTTAATTTTATTATTTTGGCCTTAGTACCCTTTTTTTTTAATTTGATTAATAATAAGTGTTGTATAAATTTTACTTGATTTACACCACTTGGTATTTATTTTAATTTGTTGAGGCCATTTAAAAAGTGGATTTTTAACCCCCTTTATGAACCCTAGTGTCCCAAAAGTTACCCTAGGTGGTTACCCTTGAGTCTAGGGTCAACTTGGACTATCTAACCCTAGATTTAACTCACTTTTGGTCACCCTAAACTATGGTTTAGTCAAAGTGACGAAAATTTGAAATAGGAAAGGTGGGAGATGGATCATGCCTTGGGAAAGACTCATCTCCCTTCCCAAAGTTTGGGAACCCTTTCCCAAGGAAGACTTGGGAGGTCTCCAAGACTCTTAATTGTGTGGGAGCTTCCTCCAAGACTCTCACACATGTGTGAGAGCATCTTGGAGGAAGATGGCTCCTTGAGAGAATAAGAGGATGCCATATGGCATCACTTATCCTCTTGAAGGTGTGAGTGGGATTGCCACCTCACCATTTGTCCTCTCACACATGTGTGAGAGCACAAATGGATAAGATGAGGTTGAGATGGAATGGGAGGATGACACTTGTCATCCTCACACTTCCTCTCCCTTGCAAGTGGCATGGGAGGAGGAAGGAGAAGGTGACAAGTGTCACCTTCTCATTCCTCAAGGCCAAATTGATGGCCTATATTATCTCCTCTTGTTGAGGAGTGTGGGGTTTTTGCAATTTTAATTTTTCTTGCTATTTTGGACAAGTTTGGGAGAGTTAGAGGATTTTCTTGAAGGATTGGAAGGCTTGGGAAGGCTTGAAGCTCTTCACCAAATGTGCTTCCATTTTAGGGCTTTGAAAGTAAGCCTCTTAAACTTGTTTCTCACCCTTGCTTTAAATGTATTGTGTTATAGTTTTTTTGGTTGTTTTGTTGTTGTATTGTTTTTGTTGGGATGGGAGTATGGTGAGAGCACCTCCAATGGAGGTAATGCTCAACTTGTTTGGGTAAGGGAAAGGAACCTTCTTGAGGTCACTCCCACTTTTTGTATTTATGCCTTGAGGGCTTTTATTTGTTGATGAGATTATTGAATGGCAAGAGTGCCATGGAGGTTATTTTGTGATATTGTGGAGAGTGGTGTTTTTGGAGATTTTATTTGGCTTGAGGCCATGAGCTGGATATTTTATCATTTGGGAGCCCTTTGAAGTTGAGGGGTCCATTCCCTACCCTCATAAAACTCATTTTTATGAGTTGAGTTTTGTGTCAAACTTATGGGTTGTTTTTGGTGATATTGTGATTGATTTTTGTTGTGGAGTGTTTACTGTGTGAATCCCTACCTCCCTAGCTCGAGGGTGACCCACTTGCGGGTCTACGGTAGGGAGGAGAGCTTTTTGAAGTGGCTGGTTCTGTTGTTCTTTTTGTTGTGTTATTTACAGGTTTGAGTGGAGAAATGAAGAGGATGAGAGCTCCTCTTTATGTGGCTTTGTAGTTTTTTAATGGCTAATGGAGCCATGGCCATTGTGGCCTCATTGTGTTGTATTGTTGTAAGAAGCTACTAAGTTTTTTGCCTTGAAATGGGCTGTGGTAAATGTTGTAATGAAAACACTCTTCTCAGTTTATTAAAAAGTTAATGTTCCCCTTCTTGTGAAGTTGATTTTGAGTTGAAAGAGGGATGAGTTGTTTATTTTTCTGTCACTTTCTTTTCTAAAGGTATTTATATGTGTTAATGTTGCTGAATAAAAGTTTATTTCATTCCATGAAAGAAAGAGAAAAATGTATTTTACATCTCTATCATTAATCCTTGCAAAAAAATATATACATGTGAAAGTTTAGAAGAATTTTAGTGAATGCAAAGAAAAGGAAGAGAATATTTTAGTAGTTTTCTGTTGTTTATTGGACTGTTATATTACTAGTGGTTGTTGTTGGATAAGAAAAGAATGCTATTTGAAAAATTATATGAAATTTAGCCTCCTACCTTATTACTGCCTTTCCAAAAAAAAAAGAGAGATAATATATTCTGTACATGTCTTATGCTTTCAAAAAAAAATGGAGTGCTATTGATCTACTTATGCTACAAAAAAGTAAGTTAGTATACTCTTAGTATTTAATGTATGATGCTATAGAATATTTATAATACATTTGCTATGTATATTATAGAATGTATATACACTTATGTTTATAAATATATATTTGTTGAGTGAATATTTTGTTTATTTAATTAAAAAAAAAAGAGGGAATTTGTTCTGTGAAATTTAGACTAGACTGTACCTTCTGAGTGTATATACATATATGTATATATAATTATATATATAAATATATATATAATTATATAGAAAATATATAATAAACATATGTATCAAAATTTATTTATTTACAAAAAAAAAAAACACAGAAATGGCCAGACCAGACTGTGGAAGCTCATAGATTAGAAGTTTTAAATAAAAAAAATATTAAGAAGGGACTATGGGCAGCGCCCACAGTCCCCATTCCTTAGCAGTAAAGGGGTGTGGGTGGAGGCACCACCTCCTACAAACCCTACAAATGCCCTCCCTACTCTCATCTACAGCCCATGCCCTGCCACTTTAACCCTCTGCTGAGCACTGCCTCCACCACGGCCAAACCCCCAAACTATTATGACTCCCGCCATGCACCACTTTCCCTGCTTCGTTAAACCTTGACCCCCGCAATAGATCTCCACTGTGGCCCTTGTACCTTGCGTCGCCCCTTCCTCAGCTTCCTCGTCACTCCCCACCACGACCCTACACATTTTGCCATTGCCTTCGTCAGTGGCAGCCATGACTCCTTCAACCCTGCAAATTTTACCCTACTCTTAATCCCTTTTCTAGTATTTCCTCATTATTATTATAAATTAATATATATATATATATCTGTGTCAAAGGAAAAGAGTATAACTATAGGCCTGGCTGGGTATACCTCCATGGAGGTTGTAGAAGAAACATGGCCTCCATGGCTGGCCCAAACCCTAACCTGCAAGAAGATAGAGGACAAAACAAAAATAAAGAAGAGGAAATAAGATAAAGAGATTAGGGCATAGAGAGAAAAATAAAAGAAAATAGGATTTAGGGCAACTTATTTTAGAAAACAATTTTAAATGAGATTAGGGCTTTTAGGTTTAAAATTTTATATTTGTGTGAGAAGATTCTATGAGGATGTGAGTTTTAAATTTTAATTTTATTTTGAACCTCTAATTCTCTTTTGTTTTGGTTTTATCTCTTGGGGACTTTTAACTTGTTTTCTAAAATAGGAGTGGGTTGATTCTTTTTTTTTTAAAATTTGATTTTTGTTTTGTGAATTGAATTTAATTTTGGGGGGGGAATTATTCGATTTTAACTAAGAAGAAATTCTCCTTGAAGTTTATTTTTACCTTAGCAGGATTTCTCTTATCATTCTCGTTGATTTTTCTATTGTATTATTATTATTTTACAGGAGTCGGTATCTTATCCTCCTCCTCCCTCCATTAAATTTTAGAGTTTGTTATTAAATATAATTGTCGAAATTGTATTTAATAATGGACTCAACTTTTCTTTTGGTTTATTCGACGTCTTGGCTTTTAATTTTATTTTTATTTTATTATTATTTTAAAATTGTTCTTAAGGTTTGATTTAATTTTTATTCCTAATTTTATTTATTTTTCTTGTTAGTGAGTTATTTTAAATTTTATTTTGTGTTTACTGAAAACGTGTTATGCTGCCAAAATTTTGCTAGATTCCTAGGGTTTAAATTATGTGATATTTTATTTATTTTTATTCCATCACTTCACTTCGATCATGTGACATCAATCTCATCATTTACTTAATCCTCTTCGACTTTGCTTAAACTGGAGTTGAGATAGGTTCGATGCTGGCGAAATCATCTTCACCTAGGGAACTTAGGGTTCAGATTAAAATAGTCTAACCCTAGAAGCGACACACTTCGTGTCGCATACCCCCTAGATGGCTATCATCCTAGCAGTTATGTTGACATGTTTACGCCTTAGGCGTATTGCCACTAAACACGCAAACGTGTGCGAGGAGGTTCCTAGGGATAGGTAGAAAAGTTGTTCGTAGTTCGTGTCATGACCACATGGCAAATATGGACATGACACGTGTGTTGTGTGTTGTGACCACATGGGAAATGCGGGCATGACATTTGGTATCAGAGCTAGGTTTAAACATTGGGCTTGTTTTGGGCACATTATTATTTTTCACAAAATTGACTGATTTGTGGTTACCTCATTTTGTAGGATGCCTTCTCAGCGAGTTTGGTAAGCATAGTCCCACCGTACTCCATCCCCCGAGGTTCACACTGACTCTTTAGCTAAGGTACATGCACAGCGATTTCCACAGGTACCGCAAGCACCACCGGCCCTACCAAATATTGAGCCATAGATATTACAGGCTTTATAGGCAGTTTTAGATAGGCTTCCACTGGCTGTAGTTGAGCCACACATAGAGCCACATGTCGAGCCCCACAAGGATCCGCGAGAGGAGCCACATGTGGAGCCATGAGTTGAGTCCCATGTCGAGCCACGTGTGGAGCCCCATGTTGAGCCACAAGGGGCACCACGTGTGGAGCCTTATGTTGAGATGCCAGAGACAATGGCAGATAAGGTTGGTTCAGCTGACAGGGCCCATAGCAGGACCCCTTCATGTCATGCTCGGTATGATGAGGTAGTACAATTAGAGTACATGGTTCATAGACCTTATGACTATTATACAGATGAGCCTATTAGGAGGCCTAGGGACAGAGGAGACCCCATTAGGGATTTATTAAGGTTGAACCGTCCTACATTCATCGGGACCATAGAGGGAGTTGAGGCTGAGGCTTGGCTTATCAGCTTGGATAGATGCTTTGCGTTGCATCCTTACGAGGGCAACACAAAGGCCCATGTGGCAGTATAGTTGTTACGAGATGCAGTAGCTACCTGGTGGCACACTGAGGAGTGCAAGTGTCACCTTTCTTTGGACACCCTCACATGGGAGACTTTCATTGAGTGCTTCAATGCGTGCTACTTATCAGACCATTATAGGTAGAGTCGTATAGATGAGTTCCATGACCTACAGTAGAGGGGACATACAGTGGCACAGTATGAGGGTAGGTTTATAGAGTTATCCAGGTATGCAGAGTATCTCCATGATGAGAAATTCCTGGTGCATAAATTTATCAAAGCATTGAACCACATTATAGTAGGGCCTGTTCGTATGGTAGATCCCCAGACTTTGAGTGATGCTGCTGAGAAGGCATACATTGCTGAGGAGATTCAGGGACAAGGGCAAGGTTCACGCCCTCAGTTTCAGGATCGTGGGCAGCAGCAACATCAACATAGTTTTCGTAGACCATCACAGCCACCTCAGAGGGGAGGATTTAGTTCTGCACCCTTACCTCCTAGGCCCCCATAGCAGTAGCAGCCACAGCAGCAGCAGAGAGCTAGGACACAACAGAGGTCACATGGGGGACATAATAAAGGTTAGTAGTAGTAGGACCTGCACAGAGATCAGAGGTAGCAGGGACCACTTGCGGGACCTGCAAGGTCGCAGCAGTCTTATAGGGACTCACAGGGGTCTACTAGTAGATTAGGACAGCAGCAGTCGCGTAGGACTCAGACTGGATAGGTACAGGCTAGGGGCCCTTGTTATGTTTGTGGTGGAGTAGGGCACCTAGCTAGAGAGTGTCCACAAGGTTTTACAGTAGGGGGATAGCCTCATGTAGGAGGATCCGAGCAGAGTATTGGTGATGTGGGTAGATCCCACCGTATGTTCGTGGTGGTTGATAACCACCAGGCTAATTTTTGGGTGTCAGTGATTGAGATGTCAGGTATGGTTGGGGGTAACCCCATTTCTATTCTTTTTGATTCTGGTGCTACTTACTCTTTCATATCTCCATCATTAGTGGAGTGTTGTAGGCTAGTGGCCTCTAGGCAGGGTGATAGGTGGGTGGTTGAGTTGGCCTTAGGGGCCAAGATGACAGTAGATGCCTTAGTCCACAATTGTGACATTGCTTTGGGACCCTTTACCACTGTATGCGACCTTAGAGTCATGACATTAGGATCCTATGATGTTTTGTTGGGTATGGATTGGCTTGCGGCTCATTGAGCCAAGCTAGATTGTCGCCGAAAGGTGATCAGTTGTTTAGATGACCACGGCACATCAGTTGAGATTGTGGGCATGCAGAAGCCCATAGTAATGCATATGATATCCGCTTAGCAGCTTAAGCACTGCATGCGGAAGGGATGTCAAATGTTTGACATCATAGTGAGCGACAGATTAGATGACGAGCTTGAGGCATCTTTGGATGATCATCCCATCCTTAGAGAGTTTGCTGATGTGTTTCCAGTAGAGTTACCGGGGATGCCACCCCGATGTGAGGTAGACTTTCACATAGACTTAGTGCTGAGAGCCAAGCCAGTGTCTCGTGCACCCTGCAGGATGACCACACATGAGCTCACTGAGCTCAAGTTACAGTTGGAGGACTTTCTCGAGAAGGGGCACATCCAACTGAGCATTTCACCTTGGGGCGCTCCGTCATCTTCGTGAAGAAGAAGGATGGGTCTCTTTATTTGTACGTGGACTACAGGTAGTTGAATAAGGTGACGGTGAAGAACCATTATCCTCTGCCCAGGATTGATGATCTTTTCAATCAGATGCAGGGAGCCAGGGTGTTCTCTAAGATAGACCTGAAGTTCGAGTATCATTAGCTACGCATCATAGAGGCAGATATCTATAGGACCGCCTTTTAGACTTGTTATGGCTACTATGAGTTCACAGTGGTTCCCTTCAGCTTGACGAATGCCCCTGCAGTGTTCATGAGTCTCATGAACGGGGTGTTTCATACCTATTTAGATCAATTCATGATCATTTTCCTCGATGACATTTTGATCTATTCATGGACCGAGGAGGAGCATGAGTAGCACCTTCGTCAAGTTCTACAGTGTTTGCGAGAGTAAAATCTTTATGGGGATTTGGTGAAGTGTGCATTTTTCAGGACAGAGGTTCAGTATCTGGGGCATATCCTATCTGGCGATGGAATCTCAGTAGATCCATTGAAGATCAGGGCTATCAGGGATTCGCCAACACCCACAAGTGTGACAGAGCTTAGGAGTTTTATGGGGTTAGCTGGTTATTACCGTTGCTTTGTTGAGGGCTTTTCTTGGATTGCGCACCCCATCACTTCCCTTCAGTGGAAAGGGAAGAGCTTTCGATGGACTGAGCAGTGTGAGAGGGCCTTTGGGGTCCTTAAGGAGCATCTTACTAGTGCTCCTATTCTCGCGGTTCCTGATCTTGCAGCAGATTTTATGGTTTGCACGGATGCATCACTTGAGGGATTGGGAGTTGTACTTATGAAGGGTGGTAGAGCGATCACGTATGAGTCGCAAAAGCTCAAGACCCATTAGCTAAACTACCCCACACATGACTTGGAGTTAGTGGCAGTGGTTCATGCTCTAGTTTGTTGGAGGCATTTCTTATTGGGTCGTCGTTTTGAGCTCCATTCAGATCATCACAGCCTTCAGTATATCTTTACTCAGCTGAATTTGAATGCCCGTCAGTGGAGTTGGATGGAGTTCCTCTACGAGTATGACTTTGATGTCCACTACATCAAAGGGAAGGAGAACATGGTTGCTGACACATTGAGTCAGAGGTGCCATGAGCTCTTGACCTTGACTCTGAGTGTGGACTTGAGGGATCGCATTATTCAACATCTGCTAGAGGATGAATGGTGTCTTGAAGTGCAGCAGGAAATTAGTTCACAGAGGGCCCTTGTGGGCAAGTATGTAGGGTATTCACTTGAGACAGATGGGTTACTTCATCATCGACAGCGCATCTATGTACCCCGCACAGGTGACCTACATACTGTAGTGTTATCAGAGGCTCACAGAGAACCATATGCAGCACATCTGGGGGCGAAGAAGATGCATGCCGATCTTTGAGAGCTGTACCATTGGGCGGGTATGAGACGGGACATAGTAGAGTTTGTTGCTCAATGCCTTGAGTGCTAGAGAGTCAAGGCCGAGCATCAGCATCTAGTGGGTCTTCTATATCCACATAATATACTTGAGTGGAAATGGGACACCATTTCCATAGATTTTATTGTTGGTCTTCAAATATCTTCACATCACCATGACGCCATCATGGTGACAGTCGACAAGTTGACTAAGGTGGCGCACTTCTCACCTGTTCGCATGACGTACAATGCGCTAGCAGTGATGAGGGTATTCTTAGATGATATTGTGAGATTACATGGAGTACCTTGCCACATTATTTCAGACAGAGATTCTGTATTCACTTCAGCATTCTAGAGAGCCTTGCAACAAGCGTTGGGCATACAACTCAACTTTAGCTCTGCTTATCATCCCGAGACAGATGGACAGACAGAGCGGGTGAATCAGGTGTTGGAGGACATGCTTCAGATGTATGTTATGGACCATCATTCTAGATGGGAGGAGTATCTGTACCTAATTGAGTTTACCTACAATAATGGGCATCACAGCTCGTTGGGTATGCCTCCCTTTCAAGCTTTATACGGTAGACAATGCAGGACACCATTGAGTTGGGATCAGATAGAGAACAGAGTTGCCATTGGTCCAGAGCTAGTTAAGGATATGGAGCAGCAGGTCGCACTGATTAGATAGAGGTTGTAGGAGGCACAGTACAGACAGAAGAAGTATGTTGATGCTAAGAGGACTGATCGGAGCTTCTCTGTGGGTGATAGGGTATTCCTTAGAGTGTGGCCACACAAGAGTCCTATCCATTATGGAAAGGGCTCTAAGTTCACACCTTAGTTTGTAGGAACCTTTGAGAATTTGGTGCGGATAGGACCAATTGCCTATCGTCTAGCGTTGCCACCTAGCCTGTCACGTATCCACGATGTCTTTCATATTTATGTTTTGAGACAATATATATCTGATTTATCTCACGTACTGGACTGGAGTGCTCTACATGTAGAGGCAGACGAGCAATTGGCTTTGGAGTCAATTCGTATATTGGCTCGTCAGATACTGGGCCTTCGAGGTCAAGAGCTAGATCAGGTTAGAGTCCAGTGAGATCGTTATGATGAGGTCACAATGACTTGGGAGGATGCAGCTAGTTTGAGGGCACTCTATCCTCACCTTTTTGATGACTTCCAAGAGGAAGTTTAGTCTTAAGAGGGGAGGATGTGAGGCTGATTATTTTACCTCCATTATTTTGATCGATATGCATTTTAGTTGATGACATTATCAGATTTTTAGTGACTATGGTTTAATTATGCAGACTTGGTTTTTATCTCTTGATTATCATAGGACTTTGATTAGACATATGTGATTCGATTTGATTAGATTTGGTGCTATTTTGTGATTTGACATATGAGATGTATATGTGATGATGTTTTTGTGATGAGATTTTAGTTATTTATGTGAGGTGGACTATTTGACATGAGATTGAAAAATGCAGTTTAATTTGGAATTATGTATTGATGATTATTGTTGTATGTGATTGCGTGAATTTAATTCTAGTTGCTTCATCTATGATTTCCAATGATATGATTGACACTTGATCGACATGTGCAGGCTTCACATTCACTAGCCACAGGAAATTGGAGGTAGACTTCACACTATGTTATCCCTTGTAAAACTAATCCATTCCCAAGAGGGATAAGGATCACATTGGAATTTGAATGTTGATTTTAGTGCATGATTTAATTTTATTATTTTGGCCTTAGTACCTTTTTTTTTAATTTGATTAATATTAAGTGTTGTATAAATTTTACTTGATTTACACCACTTGGTATTTATTTTAATTTGTTGAGGCCATTTAAAAAGTGGATTTTTAACCCCCTTTATGAACCCTAGTGTCCCAAAAGTTACCCTAGGTGGTTACCCTTGAGTCTAGGGTCAACTTGGACTATCTAACCCTAGATTTAACTCACTTTTGGTCACCCTAAACTATGGTTTAGTCAAAGTGACGAAAATTTGAAATAGGAAAGGTGGGAGATGGATCATGCCTTGGGAAAGACTCATCTCCCTTCCCAAAGTTTGGGAACCCTTTCCCAAGGAAGACTTGGGAGGTCTCCAAGACTCTTAATTGTGTGGGAGCTTCCTCCAAGACTCTCACACACGTGTGAGAGCATCTTGGAGGAAGATGGCTCCTTGAGAGAATAAGAGGATGCCATATGGCATCACTTATCATCTTGAAGGTGTGAGTGGGATTGCCACCTCACCATTTGTCCTCTCACACATGTGTGAGAGCACAAATGGATAAGATGAGGTTGAGATGGAATGGGAGGATGACACTTGTCATCCTCACACTTCCTCTCCCTTGCAAGTGGCATGGGAGGAGGAAGGAGAAGGTGACAAGTGTCACCTTCTCATTCCTCAAGGCCAAATTGATGGCCTATATTATCTCCTCTTGTTGAGGAGTGTGGGGTTTTTGCAATTTTAATTTTTCTTGCTATTTTGGACAAGTTTGGGAGAGTTAGAGGATTTTCTTGAAGGATTGGAAGGCTTGGGAAGGCTTGAAGCTCTTCACCAAATGTGCTTCCATTTTAGGGCTTTGAAAGTAAGCCTCTTAAACTTGTTTCTCACCCTTGCTTTAAATGTATTGTGTTATAGTTTTTTTGGTTGTTTTGTTGTTGTATTGTTTTTGTTGGGATGGGAGTATGGTGAGAGCACCTCCAATGGAGGTAATGCTCAACTTGTTTGGGTAAGGGAAAGGAACCTTCTTGAGGTCACTCCCACTTTTTGTATTTATGCCTTGAGGGCTTTTATTTGTTGAGGAGATTATTGAATGGCAAGAGTGCCATGGAGGTTATTTTGTGATATTGTGGAGAGTGGTGTTTTTGGAGATTTTGTTTGGCTTGAGGCCGTGAGCTAGATATTTTATCATTTGGGAGCCCTTTGAAGTTGAGGGGTCCATTCCCTACCCTCATAAAACTCATTTTTATGAGTTGAGTTTTGTGTCAAACTTATGGGTTGTTTTTGGTGTTATTGTGATTGATTTTTGTTGTGGAGTGTTCACCCTGTGTGAATCCCTACCTCCCTAGCTTGGGGGTGACCCACTTGCGGGTCTACAGTAGAGAGGAGAGCTTTTCGAAGTGGTTGGTTTTGTTGTTCTTGTTGTTGTGTTATTTATAGGTTTGAGTGGAGAAATGAAGAGGATGAGAGCTCCTCTTCATGTGGCTTTGTAGTTTTTTAATGGCTAATGGAGCCATGGCCATTGTGGCCTCATTGTGTTGTATTGTTGTAAGATGCTGCTAAGTTTTTTGCCTTGAACTGGGCTGTGGTAAATGTTGTAATGAAAACACTCTTTTCAGTTTATTAAAAAGTTGTTCCCCTACTTGTGAAGTTGATTTTGAGTTGAGAGAGGGATGAGTTGATTTATTTTTGTCACTTTCTTTTCAAAAGGTATTTATATGTGTTAATGTTGCTGAATAAAAGTTTATTTCATTCCATGAAAGAAAGAGAAAAATGTATTTTACATTTCTGTCATTAATCCTTGCAAAAAAATATATACATGTGAAAATTTAGAAGAATTTTAGTGAATGCAAAGAAAAGGAAGAGAATATTTTAGTAGTTTTCTGTTGTTTATTAGATTGTTATATTACTAGTGGTTGTTGTTGGATAAGAAAAGAAAGCTATCTAAAAAATTATATGAAATTTAGCCTCCTACCTTATTGCTGCCTTTTCAAAAAAAAAAAGAGAGATAATATATTTTGTACATGTCTTATGCTTTCAAAAAAAAATGGAGTGCTATTGATCTACTTATGCTACAAAAAAGTAAGTTAGTATACTATTAGTATTCAATGTATGATGCTTCAGAATATTTATAATATATTTGCTGTGTATATTATAGAATGTATATACACTTATGTTTATAAATATATATTTGTTGAGTGAATATTTTGTTTATTTAATTTTAAAAAAAAGAGGGAATTTGTTTTGTGAAATTTAGACTAGACTGTACCTTCTGAGTGTATATACATATATGTATATATAATTATATATATATAATTATATGGAAAATATATAATAAACATATGTATCAAAATTTATTTATTTACAAAAAAAATAAACACAGAAATGGCCAAACCGGATTGTGGAAGCTCATAGATTAGAAGTTTTAAATAAAATAAAAATATTAAGAAGGGACTGTGGGCAGTGCCCACAGTCCCTGTTCCTTAGCAGTAAAGGGGTGTGAGGGAGGTAGTGCCTCCACCCACACCCCACAAACCCCCTCCCTACTCTCATCCACAGCCCGTGCCCTGCCACTTTAACCCTCCGCTGAGCGTCGCCTCCACCACGGCCACACCCCCAAATTGTTATGACTCCCGCCACACGCCACTTTCCCTGCTCCATTAAACCTTGACCCCCGCAACAGATCTCCACCGCGGCCCTTGTACCCTGCGCCACCCCTTCCTCAGCTTCCTCGTCACTCCCCATCGTGACCTTGTACATTTTGACATTGCCTTCATCGGCGGCGGCCATGACTCCTTCAACCCTACAAAGTTTACCCTACTCTTAATCCCTTTTCTGGTATTTCCTCATTATTATTATAAATCAATATATATATATATATATATATATATATATATATCCATGTCAAAGGAAAAGAGTATAACTATAGGCTTGGTTGGGTATACCTCCGTGGAGGTTGTAGAAGAAACATGGCCTCCATGGCTGGCCCAAACCCTAATCTACAACAAGATAGAGGACAAAATAAAAATAAAGAAGAGGAAATAAGATAAAGAGATTAGGGCATAGAGAGAAAAATAAAAGAAAATAGGATTTAGGGCAACTTATTTTAGAAAACAATTTTAAATGAGATTAGGGCTTTTAGATTTAAAATTTTATATTTGTTTGAGAAGATTCTGTGAGGATGTGAGTTTTAAATTTTAATTTTATTTTGAACCTCTAATTCTCTTTTGTTTTGGTTTTATCTCTTGGGGACTTTTAACTTGTTTTCTAAAATAGGAGTGGGTTGATTCTTTTTTTTAAAATTTGATTTTTGTCTTGTGAATTGAATTTTTTTTTTTTTTTTGGGGGGGGGAATTATTCGATTTTAACTAAGAAGAAATTCTCCTTGAAGTTTATTTTTACCTTAGTGGGATTTCTCTTATCATTCTCATTGATTTTTCTATTTTATTATTCTTATTTTACAAGAGTGAGTATCTTATCCTCATCCTCCCTTCGTTAAATTTTAGAGTTTGTTATTAAATATAATTGTTGAAATTGTATTTAATAACGGACTCAACTTTTCTTTTGGTTTATTCGACGTCTTGTCTTTTAATTTTATTTTTATTTTATTATTTTATTTTATTATTATTATTTTAAAATTGTTGTTAAGGTTTAATTTAATTTTTATTCCTAATTTTATTTATTTTTTCTATTAGTGAGTTATTTTAAATTTTATTTTGTGTTTACTGAAAAACGTGTTATGCTGCCAGAATTTTGCTAGATTCCTAGGGTTTAAATTATGTGATATTTTATTTATTTTTATTCCATCATCCCACTTCAATCATGCAACATCAATCTCATCATTTACTTAATCCTCTTCAACTTTGCTTAAACCAGAGTTGAGATAGGTTTGATGCTAGCGAAATCATCTTCACCTAGGAAACTTAGGGTTTAGATTAAAATAGTCTAACCCTAGAAGTGACACACTTCGTGTCGCATACCCCCTAGATGGCTATTATCCTAGTGGTTATGTTGGCATGTTTACACCTTAGGCGTATTGCAACTGAACACGCAGACGCATGTGAGGGGGTTCCTAGGGATAGGTAGAAAAGTTTTTATAGTTTGTGTCATGACCACATGGTAAATGTGGACATGACACATGTGTTGTGTGTCGTGACCACATGGGAAATGCGAGCATGACACGTTCCTTCTTCAGATGAACCCACACCAAATATCCAACCTCAAATTGTACATCCCTCTTCGTTTTGTCAGCATAGGCTTTGTATTTCAATGTAGTTTGTTGGGGTTGGTTCTTGACTTGATCATGCACCTCTTTGATGGTTGATGCAAAAGCTTCTCCATCTGCACTAATAGACTCTCTTGGAGGTAGATCTCTTAACTCCAAAATACCTCTTGGATTAATACCATATACCACCTAGAAATGTGACTTCTCTGTACTCCTATTGATGGTGTCATTATAGGAAAATTCTGCTTGTGGCAGGATGTTATCCCACTTCTCTCCATGTTGTCTTGTCAAACACCTTAGCAGATTTCCTAGTGAACGGTTAACCACTTCAGTCTATCCATTTGTTTGAGCATGATAGGCTAATGAGAAAGATAAATTGGTTCCAAGCTTCTTCCAAAGAGTCCTCCAAAAATGGCCAATAAATTTCACATCTCTATCTGACACTATGCTCAATGGAAACCCATGTATCCTCACTATTTCATTGAAAAACATACCTGCAACATATCAAGCATCACAAGTAGTTTTGCATGGCAAGAAATGTGTCATTTTACTAAATCTGTCTACTACAACAAAAACACAATCATAACCCTTCCTTGTTCTAGGTAAACCCAACACAAAATCCATGCTAATGCTCTCCCATGGTCTAGAAGGAATGGGTAGTGGCTGATATAAACCTACATTAGTCGGTCTCCCTTTTGCCTTTTGACATATCACACATGTCTCCACAAATTTCCTTACATCTAATTGTAACTTAGGCCAATAGTAATGCCTCTTCACAAGATCAAGAGTCTTATCTAGACCAAAATGTCCTGTCATGGCCCCACAATGTTTCTCCTTAATGATGTTCAACCTCATAGAACACCTTGGAATACACAATTGTCCACCTTTGAAAAGTAATCCATCTTGGATCAGAAATTCAGATTACTCAACATGATATTTGTCTCCAAAGGAAGTACATGCTTTGTAGATCTCTCCAAAGTCTTCATCAGCATCATACATAGTCTTTAAGGAATCAATGCCAACACTTTTCAATTGAATCTGATTTATGGTTAGAGCCCTCCTACTCAAAGCATCTGCTACCTTGTTCTTGACCCCTTTCTTGTGTTTGAGTGTGAAGGTGAAAGCTCGCAAAGTCTCCACCCAGTTCATGTGTTAATGGTTGAGCTTCTCTTGACTATTTATAAAACTAAGGGCCTGATTATCTGTAAACACTATGAATTCTTTTCGCATCAAGTAATGCCTCCATTTTTTGAGTGACTGGACTAGAACATACATCTCCAAGTCATATGATGAGTATCTCTTCTTTGCATCATTTAGTTTCTCACTGAAAAATGCAATAGGCCTACCTTCTTGACTGAGTACTGCTCCAATTGCCATGTGGCTTGCATCACATTCTACTTGGAAAATCTTGTTGAAGTCAGGAAGTGCAAGGACTGGCTGCTCTGCCACCTTCTTCTTCAATGTTTCAAATGAATCATCTGACTCCTTTTTCCAAGTGAATCTGCACTTCTATCCTCCTTTTATGGTGTCAAGCATGGATGCATAAACATGACTAAACCCCTTTATAAACTTCCTATAGAAGGTTGCTAACCCATGGAAACTTCTAACATCATTCATGGTTCTAGGAGTTGGCCAAGACAATATGGCACTTACCTTTTCTTGATCCATTTTCAGTTTTCCCTATGAGATGACCAAAACCAAAAAGATGATCTCCTCCTGCATGAACAAACACTTCTCTAAGTTGATCATTAGCTGCTCTTCATGTAACCTTTTGAGGACCAAGTCTATATGTTTGAGGTGCTCTTCCCTTGTATTACTGAAAAATCAAGATGTCATCTAGATATACTATGACAAATTTGCCTATGAATTCCCTCAAAACCTCATTCATCAACCTCATAAAGGTACTAGGGGTGTTAGACAAACCAAAAGGCATGACCTTCCACTTATACAACCCTTCATTAGTCTTAAATGCAATATTCCATTCATCTCCTGGCCTAATCCTAATCTGATGATAGCCACTCTTTAGATCTATTTTTGTGAAATATTTAGCACCCCCCAAGCAATCAAGAAAATCTTCTATCCTAGGGATTGGGAACCTATACCTAATTTTTATCTTGTTAATAGCCCTTGAATTAGTACAAAGTCTCCAAGTGTCTTACTTCTTTGGTGCTAGGATAGCCGGTACTGCACATGGGCTTAAACTCTTGCCAATTCAGCCTATCTCCAACAACTCCTCAATCTGCCTTGCTACCTCTGCATTCTGTTCTGGGGTAAGCTTGTATGCTACCTTGTTTGGAAGTGTAGATCCTGGGATCAGATCTATGCAATGGATGATGTCCCTTATAGGTGGTAGGGACCTTGGCATTCCATCAGAGATGATGCCTTTGTACTTGTCCAATAGTTCTTAGACAGCGGGATCAATGAACCTTTGCCTCTTCCCTCCCTTGACTTCCTATTGCTACTCCTTGTTCACCTTTAGGCATGGAATTAGAGCATATGCAAATGCACCTTCTTCTACTATCTCTTTCATGAATTGTTTACCTTCTACCATCGTCACCTTAACTTCTTTCCCCTTTGATTCCACCTCATTCTCCATCAATGGTAGCAACTCTATCACCTTACCATCCTTGGTGATTGAATATGTGTTTCTAACTCCATCATGGTATGCTTTCAAGTCATACTGCCAGGGTCTTCCAAATAGGAGATGGCAAGCATCCATCTTGGCAATGTCAAAGAATAATCTCTCCTTGTATGATCCAATTTGAAACTCTACCTAAGCCTGCTCTTCCACCACTATTTTCTGACCTTGGGTGAGCCATGAGACCTTGTATGGACAAGGATGTGGCAGCCTTTTAAGCTTAAGCTTTTCTACCATTTCAATGGACACAAAATTTTCAGTGGATCCAGAGTCAATCAGAACTTTACATATCTTTCCTCCTGCCATGCAAGTAGTTCTGAAGAGAGACTTCCTTTGTGGGGGTTCTTTGTCAGGCACCTTCATGGTGGTCATTGGTCTCCTAATCATCAAAGATTCTCCCTTCTCGGGATATCCATAACTGTCAGGAGCATTCACACTTTGATAAGTGTTTGAGCTCGTCACACTTTGATAATCAAATTCTTGGATCATATTTGTCCTCCTTTCTCCCATTGAACTTGTTGCCTTTTCTGGACATCTACTGGCTATGTGGCCTTCTTGATTGCAATTGTAACATCTGAGAGGTCCTCTGCCCTGAGATCTCCCTCTAAATGTTGGTCTTCTGCCCCTAAAGTTTCCTCTTTGATTGTAACCTCCCCCTTGAGTTTGATTGATGTCTCCTTTGCTGCTCTCTTGATTGGATTCACCTTGGTGTCCAAATCCATTTCCTCTGCCTCTGAAAGGACTTCTTGCCCCTCTTTATTGTCTCCCTCTTCCTCTACTGTTTTGCTCTTGTCTTCTCTTTAATTTCTCTTCCACTTTGAGTGCCAATTGGTAGCAATTTTGGACTGTATCTGGGTTATGCATATTTAAGTCTTCTTGGATGGTAAACCTCAATCAATTGAGGTACCTTTCCACCTTATCTTCCTTACTCTCCTTTACCTTTGTCTTGACACATAGTTTCATGAACTCTTTTGTGTATGAACTGACATCTAACTCCTTTTACTTCGAGTTTTGTTTCCTCTTATGTAATTGGATGTTGTAATCCAATGGAACATAGGCTTCCTTTACTAAAGAGACCATCTTTTTCCAAGTAGCAACTCTACTCTTTCCCTCTTTCACTCTGTCATCTTGGATGAAAGTCCAGCAAGTTAGTGTAGCCCCTTACATTTTGGATTGGGCCATATTCACCCTTTGGTGGTCTGGTATCTCCTCAGTCTCAAAGAAGTTATTCAAGGAGTCTACCCACTCCATCACTAAATCAGGATCCATTTTTCCTGCAAACACTGGTAGGTCTATTTTCATACCCATGGTCCTTCTCTCCATGGATTTGAGGGCATTGATTAAGGGTCTCTGGTCTGTAGGAACCTCCATCTCTTCCTTCCTAGGGATCTTCTCTTCATCCCAGTCTTCTCCATCACCAAAATCTTCTCCCTTCTCTACTTTGTCCCTCAACTTATCTAACTCATCTCTCAAGGCCTAATTCTGAGCTCTAATTGCTTTGCTCTTTGCCATTTGCTTCTTCACTAGGACAACCAACTCAGCATTGGTCATCTTTGCTGGGTACTCTTGTGACCCCTCTTCCTCTGACATGTTGGCTTATTCTCCAACCCAAAGGACACTCTTTTGGCTCTAATACCACTATGATGCAGAGGCACAGTGGAAACATTCATAACCAGGTGGAAATACCAGCCAAAACCTGCAGTTTGAATAAATCAAATGTTCAAACAACTTGTCAATGTGCAATTTGTGGGGCCCACAAATTATATACTCCGCCACATACAATCACAATATGCACAACCAATATGCATTTGTTGGGACCCTTGATCTCCACTCACCCATTATATGTTTCACCACATACACACTTAATGTGCAATGCAGATACAAACAAAATCTCATGTGCAAAACTTGATTTGCCTTTCGGTGGGATAATGTATCCTTACCTGCTACTGTCGGTCACCTCTTGTATCTGTAGAAAAGTATCCTTCCAACATACATTCTAGTTACCACTCCAGCCAGTCATCCTTTACATCATATGAAATGCATATTTTCAATGCATCTTCACAACATACAACCATGATATGCGATTGAAGGATACACACGAACTCTACTCAGATACAATTGTGATATACACACATAATATTCTCAACAAACAATTGCAGTATACACATGACTTGTATACCCAATATACTTCAGTGATATACATAGGAAATGTATCTCCTCGTACAATTACGATATACAGAGGATTTGTATACCTGATATGCTTTAGCGATATACACAGGAAATGTATCTTCTCATACAATTGCACTATATACATAAAATGTATGTTTGGTGACAGAATCATGAATCTTAAGCCGATAATCTCCTCTGCAGTACTTGTAACTAAACAACTCACAAAAAACAACTAAATTCCTACAGAATAGTTCGATATAGAGAAGATATACACAGAACACAGAATTTGAAAAACACAAACTGAATTAAACTTCGATGTCTCCACAGAATGTATTATTTTTCTTCTGAACTTCATCTCAAATCATATCCTCTTTTTGAATCCTAAACTTATGGTCTCTTCCCATCCAGTTCTAAATGGAATACTAGAGGTTGGAGTCGTTACAACTTCCATGTTTCAAACTTTGTCTTAACCAAGGGTGTAAGGCAAAACACTAACTAATCATAAGACACATGTTTATTATAAGACATGATTTAAACACCCTAGAACATCAACAAAACACCTAAAAACAACACAACACACTTGATTTGATTATCCACATACCCCAATTGTCTAAGATCCAAATTGGCTTATAAGGATTTCAAATTTGAGACACTGGATCACATGGTGGCGTCTTTATTACAAACATGAAATCACAACAACAAGGACTACATGACAACATGAACAAACATAGAAATGCATAAAACATAACAACATATCAAGACCTTAGTCTTCTCCCTCAGATGTATAGTTGGCTTGTTGAAGGGGTGCTCCTGCACCATACCATAGGATGTATATCTGTCATGGGTGCTTTTAATCGTAGTGCTTCTGGACAAAAACTGTGTATGCTTTTTTGACTCAACGTTTCGGATCATACTCCATGATCCATCATCAGGAGGAAAGTGAGAGAACAACTGAGTATGAATTGCAAAAAGAGTTTCTTAAAGAGACAGAGAGGGTGGGCACGGAAAACAAATAATTTAAGTTTAAATAAAATAATAATTTATAAGACAAAAAATTACAGAAATAAAGAGTGGGAAGATCAGTAAAGATAAAGGGGATATATGAGGAGGAAGGAAAGATTGAAAGTAAAATATAAATAAGCATATTAGAAAAAAGCTCATAACAAATAATCAAAGAATATGTTTAAAAATCATAAAGATAATGAACTAAGAGAATACAATAAACAATTAAAGGGAAGTGAGAAAAATGAATGTAAAGAAGTGAACAAGAATGAAAATACTGTACAATTCTATAAGAAACAAATAAATATATAGAGAATTTTTATTAAAAAGAGAGACTAAATAAACTAAGAAGATAAAAGGAAAAAAAGAGCTTGTAGATAAAAATCTTGGTTAACAAGATACCAAATAATAAGGAAAGAATTAAAATAGAAGAAAGGTGTTTTAAGAAAATAGGTTCACAAAATATATGTGAAAAAAGACAATGCAAGTAATAAAAACAAGATATAAAAAAGAGGGATCATATATATAAAAATAAAAAATCTCAAAATACTAAAACCAACAAGATATTGGAATAAAAATAAAGAATAAAAATAAAAAAGAAATTAAAAAAATATAAAAAAATAAAAATAAGGGGCTCTAAATATAGAGATTAAAACTCGACATAAGAGAAAATTATATATATATATATATATATATATATAATTTTTGTTATATTGAGTTTTAATCTCTATATTAAGAGTCTCATTAAGAAAATATGAAGAGGGATAAAGATTAAAAGAAAAGGTAAAGAATATAAAAGGAAAAAGGAATAGTGCAAAAATTTGTATATCTAAGTATGCAAGACCTATGTAAATAGTGAAAAACTAATAACAACAATAAGAAAATGAGAAAAGAAGTAGAGTACTCAAAGGAGAATAAATAAGAAGTGAACGAGATAAAGAGGAAAAAATAAAGGTTAGGGCTAAGGGAGCAAGATAGAGGAGGGAAGCAAGGTGACCAGGCCCAAGAAATTGTGAGTCATAGAGAGGGGGGGCAGAAGAGATGGGAAGAGAGGCAAGGAGGAAAGGAAGAAAAGAAAGACAGAGGGAAGGGGAGAGAAGGGATGAAGGTGAGGGGATGGGATGGAATGGCGAGGAGAGTGATGGGGGATAGAGGTATGGTTAGGAACAAGAGTGAGGTCTCGCGTAGAGGGGAGGGGGAGGGCAGAGCAAGGTAGTAGAAGGAAGGTACTGGAGGGGAAGGATGGAAAGTGACGAAAGGGGGGGAAGACACAGACTCGGAGGAGGCAAGAAGAGGTTGAGGTATATCAAGGGGGGGGGATGGTGATGGTTGAGGGAGTTTAAGAGAGGATCCCAAGTGTGGCTGAAGTTCCACCCGTCATCTCTGTTAAGGTTGTGGGGGTTTCTTCTGATGAAGATAGCCTCTTTTAGTTTTCTCTTGAAGTAATTATCTTCCTTGGCAAGGACACGAGTATCCTCCAGGCAGATATGGTGCTTGGTGCTTGATGAGTGGTCAACAAGGGCCAATTTAGTGACTCTTTCGTGTCTAATATCAGCACCATGTTCTTTGATTCTCGTGTCGATAGATCTACTAGTCTCACCAATGTAAGGGGTACCACAGGAGCAGTCTATTTTATAGACGCCTGAGTTTGAAAGAATATTCAAGGGGTCTTTGGTGGACGGGACATGGTTTCTAATGGTAGAGATGGGTTTGAAGGCACAATTGAGGCCTTTCCTTCCTCCTCCTATATCCCCTTTATCTTTACTAATCTTCCCACTCTTTATTTCTGTAATTTTTTGTCTTATAAATTATTATATTATTAAAACTTAAATTATTTGTTTTCCATGCCCACCCTCTCTGTCTCTTTAAGAAACTCTTTCTGCAATTCATACTCAGTTGTTCTCTCACTTTCCTCTTGATGATGGATCATGGAGTATGATCCGAAACATTGAGTCAAAAAAGCATACACAATTTTTGCCCATAAGCACTACGATTATCATTATGGACTATGGAAATATCATGTCTACAATTGTTGCCCTTCATGGGAGGGAGATCTATTTTAAAGCCAATCTTTTTGAAAGTTTGAAGATAAAAGTTTCAAAGAAAATTGTAGATTTGGCCTTCTTGAAAAGATGCAGAGATTTCCGTGTTATCCGCTCATTTGTCTAAGTCTCTCACACCCTGCTCGGCCCCAATACAGAGCACATTTTTCATAGAGCTGGCCTCTCACTTCTCCAATCTGTCATTAAAACTACCAGGGCTGGTATCAATCAACTCTCCTCTCGTCTTTTCTCTCTCCATCTTGAACTTGCCCATTCCTTACGCCTAGACCTCTGGATCTTACTGGACATTTCATCCTTCGCCAGAGCGGAAGGCATCAAACTTGATAGCACCAACTGGCAAAAAAGAAAGTTTTCCAGACTTCACTGGCAAAAACACCGACCCTTTCATCATACCAACACAATTTAGGAACATCAATCTATGGTTTTTGGCGTCCATCTGACCCGCCCAACACATACACCAGCTGGACTCACCCAACCTTCTTCCAGCAGTCACAGCAGCTCCTGCGTTCCTCCAGCTTCAAGATCTAATGACTACTCCATTCCTCTGGTCTTACCTACGACCCTCCAGTTGGTTTCCCTACCGACCAACTCACAACTCTCCACTGTCCACAAGTCGACTGGCGAGCTCCCTATTGGTAGCATCCTGCAGACTCACCCACCCAAAGCTATGGAAGATATCTTGCAGTCTTCCTCCATCGGTTACCTAGTTCCTTTAGCGCCTTTGTCTTTGGGTCATGCCTGCACCTCAAGCTCGGATCTTTCTTTGCTCTCCCTGCAGTCTTCTTCCTCTTCACATAGATCAATTTTCTCTCCAGACTCCAGAACTCCTTCTCTGTCAATGAGTGGCTCTTAGTATTCGGCCCTCCATGGCACTCTCTCTTCAGTTCCAAGTATGCCTCGACTTGTCCTTTCCTCATACGGCTCTGACATTTCTGTTGACGTTGCTTCTTGTCTTGATTCTTCTCTAACCTTGACGAATGGTAATGTCATTTATGATCTTAATACCACATGTCACACATCTGGTTCTACATCCACTCACCTTCTCTCAATCTCATCCCCATGCAGTGAACATCTTACGATGACTGACACCACCCATCCTCGAGCCCCTCTCCTTAGCGTCTCCCCATCCCTTGAGACTCATACCAATCCACACCAACTTGTCACCCCATCCCATCTATACAGTGCTTCTTCCTCCCGATTTGACTACCTCTCTTTGTATCGTACTCCCTCTCCCCAGTCTTCGATCCACACCGACCGTCCACCCTCCTCTACTGCCTACCAATTTAATCCGTCAACTGATTTCTTGTTCAATGTACTTCCTACCCCTTATCCCCCCGACCATTCTGATACTCAACCAAGTAACATATTAGACATTTCTTCCCTTTACGGCAACCCCAGCAAACTCTTACCTCCAACCTCTCACATGCGCCAAACTTCAACCTACATTCGTGATTGGGAAGAGAAACTTGTCTTTAACCTCTCGAACCAACTTCTTGACACACTTGCTCTCAAGTTTCTAAGAAGAGGCATGGGTTTTGCCATCACCCTGTCAACCATTCCTAAGCTGGATTTTCTCATTGAAATTGAGAATGTCATCCATTCTTAGCCTTTGACATCGCAGAGGAAATTTGACAAGATTGCGCAGTCGCTTTGAGACATGCGAAGCTTCCCAAGCACAATGTCCCCAGAGATGAGCTTTTAGCTTTCAAGAAGCTTGTCAATAACCAAGAGATTGTGATTGTCAAAGCTGACAAGGGTAACACCATGGTCATCTTGAACAAACAAGACTACATTGCTAAAATGTTAGACCATTTGAACAACAGTGGGAGCTATACTATCCTTCCTAAAAATCCCATTTCCAAAATCTTTAAACAAGTAAAAAGTGCCATCACCAATTCCTCTTTTGATGATTGCACCAAAAAGCGTCTTTTGCCCAACAAAGAGGTTACTCCTCGAATCTACAGAGTTCCCAAAATTCACAAATCCAATATTCCCTTATGACCTATTGTCGACAACACCCATTCCCCTACTTATAAACTTGCCGCCTTTCTAGCCAAGTCAATCTCTTCCCTTGTTGGAAAGTCCTCCTCCTTCATCAAAGACTCAACCTACTTTGTAGACTTCATCAAAGATAAGAAGGTCAACGATGATGATATTCTTGTCAGCTTCGATGTTGTTTCCCTCTTTACCAAGGTCCCACTCTGAGACTCTATTTTGTTGGTCAAGCAGAAGACCAATGAAGAAATAGCATCCCTAGTCGAATTATGCTTAAATTCCACATTCTTCACCTTCCAAAATGTGGTCTATGAGCAATCGGATGGAGTCGCCATGGGATCTCCCTTATCCCCGGTCATCACCAACCTTTACATGGAACAATTCGAAGAACTTGTCCTTAACTCTTTCCATCTTAAACTGACTTGGTGGAAACTCTATGTGGATGACACCAATATATGTTGGCCACATGGCCCCGAACAACTTGAAAACTTCCACAATCACCTTAATAGCATTGCCCCTTGCATCAAGTTTACCAAGGAACTTGAAACCAATTTCCAACTCCCTTTCCTTGACATCCTCCTAATTAGAAAAGGAGATGGCTCCCTTGATCGCCGTGTCTTCAGGAAATCTACCCACACTGACCTTTACCTTCTGGCCTCCTTGCACCACCACCCCCATCACAAATCTAGTGTCCTCAAAACCCTTGCAATGAGGGCCTTCCGCATTTGTGATAATGACCACATCAACCATGAGCTGTCCCACCTTACTAGAGTTTTCAAACTTAACGGGTACCACAACAAATGCATTAAGAGAGCATTTAAACAAGCCCGAGCCAAACTTAATACTAAACCTAACCATGAAGATTCTAGTAAAACTTTTAATGCCACTCTTCCTTACATCGAGGGTATCTCTAATAAATTAGCCAAAATCCTTAGCAGGAAAGGCCTCAATTGTGCCTTCAAACCCATCTCTACCATTAGAAACCATGTCCCGTCTGCCAAAGACCCCTTGAATATTCTGTCAAACTCAGGTGTCTATAAAATAGATTGCTCCTGTGGCACCCCTTATATTGGTGAGACTGGTAGATCTATCGACACGAGAATCAAAGAACATGGTGTTGATATTAGATACGAAAGAGTCACTAAATCGGCCCTTGCTGACCACACATCGAGCACCAAGCACCATATCTACCTAGAGGATACTCATGTCCTTGCCAAGGAAGATAATTACTTCAAGAGAAAACTAAAAGAGGCTATCTTCATCAGAAGAAACCCCCACAACCTTAATAGAGATGACAGGTGGAACTTCAGCCACACGTGGGATCCTCTCTTAAACTCCCTCAACCATCACCATCCTCACCTTGATATACCTCAACCTCTTCTTGCCTCCTCCGAGTCTCTGTCTTCCCCCCCCCCTTTCGTCACTTTCCATCCTTCCCCTCCAGTACCTTCCTTCTACTACCTTGCTCTGCCCTCCCCCTCCCCTGTACGCGAGACCTCACTCTTGTTCCTAACCATACCTCTATCCCCCATCACTCTCCTCGCCATTCCACCCCATCCCCTCACCTTCGCCCCTTCTCTCCCCTTCCCTCTGTCTTTCTTTTCTTCCTTTCCTCCTTGCCTCTCTTCCCATTTCTTCTGCCCCCCCTCTCTATGACTTACAATTTCTTGGGCCTGGTCATCTTGCTTCCCTGCTCTCTCATTAGTTCCCTAACTCTCTTGCTCCCTTAGCCCTAACCTTTATTTTTTCCTCTTTATCTCATTCACTTCTTATTTATCTCCTTTGAGTACTCTACTTCTTTTCTCATTTTCTTATTGTTGTTATTAGTTTTTCACTATTTATATAGGTCTTGCATACTTAGATATACAATTTTTTGCACTATTCCTTTTTCCTTTTATATTCTTTACCTTTTCTTTTAATCTTTATCCCTCTTCATATTTTCTTAATGAGACTCTTAATATAGAGATTAAAACTCAATATAACAAAAATTATATATATATATATATATATATATATATATATATATATATATATATATATATATATATATATATATATATATATATATATATATATATATATATATAATTTTCTCTTATATCGAGTTTTAATCTCTATATTTAGAGCCCCTTATTTTATTTTTTTAATATTTTTTTAATTTCTTTTTTATTTTTATTCTTTATTTTTATTCCAATATCTTGTTGGTTTTTAGTATTCTGAGATTTTTTATTTTTATATATATGATCCCTCTTTTTTATATCTTGTTTTTATTACTTCCATTGTCTTTTTTCACATATATTTTGTGAACCTATTTTCTTAAAACACCTTTCTTCTATTTTAATTCTTTCCTTATTATTTGGTATCTTGTTAACCAAGATTTTTATCTACAAGCTCTTTTTTTCCTTTTATCTTCTTAGTTTATTTAGTCTCTCTTTTTAATAAAAATTCTCTATATATTTATTTGTTTCTTATAGAATTGTATAGTATTTTCATTCTTGTTTACTTCTTTACATTCATTTTTCTCACTTCCCTTTAATTGTTTATTGTATTCTCTTAGTTCATTATCTTTATGATTTTTAAACATATTCTTTGATTATTTGTTATGAGCTTTTTTCTAATATGCTTATTTATATTTTACTTTCAATCTTTCCTTCCTCCCCCTATATCCACTTTATCTTTACTGATCTTCCCACTCTTTATTTCTGTAATTTTTTGTCTTATAAATTATTATTTTATTTAAACTTAAATTATTTGTTTTCCGTGCCCACCCTCTTTGTCTCTTTAAGAAACTCTTTCTGCAATTCATACTCAGTTGTTCTCTCACTTTCCTCCTAATGATGGATCATGGAGTATGATCCAAAACGTTGAGTCAAAAAAGCATACACAGTTTTTATCCAGAAGCACTATGATTATCATTATGGACTATGGAAATATCATGTCTACAATGGGTGCTTTTGCTAGTTGATCTGCTAGGGCTTGTCCCTTGATTGCTTTACAATCCACATACTCAATGTCAAACTCACTAAGGATCATGACCCATTTATCTAGTCTACTTGTGAGAGCTGCTTTTGCTAGTAGATACTTCAATGGATCAATTTTGGCTATAAGATTTGTGTGTTGGTTTAGCATGTAATACCACAACTTTTGGGAAGTGAATACTACTGCTAAACAAGCTCTTTCCATAGGTGAATAATTGAGTTCATAAACCACCAAGGTTTGACTGATATAATAGATTGCATGCACTTTTCTTGACTCATCATGTTGTGCTAGAAGAGCCCTGAGGACTGTAGTTGTAGTTGAGATGTACAAGATCAAAGGCCTATCGATGACTGGTGGTACCAAGATAGGAGGTGTAGCTAGATATTCTTTGAGCTAATCAAATGTTACTTGACACTTATTGTCCCATCAAAATGACACATCCTTTCAGAGCAAGTGTTGAAATAGTTGACATTTATCTACTAGCTATGAGATGAAACACCTAATAGATTGTAACCTTCCTTGAAGGCTCCTTAATGCTTTTAGGTTGTTTGGTGGAGGCACCTCCACTATAGCTTTGACTTTTGTGGGATCTACTTTGATGCCTCTACATAATACAATATATCCCAATAGTTTTCCTGATGTTACCCCGAAGACACACATCTTTGGATTGAGTCTTACTTGGTATTTCTTGAGCCTATCAAAGATCTGTCCTAGAACTTGTATGTGATTTGTACTAGAAGATTTTGCTAGTATATCATCCACATAGTCCTCCATGATGTGATGAAAGAGATCATGGAATATCACTGTCATTGCTCTTTGATAAGTTACCCCTACATTCTTCAGACCAAATGGCATGATGCACCAATAATAGTTACCCCAAGGACAAGTAAAAGTTGTTTTATATTGATCTTCTTCTGCTATCATTATCTAATTGTAGCCAAAAAATCCATCCATTAGAGAAAGCATTTCATGACCAACAGTCAAGTCTACTATGAGATCAATGTTTGGCAATGGGAAGTCATCTTTGGGACATGCTTTGTTAAGATCTCTGAAGTCAGAACACATACAGATGCCCCCATTGGGTTTGGCCATAGGTAAATTGTTTGAGACCCATTCTGTATAATCAATAGGCCTGATGAATTTTGCATCTAACAGTTTTTGTATTTCAACTTTCACCAAGAGAGCAATCTATGGATGCATCTTTCTCAGCTTCTGTTTGACTGGTTTATCTTTTGGATCAACCGTGAGATAGTGAACTACTAATGAAGGGTCTAACCCTAGCATATCAGCATAGGTCCATGTAAATTTGATGGTTCTTTGTAAGAAGAAGTTGGTAAGATTATTGTGCTCTTGTTCTGATAATGATGCTGCAAGGAATATGGTCTGTGGATTTTTCTTTATGCCAAGATTGATTTCTACATAGAATCTTCCACTAGGAGAGTTGATTTATCTTGATACTTAGATGGTAAAGGAAGGTCAAATCCTCCATCCTTAGGTGCCACAATTGGGTTTTCACCTTTGGATACATCCTTTGTTTTTACTGTTTTTTGATTGGGAGGTGCCACAGTGTGTTTTTCACCTAGAGATCTTTCTTTAATTTTACTTTTGTGACTAGAGGATTTGGCATTCTCACCAAAATAAGCAGTTTGCTCTAGTTCCATTACAAAACCAGCTTTGTCATCTCCAAGAGGGATACCATCCTGGAGTCCCATGAACTCTGTAATAGCTTTGTCATTCTAAAAAAAATCTAGTACATGGGCCCCTTGTTGGTCCCAATCAATAAGTTTAGGATATACATGTGTTATAGTCTGGGTGTTTGTGTTGGATGTGAGGGATATAAATGATAGCATAAATATGGAGGATTCATTGAATAGGTCAGTCATATGGAGGGAAGAGTCATCGATGATATCCTCATTAGATGTCAAATCAATAGGAAAAGTTTGTGCCACCTTGTCGAGAATACCCTCGGTGTATAAGGGGCGTGGTACCTTTCTATCAAATCCTAACCCCTTCTTGTCTAGTTTCTTCATCACAATAATGGGTTCCATTGTTCATTGATTCTATTTTCCAAGGCCACCTTTGCCTTTATAGCCCATGTTTTTGACTATTCTTAAGCCATTGACATATTGCTTGACTAGTATGGTGACGGGTTCTTTCTCCTTATAGAGCCAAGAAGAGATGTCTTCAATAGTTTCCTCTACCAATAATTTTCCCTCTTGGAATTGGGTTAGAGAAGCTAGGGGAGGAATAACTATCTTTTTAGTTGCTTTGGCAATGGGTGGTTGGCTGTAGTATTTAGGGGATAAGGGCATCTGCCCTACACAACAAGATTTTGAGATATCATATTCTCCAAAGCCTATATCATGGATGTGAACTTTGATTTCAGGAATAGGATGAGGATTGGGTTCCACTGCAGAGGCTTTTGTCAGATTTTTAGAATCAACATATAATGGGGATTCATGGGCTTTGTCATTATTGGGCACTTGGTTGGAAGTTTTATAACTATCTTGCAAGACACGACAAAATTCAAAAGGATGAGGATCTCCTGGGATAGTTATCTCCATACCATTAAATGGGAACTTGAGAGACTGATGGTATGTGGAGGGAACAACTTTCATGGCATGGTTCCATGGGCATCCAAGGATAATATTGTAGGGTAGCTCAATATCAAGGACTTGGCAATTAGTTTGTAGCATGACAGGGCCTACTTGTATAGGCAAGTGGATAACACTTTCTGACTGGCGTTCAGCATCATCATACCCCTTGATTGTAATACTTTGATCAATGTTGACATGATACTCAGAGTATCCCAATTGTTTGAGTAACTTTAGAGAACAAATATTGAGACTGGCACCACCATCTATAAGTATACAATTGATCTTACGTTTATGGATGAGAACTCCAATGTGAAGGGCATCATTGTGACATGGATCATGGGATGGGAGGTCCTTTTCAGAAAAGACCATATTGTAAGGTGAGGCAATGTTACCTATTATAGCTTGGAAATCTGTGAATGCTATGTTGTTAGGAACCATAGACTCTTGTAGGGCTTTTTCTAGCACAACTTTATGAGCATGTGATGACTGTAGAAGGTCCAAAATGGAGATCTGTGTAGGGGTTTTCCCTGGATGTTTGACAAGATTGTAATCAGATTGGGTTGGGAGACTTGGTGTAGGACCATGCAAGGTAACATGACCATGACGAGTTGTAACTGCACAATCCATAGATTTGCCTTTGATAGTGAGGGTAGACACATGACTTTCTTCAAAGAGACCCACAATAGAGTCATAGGAAGTTGAAGCTTTGTTAACACCTTTACCTTTGTCAAGATTTTGACCTTGACCATGGTTAGGGAATGGCTCCTTGTACATGTTGAGGTATTTATTAGTGTGCTGAGTTGGTTGTTTATCCTCAAAAGTGATTTTGTTTCTGTTGATAAGGTTTTGGATCACGTGCTTGAGTTTCATGCATGATGAGGTCCTGTGTCTTTTACTCCTATTGAACTTGCAATATTCATTTTCTCTGTACCGTGGACTTTTGTAAACAGGTTTGCCATATGGGGGAGCATCTGTTGAGGTGATGAGTCCATTGTTTATAAGTTTCTATAAAATAGACTCTATAGTCTCTCCCAAGGGAGTGAATTGATGTTGTGGAGGGTAATCTTGCTGAGGTCACTCTTGTTGTCATTGTTGTTGTTTTTGGTATGGTTGTCTTTGTTGGTTTTGTTGAGGTGGAGTTTGACTCAGTTTTGAAAGATGAAGGGGTGTTTGTAGTGTTTGGACATGTTTGGAATCTACCACACCATCATTGACCACATTTTTATTTTTGTTCCAAAATTTTGGTTTGTCATTTGATTGTTGTTGAGGAGTATTGTCTTTGTTGTCTTTGAAGATTTTGACCACACCCTTAGCAATGAGGGCTTTTTCAATGTTGATGCCCTTGTAGGTAATTTCGTTGAAGGTTGTAGCACTAAGGATTTGCAAATGAAAACCTAATTCTTGGTTGAGGTTCTGCACAAATATGCTAACAAGATTTTTTTAGGTATCTTGAATGGGAATTTGCTAGCCATTTGTCTTTGTCTTTGAAGGAAGGAGATGAAAGTTTCCCCATTTTTTTGTTTATTATTGCATAGGTCGGTCATGTAGATCTCATTTTCCATGTTGTAAGAGAAATGGGTGGCAAATTTCTAAACAAGCTCATTAAAAGATTAGATACCTATGGGTAGGTGTGAGAACCATTCTATATCTTGACCTCCAAGATTGCGAGGAAAGAGGCGCATAGGATATGTGTCATTATGTGAGACTTCAAAGCAAGTGAGATAGAATTCTCTAAGATGGTCTTTTGGGTGTCCTTTTCCTTTGTATTTATCAAATTTGGGTATAGTGAAATTGTGAGGAAAAGGGATCATGGGTAATGATCGATCAAATGGATAAGGACAAACCTCCTCCAAGGAGAAAGTTTTCTTTGTGTGGCCAAATGTAAGATCAGATAGTTGTTGTTGAACCTCCACTAGTTTTAGTTCCATAGTTGTGGGAGGGGTTGAAAACATCTCTTGTTGTCTGAGAGGTGGTTGTTGTTGCCCATATGGAAGATTGTAGTGGAAGCCATGGGCATTGGTGTTATAAGGGTCATAAGATTGGTTGGGGTCATATGTGTTGTATGTTGGGTTTAGATTGGGTTGGAATTGGGTGTTTTGATTTTGGGGAGGTGGGAGTGGTGCTAGGTAAGAATGTAGGCTTTGTGATGGTTGTTGATAAGAGTTTGGTGGAGAAAAACTAAAGTTTGTTGGGTTTGGTTGCGGTGGTGTGAAGAAAGAATTTGGAGGAGGAAAGCTAATGCTTGTTGGGTTTAGTTGCGGTGGTGGAACATAGCTTTGGATAGTTTGGTGTTGGGAATGTTGAGGAATGGGATAGGTGTGGGTTAGGTTGAGAGTGGTGATGAGTGCCAGGTAGCACCCATGAAATACATCTTTCTACCTCTCTTTTTCTTCTTGATGTTTGCACCTGAATAGGCTAGCAGGATTGTTCTAAATAATGATTAATAGGAGATGAATTACTTAAGATTATGATTTCTGATTAAAGGACTAATGTGCATGGAATTGATGGAAATATGCAGAAAAACTTCTCTTTTTGAATCAATAGGTGCAGATGTTTGGGTTGGCAATTTTGTGCATCTCTGGAGGTAGTCCTAATGATCTTCGGAGACAATATCAGTATACCACGACATCAGAAGTTTTGGAGTAAAGAGGAAAAGCATCTCAAGAGCTAGACTAAAGTTTGGAGCATCTCTGGAGCTGAGCAAGAAGGCCACAATTACATCTCTATAGTTGCAGATAGAGACATACATCTCTGGCACCTCTTTAGAGTAGAGTAGATTCTAGCTCAACTATCGGTTAGACACTTTCAGTAGTGATCGGGATACCCCTGATATTACTCAAATCATCACCTGAGTGATTAAGGGTAATCTATAGTTAACTACTGGGAGTTTTTATCTCTTTTTAGTTTTTGCATGAGTTGCTGATAAAACTGATTTAATATACATATTTTCAGGGCCTCGATGCCCAAATATATTAAGACTGAAACTTAGATTTAGAGTGGACTTCTGTTCCACTCAATCTATTTTTATTGCATGGTTATTTTCCGTAGCTGGATAGCTAGTATAATAAAGAGATGGATGTCATCTCATAGAAGAATTGGTAGATAGGATAAGTGATATCTCATCACTAATTTTATATATACTTACAGAAGAAGTAGAAAAAGAACAGGGATTATTTTTCCTTCTGATTTTTGTAATCTCATTTTGATATTAATATTTTACAAAATACAAAGCTGATGCAATTGGATTGAATTAAGTTGTGATATCATTCTCTTGCATTGATTCTTTACTTCAGTCTTTAGCCCTAAGGGTGTGGAGCAAGGGCCCACTCTCACCACCAAGGCAAAAGGCTAGTACTGTTGTTTTGTTGTTTCAAATTTTGCTTTAAAAGATGTTTACTATTTTCATAGATAGATGCATGTTTCAGTTTATAGATTTGCTTTAAGGAATTTACTGTTTAGTTCTATTTTCAATATTCTTGGAATTCATTTCATAATAGTAGATAGATCAGTTCCTTTAAATTAGTAGAAGTCATTAGAGTTAGTTAGATAAGACTAGAAACTATAGGATTCCTAATTGCAGATAGCCAAGGACACAACCCTAGATTTGACAAAAGAAATATGATTAAATGATAAGGTACAACGACCCTTGTCAAGTGGATGATCGTTGTGGTGGAGGGACATAGGTAGATGTGTTTTGTGATGGTGGAGGTTGATTGAGATATGTGTTGAAATAGGTGAGTGTTGATGAACATTGTGGCAGAGGGACATAGGTAGATGGGTTTTGAGATGGTTGGGGTTGACTAAGATGGGGATAGGTATGATGTAGTGTACAAGAATGTTGTGGTGGAGGGACATAGGTCATGTTGATGTTTTGTGATGGTTGGGGTTGTATGACATTATTTGGGTTAATGATATGGAGGTTTGATGATGTTGGTGGTGGTATTTGTTGAGACCCTTGTTGCATGGCTACATAAGTATTTCCCAGATTGTAATTTGGTGGGAAACCTTCTTGTGATGGGGTAGCCAATGTTCCACTTGCAATTGGTGTGGGCAATTTAGGAGTGTTTTGTGTGTTTGATTGAGCTATAGCGGCTTGTTTGGCTAGTTCTTCTTGACATTGGATAGTCTCATGTTGGTGTTTTTAGATCTCCATAGGAGTCATGAGAGTTGATATGGGTCTCTCTGCCGTTGGATTTTGATAAAGGGGATTCTCATACTGCGCAATTGTCCTCCCTTGTGAGCTTTGTTCGGGTATGGTGTGGTCACAATTAACATGGTTTGGATAATAGGTATGGTGTCATAGGTCTTGTTTGTGTCCTTGAGATTGGATAAATCAAAATATTGAGGTAATTTGGCTCCTTGTTCAACTAGCAAGCGAAAGAAATGGTCTTGGTTCTCGCTAAGGATTTTGTCAAAGGTGGCCATGGCTCTAGGATCTTGTATGATTTCATCAAGGTCATGTCTATTTGCTTGAGAGGATTGACCTTCTTCAAAGTGTCACTCTTCTTGAGATGGGACTTGACTCATGGTATAATTGGGTGTAGCAAATTCATGAGGCATGCCAGTGGTGAATTGAGTTACATCAATCAAAGGGACATTACTTTCTTGAGGATTGTTTGGTTGGTGGCCTGTTTTGAGAGTTGATTGGTCTTTCCATTGGTGTTTTTAGAATACCCTTTGGAGTCATGTTGGATTGGATTGGTTGAGGTGTAAGAGGAGGTGATTTGTGCTTCCTTGGGAGAATTTGTTTAGCCTTCATAGTTTGTTGGAGTCTAGTGGTTACCATGGGATGCACTAGGATACTTTGTTTGAGATGCTTTCTAGTATTTTGCTGTGTTTTTTTGGAAAAGACAATTTTGATGGATAGTTTACTAGACCAAAGGTGTTGTACTGTTTGACCAAAGGTGCAGGATTGTGTTACCAAAAAGTGAGCTACTATGTTACAAAAGGCATTGGACTAAGTTGTCAGAGGGGAGGTAATGTTATACCAAAGGCAAGCTACTGTTATACCAAAAGTGAGCTACTGTTATACCAAATGTGCTGAACTAGTCTGTTAGAGGCGAGGTACTATTATACCAAAGGTGAGCTATTGTTATACCAAAGGTGAGTTGCTATTATACCAAAGGTACTAAAGTAGTGTTAGTGATGTTTATAAGGCAAATTTTGATAGACTTGGATTTTCTTTGGCAAGAGAAAATACATCAAACAAAGTGGCAACACAATACTGACACAATAGATAGTGTATGTTCAAGGCTCATAAAAATCCCAAGGTTTCCACAGGTATTTAGACACTTGCAAACAATTTAAAGCACTTTTTATCCCTAGAGACAAGGTTTCATTGCAATAGATCAGCTCACAACTTAATTCTCCGTTGACCAAATGTCATTCCATAAAGGTGTCAGACATTTGTATCTTTGCAAGAGACAATAGGTAGGGATATCTCACCTTCCCCTTGGAAAGCTCAAGTAGGTCACAAGAGTTTTATGGCTGAAGGAATACTATCTCTTCTCAAGGGAGGCAATGCTGAGTATCTTAAGGGCTTAAATCGATTCCCCTTGCACTAATGATTACTGCAATGTTTGGAGGTGGATCAGGTAGTCACTATCTAGTTTGGTTCTTAGTAACTTTAAGGGACCAATGCCTTACGAGCAATGTGACAAGCTACTAAAAGCTTTAACCAATCCTACTAAGAGTATCAAACACTTCACACAATGTGAAAATTATTTCCACAAAGTGCTAGTACACCTCTTTTTGATTTGGCACCTCAAGGTAAGGCTGACATCGGTTAGGACTTGGCTTTCACCTTATCCCTCTTAGATAGTGGTTCAAAGGAAAACTCCACTTAAGGTCATCCCTTTTGGATGAAGCGTAATCCAAAAGCAAGCCCTTCTAAAGGAATAACTGAAATGTAAGATCAAGCATGTCAAACAAAGGTTCAATTGTCCCATTATAAGAAAAATAAGGTGCAACTAGATTAGGCACACACATGATTGTAGTTGTCAATTGTCCCTTAGAAAATTGAAGTGTTTTTGCATTCATGTCCATTGTCCCTTAAGAAAATAATATGTTCCTAAGACTTAGATTGTGAAAAAGATGTTTTGTCCCTTTAAGAAAGCAATATATTTTCTAATATTTGCAAAGATGATTGTTCAAATGTCCCTTAAGACAGTAATATGTTTTCTAAGATTGTAAAGATGATTGTTCAATTATCCCATAAGAAAGCAATATGTTTCTAAGACTTAGTGTGATATGTTTTCAATTCTTCAATGCTCATCTTGCATGAACATGTTAGGAAAACTTATTTTCTCTGTTTGAGTAATAAGAGGCTAGAAAAAGTTGATTAGTTCCACCAAAAACTCAATAGTTAGCATAAAATCAATTGAACCAAAAGTCCTTAGCTTGTTAGGTAAAAAATGAGAAATCTAAAAAAAATCTGGTAATAATGATTAGGTACAGCAGATTGGATATTATGATCAGATTCTACATGCAATTCTATGCAATTCCAAATAACAAATCATGAAAATTGAATAAATTTTGCACAAGTTATGACGATTTGAAGTTTTGAATAAAGGGGCATCAAAATTGTATCATGTCTTCAACAATCGTTCTCTTTGAAGCAACGCTATAAATTGTATTGCATCAAAGAGGGGCAAAATGTAGACACCTAAAAATGACCATGTCTTCGCATCACTTGTATTTCATCAAATCTGTCTAATCACTTGCATTTCATCAAATATATCTAATCACTTGCATTTCAACGTTAATTAAATAATCTAATTATTTAATTAATTTCATCAAAATATCAAATTCTTCCAAAACTTTAAAATTAAACATTAATTGAACAAATTGTATTTATTTAATTAATTTCAGTAAAATCAACCTTATTCTTCCAAAATTAAATAATTTTTATTATTTAATTAAAATCATTATCCTTTTCAAATTTCAAGTCTACATTAATTAAATAAATCCCATTATTTAATTAATTCATCACAAATCCTCTCTTATCTACAATTAAATAATTTACATTATTTAATTAAATAAATTGTTCTTCCAAATTTAAATAAATCATGCAAATTTATTTAAATTATCTCAATCCTCTAAAAATAAATAAAATCATGTATTTTATTTATAATCTTCATATTCTTCAAAATCATGCACAATCAATTAAATAAATTTATTTATTTAATTTCAATTATCTTTCCAATTCCTTTAAAAATATCATGTTAACTCATGTGCACAATCAGTCTTATTTTTAGAACTCTAAAAAAGACAAATCTAAAGTTAAGTTAATTGGCTTTAATTTATCTTGTTTTTATCAACTCATGAATTAGAAGAAAAAATATTCTAATTTATGAGATCAAATTCTATCTTTAGTCAAAAAGCAATTATCTTAATAAAAATACCTTTTTGGAGTGACACATGTCGTGTGCACATTCATCATGAGCTATTTGATTTATCTCAATCATTCATTCTGTTAGGACAGTAAAAAATTTTAAAATTTTATTGTTTTCTCACATCATCATATTTGAGCAAACCCTAAAAATGTCCCAAAACCATAGCAAAAGGGTTGATATATCTCACAAGATGTCTGTAGCTAAGCAGTGCAAAATTACTTAAATGTTAGTCCATCAGCAAGATGTTATGTTGTTTATACCGATACATAAGAAATCATTTGAAAATAACCATCGGCATGAAAATTGAGATCAGAAAGAGATTTATAGAAGTCGCCGATAGAAGTGATGCTGATGACCTTTCATCGGCAAAAGAATTAAATAGTCATACCGATCGGTATGACTGATAACCATCGGATGGTCCTTCAAAAGCTACCCCGACGGTATATATCATACCGATGAAGTATTTCGGCAGGAGTCTCATCGAGCATCCTACGGGGGGCAATGAAATAATAGCCGTCGGCGAGAAATGAATCATTGGGATGAAAAGAAAATAAGTTTCTGATACTCAATGTCTTGGCGAAACAATGAGGAGAACTTTTGGTGAGACTCACAGTGATGCAAATACCTATCAGGATAACTTAACATATCGGAACAAGGGAATTAGGTCTTGCTGATTCATGAGTCACGGCGATTAAAAGGTGTCGGTGACACTTTCATTGACTCCCTCCGATAAGGAATGTAAATGGCCATCGGGGAGATAATTGGGATCGGGTTATCTTTTAAAAACTATCCTGATAGTGTATCTCATTCCGATGAAATAAAGTCATACCCGTTAATAAGAAATTCTAACTATATCGGCGAGACATTAATAGAGTCATTCTGATCCAAAGTAAAAAGATTATCGGTAAGACGATGAAGCTTGGGGAAACATAAATATGTTATCCCGATGGTATTGATCACCCCGATAAACAAATTATTATCGGTGAGACTCTTACCAATAGTCATATCGGTAAGATTCACTATATTGGAGGGAAATCTAAATCACACGGTGATGTAAAAAGTCCTGCCGATGGTTGCCCACTTAGAAATGATTCAACATAACATCAGGAATACTATTGAGGGGTCACGCCGATTGATTGTTCACGCCATAAGAAATATTAAGGTCGCCCAAATATTTTAAAAATCATGCTGATGAGAGGAGTTATGGCGATGTGACATTTCACAACGATGAACATTGAATTGATCAGACAATTAAATGCAAATGGCTACGAAATCCTTTACGATCATTGTAATTACAAGGTCGTTTGAGAGGAGAATACAGAGGAACTCTTGAGGCAAAAGTAGAGGATTTCAATTACAGCCATCGAACGACAGGTACATTCATACAAACCATTGTATAGCTTGTGTTTGAATTTTCTGCCAAAGTTTAAATATGGAGAAGCTTGCAGACACCTGGAAAGAATGGTCACACTTGATGTGATTACCAGAAGTGCTATTGAGTTTACTGATTCTCATTGTGATCAGGAGTACTTGGATCACTTGGCTAAAGTTTATTTATGGCTGAATAGAGCCTAATCATGATTATGTAATAGTTGTTAATGCTTGTTAAATTCCCAAAAGACTTATTTAAGAGTTATGTCTCTTCATAGAAATATCTATATAGGTTCAAGCAATGGGTGCTGAAATATCATCGGCAGTAGAATATAAACATATACATAATATACAATGTCTCATAATGGCCATGTTGTATATTTTATTTGAAGAAGAAATTGAAGTTCTCTGATTCGGTGGTTTTATTTTGGCATCAGTTGTTTGTTAAATTATTCAGTTGTGTGGCTGTCTCCATTTCTGCATTTCCTTGTTATTCAGATTAACATATCAAGTATATATTTGATCTGTCAATACACATTTGCTATATCTGTGTGATTAGATAGGTTGGTGTCCATTTGAGGAATTAAACCCTTCTGACTTAGTCACAGTAGCATAGAAGTGTTAAGTTTGGATTACTAAGTAGAGCCATATAATTAGGATAGCCAATCTGTCTCCAAGACAATATTATCTGTTAAATCTTGCTCATTCATTTCATTGGGTTCCTTCAAGTAAGGATTAAAATACCTTCTGGTGAACTATAAGATATCTGATTATATTGGTTGGATTATTAAGAAGAGTTTGTTAGTCATTCCCTTGCACGTTTATACAAGTTATAAACTTGTGCCAAATAATTAGAATTAGTATCCATTGTAAGCCACTAATCCTAGTCCTTCAAATTAACTCTGTTACCCAACGAGGCACTGGTCCTATTTAAACTCATTATTTAAATCCTTTTTACCTTGATATTACTTATACAATTTCTACCAATCACTCATTAGGCATTAGATATAGAATTAGTTAGCAAGCTTTTCATCTATCCTACATCCTTTGCCATTGTAGATAGATTTAATTAGTCCATACATTCACATTCAGTCTGCTTTAATTTTTCAAGGTTCACCCACCTAGGTGCAGCAGGACCTGAAGTGTAGGAAATCATCAAACCTTGAAGGTTGATTTCGTCAAGTTAGTTCAAAAATGTTGCAAATCTAAACATAGAGCTTGGCATCCTCTTAGGATTGGCAACCTGCATTTTTGAGACCTAACAAATTGGTGACTCTAATGGGGAACTAAGTAAAAGATCTTAGAAATTAATCTTTTCTTTCATAGAGTCATTTCAGAAAATTTAATTTGGTAACTCTACTGGTGACAAGAACCCTATAGATAAAATATAAACTTTTCCTATTTAATAAATAGGTGGTGACTCTAGTTACAGTTATAACAAAGAAATTAATATCAAATGGATGGTAGGAGATCTAAGATGGAAGGCAAGAAGTTGCAGTCATCTCCACCACCTAGAAATACTTCCAAAAGGAATGTAACTTCAAATTATTCCCACCAAGATAACAATCTGGATACCCAAGAGAATAATGCAGACCAAAATATTTCAATTCACAACAAGTTCACACCCCAACATAATTCAAATGAGAATCTCGGTGGAGCAACTGATGATATTTTGTCAAGATACAAATTGGATCCTCAGGAACAACGTGATTATGAAGCAAAGATCATGAGGGAGATTGATCAAAACCAAGCTGAACATGACTTCAAGATGTCATTACATCAGGGAGAAGAGATAGGATATGGATTTTCAAATCAAGGAATGAATGATAATCCAGAACATCAGGAAATAAATAACAATGCAGAGAATTTAAAAGATATGAGTGAAGAGCAACAGGAAATGCTCATGCTCCGGGAAGAACTCAAAAGGTACAAGATACTAGAAGAGAAAGGGTTGTTGAAGTAAGAAATTCAACAGAACAGAAATAAAGCTAAAACAGTCCCCCCAAAATATGTGCCTCCATATAGAGGAAACAATTCAAGAATTCCACAGCAAAATACAGGTGGAATTTCAAATTCACATGCATCTAGAAATCATCAAAATATCGTACCCCGAAACCCTAGGCCACCTCCTATACGTAATGCATCTCAACATATGGCAAATACTTACCCACCCCCTGGTCAACAATATTATAGACCACAAAACCCTTACACAAATCCCCACATGAACCAACATCAACAATATGCATATCATCAGCCACCAAGTGGATATAATTACTATCCCAATCCACCACCTTTGAACTTCCCACCTCAAAACCTTGCAAATATATGTAGTCAATTTAATTTAACTGGATATCAGTTGTATCCATATCCTATGGATAGTACTTGGAGAAATATGGTTCCCAAGTTTACTAGAAACAATGCAATATCTGCAGAAGATCATATCAGAAGTTTTAATGCTTTTGTATAGGATATTGGTATGGATTGGGAAGACATTAGAATGAGGTTATTCATGATGTCCCTCACTGAAGATGCCAGAGATTGGTTTAACAGCTTGCCTGATGCCTCAATCAATTCAATAACTAATTTCCATAACCAGTTTAAGGATCAGTATGGCAACCAATATGCCCCTGAATTTGCATTACATGAATTGATAAGTATACAGAACTATCAAAACAAATCAGTATTTGATTTCAACTTGAAATTTTCCAATTACATAATAAAGTACCACATGGAGCCAAGTTATCTGACCCAGCAGCACTGAGTATCTATATGAAGCATTTGACCCCAAAACAGGGTACGAGCTTAGAAATAGGTGTCCTGCAACCTTGGCTGAAGCACAGAAAGTGGCCCTAACCATTGAAAACAATAGGAAGGCTACAGGGATGGTTAGTAAGAGGGACAATCATAGAAGTCCTCAGAATCCAAATGTTCAACAGACTAAACCAGAGGGTCAACAGAGGCATGAAAGGCCTAGGTTACATGATATGCCCTACAATACAAATTGGAAGGATGGGAGACCCATCGATAACACTAGAAAGAAACCGTATGGAAAGGATACTCCTAATCCCCTGAAAAGAAACATGGCACATATGATAGAAAATAAACCTTGGTGTTTTGTCTGTAATTTACCACATTTACCTGAATACTGTGAGGTAGCTAAATCAATACAGCAAGAGGAAATGCTATACAATTATAATAGAGATAATCACACCATAAATATGATGCAGGATACACCATGTGTGGTGACTGAAGATTACTCTTCTTCAGAAGAAGGATATGAGTATGATGTAGGGAACCAGAGGTATCATATCAACATGGGAGAGCAAGAAGTGTTCTCAGACCAGGAAGATAGTTGTGAGCAACCTATTTGTTATAACAACCAGTCATATGGTCAATGGAGAAAGCCTATTGAGGATGAAAGAGAAGCTCTCACAATGGCTGCAGTGGCTCAAGCTTGAAACACTTACAACTTAAGGAATAGAACAGCAAATGTCGAGCAAGGAACTCTTGAAAGTGTGTTTATAAAAGACTAGAATAACAAAAAGAATAATACAAAATCATCATCCAAAGAACTAGAAAAGGGTGATAAAGGTAAAATGAAAGAAAATCAAGAAAAAGATAACACAAAAATAGAAAAGAATGACTAGACCATGGCCCATTCTTTTGACATTGCTCATGCAGTGTCACAGGTGAAAATATTAGTTCCACTCCTAGAGATGATGAAAATAGATAAATATAGGGATATAGTTGTCAAGCTGATTTCTGATACACCAAATCCAAAACATAAAGGGTTTGAAAAAACAACAAATAATGTGCATCAAGAAACATTCAAAATGCCTAAGGTATACCTTGGTGACACACTTAAAAAAAATCCCTCACAGGTAGACCCATTCTATACTACACTAGTAATCAAGAACAGGATAGTCAGGAATTGCAAGATTGATTCAGGTGCTGCTATGAACATCATGCCTATAGTAGTTATGAAAGAATTGGGAATGTGGGTTGATACTACATATGGCCAGTGTTATACAATGGATAACAGATCTATTCCAGTAGTTGGTATTATGAAGGATGTAGAGATAAAGCTTGCCTCACACCCTGAAGCAACTTATAACATTGATATTACTGTGGTTGACATCCCACCATATTATGGAATGCTTCTATCAAGGCAATGGGCTGCAATGGCAGGAGGGAATGTTTAGTTAGATTTATCATATGCCACCAGACTAGTGGGTGGCAAGGAAATCAAGCTATGCAGAGAGCCAAGGTATGACAATATTATAGAAAGAATGGATCGGCATCAGATAAATTTCTTTTGTGATACAGATTTAGGAGTTTTCAAAGTTGGAGAAACTACACCAGAATTGCATAACACTAATCCAATACACACTGAATCTATGAAAGAAGAAAATGTGGAAAATGTATTTTGATGGTGCATGCAGCAAAATAGGAAATGGGGCTAGGGGTGTGTGCAAGAAGTGTCCACTTATTGGCCAAAAAGTGGAAGTGTTTTCCCTGATTTTCAGAATTTGTCACATTTGACCTAAAAATTTGAAGCACTTAACAGTGGAATCTTGGAAAAATTCACTAGATATGAAATGTAGTACTCGGAGTCTAGTTTCCAAATATGTAATTTTTTTCAATACCCAGATGATAGAAAGTGATTTTGAATAGGTGTTTCTAAAAACCACTATTTAAAAGTCACTTTTTTTTACTATACCATGTACATGTACGTCATCCATATTTTGACCTAAATAATCATATTTTTCAAAATCCTTTTGGGAAAATATTTGTAACTCATTGAAGCACGTTTTTCATATTTTTTTTGTAATTTTTTATTGAATATTTTTTTTTTATTAATTTTTTATTGGCCATTTTTAGTCTTTTAAAAAATCATCGTGTACGTCACGCATAAGATGACCTAAACTTAACATTTTTTGAATTTTTTTTTTAAATTGAAAAGAATTGTCTAAAGTACATTTTCATACAATTTTTTTTACAAAAAAATATGTTAATAAAAAGTTATTAAAATACTAAAAAACCCTAATAATTCAAGTTTATGGACCCATTTCATCAGAAATTGATTAAAAAATAGAAAAATTAATCCAATTGTAAAAAAAATTACATATTTGGAATCTACACTGTCTCATCTATAATGGGTTTTAATTTCGTCAAAATATTCTGCAAAATAGACCTTCAGATATATGCCCAAAGTCACTATTTTGTTGTGACATTGACAGGACCTTCAAGTTGCAGGTCAAACCTGGTCCAGAGGTCAGGTTTGGGTCCCCAAAGCATTTCTCGAACTGGGTTACAAAGCAAAAAGCAAGCTTAAAATTCAAATTTTAAATAACGGGATCCCGTTTCATAAAATGTTAATATTTTAACCTTTATGAAACGAGATCCCGTTTGTAAAACAGGATCCTGTTTTGAAACGAGATCCCGTTTTAAAATGGGATCCCATTTTCAAAATGGGATCTCGTTTCATAAAGGTTAAAATATTAACCTTTTATGGAACTCAAAATGGGATCCCGTTTCTTGAAAACGGGAACCCGCTTTTGCCTCGGGAACCCGAAGCAAAACGGGATCCCGTTTCATAAAAAGCGGGATCCCGTTTTGGTTAACCCAATTTTGAAATTTTTTCTAACTTCGAAACTTCCACCTTAAGTGGACACAACTTCTTGCATTTACCCCTAGAGTATTTTTCATTTCACCAGGAGGTAAAACTTTCAAATACTCTTTCCTATTGACATTTGAATGGACAAATAATGTAGCTGAGTATGAAGCTTTGCTCATTGGCCTAAACATAGCCACTAAACACCAAATAAAAAAGTTAGCTATCTATGGTGACTTTGAATTGGTCATCTCCCAAGTAAGAGAAAAATACTTATCAAAAAATAAAAGATTAAGACAGTACAGAAAAACAGTTTGGGATAATATTGAATTGTTTGATGCCTTTTCAATCAACTGGGTTGATAGGTCTAAAAACATTATGGCAGACTTTTTAGCAAACATCGCATTAAAGAGAGATGATGTCACATTAGGAGGGATTACAGAAGTTGAATTTAAAACTAGACCTACCATCCCTAATAATATACAGAACTGGCAAGTGTTTGACAACGATGCTGATATAATCAATTTCTTACATTGTGCCGATTATTATGAAAATCAAGAAATTGATTTTAATGCATTTGTGGAGGAACATGATGGGAAGGAAACACTTTTTGGCCAAGAGGTGGTTCAGTTGAAAACAAATAAGATACCCAAGGGACTTATTGCATTAGATAAGGCATTTGATGGCCACAATAGATATAAAAAGAAAGACACACCAGTGATACTTAATGACCTTGAAGAAATCAATTTAGGGACACAAACAACCCCAAAGAATGTGTATATTGGAAGAAATCTTGACCCAAAAATCAGGAGCAAACTCATCAACTTTCTTAGGAAGTTCAGGCATGTATTCGCTTGGTCATATGATGATTTAAAGGCATATAGAGAGGATCTATTTCAACATGAGATACCACTGAAGCCAGATGCTAAACCATTCAAGCAGAAACAGAGGCCGATCAATCCTACATTAGCCCCTAAGATGCTAGAGGAACTTACAAAGTTAAGGGATGGAGCTATAATCAAACCTATTAGACATTCTTCCTAGGTTTCAAATTTAGTACCTGTTAGGAAAAAGAATGGTGATATTAGACTATGTGTGGATTTCAGAAACTTGAATAAATCTTCTCTCAAAGATAATTATCCTCTCCCCAATATGGAGGCAATATTACAGAAAGTCACTGGATGTGAATTGTTATCAATGATGGATGGTTTCTCTGGTTACAATCAAGTAAAAGTCAAGGAGTCAAAACAATTTAAGACTGCATTCACCACTCTGTGGGGAACATATGTATATTTGAGAATGCCATTCGGATTAACTAATGCTGGAGCAACATTCCAAAGAGCAATGGATGTGGCTTTTGCTGAATTGATCAATAAGATTATGATAGTATATCAAGATGACTTGACAGCATATTCAAAAAGGGCTGAAGATCATTGCACACACTTAGAACAAATATTTATCAAAGCCCTAGAATATGGGATATCATTGAACCCTAAAAAATGCCATTTTGCAGTAACAGAAGGAAAATTGCTTGGCCATATAATCTCAAAGGAAGGAGTTAAAATAGATCCTGAAAGGGTAAAAGCAATTGATCAAGTGCCTATTCCAAAAAATGTAAAAGCTATACAATCATTTTTTGGTCAGATAAATTTTGTCAGAAGATTTATACCAAATTTTGCAGAAATTGTTTGTCCTATATCAAAAATGCTGAAGAAGAACTCAGAAATGAAGTGGACAACAGAAACATTAGTAGCATTTGCTAATATTAAGAGGGCAATCAAGCAAGCCCTAGTCTTAGTATCCCCTGACTTCAGTAAATCGTTCCAACTATTTTCATTTGCTTCCTATCATACGGTTGCAGTAGTGCTATTATAGAAAAACAATGATGGATATGAATAGCCTATCTCTTTTTTCAGTAAGTCCCTTCAGAATGCAGAGTTAAAGTATGATATTATTAAACAGGCATATGCATTAGTAAAAGTAGTTAAAACTTTTAGACCATAGTTGGTGGGGGCTAAAATCACAGCATATGTTCCTAATGTTGCAGTGAAGGATGTATTGGTCCAAACTAAAGTCACCGGTAGGAGATGTAGGTGGATCAATAGGATTCAGGAATTCAATATTGAAATCCAAATCACTAAATTGGTGAGGGGACAGGATCTTGCCAAACTAATGGCTGAAAGTAATCTTGAAGCCTCTCAGATATATAATGCTGATGCAAGTACCAATATTGAACATACTCCATGGTATACTGATATAATATATTATCTAAAACATATGAAGTGTCCTAAAGGGTATGATGATAACAAAAGGAGGACACTCAAACTACAAGCTTCAAAATATGTACTCATTAGTGGGGATCTTTATTGGAAAAATAGAGATGGGGTTCTACTATTATGCTTGGATGAATATCAGTCAAAACATATTATGAAGGAGTTGCATGAAGGCATGTGTGGAGGTCATTTCTCAGCAAAGACTACAGCCCACAAAATCCTGAGGGCAGGATACTATTGGCCTAAAGTTTTTAATGATTCATACCATTACACTAGAAAGTGTGAAGCATGCCAAAAGTTCTCAGGTAAGTTAAAATATCAGAGAGCACTACCCTTAAAACCTATGCAGGTTGAGGCTCCATTTTATCAGTGGGGTATTGATTTTATAGGTGAAATCTCAGAGAAATCCAGTGGGGGGCACAAATGGATTTTAGTGGCTACTGATTACTTTACAAAATGGGTAGAAGTGATCCCAACTAAACAGGCAACAAGTAAAGTTGTGATTAACTTTCTAATGGAGAATATTATATGCATATTTGGTACTCCAGTAAGATTGATTACAGATAATGGGATGTGTTTTAGATCTGATGAATTCAAAGGATTTTGCAGTACACATGGTATCATTGTTTCTTATGCTACTCCCTACCATCCATAGGCCAATTGACAAGCAGAATCAAGAAACAAGAGCCTCTTGAAAATCATAAAAAGAATGTTGGATAGAAACAAGAAGGCTTGGGATTCAAAATTAAGAATGGCAGTATGGGCTGATAGGATTACTATAAAAAGAGCAATTGGGAGATCTCCTTATGAGTTGGTGTATGGAACACAAGCAAGATTACCATTGGAAAATCTTATACTAGTATACAAATTCATTCTGCAGGAAGACTTGAATATTCCTAAACCAATGGAGGAAAGGTTGGAACAACTGGCAGAACTTGATGAAACAAGAAGAATAGCTCAGAGGCAGAATGTTAAGTTACAATCACAAGTAAAATATCTTTTTGACAAGAAGGCCAAAAACAGAAAGCTTGAAATAAATGATCTGGTACTGATGTGGAATGCAAGGTGTCAGGACAAAGGAAAGCATGGAAAATTTGAAGCCCTATGGTTGGGTCCTTTCATTATCACTGGCAAGGGAGGTGATGACTCTTACTACTTACAGAATATGTTAGGAGAGGAACATGAATTGCCTGTACATGGCAATACTTGAAGCAGTTCTTTTCATAAACATGTACAAAGAGGATTGAGCATTGCCAGTGCATGGACAACCCTCAAATAATTCTCAAAATGTTTTATTTCATGCACAGTAGTCTAGGAATCATACTCGTTCCCCATCATTTGTTACTTTCCTTTTCCCATTTTCATAAAAACATCACCCCAAAATAAATAAAATATGTGGTCTACTTCCCCAGGAGATCTGGATCATTGTCATACTCACAGGGAGTATACATCCCAGACAGAGCCACTGTTAGGACAGTAAAATTTTTTAAAATTTTACTATTTTCTCACTTCATCATATTTGAGAAAACCCTAAAAATGTCCCAAAACCATAGCAAAAGGGTTGATATATCTCACAAGATGTCTGTAGCTAAGCAGTGCAAAATTACTTAAATGTCAGTCCATCGGCAAGATGTTATGATGTTTATACTGATACATAAGAAATCATTTGAAAATAACCATCAGCGTGTAAATTGAGATCGGAAAGAGATTTATAGAAGTCGCCAATAGAAGAAGTGATGCCGATGACCTTTCATCGGCAAAAGAATTAAATAGTCATACCGATTGGTATGACTGATAACCATCAGATGGTCCTTCAAAAGCTACCCCAACGGTATATATCATACCGATGAAGTATTTCGGCAGGAGTCTCATCGAGCATCCTTCGGGGGGCAATGAAATAATAGCTGTTGGTGAGAAATGAATCATCAGGATGAAAAGAAAATAAGTTTTCGATACTCAATGTCTTGGTGAAACAATAAGGAGAACTTTCAGTGAGACTCACAGTGATGCAAATATCTATCAGGATAACTTAACATATAAGAACAAGGGAATTAGGTCTTGTCGATTCATGAGTCACGGCGATTAAAAGGTGTCGGTGACACTTTGATTGACTCCCTCCGATAAGGAATGTAAATGGCCATTGGGGAGATAATTGGGATTGGGTTATCTTTTAAAAACTATCCCGATAGTGTATCTCATTCCGATGAAATAAAGTCATACCCGTTAATAAGAAATTCTAACTATATCGGTGAGACATTAATAGAGTCATTCCGATCCAAAGTAAAAAGATTATCTGTAAGACAATGAAGCTCGGGGAAACATAAATATGTTATCTCGATGGTATTGATCACCCCGATAAACAAATTATTATTGATGAGACTCTTACCAATAGTCATATCAGTAAGACTCACTATATCGGAGGGAAATCTAAATCACACGGTGATGTAACAAGTCCTGCCAATGGTCGCGCCCACTTAGAAATGATTCAACATAACATCAGGAATACTATTGAGGGGTCACGCCGATTGATTGTTCGCGCCATAAGAAATATTAAGGTCACCCAGATATTTTAAAAATCATGCCGATGAGAGGAGTTATGGCGATGTGACATTTCATAGCGATGAACATTGAATTGATCAGACAATTAAATGCAAACGGCTACGAAATCCTTTACGATCATTGTAATTACAAGGTCGTTTGAGAGGAGAATATAGAGGGACTCTTGAGGCAAAAGCAGAGGATTTCAATTACAGCCATCGAACGACAAGTACATTCATACAAACCATTGTATAGCTTGTGTTTGAATTTTCTGCCAAAGTTTAAATATGGAGAAGCTTGCAGACACCTGGAAAGAATGGTCACACTTGATGTGATTACTAGAAGTGCTATTGAGCTTACTGATTCTCATCATGATCAGGAGTACTTGGATCACTTGGCTAAAGTTTATTTATGGCTGAATAGAGCCTAATCATGATTATGTAATAGTTGTTAATGCTTGTTAAATTCCCCAAAGACTTATTTAAGAGTTATGTCTCTTCATAGAAATATCTATATAGGTTCAAGCAATGGGTGCTGAAATATCATCGGCAGTAGAATATAAACATATACATAATATACAATGTCTCATAATGGCCGTGTTGTATATTTTATTTGAAGAAGAAGTTGAAGTTCTCTGATTCAGTGGTTTAATTTTGGCATCAATTGTTTGTTAAATTTATTCAGTTGTGTGGCTGTCTCCATTTCTGCATTTCCTTGTTATTCAGATTAACATATCAAGTATATATTTGATCTGTCAATACACATTTGCTGTATCTGTGTGATTAGATAGGTTGGTGTCCATTTGAGGAATTAAACCCTTCTGACTTTGTCACAGTAGCATAGAAGTGTTAAGTTTGGATTACTAAGTAGAGCCATATAATTAGGATTGCCAATCTGTCTCCAAGACAATATTATCTGTTAAATCTTGCTCATTCATTTCATTGGGTTCCTTCAAGTAAGGATTAAAATACCTTCTGGTGAACTATAAGATATCTGATTATATTGGTTGGATTATTAAGAAGAGTTTGTCAATCATTCCCTTGCACGTTTATACAAGTTATAAACTTGTGCCAAACAATTAGAATTAGTATCCATTGTAAGCCACTAATCCTAGTCCTTCAAATTAACTATGTTACCCAATGAGGCACTGGTCCTATTTAAACTCATTATTTAAATCCTTTTTACCTTGATATTGCTTATACAATTTCTACCAATCACTCATTAGGTATTAGATATAGAATTAGTTAGCAAGCTTTTCATCTATCCTACATCCTTTGCCATTGTAGATAGATTTAATTAATCCATACATTCACATTCAGTCTGCTTTAATTTTTCAAGGTTCACCCGCCTAGGTGCAGCAGGACCTGAAGTGTAGGAAATCATCAAACCTTGAAAGTTGATTTCGTCAAGTTTGTTCAAAAACGTTGCAAATCTAAACATAGAGCTTGGCATCCTCTTAGGATTGGCAACTTGCATTTTTGAGACCTAACACATTCTATGGATTTATTTCATCCGTTGATCGATCATTTATTCATAGGCATTCCTTAATAGTGAATTGAGCATACATCGCATCGTTGAGCACATCAATCTTTTGAGCATGAACACAACCTACATCCACTTGTTGCAAACATGTTTTGCAATGTTATTGAGCAATCTACATTCATACAAAGAGAACTATATAATCTAGGTGAAGTCTTTCTTGTTTTAAATTGATTTATTCATAGATATTGGATTTTTACTTAGATCGACCTCTTTATGTTATGGGTAATTGAGTTGTTATTATCATTGCTTTGATTTTATCATTCGACCTCTCAATTTTCTTCATACACACTTCCCACCTCATTTTGTAACTTATCTACTTTACTCCTCAAATCACCAAGAGAGTTCCAATTTGTTAGAGAGGTTTTAACTACATTCTCTACTTTGAAAATAAAAGAGAGAAACCAATTATCCACTAGCTGAGCCTTATGTTTCATGAGATCCAACCCAGTCATATGATTTTGAGATATGATAGTCAGTGGGGTAGTGATGAGGAGGTAAAAAGAAACAACTACAACATAGGGGTGAATACCCATCAAACCCACAGTATAGAGAGATTTATGCTCAATCAACTTTAAATACCCTTCTCAAGGCCCAAATAGTACCGAAACACACACACATTCTTCACTATCAGCAAAACAACATACCATCGGCCAACTCAAAAACTATTCTGCCGACACACCGATCGCTCCAATGTCACCTTCAAACCACACTCGTTGGCAACACTTAGATCATCGAAGGGATCTTTTACTTTTCTTCTGAAGTGCCGATGGGCTTCAACCATCAGTGTGACTTCCTTCATCGGCAAACTCCTAAAATCTTTGGCCGATGCGTCGATGGACCAACTCTTGACATCAACTTTGACTTTCACTTATTGGCAAGATGATTTGTATCGGCCATGGTAGGATTAGCTTCATCGATACGCCAATGACTACTTCTGCAACTCTGCAACTATGTAAACACCGAATAACTATACAAAAACAACAAAATCTCAATAGAACTAGAAATGATCTACTCCTAAGGAAGCCATTCCACTGATTTCAAAGAAATCTCCACCAGTGGAATGCTTCCGATCTACATTCTGTGCAACAGAACCTTACTCAGATATACACAACAGAACAAAATTTCTTATTCTTCAGAAAATACACATACAAATCGATTCTCTGTCTGTGTTTTTTCCTCTTTATGTTCACGAACATAAACTGACTATATAGACTCATGTCGACAATTACACAAGATGGAAGGTGAATTGCCCTAAAACCACTTCTTTTGTAGACACCCAACTTTGTCCATGTCTAGCAACACCTTGTTAAAACATTATCCTAGACAGCTTGTAGCATTTTGTCCTAAATCCCACTCTTAATCCCATTTATCCATTAAGCCAATTAATTAAATAAATTTTATTTATTTAATTAATTTCCACATCATATCCTAATCCCACTATCTAATTAATTAAATAAATTTTATTTATTTAATTAATATCCAACTCATATCCCAACTAATTCAAATATTTTATTTGAATTAAGTTCTCATCATAAGCCGACTTTCCAATTAATTAAATAAATTTTATTTATTTATTTATTTAATTTATCTTATCATTTAGCCGACATGTGTGCCTCTTTCATTTAAAAAGATAAGTGGTACTACAGCCTATTATTTAATATCTTTTATATGTAGTACTTTTTATGTACACAAGCACACATGAGCCCTATTCTCCTTGACACTTGTCAAATGACTACAACTCCCTTGAAGAGTGGGAATACCTAATCAATCCTAGCCGTCCACATCAATCAATTAGCTTTTTAATCTCAGCCGTCCATTGGAACCAAGCCTTTTCTATAAATCAAACCCTTCACAAGCCATTAGCATGCATTGAGCCTCAAGTACCCTTATTCTGTCAAATTTTCTAAGATGCATGGAGCTTCAAGTAACATTATTCCATTGAAACATCATTAGAGCCTTTGCATCCTTCAACTATCATCCTCATATCATCTTCATCTTAATGTTATGCTGCAGAAATGAGCACCCAACATTCTTCCAACAATAATCCTTCAAAATCTTGCATGCTCATGCTAGGTGGAGAAGAGCAATGGAGATAAATCAAGCATAGCGTGGAGATCGGTTTGCATTTACATTTGTTATTTTGATTTTCATGTTGTCTTGTGCTTCATTGTGCATTGCTAGGGTTTTATCATTGTTGATTCTTCATTTATCCTATTTGCAATTTTACCCTAACTACATTTGGCACGCCCGGTGGGACTCACGTCCTTGATTAACCTCTCTTGTTTGGATTGTTTTTATGAAGTTTAGATCTCTTGGAGCGCCAATCTTTCATTTTTGCAAGCTTTTGTAGCAAAAATTTGCATTTTTCTAACCCTAGTTTGCAAATATTTGGATAAAAATATATTTAGATGATCTCTTAGCCCAAATCTAACCTCACCATTGCGTCCGGGATGCCGTTTCCATAAACTTTGAGTACAAATTTGCCTAAATTTGATGAAAAATGGAGTGTTTGGTGAAGAAAACAACAACCGGACTGCAACAATGTGCTTCTGGTAATTCAGGTCGCTTATGATCAAACAGCAGTCACCTGGGCTAAATCAGCTCGCCTTTGGGCAAACAGCAGTAGCTTATGGTCAAATCTAGCTCGCTTTTAAGTAAACAGTGCTCACTTTTGAACAAAAAGAGACCACATATGGTAAAACTGGTCGCTTATGGTTAACATTTGCATTCTGTCTCCTGAAACTTTCCAGATCGCTTTTGGGCTAACAGTAATCACTTTTTCACATATTTTGATCACTTTTAGTCAGATACTAATTGCTTACGCATTTATTTGGATCGCTTTTGAAATAATAGTAATCGCTTTTGATCTTATTCGCATCGCTTATGAACAAACAATATCCGCTTTTGATCTGATATGCATCGCTTCTGAATTAACATTGCGCGCCTGTGCAGAATAGGGTTTTTGTGGAGAGACTATATTTTTGTAGGAACAGGTCGCTTATAGCCCTAAATAGTTCGCATCTGGAGGTTTTCGCATCGCATATGAGCTGAAATATTCCGCAGATGGTAATATCATATTCGCATCTATGATATAACGAATCGCCTGTAGGCATATCGAGGTCGCTTATGATCAACAATGGATCGCATATGGTGCTTTTCCTTGTCACTTTTGAACTGAAAGTTCTCACCTTGGTAAAACAACCGTCGCTTCTGATAAACAGTATATCGCATCTGGCAACTGTAACTTACTTCTGCTTGCTGTCATTGTGCATCTTGGTATTTCTATCATAACTTTCACATACGGAGGCCAAATCGCACAAACAAGGACTCGTTGGAAAGCTGGGAGGACAAGCTTCACAACTGTACCACTTTTATTAGGTGACTGTACTATTTTTCAGGCTTTTTTATCAGTCAAAGTTTAGCTTCATTGCAAACTTCATTTGAACATAACTTGAGCAATTTTGATCGTTTTTCAACGAAACTTTTTTTCAAATTGCTTAGAATCTCCTGAACTTTCTGTTTATGCAATCTATTTTTCTATATCAGATCATTTTCATCAGAATTTTCAGATTTCATCTTTTTCATGTAATCATCTTCTTTGCAAGTTTACTTGTTTCTTTTTGGAATTGGTGACTTGTAGAGGCATCTAAGGAGCTAGAGCAGCATTGGCATCAACATCTATAGCAAATTGGAAAGTGATTGTATCAGGTGCACTCATTCTAATCTTTCATCTCTTTCATCTTCTAATCATTGTTTGCAAACACATTTAGATTTTGGGCATAAAATGAACAATTGTTTGCAAATTCATATCAAAACATTGGGCTAAAACGAACCATTGTCTTTCATCACATTTGGATTTGGATCTAAAATGAACAAGTGCTTGAACTGTTTGATCACACATGGAATTTCTAAGGTTAATGAACCCCATGCGAGTGTGACCAAGTAAATGTGTATGCTCTCTCCTCGCGTCCCAACACGAACTTGGAGATCAAAAACATTTACTTGTATTGCTTTTGTTTAGCCTTAGAGAGGCCTGCCTTGGTATCCATCCCAAGGGGACGACCTCAAGTAGTACTTTCATCCGGTCCGCTATAAAAATCAGAGGATAAGGCGAAAGCCAAGTCTAACCGGTATTAGCGCTCACCATACAGTGCTAACTCGAAAGGAGGTGTACCTTTGTGTATATTAAAACTCCTAGTAGGGTTAGTTAAAGTCTTAAGTGGCTTGCTGGATGCTCGTGGGGTGCCGGTCCCTCGGATTTTCACTAGAACCTCCTTGTGATAGTGGCCTTGCCTTAACTAGGACTTGTTGAATTGTCTTCATGTGCTTGCTTAACCATCATCACATTCTTTCAAACTAACAACTTGCTTATGTGTCTTGCGTGAGTGATTCATGTGTGTATATGCATAATCATTTGTTTGAATATTGCCACATCAAGCTATAAACACCAAACACATAAACAAATCAATCTAAACACATCATCCAAACAAGCCACATCATCATCCAAATCCCTAAACAAGCACTTGCTAAAAGGACTTAAGATAAACACTTGGTGACAACATGTCTACACTAGAGGACCTAGAAATCAAATTCCAAAGATTCCTCCAAAATCTTTATCAAGGATCACAACCCCTAAACCAAGATGCCATTAAAACATTACAATTATTCATCCAAAGAGCTCAACCCCATGCAAGCCAATCACCTCAACTACAACACTTCATAGCCCAAGTCCAACACCTTTTAGCCACTAGTCAAGCTCGACAAGTACATCAATCCTTAGCCACTTCATACCAACCTAATCCACCTCATAGCCACATGTCATATCCATTCACTTCCTATCAACCTAATCCATCTAGTCACATGTCATATCCATCCACTTCCTATCAACTTAATCCACCTATCCACCAAGTCAATGCCACATCAACCTATGAACATCCACCTCAAGCTTATCCAATCCCTCATACCACCATTCCAATGCACTACCAAGCCCATCCACAAAGCAATCAAGTGATATTACAAGAAGCACATGCAAGTCCAAGTGGTCCCTTGTACATAAATCAAACAAGCCCAAATTATCCTATGCAAGATCTAATAACCTTTGACAAGGGAGATACCAATCTAGAGTGGCCACCACCATCCAATCACATGCTATCACATGAACCAACAAGTCCTATCCCAACACCACCATGTGATCCCAATCATAGTCCATTGATCCCTTTACCTTCCAAACCACCAAGCCCTTCATTACCTTCCTTGCCATGTCATTCTAATCGTTCACCAAAGGATGTGGCTGAGAGAGTTTTACAAAGGATGCTTGAAGCAAAACTCATCAAACTTCCTGAAGTCAAACCATGTCAAGAAAGTCCATATGATGAACATGATTATTGTGCATACCATAGGACCAAAGGCCATAATACAAATCAATGCCCAATATTTGTCCCAATTGTTTACAAGGTGTACCTACCTATAATGGGAAAACATGCCACATCATCCCAATCCCATGTGTCACACCCATCTAGTCCACGTCCTAATCCATCAAACTACATTATCCTTCCATCTAATCAAAATCCTAGTCCTACGCTTACAACATCATCCTCTATTATTGCTCATCCATTATATTTCCCATCCACTCATACCCTTGCGAAGGATGTGATCCATTGGCTACTAGCTAGGAATAAACTACCTCCATGTCAAACAACCATTCATGAGCCTACCAAAGAACTTCCAAAGGTCATGTCCAATCCTATAATCCCATCATGTGGTCCACCTATCCTTGAGACTATCCAAGAGCCTTCCATTAACATACTTAGCCCTTCAAGCCCATCATGTGACCTACAATCCATCAAGCCTATTCAGGAGCCTCCTATCATGAATCCAAGTCAAGAGCCATCATGTTCTCATGTTGTTAACCAAGAGCCTATCCAAAAGTCATCTAATTCCATTCAAGCAACTCAAGAGGTATGTCAAAGGTTTAATCCTAAACATGTGGAAACATTAAGCCCTAGTCCAACTCAAGATCAAAACACTTCCATTCAACCTATCCATAACATTTACCTTCTTTATGATCAAGATGATACCTATGAAGAAGCTATCCATGAGCACCTTGATCCTATCCATAATCCTATATCTATCCATGAGCAAGATATCCAAATTGCTCCTAGTCATCCTCCATCTAGCCCTATCCATAATAAGCAAACATCCACTTGTCATGATGAGACACTTGTCCCCCAAGTAAGCATAAAAGATCAAACAAATAACTTGGATCTACATCAACACAATGCTAATCAAGATCCTAATGATTCTCCTTCCACATCCACCATCGATTCCACTTTAAGTCCACCATCATGTCCTATTGGTCTTACCACCCTTATACATGAGTGTTCCTCCTTAGGACAACAACGACCTTTATCCACTTCATCTTCTCCATCTAATAAAGAACTCAAGTCTAGTTCCCAAAACACATCTAGTCCCATAGTCAATCGCATCCTCCAAAACATGAACTACAAAGGTAAAGGCCTAGGTCTTTATGAACAAGGTATTTTGGAGCCAAACTATGTCAAGATCCCTCCATGCTCATATGGCCCTGGATACACACCCCAAGGTAAACAAGCTAAAGATGTTGGTAATCCCTTCATGCATCCTAAACCTACCACTTTCCATCAGACCCCCCATCATCTACCCAAAACATATGTAGCCATTCCACCTCCATCATCCTATAAATGTCAAAAGCATGTGACCGTACACCTTCTGTCATCCACTTTGCCTCCACTTTTACCAACTCCAAATATCCCTCCATCCACCTTGCCACCGCTGCTTCCAACACCTAACATACCTATCATTCAAAAGTATCCTTACATCCCTAATCATGGCCAACAAAAGCACACATCATATAATTATAAAGCTTCCAATCATTCCATCCACTCCACCCACCCCATGCAATTCCAAAATAAACATTTGGATGCCTTTACTTATAAAGCCAAAAATCCAACTAAAACTCCTAAGGACCCTCATGCCTTAGGGTATCAATGTGAAAAGTCTCTAAATCATCCATCTTCTAAGCAACCATCCAAGCCCATACCTCCAAAAGCAAAGCTCAAAAGCAAAATAGTTTGGGTTCCTAAGCAAATAGCTAGCAAAGCAAATGAGGCATCCTCATCCACATCTCAAGAATCCCAATCACCTATATCCATCCAAAAGCCTACTTCCATCCAAAACTTCCATTCCCTTCAAAAATCCCATAAGCAAAGCAAAAGCACTAAAAATACTAAATCTATGTGGGTTCCTAAGTCACGCCTTCAACCATCCCCTAAGCAAACATCTCCATTGCTTCCTACACCGCCATCCAATCAAAAGCTTCAATGTTTATCATGGTGTGTGCAACCGTTGGTCATGGTTCCCTTCCACTCCGCAGCACCTCTACATAACTACATCCCCCCATCTTCCATCCATTATCCTACATATCTCCCCCATTCTATCCCTATGGTCCATGCTTTTGCATAAACTTTTCATCCTTTTCCATAAGCACATCATAATCTACTATCCCCATCCATCTATCCTTGCATGAACCTTCCATAATCCACATCATAATCTATTATCTACCTAATCCATGTTCCATCCATGCAATCCCTTATCAACATCTATGAGCACACTTGACATGGTCCATGCGAAGACATCATCTATCTCTAATGGGACACTATCAACCTTCATAGCACTAGCCACTTGAGTCCCTCTTATCTATTACCATGGTGAAAAACCTGGCAAACAGGCGCCATGTGTATTTGTCAACCCATCTAAAAGCAAAAAATGAACAAAAGCAAAAAAAGAAAAAAAAAAAAAGTAAAGATAAATCCCTTCGTCCAACGGTGAAAACCTGGTAAACAGGCGCCTTGGATAAGTACCATGATGAAAACCTGGCAAACAGGCGTCATGTGTAGGTTGATCTTCTATGTCACTTACACTTGGGGGCACATTGTCTCATCTAACCTATCCATTTCCAAACTATATATCCCAGTATATCATTTTCCATCCTATCATGTCCTACCATTACCATACCATCCTACCATCCTTAGCCATTACATAAATATGCCTATCCTATTGAACCCATTTGTCCATCCTCCTGCCTTTTGATCTTGATGAAGACATAGGGGTAAAATGTTGAAACATGTTTGGATATTTCTTGACATACCTCCTTTCCAAACCAAGTCCTATCCCTTGACCATTTATCCATCCCATCCAAATCCAATCCATCATGTCATCCCTTGGTCATGAAATTAATCATGTAAAAATCCTAAGCATTACCACCTAGAATGGGGCAAGTTCTTCCTATGCAACATAGCCTTTGGAGATCACATCCTAGCTCCCTTATGATCCATCCACTATGGTGTATCCTTATCATGAGCTTTCCATCTTATAGCTTATCCCCATCTGTCTAGCATGAGCTTTTCACTATAGCCTACCTATCTGTTTATCACGAGGCATGCATCCATCCCTTATATGGCCTATCCTCTTATCTATCCATCTATCATGAGCCTTTCATCCCATTTACTATGAGCCCAACCTTTTATCCATCCATCCTACATCCATCCTTGCACCTAGACTTGGCTTTCTCCCTTGTCATTGGTATCAAGCACAAAGGCTACCCAAATTGTAAATCCATTGACATCCCAAAACATTTCAAAAACTACAAAAAAATTAAATATGTCAAAAAAATCCAAAAAAATCAATATCCAATGCAAAATCCAAGCAATAAAACTAATCATATCATCCAAAACAATCCATTCCATAAACATTCACTCAAAATCAAATCATCATCATCAATTCTTCCTATCAATAACATTCGTTCATCCATTTTAGTTAATCACTTCTTCCAATCATATCAATCCAATCAATCTAAGCAATTATCTTGAATCCAAGTCACACTAATCCATATCAAGCAAGCCAATCAATCAAGGAACATTATCCAATCAAATCAATGGGTTTTTGATCCAAATCTTGTCATGAGCCCAATCAATCATCATCAATGGGATATAGCATTCCCACATCCTTGTGTTGATCTAGGGATATAGCTTTCCCCACAATGACAACACTATCTATTATCATCAACAAATCAAACAATCAATTATTGGTTTATGACTTGACAAGGGCAATACCTTGTTTATTTTGCATCCTTTGAGCACACTGAGAACACTTGCTTATGCTTAGATTGAGTGGACACTCTAATCATCATAGCATCACTATCATCATTCAAAACAATCCAATCATCAAAACAATCAACCTAGCAATAGCAAACATCAAAACCAAAGCACATCAAGGTAACCATCAAAACAAATCCAATCACTTCAGCAAATCAAAAGCAGCTCAATCCACCAGATATCATCACATCATCAACATTTCATTAATCCATAACTTGATCAATTCAACCCAATCTTTGATCATCATCAATCAAACAAAAATCAGAACTACATCTCATTTCCATCGTTAAGTGCCTTGATCCCATGGATATAGGGTATGTAGGCAGTCTGGAGTACGAAGGAAGTGCCCAGATTCAGGCACAAGTGATTTTCCTCTTTCTTCTCTCATCATTTCTTCTATCATCTATCTTATACATCATCAATAAACAACTTCTTCCAATCAATCTATCATAGCACATCAATCCAATCCTCACTCCATCTAATCATCCTTCAATCATCTTCCAATCATTCCAAGCAATGATCCAAATGCAAGTCAATCCTTAAGTCATACCAATCAAGTTAATCAATCAAGCCAAGTTATCCCAACTCAATCAATGGTCTTGATCCTAGCCTTGTTGTAAGCCAAATCAGTCAATCAACTAGCCAACCAACTCAACAAACAACCTTGTGTTGATCTAGGGATATAGCTTTCCCCGCAATGACAACACTCTCAACTATCATCTATCAGCAATCACTCATTGGTTTATAGCTTGACAAGGGCAATACCTTGTTTGTTTTTGTCTCATTTGTGCATGCTTGCTTGCTTGCTTGTGTGTGTTATTATTTTATCTTGCATTTGCATCAATCGGTATCAATCCAGCTAATATTCATATCTTGTATCCAGACAAGGTTGTATTACACTGGGGCATAAGACACATCATCACCTTGGTCCTCATACCTTGGTGCATAATGTCTAGTGCTATATCAAACATCATGGTTGCTCACTTTCATTGCAGTATAACGCATCATCATTTCTTCTATTTATCCCCTTATCTTTCTTTCTTAGCCAAGCCATTTATTTTCGAGAGCCTACCCGTGTTTGTCCAACCCGCCTAACCTCTCGAGGGGGCATCATCATCATATCTTTCCATCATCAGCATCCCTATCAACTATCCATACCTTAGCTTCTTTGAAATGATGTTACTCGACATAAAGCTTATCATCTCGAACATCATCTCAAAGAGGGGCAAAATGTAGACACCCAACTTTGTCCATGTCTAGCAACACCTTGTTAAAACATTATCCTAGAAAGCTTGTAGCATTTTGTCCTAAATCCCACTCTTAATCCCATTTATCCATTAAGCCAATTAATTAAATAAATTTTATTTATTTAATTAATTTCCACATCATATCCTAATCCCACTATCTAATTAATTAAATAAATTTTATTTATTTAATTAATATCCAACTCATATCCCAACTAATTCAAATATTTTATTTGAATTAAGTTCTCATCATAAGCCGACTTTCCAATTAATTAAATAAATTTTATTTATTTATTTATTTAATTTATCTTATCATTTAGCTGACATGTGTGCCTCTTTCATTTAAAAAGATAAGTGGTACTACAGCCTATTATTTAATATCTTTTATATGTAGTACTTTTTATGTACACAAGCACACATGAGCCCTATTCTCCTTGACACTTGTCAAATGACTACAACTCCCTTGAAGAGTGGGAATACCTAATCAATCCTAGCCGTCCACATCAATCAATTAGCTTTTTAATCTCAGCCGTCCATTGGAACCAAGCCTTTTCTATAAATCAAACCCTTCACAAGCCATTAGCATGCATTGAGCCTCAAGTACCCTTATTCTGTCAAATTTTCTAAGATGCATGGAGCTTCAAGTAACATTATTCCATTGAAACATCATTAGAGCCTTTGCATCCTTCAACTATCATCCTCATATCATCTTCATCTTAATGTTATGCTGCAGAAATGAGCACCCAACATTCTTCCAACAATAATCCTTCAAAATCTTGCATGCTCATGCGAGGTGGAGAAGAGCAATGGAGATAAATCAAGCATAGCGTGGAGATCAGTTTGCATTTACATTTGTTATTTTGATTTTCATGTTGTCTTGTGCTTCATTGTGCATTGCTAGGGTTTTATCATTGTTGATTCTTCATTTATCCTATTTGCAATTTTACCCTAACTACATCTTCCATTCGGTTACACCCATTCAGTTCGGTTACAATCTTTAATGACACGTATACAGACTCAATGGTATGTCGTTACTTGGCCAAGTATGATTCAATATGGCGCTAAGGCCTTACAAACATGACAATTTGGATAGAACATAGCATGGATGCAATCCACCTAATTCTTAGGTCTCGAGGTGCTCCTGCACCATACAACCAACCAACAAAGATTTCCAAGTCCCTTGGAAATGTACCTGCAAAATAAAACTACCTTTTCCTGCATCTCTGTCTTGCTTCATCTTTCACTCTGTCTCTTCAGCTTCAGGCTTCAAATCTTCACATCAATGGAATAGTGACCAACCAACCAACAATGGCAAACTACCATCCACATTTCAGAACATCTTCAGGCTCCTTCTACGCCTAGCAATGGAGTACTCTCAAACTGATCAAAGCTTCAATGATTACAACACAATGCTCAATTAGATGTCCATCCTACACACTGCTTCACAGACCCATTCCTCTCATCCAATAGAAGATCCTAGAGATGCACTACCACTCTCTCTCACAGTGGCCTCACTCTGCACCCTCTTCCAGCCAGATCTCTATTGGTGAATGGTCTTGATAGACCTCATCATTGTCTTCCCACACACTACAAGAATCCTATTCCTTCTCGCAACTAGATGGCACGAGCATCTACAATAGTCTAGCAACTACTGTCAGCCTTCAAAATACTTCTTATGATCTCTGTTTTCAAAATGGTCACCAACCAAACATTTTGCTTCAACTCTTCACCTACCTTCTTAGTGACAGAAATCAAATACACAACACCTCCGCCTAGACCTTTCGCTACCTCTGATACCAATATGATGAGGATGTAAAAAGAAACAACTACAACACAGGGGTGAATACCCATCAAACCCACAGTACAGAGAGATTTATGCTCAATCAGCTTTAAATACCCTTCTCAAGGCCCAAACAATACTGAAACACACACACATTCTTCACTATCAGCGAAACAACATACCATTGGCCAACTCAAAAACTATTCCACCGACACACCGATCACTTTGATGTCACCTTCGAACCACACTCATCGGCAAGACTTAGGTCATCGATGGGATCTTTTACTCTTCTTCCAAAGTGCCAATGGGCTTCAACCATCAGTGTGACTTCCTTCGTTAGCAAACTCCTGAAATCTTTGGCCGATGAATTGATGGACCAACTCTTGACATGAACTTTGACTTTCACTTATCAGCAAGACAATTTCTATCGACCATAGTACAATTAGCTTCGCTGATACACCAATGACTACTTCTGCAACTCTACAACTACGCAAACACTAAACAATAATACATAAACAACAAAATCTCAATAGAACGGAAAACGATCTACTCCTAAGGAATCCATTCCACTGATTTCAAAGAAATCTCCACCAGTGGAATGCTTCCGATCTACATTCTGTGCAACAGAACCTTACTCAGATATACACGACAGAACAAAATTTCTTATTCTTCAGAAAATACACATACAAATTGATTCTCCATCTATGTTTTTTCCTCTTTCTATTCACGAACACAGACTGACTATATAGACTCATGTCAATAGTTACACACGATCGAAGGTGAATCGCCCTACAACCACTTTTGCCATTCAGTTACACCCATTTAGTTCAGTTACAATCTTTAATGACATGTATACAGACTCAATGGTATGCCATTACTTGGCCAAGTATGATTCAATATGGCGCTAAGGCCTTACAAACATGACACTTTGGACAGAACAGAGCATGCATGGAATCCTCCTGATTCTTAGGTCTTGAGGTGCTCCTGCACCAGGTAGCTGGGCTGAGTGGTGTATGCTTAGGATCAATTAATCCTTTAATGAATGAATGTAATTGAGCAATGTGCTCTTTATGTTTCTTGTTTTTATCCTTTTCTCTTTTCACCCTCTGTGTTAAGGAATCAATAATATCTTTACCTTCTTGACATTCCTGATCCTCATTAGCAAAACCTAAATCAATGTTTGTTATTTGAAACTCATCAAGGCCTATTTTTCCTTTTTCTTGATCTACTATTGGCAAGGCTACTTGGGATGTCCTCCTACCAATGGTAGGATCTCTTCTTATTGCAGAGGTTGGTCTTGCCTTCCCTTTGGGCTTCATCATGCTTGCTGAAAAGAATGTAGAAACATTAAATTCATGTACCTCATCTATCTGTTGTAGATTTATTTCTTGCTGTAGCTAGTATGGAATATCACCTCTGGGCCATTGTTGATCAGTTTGCTCATTTTGAGCATCCTGAGACTCAATATTATGCACTACCCTTGGTGGTGACCTTTCCTTCCTTGTTTCTTCCTCATGCACATTTTCATGATGGATCTCTTGTTGAGGTGCCTCTTATTGAGGGGGTTCCTATTGAGGGGGGGTTCTTGTGATGTGTGTACATTCTGATCATGTGCCTCCTGTTGCAATTTATCCTTATGTGATTCTTGAATATTCTAATCTTGTATATTTTGTGACACCTAGTCTTCATGAGAAGATTGTGCATTCTGCTCTTGGGGATCACCTTGATCACACTTGGTCACATTCCCAGTTTCCTTTTGCTGAGGACTATCTTGTGACAGATTTTGTTCTTCACCCGTTGAGGTATCTTTTTCTCTTTGTTCTTGAGTCTTCCCAAGTTCCTTTTATTTTTCTTTTATCTCTCTTTCAAGCACTGGTGCTGGTTTATTACCTTGATCTGTATTTTTATTAGGCACCTCTTCATTTTGTTTATCATATTTATCAGGTATTTCCTTATCACCCTCCTTTTCTACATTGATTTCTATCTTCTCTTGTTCTGGAGGTGCATTGCTTTGCCTTTTCTCTTGGTCAGGTACTTCGTTATCAATCTCTTAATCCACACTGACCTTCACTTTCTCAGGCTCTAGAGGTGGATCATTATTTCTATTTTGATCTCCATCATCCTGGTAAGCCAAGTTTATCACTGCAAGGCTAGTAACTTGATCAACCAAATTAGTTAATCCTATCTATTGAGCTACATCCTCAGGGTCATCTTCTTCAACCTCCTCTATCTGAACTTACTCCTAATGAGTTTCTTTTTGGACCATAGGAGTTCCCTGAGGAGTCATCTTTGTATTAGCCACCAAGGTGTCCATCTTCTAAGTAACAACATCACTAACTACCTCATCATCTGACAAGTATACTATATCATCAAGTGGGAGAGGTGGCTCTTTCCTTTCCCTATGTCTCTCTTCTCTTTGTTCTTTTGCTTTCTCTATTTTAAACTAAATAATATCCAAAATTGGGACCTTATGTTGTAGGTCCTTCATAAAACATGGACCACCTGCACCCCTCAATATAATAGGATCAATGTTTACATTTCCTCTCATTGTAGTTTTCTGCTTCTTTTAAGGTGGTGTCCGCTGCACCTTTTTCCTTTTCTTCTTTGTTATTAGCAAATCATCATCTTGAGGTTCTTCATTTAAAGGATTCTCATCCATTGGATCCTCTTCTAATGGTTCATCTTCCAATGGTTCCTCTTGCTCTATAATCATAGGAGCAGGCTTTGTGACTTTCCTTTTTTGTTTGGCAGGAATATGAGGTGATGCAGATGTAGATGCTACATCCCCCTTTGGTTGAAGTCTTTTAACAATTACTCCTCCTTGTACAAGAACTACCTTCTTATTCTTACCTTGTTGCTTTTACTCTTCAGCTGGTAGCCTTTCTCCATTGGATTTCCTCTTCTCAAAGAGGAAGTCATCATATTCCTCTTCAGACAATTCTTTTCTTTTCTTCTTGTTATCCACAGTAAGGGCTACACCTCTCTTCTTCAACTTAGTGACTTCAGCATTTACCCAACTCTAGGTCAATTCAATAACTTTCTACATTATTTGATCAAATGAAGTCACCTCAGGCTAAGTCAAATCAGGAGCTGATATAATTTCATTATACACTTTCTTATCCTCATACTCACTAAACATGATCTTTCCATCATCCTTGTGCAACTAAACAGGTACTAGTATGCAATCAAAGGTCTGAATTTAGTTGAGAGTGAGCCTCTGGTAAGTCCTTCTCCAGACCTCTACTTCATCATCAAAATCAAACCAATAATCTTCAAGGTGCATTTGATGTATTTACTTTCCCAGTAATTTCTACATTCTTCCATATGGGTCATATGACCTAGCTATTGAAAATGGCTGCAAGTGCATTAGCTTTAATCCTCCAATTGCATCCTTGATACTTTGTCTGTCAGGGCATATATACTAACCAATGAAGATTGGAAATAATACAGGTGGGATCTTCCCCTTCTCAAGATGAACCTTGACTAAGGTTAACACTTGCCTAGCAAATTCCATCAGAATAACCTTTTCGTTGGGGTATCTGGGCAGCATGAGAGGCTATCCTTCAAAGCCTTCTATTCTCATTTATGAAAACGTAGGGAACTGGATAAACCAAGCCCCATGTTTGTATATCACATCTTGGGCCTTCATACTTAACCTTTTTAGTTTGTCCTCTTACATAGACCTAACAAGATGCATAGAAAAAGAATCATTCACCATTTTTTAGTTTTGGAGGGACTCCCTCCTACCCAATTGTGGATAGTGTTCCCATATGTTTACATCACCAGGATTATTTCCAACACTGCCTACTATTTGTAACCCATTGAAAGTTCCTCTAAAAGCACAAGCATACACAACATAAGAAGTCATATGAAACATGCACATTTGGCCTCCTAGCCTTCTCATTCCTACATCTAGACTATCACTTATGATTTTATCCTAGAGCAACTTGTCATCTGAATATTCCACCATCCGAATGATTCCATACATCCAATTTTCAAAGTTTCCAGTATGTTGTCTTCCTGTCATTCTGGCAAGCATGACCATCACGTATTGATATTCTTTAGCAAAATCAAATTTGAACAAATATACTGGCAGTTTAGCTGAGGCCTTATATGTACTTCTCTTGGACCTCCATTGGTCCATGAACCTCCTGGCCTCTTTCTCAATACCACGATATTCCTTTTCCAGCCTACCTAGGCTCAATCTAACCACATCAATTCCTATAGGTAAATTAAATGCAAAGGTGATGCCCTTAATTGAGAAATATGCATACACCCTACCATGCTTCTCCACTCTTCTAGTTTTTGGGTTATAATTCCATGCACATTCAACCACTAACTCAGTAGCTTCCATAGCATAGGGAAATCCTTCGGTGTGCCACATCCCTATGGAGTATATTCTTTGAAGTGTAGGGTTTCTAGTTCCGTTGTCTAATCTTCTTGTCCATGCATCTAGGTTTGTACTCCCTTGATTTGTGTCATTTATCATACCATATCTGAATCCTACCCCCTTGGGTTGTATGAACATGGGCTTCAAAAAATCTATTTTAGACTAGTTCCTTCTGGCTGCCATTAAATCCTACGATAAAACCATGTATTTCTTACCCTAATATGTTTGTACGTAGTAGGGTTAAGGGATCACATACATTCTATAGCAGCAATTTCACTATTCTAGCTCATTTCATGCATCACCATGTTAATTGACTCAATAAAAATCATTTTTACATACCTTATGATTTACCATAAATGAGAAAAGAAGGGTTTCTAATTACATACCTGATAACCTCTTTCCTTCCTTTTATAGTATAAGTGATGATAGGATGAGTGTGATTACATCGTGCTTCCGTCCTCCATTCTATTTAGATGCAAGTTCATTCCATTTGCAGGTGACTGTGATGTTTTGACTTTCAAGGCTTTGTAATTTTTGCTTAATCATAGGGTAAATATAAATAAACCCCAAAATTCACCTTTTAACTGATCAATATGACAAATTAGGGTGCATTTAGTATTTTTGTTTAAGTCCATTGATCACTTTTCATGATGCTTGTGGATGTTTCCAACTGTCAGGTTTATATTTGAAATTGGAGGGCACGACCTACTATTGGGTTCACATTAAATGCGGGAGGGTGATCTCTTAGAAGATCAGGGATATTTGAAAATATGACCCTCTGAAACATGCATTTATTAATGATTAGGGTATCATACTATATTGCTTTGATCTAAGGAGATGCCATGTGGCATCATTGGATTAGTCATTAGTAGACTTGGTATCTCAGGTAACCCAAGTTAATATGAGGGATATTTGACAATATTTGAATCCTTAACACTTAGAAATATCACCCTCAGTCGAGGATGTAAGGGTGATGTCATCGCTTTATGGCCTTTTAGAGTTACTCGAGAAAGATGACATCACCATTATATTTGTTAAGGTCGGGGATATTTTGAAATATGACCTTTTCGGGTTGGATCATGATGACATCATCATAATGTCATGTCCTCTTTGTTATCAGGTTATGGTGATGTCATCATCATATTGAGGAATATGATGGATATTTGGAAATGTGATCTCTTCTATACATCAAAACTGGACTACATCAGGGTCATGTTTGCGAAGGCTGATATTCACAAAAAGGTGATATTTTGTAAGATGACGGATATTTGGAAATATGACCTTCCATCGATGGGTATATACTTTATCGCACTTAAATTTTATGTTAACAAATCGGGAACCCTATAGACATCAAGTGATCTTCTTACATTGGGGTCATCTTAGTGAATATAAATGACATTTAGAAATATGACCCTATGGGAAATATCTAGTTTGACCAAACTTTGACTTAGCATAACTTTTTATACCTAGCGAATATCAAGGTGATGAAAAAGGCAAACTTGTATAAAATTTTGTACTCTTCCCAACTATGAGGTTTGTGATAGAAAATTCTAACTTTGACAACTGACCCCTCTTTGTGATGCACATGCATAAGCAAGGGTGATATTTCTAGTCAAGACTCACTAACTTTTGCCAAACTTCCCAAAGCAAGAAAGCAAAAACAAGCAGAAGAAAAAAGTTGGGTCCCTGTTTTGCTAAGGCAAAATGGGGCGTGTTGTGTAACCACACAACAATAATCAACAAAATTTAAACAACAATAATCATTTAAATAATAAGCTAGGTGCTTACACATTTCACATAACCATAAGATTTCATAGAGCATCTTTTCATAATAATAAAGTGAAAATAATATAATTCTTTTCCATGTATAAACAAATTATGTAGATAAGTCATAATCATAACTTAGGTAAATTATCATATTAATGTTGTAGAAAATAATTATCTAATCATAATATTAAAAACCACCTAGCCAATAGCATACTAATAAAATCTAATCATAAAGGTTTATAATAACAAACATTGATAATTCAAATAATTAAGTCACTAGAAAGGAAATAAGTGGGTCTTACATATACTTTGTTGTCTTCAAAGATCTTTGTTGAACTTGCATAGGATGTCTCCCTTTCTGTACCTCTTACTAGGATGTTGGTTGAGCCTCATGATGAGTTGGTGGAAGTAGGATCTTTTCCTTCATCTTCCTACCTAGTGGTGGATGATGATAACATTTCTTGGGTTTAAAAGAGGAGGAAAGGTCCTCCTAAAGTTGTTGAACAAGTTTCGAGACTGTAAGCACCAAAATCATGCACAACATCCATGAGGACCCCTATGATGAGTCATAATCCTTTTCATGTACATGTAAGCATGAAATAACATCCTCTCAGCAACATTTCTCTTGGTGACATGTTTTTTCTTCCTCTTGGTGTTGTTTCCCCTTTGTCATTTTCTCTCTCTCTCCACTTTCAACACTTTTTAATACTTATCGATTTGTGTTTCCTATGCTTACAACCCTGTGTTGAAAGTATGAGGCTAATCAGTGTTGTCATTAATGTCAACATACTCATATTGCTTTGACAAAAAGGATTGGATGAGCTGTGTGCTGAGGATATTGAGAAAATTAATCTCAGTTTGGAACAGCGAAGAACAGTAATGAGAAGAAGGCAAAAGTACTCAATAGGTTGATGATCAAAAGATGCAGATTAAAGGGTTTGTAGATATGAGTCTTGAGATGATCCAGTTAAGTTTTTAGAGGTCCGCATGAAGATTTGAAGAAGTTGTGATTGATCAAGTAGAACCGGTTCCGGGAGATGCTCTGGAGTGACAGAGTGTTACAAAGAGGTCCGGTGAGATCCGGAAGTGCATTATCCTATCTTGCGGATTGGATGGAGTGTTTGGGATGTCCTTATGATATGCCATCTCAATTTGTTCATGATTTGGAGGTCCGGAAGCACATGTTTCAGTATGACAGTGGCGGTAGACTATGTTCTTGAAGTTTCGGATGAGGAAGAGAAGAGATTCTAGTGAGCAGAGGAAGTGCGGATGTTCCTGGTCATTCAAGCAAGCTTGTGAAGGTTCCTGGATCGTGTTGAGGTTTTGTTGTTGATCCGCATTGATGGTAGAGCCTGGAATTGAAGATATTCTTTCAGATGAAGTTCTTGTTTAGACTAGCCGACCGGATGAGTTGTTCATCTTACAAATATTCTTGTGGTGGCTGACCAGATGTGTTATTCATCTTGCAAATGTTCTTATGGTTGTTTGCCGACTTAGATGATTGTTCCTAAGTTGATGTCTTGTATAAATAAAGGTTGGTGAATTTATTTCAGTGTGTGTTGTGGAGCGGATGAGTGTGGTATAGCGAAAGAGTGAAAGGCAGAGTAGGTGTGTCTCGAGATTAAATGGAACTGATCCAGACATAGTGAAGATGTCATTCTCCAGTTCAAGGTTGTGATACTTATCATCTTGTAGACAATGTGTCTCTTTTGTAGGCAGTGTGCCTCTTTGTGAGCAGTGTGCTCGGGCAATGAGCCCTGACTGGCATGTGCCATTTGTTTTTCTTATTCTTCTAACAGAGAATAATCCTTGGGTTAATCACCCCGTGGTTTTTCCCTTAACTGGGTTTTCCACGTCAAAAATCTTGGTGTCTAATGTGTTGATGTTTATCTGCTCTGGTGTTTATGCTTACTACTTTCATGAATGGTTAATTGATATGTTCCTAATGTGTGCCCTAGATCTAACAATTGGTATCAGAGCCAAGTTCCTCTAAAAGGAGCTTAACCACTTGAGGAGATCTAGGATGTCGTCATACAAGAAGGATAGTCTGAAGTTCGATGGAACCAATTTCTCACTCTAGAAAGGTCGCATGAGATGTCACTTGGAGTGTATGGGAAAAGCATACCTGTCCATGATCACAAAGGCTTATGTACCTCCACAGGGTGGTCCAACAACACTGAATGAAATCACAGATGCTGAAAACAATTTGTAGACCAAAGAAGCTCTTCTAAGCGCATTGAATGATTCAGAGCTCTCAAATGTTATTGACCTACCAACTGCATATGAGATTTGGGTTAAACTGGAACTTCTGCATGAAGGAGATGAGTTTGTCAAGAGTGCAAGGTTGCAAAGTTTGAAAGGGAAATTTTAAAGATTGAAGATGAGAGATGATGAAAACATCACTAGCTTTATGCCAAGAGTGAATGAGCTAGTATGTGGAATCAGGAATACTGGTGGAGTTTTGGATGAAAATGAAACTGTTTGCAAAATCCTCAGATCCCTTCCTGCTGCCTACAAAATCAAAGTTGCTGCCATTGATGAATTCAGAGCCCATACAACTATCACAAGAGAGCAATTGGCTGGAAAACTAGCTGCATTTGAAATGACTGAGTTTGGAGATGATCCCCCCAAGACTGAATCTGCATTCAAAGCCAGTGCCTATGTGAAAGGCAAACAAAGATTTGATCCGGGAGAAAACTCTTCAAGGAAGCTGTCATGGTATGATCAAGCAAGAAAAGACATGGAAGAGGAAGAAGCAGAGACAGCTCATCTTGAAGCCCTCATTGCAAAAAGACTACCAAGAGGATCCGGTAAGTATGAAGGAAAGTTACCTTTTAAATGCTTCAATTGCAATAAGATTGGTCATTTTGCTTCAAGATGTCTGGAAAGATCTGCAAGGTCAAATGCTAACAGATAAAGGTTCCAAAAGAATTGTTATTATGTTCATGAAGAAGATGATAATGAAGGAGTAACAGATGATGAATCAGAAATGGGAAGCAAATCCAAAAATGAATGGGTGTTTATTGCCATCAAGGAAGAAGATTCAATATCCTCTGAATCTGTTAATCATAAGGTTGTGGAAAGAGCCTTGGCTGCCCAAATTGAAGAAAAGGATGATTGGGTTATTGACAGTGGATGTTCTCACCACATGACAGGTGACAAGAACAAGTTCTTAGATTTGGAAAGGTATGAAAGAGGAATGGTAAAGTTTGGTGACAATTCTGCTGGTAGAATCAGAGGTAGGGGAACTATTTCTTTTGATGGAAAGAGCAAAACCGGTAATGTACTGTATGTTGAAGGATTGAAACATAATCTTCTCAGTGTTGGTTAGTTGGTAGACAAAGGTTATGACCTCTGGTTCAAGAATGGAAGACACAGGATCTTTGAAAGCTCCAAAATTGAGATTGCATTAGGTACTCAAACAAAAGGTAATATCTTCCATTTGGTTGGTTCTAATAAAAGTTGTTTGTTTGTTCAAGTTGATCAGAGTTGGTTATGGCATAGAAGGATGTGTCATGTGAATTTTGATAACATTATCAAGATAAGTAATACTCAGGCTGTGAGAGATCTTCCAAAGTTGGTGAAACCTACAAATAGTTTGTGCAAAGAATGTCAGCTAGGTAAACAGAGAAGAGTCTCTTTCAAAAGCAAGGATCAGTTCTCTACCGGATTATTGGAACTAGTTCATACTGATCTATGTGGTCTGACAAGAATCAAGAGTATGCAAGGTGATAGATATTTCATGTTACTGATTGATGACCATTCCCGGATGATGTGGGTTACCTTCCTAAAAGAGAAATTAGAAGCATTTGAGAAGTTCAAAATCTTCAAGGCTATGGTAGAGAATCAAACCGGATTGAAACTGAAATGTCTGAGGTCTGATAGAGGTGGTGAATTCACATCCGATGAATTCATAGACTTTTGTGAGAAGCATGGTATAAAGAGACAGTTGTCTACTCCTAGGACTCCATAGTAGAATGGAGTAGTTGAGAGAAAGAACTGGACCATCCAAGAAGCATCCAAGACAATGATGATGGAAGCAAATGTGCCTCAGATGTTTTGGAGAGAAGCTGTCAACACTGCAGTCTACACTCTCAATCGAGTTCAAATTAGAAGCAATACCAGTAAGACTCCCTATGAACTATGGTTTGGTATAACTCCTACTGTGAGATATTTCAGAGTATTTGGTAGCAAGTGTTACATCAAAAGAGATGAAGATCTAGGAAAGTTTGATGCTAGAAGTGATGAAGGAATTTTCTTGGGTTACTCCACTCAAAGCAAAGCATACCGGTGTTACAATAAGAGATTGAGAAAGATAATAGAAAGTACAAATGTAAAGGTTGATGAAGGAATTGAGAAGCCCTCAAGGTTTTATGAATATGATGAAGATAATCAGAATCATTCTCTAATGCAAGGAGCTCAATCTTCCTCTGAGATTCAGATTCAAACTGATCTGATAAATTAGGAAGAAGAAGTTTGTCTGAATGAGCCTGATCAAGAAACAGTAGTGCAAGAAACTCCCAAAGTTCCAAGGTATGTAACTCTAAACCACTTCGAAGATCAGATCATAGGTGACAAAAGCCAAGGGGTTCAAACAAGAAGAAGAATTGCTCAAAATTCAAATGAATACTGTCTGATTTCAAAGATTGAACCTAAGACAATTAATGAAGCTTGCAATGATGAAAATTGGACCAAAGCAATAGAGGAAAAGTTGATGCAAATTGAGAAAAATCATACTTGGGATCTTGTTCCCAGACCTAGAAACAAGAATGTGATTGGAACCAAATGGGTCTTCTGGAACAAACTAAATGAAGTTGGTGAAGTTATCAGAAACAAAGCCAGATTGGTCTGCAAAGGCTACTCTAAAATAGAAGGAATTGATTTTGAAGAAACCTTTGCTCTGGTAGCAAGAATTGAAGCAGTCAGATTATTTCTTGCATATGCTGCCTTCAAAGACCTCAAGGTATATTAGATGGATGTCAAGTCTGCCTTCCTAAATGGAGATTTGGAAGAAGAAGTATACATTGAACAACCAGATGGATTTCAATTGTCTGATCATGATAATATGGTCTGCAAGTTGAAGAAAGCACTGTATGGTTTGAAACAAGCCCCTAGAGCATGGTATGAAAGGTTGGATAAGCATCTTATGCAGATTGGTTTCAACAAAGGTACTGCTGATAGTAATCTCTATTTCCAAATAGATAAAGAAAACATCTTGATTGTTGAAGTATTTGTTGATGATATCATCATTGGAGGAAGAGACAGTTTGTGTAAAACTTTTACAAATCAAATGAAAAGTGAGTTTGAAATGTCAATGCTTGGTGAAATGAATTTCTTCTTGGGTCTGCAAATTACTCAGACAAAGAAAGGCATCTTTATCTCTCAGACCAAGTATGTGAAATAATTGTTGAAGAAATTCTAAATGGAAGATTCAAAACCAATGAATACTCCTATGGCAACCGGATGTAAGTTGAGCAAAGATGATGACTCTCCTAAGACAGATCAGACCAAGTACAGATCAATGATTAGAGGATTATTGTATCTCACTCAGACTAGACCAGATATAATGCAGGTTGTTGGTCTTGTGGCAAGATTTCAGGCTGATCCCAGAGAATCTCATGTCATGGCAATCAAAAGAATTTTTAGGTACTTGAAAGGAATAGTTGAGTATGGTCTATGGTATCCTAGAGATCTAGATTTCTCTCTTCATGCATATACAGATGCAGATTGGGCAGGAGATGTGGATGACCAAAAGAGCACCAATGGTGGAGCATTCTTTTTGGGAAAAAGATTGGTTTCATGGATAAGCAACAAACAAGAGGCAATATCTCTGTCTAGAACTGAAGCAGAATATATTGCAGCAGCAAGTAGTTGCACTCAAATCTTATGGATGAAGCAGATATTAAGAGACATGAATGTAGAATATGAGGAGCCTATCACAATTTTCTGTGATAATTCAAGTGCAATAAATATTTCTAAGAATCCGGTGTTGCATTCTAATACCAAGCACATATCTATCAAGTTTCACTTTCTGAGAGAGCAAGTGAACAAAGGTGAAGTCAGATTGGAGTATGTACCCTCCAAGGATCAGATTGCAGATATCTTTACTAAACCTCTTCCCAAGGACTCTTTTGAGTATCTCAAGGAGAAGTTAGGGGTCATGGCCCCTTTGGTGATGAACTAGGATGCACTGATGTGCATTAGTCCAGTGGATATCACAGTCATATCTTGTGATCTGGATTGATGATGGGGAGTTGCTACTAAGGGGGAGTAGCTGGTATGATTCTGATGTGTTAGAATTGCAAGTATGAGCCATTTGCCATTGATGTCAAAGGGGGAGAGAAGACACGTGAAAAACAAGTGGTTGATAATCAAAGGAGGAGCAGTAAAAGAAGAGAAGACATGTGAAGGGTTGTTGCTGATAGGGGGAGCTACGACAGAAAGGAGAAGATCTTATCTTGATGGTTTTTCACATCTTATGTTGCCATCAATGACAAAGGGGGAGATTGTTGCAAGTATGAGGCTAATCAATGTTGTCATTGATGTCAACATACTCATATTGCTTTGACAAAAAGGATTGGATGAGCTGTGTGCTGAGGATATTGAGAAAATTAGTCTCAGTCAGGAATAGTAAAGAACAGTAATGAGAAGAAGGCAAAAGTACTCAATAGGTTGATGATCAAAAGATGTGGATTAAAGGGTTTGTAGATATGAGTCTTGAGATTATCTAGTTAAGTTTTTAGAGGTCCACATGAAGATTTGAAGAAGTTGTGATTGATCAAGTAGAACCAGTTCTGGGAGATGCTCCGGAGTGACAGAGTGTTACAAAGAGGTTCGGTGAGATCTGGAAGTGCATTATCCTATCTTGCAGATTGGATGGAGTGTTTGGGATGTCCTTATGATATGTCATCTCAATTTGTTCATGATTTGGAGGTCTGGAAGCACATGTTTCAGTATGATAATGGTGGTAGACTATGTTCTTGAAGTTCCGGATGAGGAAGAGAAGAGATTCTGGTGAGCAGAGGAAGTGTGGATGTTCCTGGTCATTCAAGCAAGCTTGTGAAGGTTCCTGGATCATGTTGAGGTTGTGTTGTTGATCCGCATTGATGGTAGAGCCTAATATTGAAGATATTCTTCCGGATGAAGTTCTTGTTCAGACTAGCTGACCGGATGAGTTGTTCATCTTACAAATATTCTTGTGGTGGCCGATCGGATGTGTTATTCATATTGCAAATGTTCTTATGGTTGTTTGCCAACTTAGATGATTGATCCTAAGTAGATGTCTTGTATAAATAAAGGTTGGTGAATTTATTTCGGTGTGTGTTGTGGAGCGGATGAGTGTGGTATAGAAAAAGAGTGAAAGGCAGAGCAGGTGTGTCTCGAGCGTAAATGGAACTGATCCAGACATAATGAAGATGTCATTCTCTAGTTCAAGGTTTTGATACTTATCATCTTGTAGATAGTGTGTCTCTTTTGTAGGCAGTGTGCCTCTTTGTGAGCAGTGTGCTCGGGCAGTGAGCCCTGACTGGCATGTGCCATTTATTTTTCTTATTCTTCTAATAGAGAATAATCCTTGGGTTAATCACCCCATGGTTTTTCACTTAACCAGGTTTTCCACATCAAAAATCTTGGTGTCTAATGTGTTGATGTTTATCTACTCTGGTGTTTATGCTTACTACTTTCATGAATGGTTAATTGATATGATGTTAAGTGTTTGAAGTAGAGGCAAAGTTTTTGTACAACTGATTCACCCCCCCTCTCAGTTGTGTGCCCTAGATCCAACACCCTGTTCATGATCCTTGTATGCATCTTGTAGGTGAGTTTTCACCTTTCCATAGTGTTTTTCATCCATTCCCACCCTAGAAGCCTTCTAGAGGTCCTCCCTATCCATCTCTCACTTTCAATTTTTAGTTTCACTCAACCAATCCAAATCTCCTGTTATTATTTCTAGATCTCCCCCATGAGATCCTACTTTCGCAAGTGGAGATTTGGGTTTTCACACATGACTAACCAATTTTTAGAGACAGATTCCTTCATTTCATCTCCTCTACCATCTCCCATCATGCACTTCCACCCAAGTGCCCTACTCTAAGGGTCACCCATGGGTTTCTTAGACTGGTGAAAGGGGCAACCCATGGGCGAATCTGTCATATTTTCAACTGCAAAAAAACTTGAGTTTCTAACTTGAAAAAGATATGTTTTTGCCCATTTTCTTTGTATTTGCATGAATTTCTATGCCAAAAATAGAGTTAACTATTTCATGCACCCACACATGCATAATTAGATCTATTTCATCCTTAGTTAATAGCTCATGCATTCCCTTGCATTCCCATGCACTCCTCCTTCACTTGTTCTTGAGTGATAAGCTTTTACTAGGTAGATCACTCCAATTTTAGCCCAGATCACTCTTGAGTCTTCTAGGTTAGCTCTCCAATCAAATTGAGTTAAATCTCCTTCTTCTTCACATCTCATCCCTTCTTATAACCTATAAATACCCCCTCTCTCAAGCACAATGGGAGGCAATTTGGTTTGTGCACACAATTGTTGCAAGTTATTGCTCTCTAAATCAAACATTTTCATGCTCATACAGGACATAAGATGCTTTTGATTTTATTCATTCTCTCATATAGCTTTCATAAAAGCTTGTTACGTATCCATACACTGCTCATATCGCAAGCCACAATGCTCATCAAGCTCACATAGAGCTCTTTTCAAAGCTTCAAAGCTTCTTTGGCTTCCATTTTCTCCTTGTTTCCAAGAGGATCACCCAGCTGCTACAAGAGGATTGGAGGTTGCCATTACAAGGATTTCTAAGGGTAGTGGAGGTTCACACATCTATAGGTTCCTTCAGGCTTTTTTCATTTCATAGTAATTAGATAATCAAAACTTTGATCTTGGGATAAGTAAATACATACATTTGATTTTTCCTTGATAGGCTAAGTAGATTTCCATTGTTAAAATAGTTTCCCATACCAAAGTTCATAGATTAAAAGCAATTTCCTTTCTAGATTAGATTGATCCACATATTCAGAGAACAAACAAAAACATAGTTTACATTGCATTAGATAACTTCATCATAGCTTGCATACATTTTATAATTCCTAGAATAAGAAAAAACACTTTGATTTCCAAAAATATAAAAAAGCACAAAAATAAGTTTTGCATTCATTTAGGCTTGCATTCACATAAAATCTAAAAAACCAAAAACATTAGAAACATAGAAGGATCATAAACCCTTGGTCCCAACACAAGGTTAACTACAGTCAAACATTGGTCAAGACCCTTGATTTCATCACAAGGTCAAACAAAGTCAAACCTTAGGTCACACAAACCCTAAGTAAAAACCCTAGGTCAAGTCAGTCTTAGCTCAAACTACCTATCTCTTGTCTCGACTTATGAATGTGCCCTAGACTTAGAGGTGAATGGGTGAAGGCAATCCTTGATGAGATAAAGGAGATCCATCCAAGACCGCAACAAGACCAACTAATCATCCAACAACAATAAGAGAGATTTAGACAACTCCTGATACAACAAGCATTCATACAGCAACACAAACAACAACAAAACATCAACAAGAACAATAGCCTACCCACACAACGATGGAATATTAGGAATCCAAACAGAAGAACAGTGACTAGTGACCCTTTGGATCATATAGTTATCTTTACAACTACGGTCACAAAACATTGCATCCACACAAGCGCACAACATAGGCCCCAAGAATAGCTGACCCATCTCCATGAAGTCCATCTCTCTAGCGAACTAGACCACCCCATGGCTCGCCTCCTCTTGACTGGTTACTTCTATGAGAGCGAGAGTGACATGTCGGTTTGCCCCATGGCAAGGAGAGATGGTTTGTGTGCACGCCAAAACTGACTCAACTGCCCCCAAGGCCACCGAGTCACAATTTTGAGTGTACATAGAATTCTTAATTTTGTGAGGTTGATGGATTTCAACTTGTTTCTATCCTATTTCATCCTTGTGTTATGTTAGGTGCCTCATTGATGTTATTCCTTTTTAAAAGTGTAGAGCGCCTTTCAAAACCTTCTTGTTACCCTTTATCAAGAAAATGTTATATTTATATACATAAAATTTGTTATACAATAATTCTAAATATTTTTAAAATAATCATCTATGACCTAATGTTTTCATTCTTCAAGTAAGATTAATTTTTAAATATAATTATTAGGTATGCCTGAGGCCTTTTTGTTTTTAGATACCATGTTGTAATCTTCTCATCACTAAATTTTTCATTATCCTATCTTTCTATTACCTTCCATTATGGTCAAAGGTATACTATTACTTTAAAAAATATATTTAATTTTATTAACATTAAATTTTTTGTACAATATATTTTAAATATTTTTTTTTTCAGTAAGTTGTGGGGTGAGGGCCCATTCCCATGTATAGTAGCATAATTAGAATAAAAGAAAAGCTTCAGATGAGGTTATTAGGGAGCAAAGAAAAAGACAATAACCAAAGAAGGCAGACACTCTCAAGGTAAAGGTGAAAAGAAACATACTCTAAATATTTTTAAAATAATCATCTATAACCTTATATTTTCATTCTTAAATAAGATTATTATTTTTATATAATTATTGGGTATGATGAGGCCTTTTTTGTTTTTAGATACCATCTTGTAATCCTCATTGTTAAATTATTCCTTATCCTAGCTTTCTATTGCCTTCCATTATGGTCAAAAGTATATTATCACTTTAAAATATATATTTAATATTATCAACCTAACCCCTTTGTATTAATTAATTAAGAATCTAAAACTATAATTTAAAAATAAAACATATAAATTATATAAAATAAAACAAACTTGTGTGTGCGTATGTATACATACATGTATACACATATGTATACATTTATATGAATTGTAGATATACATATATGTATGTACATACATACATATATACATACATAATTTAGTAGAAAAGTTATTATTTATTTTTTAATATAAAGATATTAAAATTTTAAAATATAATGTATATAAGATATTACACTTCTCAAAGTAAGTGGAATTGATGTTTGTAAGAAAATGTTTACTAATATTAATGGTGATAGATAATTTTTTTAAAGAGATACTAAATAACATAGTTTTAAAATAAAATAATGTAATTTAGAGTAAATAAAAAAATTGTTCTATCTTCTTTTTATTTATCTATAATATTAGTATAGATATTTTAAATACATCTATTTGAAAGAGACATTAAGAGATATTCATTTTAAGGTTAGTGTTTTTAATACATGTTATAGGAAATATATATTCACCTCTATATTATAGTAAATATTTTTGACTAGTATATTTATATTTTAAAAAATATATCTAAAGTACGTCGATTAAATATGAATAACTATTTCTGAATTTATATTTAACTCCAAAATGGTTTTATATTTATATAATGACCTTCTTGGCCCAAGAAAGAATTTCAAGACCAAGAATGATATCCACCAACTCAAAGTAACCATGTCATAGATTCTTCATAAATTTGCAAAAACACAATTTACAAGACAATGGATCAATTGCTCTCTTCACAACCTTAGGGTTTCATTACAAACTCACCCTTGAGCTAGGAGGTTTCTAAGATAATATAGTTTAACAAATAACACTAATACAAAAAAACAAAACATAGACATATACTACACAAAACCTCAAATGGTTGAAACATTACAACTGACTCTAAAATAGATTCATGGTAAAAGAGGAGTAAAGGGGACACACTCCAATAGGGTTGATATGAAAATATCAATTCTCCTCATTGTTTATCATATAAAAATTATTCACAAATGGAACATCCTCCTTCCACAAAAAATATCCAAATCTCCACATTAATAGCCTCTTTATACACCAATCAATAGCTCCCAAAAATCTCCAGCACAAATCCAAACCCCATTAACAACTTCATTTTCAACACACTAGTATATATCATAAAAACATGTAATAACTATAGCAATCATACAAAAGATTCCCTTCACAATGAAATCATAAAAATTACCTCAATTGGAGGCTTCTTGCACCTCTCCAAACCCCACATGTGGGTTGCTCTCAATCAGACTCGAAGAGTCAAACCGAATACAAACTCCCTCCCAACATGCAAACATATACACTAAACACATAAATAAATTTGCACAAGAATCCATACACATTCAAAGCTAAAAGCAAATCTATATTACATTCAAAAATTAATTGCAAAGGAGTAAGGAGACTACCTTTATTTACTTTCCAAAGTAGGTAGAGTTACTTTCCCAAATTTTGTCTCCTTAAATCAAGCTTATGTGCCTCTAATTCTAAATTCAACCATTATTAGGAAAAACCCAAAAATTCCCTTGATTCTACCCAAAGTTCTCTAAATAGAAAATGCTAGAAGACTCTTCCTCTTTCTATGAGGAGATGACTCTTCACCTTCCATTCAAAACCCATTTTCATCACTTTTTTTTCTAAGGGACCTAATAGGAGTCAAAACATCACAAAAATATAAAATTTCTTCATAAAAAAGTACCCATCCTATGGTAAACATATTAGGCACTTATTTTCACAAAATTAATAAAAAATGAGACTCTTAATGCCACTATAAACCTCAAATTGAAATTCAACATTACACTTTAAAAAAATTCAACATAAAGAACATAGTCCCCTCGTGGGTGTTGGTCTAGGTGTCAAGGAATCCATGACAATGATTATCTTGAGAAACTCCAATATTTCTATTGGCCTTAATAATATCTACATACTTGAAACATTTGTCAATTCATAATCAATAAAATTCAAACAACAATAATAATTTAAATAATATAAACCAAGCACTTACACATTTCACATAACCACAAGATTTCATAAAGCATCTTTTCATGATAATACAATGAAACTAATATAATTCTTTGTCATGTAGAAACAATTTATGTAGATAAGTCATAATCATAATTTAGCTAAATTGTCATATTAATGTTATAGAAAATATTATCTAATCATAATATTAAAAATCCACCTAGCCAATAACATACTAATAAAGTCTAATCATAAAGGTCTATAATAACAAACATTGATAATTCCAATAATTAAGTCACTAGAAAGGAAAAAAGTGGGCCTTACATCTACTTTGTTGTCTTCAAAGATCTCTATTGAACTTGCATAGGATGCCTCCCTTTCTATGCCTCTTACTAGGATGTTGGTTGAGGCTCGTGATGAGTTGGTGGAAGTAGGATCTTCCCCTTCAGCGTCCTACCTAGTGGTGGAGGATGGTAACATTTCTTGGACATTTGTTTAAAAGAGGAGGAAAGGTCCTCCTAAAGTTGTTGAACATATTTGGGGACTACTTAATTTTGTGAGGTTGATGGATTTCAACTTATTTCTACTCTATTTCACTCTTGGGTCATGTTAGGTGCTTGAAGGATGTTATGGCTTTTTACAAGAGTAGAGCCCCTTTCAAAACCCTCTTGTTACCCTTTATCAAGAAAATAATATTTATATACATAAAATTTGTTGTACAATATATTCTAAATATTTTTAAAATAATCATCTATGATCTAATGTTTTCATTTTTCAAGTAAAATTATTTTTTTAATATAATCATTAGGTATGCTTGAGGCCTTTTTGTTTTTAAATACCATCTTCTAATTCTCTCATGGTTAAATTATTCCTTATCCTAGCTTTCTATTACCTTCCATTATGGTCAAAGGTATACTATTACTTTAAAAAATATATTAAATGTTATCAACATAAAAAATGGTACAATATGTTCTAAATATTTTTAAAATAATCATCTATAACCTTATGTTTTCATTCTTAAGTAAGATTAATATTTTTATATAATTATTGGGTATGTTGAGGCCTTTTTTTTATATATATACTTTGTAATCCTCTCATCTTTAAATTATTCCTTATCTAGCTTTCTATTACCTTCTATTATGGTCAAAGATATATTATCACTTAAAAAAAATATTTAATGTTCTTAACCTGAGCCCATTGTATTAATTAATTAAAAAACTAAAACTATAATTAGAAATAAAACATATAATTATAAAACAAAACAAACGTGTGTGTGTGTGTGTGTGTATATATATATATATATATATATATATATATATAAGGCCTCAACATACCCAATAATTATATAAAAATATTAATCTTACTTAAGATTGAAAACATAAAGTTATAGATGGTTATTTTAAAAATATTTATAACATATTGTACCATTTTTTAATGTTGATAACATTAAATATATTTTTTAAAGTAATAGTATACCTTTGACCATAATGGAAGGTAATAGAAAGTTAGGATAAGGAATTATATATATATATATATATATATATATATATATATATATATATATATATAATTCCTTATCCTAACTTTCTATTACCTTCCATTATGGTCAAAGGTATACTATTACTTTAAAAAATATATTTAATGTTATCAACATTAAAAAATGGTACAATATGTTATAAATATTTTTAAAATAACCATCTATAACTTTATGTTTTCAATCTTAAGTAAGATTAATATTTTTATATAATTATTGGGTATGTTGAGGCCTTATATATATACTATCTTGTAATCCTCTCATCCTTAAATTATTCCTTATCCTAACTTTCTATTACCTTCTATTATGGTCAAAGATATATTATCACTTAAAAAAATATAAAAATATTTAATGTTCTTAACCTAACCCCTTTGTATTAATTAATTAAACAAAACACACACACACACACACACACACACACACACACACACATATAAGTTATTATTCTTTTTGAATATAAAGACAATAAAATTTTAAAATATAAGAATATAATATTTACTCAATTTTTAAAAGTAAATTAACAAAATAAAAGAAGTCAAAATAATAAATGGTGGTTTTATTTGAAGAGCTTTTTTTTTGGGTTTATTTACCATTTATTTTATTTAATGAAGAGTTATTTTATTTTATTTTATTTATTTAAGAATTATTTTATAGTTTTTTTTTTTAATAAATATGTGGCTTTGTGTTTTATGTACACACACACACACACATATATAATGTATGTATGTATGTATACATATATGTATGTAGACTATCTTAGCCCCTAAAATGGTCAGTGGAATTGATGTTTGCAAGTAAATGTTTGCTAATATTAATGGTGATAGATAAAAATTTTAAATAGATACTAAATAATATAGTTTTAAAATAAAATAATGTAATTTACAGTAAATAAAAAAAAAATCTATATTTTTTTTATTTATCTATAATATTAGTGTAGATATTTTAAATACATCTTTCAACTAGATGTCTTTAAAATATCTATACTGATATTATAGATAGATAAACATAATATAGAACTAGTTTTTATTTACTTCAGAGATATTTTATTTTAATTTACGACTATTTTATTTACTAAATGTATATATAGACACAGATTTTAATTTTTAATTTATATATGTATATATTAACTAAAATTTAAAATTTATGTTTTTATATGCATTTAGTAAATAAAATAATTGTAACCTAAAATAAAATCTCTTTAAATAAATAAAAAACTAGTTCTATGTTCTAAAATTCCAGTAGTTAAGTATGTTCTATGTTCTATGTCGTTAAGTAAATAAAATAAATTTTGTGTCTATCACCATTATTAACATTAGAAAACATCAATTCCACTTACCATTTTTGGTGCTAAGATAGCCTAGTCAAGAAAATGGAGAGATTGTATCTCTATCATGGCTTTAAATAAGTGGAGATGTGCATTGTAATTACCGGGCAATTTTATTTTAAGAGTAACAAGACGGTTATCATCTATCGAAGGAAGATTCCACACGGCTGACAAGGATGTAAAAATAAAGATAACCCCTTGAAAATGGCTATTGGCTAATAGTTGTTTGCCGGCATAGCGAAAATGAGGCCATTAAATAACATAAACCTCCTCTCCATCTCACTAAATTTCACTTTCCAACTCAATAGTTGTTACATTTGGAAGGTATATTAAATTTATGACGTAAGTTTGACACCGATTTCTAATATTTTTAAATTATTTTAAAATACATAAATAGATGAGTAAATAGATGAAAAATGATAAAATTGTTTTATTAAATAAAGATTTATTTTATTTTATTTTATAATTATTTTATTTACTACATATATACATAGACATAGACATAGACATGGACACTTACACATAAATTTTGATACTTATTTCACAATTATTTTATTTTATCTACATTATTATTTTTTTTAGTTAAATAGCTGCTAAGGGGCAGCACCCTTTACATTGATAAGCAAAAAAATTACATTGGAGTTTTTACATTGATCAACCCAGCAACAAGCTTTCCTAGATACCTTATCTTCCCTAGCTATTCACTTCCCACCTGACCTACCGCTATACCAGTCCTTGATACATTAAAGCCCTACTATATGCAAAATGGCCCAAACTAGAAACAGAGCATAGAATAGAGAGTATATGGACAGAGGATTACAACCCAAAACCTACAGGACACAACACCTTCCCTTGCTTATTCATCTTCCTTCTCACGAGCTAGTCTTGCCGTCATCGCTCTAGCAATCACTGGGCACTCGAAGCCGCATGCATGATGCACCAGAGTGTCGACTGCTTCCTCAGGGGATCTTCCATTGTTTTCCACCTAGTCTTCCCCTTTGCCCTAACCCCAATTCTGATTATCCCCAGTGTCGCCGTCTAATGCCAGTCCTTCAGTATTTTATCTACATTGTTTATTTGAAAAGTTATTTTTGGTAGTACACTTGTTATACTTTTGTATGCAACTTTTAGTAATTCTTTTGTCTTGTTTTTACTTTCAAAAGTGTAATAAATCTTATAAACTTATATATTAGTTTCATTTGTAGGTATTAATATATATTTCAAATTTTAATGTCTTTATATTTTTAAAAAAATGTTATATATAATTTATTTTTGTTAAAGGTCTTTGACACTATCATTGACTTGTGAGACCTACTCACCTATGCTCATGTATCTATTCTAAGATGGCAGTTGATGAGTATGAGAAATATCAATTTGTTGGCATCATATTAAGCATATAAAAGATGATTGTTTGTCATAAACAACATTATGTGATTAGTAATTATAGTAATGCTCTAGTTGTTGAAAAAACTAGAAATGTTTAGATATCTCCCAAATAATTTGGTTAGATTTCATAAAATTAAAATTCCTAAATAAGTTGAGTTGGGTAGATCCAAATTAATTGAATAAGTTCAAACTAAATTATGAGTTGTTGGAGAGAGAGGCAAGAGGAAAAAATGATATAAAGCTGATAAAGGGTAAATAGATTTTACTACACATTAAAATAAAAAAATCCTTAGTAAGAAGTGAGCAATGAACTAGTAAGCACAAAGAAGCAATAGAGTGGAGAGTTGGTGGAAATAGTGGTGTACAAAAAAGTAGAAAGGACATGCAAACTCGTTAGGTAGTAGTCTATGAAGATATAAAGAGGCCCAAATTTAAGAAACACTCCATGTAAGACTATATCCATTCTTCTTCCTACATGTAATGATTGAAGGATAAACACTAAAGACCTCACACATATTGTATATCTCTCTATCTCACCCAAAGCACATTGAGTTCTTCCACCTTTCTTTGCTCCATTTGCAACACTTAGATACTAACTATCCATACACATATTATCAATAAGAAAATGCATGCAATATGATTGTAAGAGTGCATTCACATAAAAAGTACTTCATGATGTATTTCTCAATTCCATAGTATCAATATATTACCATCCATCAATATTAGTTATTTTAATGTATATAGTATTAGGGGTATATATCTAGGCAGTTGTCCCCTTGCATTGCCTAAATTATTCATAACAACATGCATAATTACAATTATGATGCATTCTTGCTTACAGTGAACTGTAAGTCACATATATCTCAAAATATAAGATATCCCTAAATACAATTTATACATGATTATCCCTATTTGTGTGCATGTACAATGCTTAGCCATGCACTCTCTATTTATAGCTAGGTTCTATTCTAAGTGCTAAGACAATACTCAAAATGGGGTGCCAACATCCTCCCAACATAACTATGTGTTTTATCCTTAGAAAATAAAATGACATACCATGTTGAATAGAAAAATACAATACAACCCAACAAAAGAACAAAAACTACACTCTCCTAAGAAAAACTAGAAATCTCTCCTATTTGTGCAAACTTTAGTGCATCTAATCCAAAATTTGTTATATAATAATTCATTCCATCATGTAAGGCTAGATGCCAAGCACATCCTAAATTGAAATACCCAAATGGAAATATCATACAATTGATATGTTTCTTTAGGTGTCAAGTGTTGTAATTGCACACTAAAATGACCCTTCATTTTTATATGTGTATTTGAATCTAGTAATAATATTTTAACCTACACACTCAATGTTGCATTCTACTATTTTAATATGGTAATCTCTTTATCTTTCTTTAGTGTAATTTGTTAAAGGAGCTCTGCTATGCACTCATTAATGTTGTCTAGAGAATCATTTGCTAGATCTTCTTTTGAGAGTTTCTTATTGAAGAGTGTACAATTTTGTAGTCATGGGTGTGAGCTGAGGGTTTAGCCAATCTAACCATCCAACAAAGGTGGCAAACAAATTGTGTGTAGTTACAAGCACCTACACATATGTGCCTACTACATGTTAATTTTTTTTATTTTGACCCTAACTTGATTAATGCTCTCTTCAATTTCCTTTTTCACTCTTTTAATTTCAACAACTTGTCTATAAGATTCTTCATCTTTCTTTCAACATTCTTCCTCTATGGCTTCCATTTTCATTTATTTCTTCTATACCACTTCCTTGTATACAAGTTCCTCATATTGTTTGTGTGTCATGATAGGAGCCAAAGGGGCTCAATAAATGCTTCAAAAGCATCAAGGTTAGATTATAGATCTACATGTGCTCCTAAAATTTGGCACATCCCTATTATAATGTCTAGCCTATACATGTTCTTGTCCTAAACTCTTTGTGACCTATCTTATGCACTTGATATAAATGTGGACAACATAACCTAAGTTCATTTTAGTGCATCAATGGTTGACATCCATTTAACCTCATGTTAATCCTTCTATGTTAATTAGTGCAATAATGCACCAAACATCTAATGAGCACTTTGTAGTTTTTCTTGGACTATAGTTGGATCTATTATAGTATTGTGTGTTAGTATAAATAGAGTCATTGTCTAACTAGGTTAAATATCACCTTTTAGAAGGATTGACCTATTCACACTTAGCTTAAGTTTACTTAGGTCTTTTAGGAGTTTGTCTCACTTTGACATGTGTCCTTAGCTATGTGAGCCACTTTCATATTTTTTTTCTACCTGCACTCACACATTTCATGTGAGTTAGACAAGTGTTGCATCTTTTGGAGGTTAGTTAGTAGTTGTGTCCTACTTTCAACCTTCTCTCCCTTGCCTATTTAAGAAAGGCTCTTATGTATATTTTATTCAACTTTTGTCAATATAATTTTAGGCTTATTATGTGCAATCTTTCTTGTGGAAGTATTCTTAGTTTTTTCTAGTTAATCTTGGTTGTTTCCAACATGGTATCAGAGCGATACTAGTAAAAAGCTTCTCATTTTTGAGCAATTTCCTCACTAAGACATTGCAAGAGTTTGTCATGGAGCCAAATGGACCTCATCATTGAGTCTAGAAGGCCTAGGACAGTCAAAGTGACCCTTCGTTTGGTGAATTTTAGTAAATTAATTTTTTTACAAAAAAAATCACCCCTAGCCCTAGGGTATTATACGTTTGTACAACCTCCTATTCTGTACCATACATAATTTTTGTAAAAATTGCAAAATGTTTTTGCAAAGGGAAAATTTTCCCCCTGAAATTTTGTCTTTTTGGTTGTTTGCAATGTTTGTGCAATATTCACACCAGAGATTCCTTGATTTCAAAGTCAAAATCAACTCTCACCTCTCAGCCTGCTACTCATTTACCAAGGTTCGAGGTCATGGTTGTATTTACAAATCATAGTCTTTATAAAAGGTTTTGATCTTGCCAAAAAATAACATTTTGTATCTTGCAGATCTATGTTTCATTTGTTGCAAGGTCAAGTTTTTTGATGGACTTGTTTGTTGCAAGGCTCGGTTCTTCTCATCAACATTTCTATAGGGAATGTTTTATATTTGATGTTTGCATCTGCCTCTTTCCTGAGGTGCTCTCCAGCTAAAGTCATCTATTAAGGGCCCATTTCGACCTCATTGGATCCATTTTAGGCACCTCTTCAATGACATGACCCCAGTCTCATCTACAAATCCAACCTTTGTGACCTCTAAAGAACCTAAATGGCCCTTGTTTTAGGTCAAGATTGACCTACACATTGCATCGCACCAGGCTAAAGATCATCCCATCTACCTGGTTGATATTTCTTATAAGCTATTTAATATAGAGAAGGTCACCCCATACTCATTGACCAACACAACAAGTCGAGGTCTCCATCCAAGGTCGTGAGTCACCCTTCAGTCAGACCCTATTTTTTGGGAAGACTTGGCCACCCCTGAAGATTGTTCAAGTCTTGTTTGGACTCAATCACTTAGCACTATAGGCCTCTAAGTCCCAAGAATTAGTCAAATCCACCTCCACATCAGCCAATTTGTAGTTCAAGTGGCCCCATACCCAATCCAAATTTGCTCACTAGGCTAGAAAGTCGGCCCACCCAGCTAGAAAATCAGCCCACCAAGCCCACTCGATCCAAATTTGGCTACCTAGGCCTCAAATCTAGCCTCCTACACTCTTGACCAGACCCATTTCAGGCTCTACTAACTGGCCATTGGGCAACCACCAGGCAGCCTCTTGAAAACCATTTATTGGTTTTTCACAAATTTGTAATTGGCATAAGGTCTTTCTATCAACTTCACTGCAGTGAAGTTGAAACTATTTTTTTCTGTATTTTGACTAATTTTTTAAGCCCAAAGCAATTGTAAGCAAAAAAATTTGACAGGGCATAACTTTTGCCCACACTATCAAATTATCACAATTTTTTTTAAAGTGTCTAGAATTTCACATGGAATTTAGTTTTGTAAGTAAAATTAAGATACAGATTTCCAACTTTGTAAAAATCACCATAAATTATAAACGATTGATTTCGCATCCAATCTTTAACAAGTTGTAAATTTTTCTTGCATTTTTTCTCGGGTGTTCTACAAATCAGTATAATTTCAAGGGGGTTGTCAAGTGTTCAATTTTTCAACATGGATATAATTCTAATGTCATTCAACTTCTATGAATGGAAGTAGAGAATGGAGATAAAACTTAAACAGCTAGGATTATATTAGGTCACATTGGGTTTAGAAACTGAACCCACATCTACATCAGAAAAATGAAAGTGGTAAAATCTCATGGATGAATCTTATGGAACACTATGTACTACAATATATCAGGATCTTCTCTTTCACCTTAATTTTACAACAAAACCTAATGATGTATGGACACAGTTAGAGAGTTTGTTTGGGAAACAAGATATTATGCGAGGGCATCAACTTGAGAATGAGCTAATTAGTCTTAATCCACAAGACTTCACTACTATCCAAAAAATTTTCACTAAGTTAAATTCAATCATATTTAAACTCACACAATGTGGAATTAACAAAACAAATGAACAATTGGTCCTCAGTATTTTGTCTAAACTTGGTCATCAATATTCAATGTTTGTTTTAGCATTTCATACTACAAAGCTAGGGTAAAACATCTAAACATGTAAAATCCATCTCATGCAAGCCCTAACTCCTCAATGGAGTGCAAATAACCTAGAAACCAAACATGCAAGAAACTAAACTAAATTCCTAAGCTACATGTGTTTTCCCTCCATTGTTTCTCTTTGACCTTGTTGTACTTTTTCCTTAGACTTGCAGACCTACAATGATGATGAGAAACTCTAGTGGGAGTGATTAGTAAAATTAGAGAGAGTGCTTAGGCTCAGCTAGTAGGAAGTCAGAAAATGAGGTTGTAGGAGTAGTTTTATAGAAAGCTAGGGCTTAATGGAGGGTTGAGATTGAATGTTGACTTTAAGTGAAATGAATGGTGAGGATTGAGTAGGGTTTCCCTCTTACAAGAGGATAAGAGAATTTTTAATTTGAAAATATGATGAGCTGTAGGAATGTTCAAAATAAATAAATTGGGCAATTTATTTAATTTATTTGAAAGGGAATGATGAGTGGGAACCCTTAATTAAGTGTGATTTATTTAATTAAGGTAAGGGCTATACTTTAAATAAATATTTATTTATTTAAATTAATTGAATGATGACGATATTGGAGCATGAATAATTAAATAATTAAAAATTAATTATTTAATTATAGAGGAAAAATAGAGGAAAATAGACAAATGATTAAATAAATAATTTTTTTTTAATTATAGGTCAAAGATGGGAAATTGAATTAATAAAATAATTAGAAATTATTTAATTAATAATAGAATGTGCAATTAGGTAGAGATTGGTGTGAAACTAGTGCTTGTAGGTTTAGGACATTTTTAGGTGTCTACATTTTGCCCCTCTTTGATACAATGTCAATTTTGACGTTGTGTCAAAGAAAAATTCAAAAATATGCTTTGGACATGCCCCAGTGTGCCCCTGATAAGACGGGATAGCCTTATGCCCCGTTGGGAAATTTTTCAAAATTTCTAAAAAAAATTTCTAAAAATTTGGGAAATTTCCTGAAAAGATAATGGAATGAAAAGAAGGAATGGAGATGCAAGAGAGATGGTCAAGGAATGAAGACTGGCTAGAAGAATGGAGTGAGATTTTGCTTTGATAGATTTTTGAGCTTCTTACTTGCAGTTTTTGCTTATCATCATAGAACTTATTATGTCAAGGGACTACAAACACAGTGGCAAGTCACAGGTCAAAGTGTACAGTGTGGTCCTTTGTGAAATAGTTATGTGACAGAAAAGGGATGCTTGACTTAAACTAGTAACCATGGTACCTTGTCGAAACATGTGATGAGATAACCTTGAGGTATGCAATTCCCTATGCAAGGAAGCATTTATTCTTTCTCATGCATAGGATGTCTTTGATTCACACCAAATGGAATCTCGATCACACAAAAAGAACCTAGTTGCCCCAATCATTTTTCCAAGACAAACCACAAACAAAAATCAAAGAAAATGGTTCTATTCTAGATCATTGCTTCTCTTCATCACTTAGGGACTGCCTTGAGAAGCATAAGAACAAGACCAAAGATCAATCTAGTAAAAACTAAGACAGACTAGACCAACAAAGTCAACAACCATTAGATCATTTATCGAGTGATATGTGTTTGTTTGTTTAATTATGATTAGATGAATAGGGCCTAGTTTCAAGATAGGAAGCATGTCGTATAAGACGTTAAGTTAGGTTTGGGCAATGCGACCACCTGTATAAGGAAAGTGACAGGATTGTGGCATCTCGTGTAAGACATGTGGTCTGGTTTTGAGGATGCCACAAGTTGTGAGATGATTGGCATGTGGTGATTGTTAATGTCTGATTTCAGAAATGACGCATGTCATATTAGGTGTAGAATCCTGGTTTCAATGATGCACCATTCCATGCAAAATATGTGATAGTTGCTAAGGATAGTTGATAGTGATGTATGATCATCATGAGGCAATTGATTGGTTTGGTTGATTGGATAGCATGTCTTATTGATTTTGGGATTGGTTTCAAATGTGTATTTCTTGTAAAAGATTTAATTATCTTGATCTGATCAAAGTGTCCATTGTAGCAAAGGGACCATTTATTGCGAGGCTAACTCAATGGGCCCTAAGGTATTGACCTAATGTCTTGGGGGCTCATCGCACATGGCCTTGCCTACGTGAAACTGCAGAGACAACATAGTTCGACCATTTGGACCATGTGTGACCTAAGACCTAGGGGGTGGGAAGCCTCGGGGGCTCATCAAAGATGGCCTTTCCTACGTGAAAGCTCAGAGGCAATGTAGTTCAATGAAGTGGTTTTGAAATGATTTATTGCTTGGGATTTTTGGTTGGTTATTTGATTTTTTGTGGTTTTTTAATGTTTTGGATTTTTGGGAATATTTGGTGTTTTTGAATTTTAGGGAATATTTGATGTTTTTGGATTTTTGATGATATATAATGTTTTTGGATTTTTGAGTTTATACGAAAGGTGTCTTCCAATACCAATTTTTAGGATCAAGATTTGCCCCCAGTCAAGTATAGGACAAAGTTATTACCAAAACAAGATGGGATGATGACGAAGTGTTAGGAAAGTAGGGAATACATTGAATGTCAACTTATTTTTAGGCCATGAGAAGGATAGTATGGTTTATTGTGGATTATGACGTGGACTATGAGGGAGACTGTGTAGGTTTGATTGTGGAAAGTGAAAGACAAAATAGAGTGATGGTAGACAATAGAGCAAAGATTGACTACACATGGCACATGTTTGCCAAGTTTTCACCATGTTACTTAGCCAAAGTGCCACCAAAGTGGTTTTCACTATTGGATGAATTTTTTTTTTACTATTATTTTTGTTATCCAATAGTGCCACTGAAGTGGTTTTCACTATTGGACTATTTTTTTTTGCTTTTTTGCTTTTTTTGTATTTTTTTTTATTTTTTAATTTTTTGACTTAGGTGTAATATCTACGAAGGTGCATGCTATTGATTGGCTCTGCCAATGGTTCACCTTCAAGAGTGGCTAGTTGGTATGCACCTATTTAGGAGTAAAAAGAGGGTTTTTCAATTTCAATGGATATGTGATTTAGATCATCCTTTCACACCTTACATTCAAGGACATAAATCAAGTGAAGCCACAATCTTTTGCAAGAGGGCTCTGCTATAGATTTAGTGTCCCTTAGAATGAAGAGGAAACTTGGAATTTGCTAATTAATTGATCAATTAAAGCCCAATTATGGTTAAAACCCTAATTTCATAAAATCGTAAACAAACAAATAAAACATGACAAATTTTCATAGACAAAGATATCAAATGACAATTAGATACATACCAGATTTTGAGATTTTAGATGTGGAATAATTGGGGACTAATGAGCGGGCACCCAAGTCCAAGGTACCAGTTTCTGTCGGGATCTCTGAAAGTTGTCTATAACCTGTTCCTGTTGTTCTAGAGATTTCTATGTCTCAAGATCCAGAGGACTAATGAGAAAGAGGCCAAGTACATGTCCTACTTTTCTTCTCAAATTTGTAATTCTAACACTTTGTTATGCTTCCCTGCAACTCCACTCCTTCCACTTCTGCACCTGTAACCCGCAATCACAGAAAAGGGGGATGGGGGTTGTGGTGTTTAGAGGCTTGCCTCGATCAAGCCCCAGAGAGAAATTTAAGTCTTATGAACACTGTTGTTAGATAAAGAGTGTGTATCCCTACATGATAGAGGCAAAAAGCAATTGATAAATGATTGAAAACACAAATAGATGTCACCTTGGAGGTGTAGCTCTCATCGAAGGAAGAAGTTCTTTCATGCCATGAGGAGATGGATTGATGAAGCCAAATCTACAACAAAAAAACACAATAACAATGCAATATTGCTTTGCAACACAATGAAAGCCTTGAATCACTTTAGCATAAGATCACAAGTTTTCAATTATTCGTCTAGTTTGCAAATGAAGTCCTAAACATGCTTATATATGCATTGCTGCTTTAATTTCATAATTCAAACTTGAGATGTTGGCATGGGACCTAATTAACAGTCACATAACCAACACTTGAATTTAGGTACTACCTAAAATAGGGCAGGACTAGGGCATGGGCACCCAAGTGCTCCCTCCCTATTTAGGTCAGGACTTATCTTAATAGCACCCCTAGGTCATATTTGTCATAAAATTTTGGGGTTTTCTCATCGAGAGTTAACATGAATATGCAAGATGATTGAAATGCTTTCTAGAGGACCTGGGAGCTAAACATAGGAGGGAAAAAGTCCCAGGGAGACATTTTCTGACGTAAAATTTAGCCCACACTTTAATGTATGCATGAATGCAATGCCCATACATGCATTAAAGTATATTCAACAAACACAATGAACATGCTAGACACTTAGAGCTAATGTATACACAAATATTGAGAACTATTTCTTGCCCCAGTCTCAAATAAACATTAGAAAAGACACATCACAGACACACAAAACACAATGAAGATAGTAACAGGCACACAAAACATAGAGAAGATAGTAACAGTCACGCAAAACATAAAGAAGATAACATTGAAGACACACAAAACACAATGAATAAAGTGAATGCAATGATTATTTTATTTTTCATTTTCTCATATATGAATGAATGCAGATATAGATGCATGGAAAGTAAAAATGCAATACACCACTCAAAATGGAGGGGTTCTCGCCACACTCTTTAGACTACATAGGGGGCAACAGACACGCAATACAAAATCTCAAAATGTAGGAGGTACATTTCACCATCCTCTTTGGACTACACTTGAGAACAAACACGCCATACAAATCCCAAAGCATAGGAGGGGCATTTCACCACGCTCTTTGGACTATACTTGGGAACAAACATGCGGAAGACATACGGAAAACACGAGTGCTGTATAGCATGCCAAAGACATACTACACGTCTAAAATATGGAAAACATGCAATCGGAGGAGCCTATTGCTAGGTTCACCACCATCTCAGGCACATTACAGGCACACCTAATAGTTGGGCTTATGCCACAACAACCACCAAAGACATGATTAATCAAGGATACACCATCCCCACCTACTAGGAGGACTTTTTAGAATAAAAAGGACGTGCACTCACTCTAGAGATACACCATCCTACCTTCCATAGAAGGGATTAAAATGCAATGCCACCCATGTCACAGAGACACCTTATAGTAAAAAGGAAGCATGTGCTCAAAAGTATACAACCCTTCCTGCATCACGAAGATGCCTTACAATGACAAGGAGGTATATGCCATAGATCAAAGTTTTACAAACACACTTCATTAGCATCAAAATCATCAGACATCTTACCTTTATATATGCCCCCACCTTAAGGTGGTTGATATCATGTAGCGATATCAAGCACGTTAAGGTAGAGAGAAAATACACAAGGGAACAAGGGCTTTCACAAAGCCTATGCCTCCAAAGGTGACATGTACTTTATGATCACCAAATGTTCCCACAAACACACAATTTCCTGCAATGAAAGGGATTAGAAACCACATAATCATGATAAAAGAAATGCATGTAGAAATTCACATCAAGAGAAAAGGTTATACTACGGGTTCAAAATCTAAGTATAACCATGGGGCTATACTATAGAGATCTCAAAACTGAGTGTAACCAAGGTGAGATTCAAAGATAAACAAAGTGCACAAAGAAGATGTATTGTTATGATTTGTTAGCAAGATAAAAACAACATCAAAATATCACATGGAGTGATTCTACTAGCCAAGTGTCTGATAATATATATGCCAACCCCGTTGTCATGTATGGACTAGGTCCATTTTTTATTACTCGCTGAAGGGACACATGATTTGTTATCAGTTATTTACTTGTTTTTTTCATCATCCACTGACTAGATAGAATCACTAGAGGAAGATAAACAATAAATCTTGAGAGGAGAATAAGTGCCTTAGGGTCGTCACATAGGAAGGTTCCCCTAGGTCACCAACCGCAATGCTATGCCCCCAAGACACAACACACAACAATAAATTAGAGGAGATGATCAATATAGAAGAATGATGATACAAATAGAAGAATGGTCACAACAAAGGTGTGGCTCTCATGGAAGGAAGAATCTCTTTCATGCCATGAGGAGATGGATTGATGAAGCCAAATCTATAACAAACAAACCCAATACTACTCTGCAACACAATGAAAGCCTTGAATCACTTTACCATAAGATCACAAGTTCACAATTATCCATCTAGTTTGCAAATGAAGTCCTAAACATGCTTATAAATTCATTCTCACTTTAATTTCATAATTCAAACTTGAGATGTTGGCATGGGACCTAATTAACGATCACATAACCGACACTTAAATTTAGGTCTTGCCTAAAATAGGGCAAGACTAGGGCTCGGGCACCCAAGTCCTCCCTCCCTATTTATGGTGTAGGAGCACCTAACACAAGGTAGCCTCCATGAGGAATTCAACTTCATGTTTATTTTGATGTTTATTTTTGTCTCTAATAAGGTCCTAGTAGACCATCTACTTGATTTTAATAAGGACTATGTCCAAATATCTACCCTCATATTGTTGAGGCAATCTTCATGATTGTAAGCCTTTGTTAAGGCATGTAGGATAGTCATACTTTGCATGTTCTAGGCCTTGCAAAAGGCATGTCAAAGTGTTAGGAAGACATATCAAGTTGTGTCAAAGGTTAAAAAATGTTTTGAAGGCTTCATTAAGCCCAAACAACTCATTGCAGTCCTAATTAGGACAGTTACAACAGTGATTAGTAAGTATTGTTTTAAAAATGATAAGTGGTTCACTCATAGAAGAACAGTTATGAACTCTCCAACGTGCAAAAACTACCTCTCAAACCATTGTTTATGATTGCTAAGGCTTTGGACTTGGCAGAGGAATCTTGTAGAAGTCTTGAAGAAGTTGTTTGAAGGAGAAATAATAATCAAAACTCAGAATTTTTGGATTTTATGTATAATTGCCCTATTGCAGTCTGTACCCTATGTCTGTACGGACAGGTTGTGATGGATTATGATAGTGGCATGAAACTAGAGTGAGTTTACTTCCATTTTCATCTAGTTTTGCATTTTTAAACAATTCTATAGCGGAGTAATACTCATTTTTCTGAAAACTATTTTTAGAAACCCTTATCTAGGGTTTTGGTAAGAATTATGCATTTTTGGACCATTCCATTGATTTGATTCACTTTGATCAGTGGAATGGGTTGGAATAGATCTATATTAGTATGTTTTGATGAGTTTTTGGTAGGAGATCTGAGGAGGAGGAGTTTTCATTGATAAAACCTAACATCTTCATGTGTTAGGCTATTTCTAAGAGGCATAATAAGGAATCATAGATGCATTTTTGGGAATAGCAGAGAGTAGGAGAGTAAAACCCACAAAATCCCTTGTTTTGGCATGTGTTCTAAGTGCTCAAACCATTGATTGGGTTATGTGTGTGAATTTAGGGGTAGTTACTTCACAAACTAGGCCTAATTGAGGCTCTAAAACACTAGGAGGGGCTATTGGTTGAGACATACCTTCCAAAACAACCCAAACCCATTATTGGGTATGTGATAGGGAACCATATTGGGTATCTTTCAATTGTTTGAGATTTATATTTGAAGGCCTGTGTAAAAAGTTATCAGGGTTGTTCTCTATTTTTAGGGCTATAAGTTATTTTTGGGGTTTATGAAGTGTTGGTCCTGAGTGTGGTCTGCCTTAACCAATGGATGGAATGGGTCCTCTAACATCCCAAATCAACCTTTCCATGATGAACCATGAGTTTCCTTCTGCTGTTCCAACTTTTGCATAAAGATTTATGTTTTTGGGCTTGTAGGGGGTAGTAGAACCTTGTCTAGTTTGTCTATCCTTTCCCATCCAATTTGCCTCTACATCATAGTGGTATCAGAGCCATAAAAGGTTCTGTTGTTGGCATGGTATATGTTAGAAGAGGAGAGTGAAGGAGAGGCTAGAAATATACCTCCAAAGGGGATGACCACCGAAGTGGTCAAGAAGTACAAGGAGATGCAAGAGAAGATCAAAAGTGGAGTCAAGGAAGCACTCCAAGTAGAGTTGAAAGCATTGAGGATAAGGAAGAGGATAGATGAAGGTTCAGATGAAGAGGAAGAGAAAGAGGAAGAAGAACAGGGTCAGTGCAAGAAGTTGGGTCCACTTTTTGGCTAAAAAGTGGAAGTGTTTTCCCTGATTTTTAGAATTTGTCACATTTGACTTTAAAATTTGAAGCACTTAGATATGGAATCTTTAAAAAAGTTACTAAATATAAAATGTAGTCCTCGTAGTCTAGTTTTCAAATATGTATTTTTTTTCAATACCCAGATGATACAAATTGATTTTCAATAGGAATTTCTAAAAACCACTATTTAAAAGTCACTTTTTTTTAACCATACCATGCATGTGTACGACCAACATAATTTGACCTAAATAAAATTATTTTTCAAAATCTTTTTGGACAAAGATGTGTAGTACGGTGAAGTTTGATGAGGATATTTTTTTATAATTTTTTTCCAAATAATTTTTTTTTATTAATTTTTTATTAGGCCTAATTGCTACTTTTGAAAACCCCTCATGTATGGCCAACATAATTTGAGCAAAAAAAATCATAAAATTATTTTTTTTTTTCATTGTGTAAAGAATGATGTGTAGATTGTGACATATAATTTTTTTTTTTAAAATTTAAAAATTAAAAGTTATTAAAAGAATACAAACACCTATGATTTCAAGTTTTTGGACTAGTTTGCTCGTAAATTAAATAATAAATAGACAAACAATTTCAATCCAAAAAAAATTATATATTTGAAAAATAGACACTATGATTTGTAATGGGTTTTAATTTCATAAAAAAATTCAGAAAAAAATGTCATCAGCCATATAGGTGAAGTCAGTCTTTCCTCTGGTTCTGTACTTAGAGAAATACTTGCAGGTCTAAGGCTCAAGGTTGGCTACCCATGCCTTTCCCGAGCCTAAAACGAAACCAAAAGCGTGGGTGTGAAATTCAAAATTTTAGAAACGGGTACTCATTCTAGAAAACAAAACGGGTACCCATTCTAAAAAATAATAAAAAAACAAAATGGGTACCCGTTTCTAAAAAAAGTAAAAAATAAAACAGGTACCCATTCTAGAAAACAAAATGGGTACCCATTCTAAAAAACAATAAAAAAAAAAATAGGTACCCATTCTATAATGGGTACCCATTTCTAAAAATAGTAAAAAATAAAATGGGTACCCGTTCTATAAAACAAAATAGGTACCCGTTATAGGCTCGGGTGCCCGTTCCTATCGGGATTTTTTTTTGCACGATACTTCCCTTATATGTGGACCCAACTTCTTGCTTTTACCCAACAAGAACAAGAAAAGGTAGAGGTACCGACTGATCAAAAGCATTTCCTTGAAGCCATCAAGGCAATTGGCAAGGATTCTTTGGAGGCTCAGATGGAGATTCCCATGTTTAGTGGGAAGATGAATACTGATGAAGTCATGGAGTGGATTGAGGCTCTAAACAACTACTTTGAATACAAAGAAATTCCTAAAAGTAAGAGGGTTAAGTTTGCAAAAACTAAACTCAAAGATGTTGCCCTTACATGGTGGAATTACACCCAAGGTGAGAGGGTAAAGAATGGGAAGAGTATGATCTTTTCATGGAGCAGAATGTTGGAGAGGATCAAGTCCCACTTCCTTCCATTAGACTATGAGGTGCAGATCTACAAGAGGATGCAAAATCTCAAGCAAAGAGATTTGGATGTGGCTACTTACACCGAGGAGTTTCACAAATACACTTTTCATTGTGGGTAAATGGAGGAGAAAAAAACTAAAGTGGCAAGGTATCTAAATGGTTTGAAGTTTAATATCCAAGATGAAATTAGTTTATTAACCCCTGAAACAGTGGAGAAATGCTTCCAAGTAGCATTAAGGGCTGAAGAGAAGTTGAAGAGGAAAGGTGAGCAGCAAAGTAGAGGAAGAGGTGGCAGAAATTTCAGAGGTAGGGACAATTTTGAAGATAGATATCAGTCCCAAGAAGACCAAGGAGACACAAGCAGAGGTAAGGGCCAAGTTTCTGATTTTAGAGGGGGGTTTAGAGGCACAAGAGGTGGAGGTAGAGGTTCTAATGTTTTCACTAGGAGATGTTATCATTGCAATGAGATTGGTCATACAACATACAAGTGTCCAATGAAACAAAGTTCTACATCAAGTGATAGTGAAAGGAGGAATGAAAAGAGGGTTCAATATGTGCAAGAAGAGGAGGTAGATGAAAGTGTTAACTCTCCAATTGGGAGTGCAACCCCAGTTCAAGATGGAGAAGCATTGATGCTAAGGAGAACACTCTTGAAGACATCCAAGGAGATGATACAAAGGAGAGCACTTTTTAGGACCAATTGCAAAAGCGAAGGTAAAATATGCAAGGTAGTAATAGATTCTGGTTCAACAGATAAAATGATGTCTAGGGAAATGGTGGATAAATTGAACATAGAAAGGATTCCTCATCAAACTCCTTACAAAGCATCTTGGGTAAGTGATAGTCAATCACTTTTGGTAGATGAACAAGCATATGTTGATTTTCAAATTGGAGAATATAAGGATAGGGTTCTATGTAGCATTTTGCCCATGGAATGTTGTCGCCTACTTTTAGGTAGGCCATGGTAATTTGATAGGAAATCATTATATGATGGATGTTCTAACACATACACCATCAAGAAGGATGGGAGGACTTTTTTTATGACACCATTGCAGGAGGATGCTGAAGCAAAGAAGGTAGCCAAGGTCATCTTGGTGGGTAAGAAAGAGTTTGTGAAGATCAATGAAGAAGAGACAAGGAAAGTTGAGGATACCTCAAGGAGTGGGCTTGTCAAAGATCAAAGTTTGAAGGTGGTTTTAGTTTTGAATGATGGAGATCAAATGGTGATGTCTGAGATGGATCAGAAGAAGGTCAAGGAGCAAGTTTGTAAGAAGCCACAAGGTGGTTGGAAAGAAGAAGATGTTATCATAGTAGGGACCATTGTTTGTCCTCTAGAGCCAATAAGAGTTGAAAGGAAATCATATTCTACCATAGTAGTAGTACAAGAAGCATCAACCAAGGTTTTGAATGCAGGTGTTTAGGTAGAGATAACAGTAAGGAAGAATGCCAAACAAAATATAGGTTTGGTTGCAAGCACTCACTCATGGCAAGGTGTGAGTAGAGCCTACAATGCTAGGCATGAGTTTTTGATTCCATGGAAGCAAGTTGCAGTCTAGAGATCATGGGGAAGGCATGAGGCAGCAAAGGATAAAGGTGGAGCAAGACAAAGGATCAACTCATGTGGCATGAGTTCTTTTCTAGGTGGGGTGTATGGTGCAGGAGCACCTAACACAAGGTGGCCTCCATGAGGCATTCAACTTCATGTTTTTTTTTATGTTCATTTTTGTCTCTAATAAGGTCCTAGTAGACCATCTACTTGATTTTAATAAAGACTGTGTCCAAATATCTACCCTCATATTGTTGAGCCAGTCTTCATGATTGTAAGCCTTTGTTAAGGCATGTAGGACAATCATACTTTGCATGTTGTAGGCCTTACAAAAGGCATGCCAAAGTGTTAAGAAGACATGTCAATTTGTGTCAAAGGTTAACAAATGTTTTGAAGGCTTCACTAAGCCCAAACAACTCGCTACAGTCCTAATTAGGACAATTACAATAGTGATTAGTAAGTGTTGTTTTTAAAACTGACAGACAATTCACTCATAGAAGAACAGTTATGCACCCTCCAACGTGCAAAAAATGCCTCAAACCATTGTATATGATTTCTAAGGCTTTGGAATTGGCAGAGGAATCTTGTAGAAGTGTTGAAGAAGTCATTTGAAGGAGAAATAATAATCAAAACTCAAAATTTCTGTATTTTCTATATAAATTCCCTAGTGTAGTCTATACCCTGTGTCTGTACGGCTAGGTTGTGACGGATTATGATAGTGGCATGAAACTAGAGTGAGTTTACTTCCATTTTCATCTAGTTTGGCATTTTGAAACAATTCTATAGTAGAGTAATACTCATTTTTTCTGAAAACTATTTTTAGAAACCCTTATCTAGGGTTTTGGTAAGAATTATGCATTTCTAGACCATTCCACTGATTTTATTCACTTTGATTAGTGGAATTGGTTGGAATAGATCTATATTAGTATTTTTTGATGAGTTTTTGGTAGGAGATCTGAGGATGAGGAGTTCTCATTGATAAAACCTAACATCTTCATGTGTTAGGCTATTTCTAAGAGGCATAATAAGGAATCATAGATGCATTTTTGGGAATAGTAGAGAGTAGGAGAGTAAAAACCATAAAATCACTGGTTTTGGCATGTGTTCTAAGTTCTCAAACCATTTATTGGGTTCTTGTTGATTATGATGTTAGTCATAAACAAACATAGAATAAAAGTACACATTAACCCTTATTCATCTTGAAAGATACAATGAATTCATGATCCCAAGTCTCCGGTGATTAGGTCTTAATCTTTTGACATTACTCAAAGGTTGATGTGTGTTTCTATTTCAATTTTGGGGCCTTACATGGATCTCATCAGTAAGATAATGTTTCCTGTAATGATGCTACACAGAGAGTTATTCTACACAGGATATACTTCAAATATTGTATCTATCTTTAAATCTTTGCATGATATTTGTCATTTTGACATGCTTTAACCTTAAATATACTAAATATGTTCAGTTATCTATGGGATGTTTGCATATTTGTATTATTTGCTTAAGATTATCAATTATTTGCAATTGTGATGAAATGCTCTGAAATTGAAAGAAATTGAAAGAAATACTTCAAATTAAAGTTGAACCTTCAGCTATTGAGCCACATATACAATCAAATACAGTCATGAAGAGAAGAAATCAAACCATATGTTCACCAGGACATTCCACAGCTAGATACAGTCGATGCTAACTTCAAAGGAAAGGTATGAAGACAACACATGCAAACTGACATGCACTCCAAGGGACGCAGCAAATCAAAGCATATATCAAGAATTCACACACTGATTACTCAAGATTTACGATGGATTGTACTCAAAAGGGTCTCCTCATTCATTAAGCATGCAGGAACATATATGTATACAACAACTTTGAAATAAGCCCCAAATATTTCAGCAAACAAATTTTAATTAAGTTTCAAATGTTTAAAAAATAAGGCATCCCTGCACCTTTTATAAAATAAGGTGAGGGAGCAGTTACAATTGATCTACGATCAAGATTTATCTATTGAAATCTATGGTTTACATTTTATTGACTAAGTCAATCTTTTCCACATGGCACAGGTTGCCAGCTGGCAACCATCTAGGCAACTTATATTTTCATAAGCACCTGATGCATATATTCCCTTTATGATGCATCATCATCAGGTTCTTTGTCATCATCATCACTTTCACTGCTCTCGCTATCTTCATCATCATGATAATTGTCCTTTTGAATATGGACCTACATAGCTGTCCTGATATTCTCATATGCTTGCACTATTTTCTCCAATTCTCTGCCATCCTGAGTTCTTGCTTTGGTGATGGCATGTTTACGCACTTGATATTTGGTCTGGATAGATTCCAACTTATTCCTCCTGCTGCTGGACGTTTCATTATAATCTTCCACCTTGACCTTTATTCTCATTACTTTATCCAACACTTCTTCTGTTAGGTGGTTGAGAGGGTCTTCAGCAACTAGCTGGAAATTACTATGTAGAGCTTTGATGACAAACTCTTCATCCTGATTTTCTATCTTGCCTTCTGCATCTCCTTCTAATGTTTCCAAAACTTCAGCCTCATGGGACATCATATAATGTAGCTTCATGCTGATATTTCTTAGTTTACTGTTGCATCTTTTAAGTACATCACATTCAAACCTAATGTCTTTATTCTAGATATCAATCAATAGGGTTGTGTTATTATCTAGTATTTGATTCTTTATTAGAATCTGTGGATCAATCCTCTTCATTTTATCCAAAATGCTCATGACCTTTTCTAACTGAAATGATCTCCTACCAATCTCCATTTGTAGTTTATCTACCTTTTCCCTAGAGGTGCCTAAAGAATTCCACCTCTTTAAAGAGGCCTTTGCCACTTCTTCAGCTCCATTGAGCGTGGATGACATCCACTTCAACATTATTACCGATTCATGTCTCATGAGGTTCAACTTGTTGACCTCCTCTTGAGAAATAGCAGTCAATGGGACTGCATGATCACTAGATGTATCGTCAGGGTTAATTAACCCTCTTATATATGCATGCAACTGAGTAATGTGCTCTTTATGCTTCTTATTCTTCTCTTTCTCTCTTAACTCTTTGAGTTAATGAATCAATAATGTCTTTACCTTCCTGGCCTTCCTAATCCTCATTGGCAAATCCTAAATCTATTGTAGTAATTTGGAATTCATCCAGAGTGATCTTGCCCTTTTCTTTATCAACTGTAGGGACAACTACCTGGGTTGTTCTCCTACCTGTATCAGGATCCCTTCGTATTGTAGAAGTTATTCTAGCCTTCCTCTTTGGCTCTATCAGGGTTTCTATAAATAATGTGGATACATCAAATTCTTGTATCCCTATGCTTGACTCTTCACCAATTTCTTTCTCGAGCCACGAAGGAACTTGATCCTCTGGCTGTTGGTCTCCATCGTCATCATGATGATCACCCTGATCTCCGGTATCCACCATCATGTTTGATGGGGAGGGTGATTTCCTTATTTCTTCCTCATGATGCTCCTCATGAGGGTGATCTTTGGGTATATCCTCTTGTTGAGGAATTTCCTTTTCTGGAGGGTGATCCTATTGATTATCTGCATGTTTATCATGATCCTGATCTTTTGCTTCCTCCATGGGTATCTTATCTACCTTAGTGATTTCCTCATCATGAGGCATATTTGTTTCCATAGATATTATTGTATCTACCTTAGACTTGTCCACCTGATCTGCAACTACAATTTGTTCTGCAGCTGTAATAGTTACCTCTTGTACCTTTAGGGCAGGATCATCTGATATATCCCTTTCTTCTCTTCCCTTATCTTGGACTTCAATTATCTTGGGTCCAACAGGTACTTCCTCTTGTTTTTGCTCACCCATATCCAAAGTATGGCTCTCTATCTCTGCCATCTTTACTTCCTCAACATTTTCTTCTTTATCCTGAATACTTCCTTGATTTTTAGGACTTGCATCCTGTCTATAGGTGAGATCAATTATTGCAGGACTGGTTACCTGCTCAATCAATATATCAAGCCCCATCTCTTGGGCTACCTTTTCTGGGCTCTTCTCTTTCAATGATTCCACTTGCTTCATCTCCTCTAACACTATTTGTACTGATGGAGTTCCATGAGGAGTTATCTGAGTGCCAGCAGCAAGGGTTTCCATTCTTTGTGAAGTTACATCCTTCACCACCTCATCATTAGATAGGTCCACTGTCTCATCTAATGAGACTTGACCACTTTGAAGTGTTTTAGAGGTTCCTTTTACTTGTTCTTCTGCTTGCTTAGTTTTAAACTTCACAATAGTGGGAAGTGGAACATTATGTTGCAATTCCTTCTTAAATACTCCACCTACTCCCCTCAACATTATGGGAGTTTGTTTTATTTCACCTCTCATAGAAGTCCTTGGTTTCTTAGGTGTAGTGGCTACTACCTGGGGTGCTTTTCTCTTCCTTGTGAAGGATAGAGGGCCTTCTTCTTCTTCAGATTCTTCTTCTAAAGGAATATCCTTCTCTTTATTCTTATGTGAGGCTTGATCCTCCTCATATGCAATAGTAGGTTGTGCAGTTGGCTTCTGGATCTGTTTAGCCTTTTGTTTATCCCGAGGAGGCTGTGCTGATGATGCTGATGCTTGTCCTGATCCTGATGCATCTTCAACTGGCACTATCACTCTTTCCACTATAACCCCTTTGGGTTCAATATCAATCTTCTTTCCTCTTGGAGGTCTTTTGCTTTTCTCAGGAGGAGGTACCTTTTCTCCTTTAGTCTTTCTCTTCTCAATTAAGAAGTCATCATATTCATCCTCAGCAATTTCCTATCTTTTCTTCTTGTTGTCCACCTTGATGACAACACCCTTTTTCTTCAGTACATTTATCTACTCATCCACCCAAGCTTGGGTTAGCTATAATATCCTGCCTGTGAATGGATCTAAGAAGATATCCTCCTATATAGTGAGATCCAGCGCATAGATGGTATCATTATATATCTTCTTCTCTTCATATTCATCAGCGATTATCATTCCATCATCCTTCTTCAGTTGTGTCGGGATGGAGATGCAATCAAAGGTTCTAATTTGGTTAAGTGTTAACCTTTGATACCTTCTTCTTTGGGCTTCAAATTCATCATCACAATCTGCCTAGAAGTCTTCAAGATTCCTTCGATGGATGGGTTTCCCCATGATCTTCTGCATCCTCCCATATGGATCATATGATCTTACTAATGGAAAAGGCTGGGAATTCATCATATTTAGACCAGCTATGGCCTTCTTGATATTCTCAGAGTCTAGGCACATATACCAGCCCATTGTGACTGGAAACAATATTGGTGGAAGCTTGTTGTTTGCCTTATAGGCATTCAATATTGTAGAGATTTGTCTTAGAAATTCCATTAGGACAACTGCATCTGTAGGGTACCTTGGGAGCATGAGAGGCTCCCCCTCAAAACCTTCAATCCTAATATAGGAGAAAGTGGGAAATTGGATAAACCAGGCTCCATGCCTATAGATAACTTCTTGAGCCTCCATGCTCAGTCTCTTGGCTCTATCTTCTTCCATTGTTCTCACCAAGTGCATAGAGAATGCATCATTTACCAGCTTGTAGTCCTGGAGGTAATTCACTCTTTGCAGTTGGGAATGATGATCCCATATGTGTGCATCATTAGTTGTGCCTCCAATTTTTCCATCTGTAATCAATGCATCAAATGTACCCTTGTAGGCACATGAATAAACTATATATGATGTCATGTAGAAGGAATAATCTGGACCTCCTAGGTTCATCAGCTGCTCATCTAGAGCATCACTTATCATCTTGGCCCACATTAGCTTGTTATCTGTGTAGAGACACATTAGGATGACTACATACATCCAGTCCCTAAAACTTCCAGCATCAGGTTGGCCTGTCACTCTGCTGAGTAGGGCTATCATATACTGGTACTCATCGTCAAAGTCATACTTATATAAATGAACCGAAAGTTTAGTTGCTGCAGGATAGGGGCTATTCTTCGCCCTCCATTGATACATCTTCTTCCTGGTAGACTTCTTGTTATTCTCGTACTCTACTTCCGATTTCTTCAGATCTACGTCGGCAACCTTCTTGCCCAATGGCAAACCAAATGTAGCAGCAATACCCTTGATTGACAAATCAACATATATTCTGCCATGTTTCTCTACCCTCCTGGTTTCTGGGTTGTAGTTCCTCACACACTCAATAATCAGTTCAGGGGTTTCCATGGAATACGGGAAACCAACTGCATTCCACATTCCTGATATGAAGATTGCATCCAGCAGGGTGCTATTATTCTTTTTATCATTCATTTTGACTGACCAGGCAGCTAGATCTGTATTCCCTTGGTGTGTATCAGTGATGGCACCATATTTGAACCAGACACCCTCGGGTTGAGCAAACATGGGCTTTAGAAATTTTGCCTCTGACTTAGCCAGCCATTTATTCACCATGGATGCCTGTAATTAACACAACTTGGTCTTACAATTGATACATATACAAGCATGCATATAAATTACATATTCATTATTCATCATGCATACTATTATTCTTTCCACATTTCATTTATCCTGACATGCATAATTTAAAATTTCAAACCAGAAGACCCCATAATACTTGGATATGTGAAAGATGACAACCAAAGGGTTTCAAATTACCTACCTAATGCGCTTATCCTCTTGATTATGCTAATGATCATCTGAAATGAATTCAATTACCAACAGTGCTCTCGTATCCCGCTCTGGTACAAGCTATATGCGTCCACAGGTGGCCTTATGAGGATTTGTAAGCTCAAAACTTTGTAAGAACTTGTTTTATCGTAGGGTAAGTGTGAAATGAATCTATAAATCACTTTTAACATCTTCTCTTAGGTAAATTAGGGCAACTTAGGGTGAATTAAATGCAACAGCTGATTTTCTCATACGAAACTTCTAGATCCTACCAAGTGTATGTATCAGGTTCGTAATCGGCGGGAACCACCTACCACATCTGTATGTATTTAATGTTATGGCGGCGAGGTATGGGGTGATCTCTAAAGATCAGATGATATTAAGAATATCACCCCCTTGGTATAATATGATCATCCATTTTAGGTGAAAAGAACGATGTCGAAACATCAAGTCGGGTTGAGAATATTGGGTGATATTCAAAAACATCAGGGGATGTTCGGAATGTCTGGTGATGTTTATAATATCACCCCCAAGACATAAAATGACCTCCTATCGAAATATCAGGATGACGTTATCGGGATAATAGCTTAGTTCAATGTTGTGGCTTTATGACGTCATCATGTTGTGTAAGAAAGGTCACGCTCAGAAATATACCTCTGTGAGGTAAAAAAAGATGGTGACATCATCATCATGTTTATTTCTTCATTTACCAGGTTTGGATGATGTCAGCAGGATATTGACTTAGGGTGATATTATGCGACAAGCCGATATCCAAATATCGGGGAGATATTCAAATATCAGGTCGATGTTCAAGAATATGACCCTCGCAAAATATATGATGTTGTTCTACGGGTAAGTGTCACTATCACATAAATTTGACATCCAAATGTTTAGAGTAAATGATTTTATTGGGTGATACTATTAGATCGGGGTGATCTTTCATAAGATGACTGATGTTGAGAAATATGATCCTCCACTCGGAATATCAGGTTTGACCAAATCTTTGACTCATCATAACTTTTGTTCCCTAAGTTATATCGAGGTGATCCAAAAGGCAAACCTGCATGAAATTTTGTATTCTATCCCCCCATGAGGTTATTAACATGAAATGTTAATTTTGAAAAAAATTGACCTCATCATGATGACTTACCCAGCCCCCTTTATGTAGGATCATCTGCACTGACATACTTTTACTAGACCACCAGTAAGCAGAAACACAAGCAAAGCCAAACAAGAAGTTGGGTCCCTGTTTTGTCAAGTCAAAATGGGGCTTGTTGTTTAACCACACAACAACTTGCCACCAAAGAAAACATCAAAATTCCAATGATTCAAGTGATGTGAACACATTATAACTTAGCATTCTAACTCTTTCTGAGCATAATCATCATAATCTTTCTGAATGACAAAAAGTCCTCATGGTGACAATGCTAACAAAAGATCAGTAGTGTGCAAATGATTAATTATCCTCATCTTGAAAGCAAGTTGAAAACATGAGTAACTGGTGTTAAGCTACATAGTTGGAGATCATCCCTCATAGCCAACCTAGATAGAGGCTTGCTGCCAGCAGGCGTTCATAGCCCCGGCAAGGTTATCTATACAATCACCCTAAGTAGAGCCCCATTTCCAGCAGGCGTCTATAGCCCCGATAGAGTTACTTAGATGGCCTAATTTTATTATTATATTTTTTTTTATTTTTCAAAATTTATACTTCATATATCTGATATCATTATGTAAGCTCAAAATGCAAGGTATAGTCACTTGCTGTTTTAGGTTGGAGATTGCATTGGTAGCAAGGGAGTCCCTTTAGATTTTTCACTTAACACCTATACTTGTGTGTTCAACAAACCCAAGGTTGTTAGGTGAGTCATTGTGAAGAAATCACTTTAGTTAGGAAAAGGCACCCTAATGACAGGATATCATAGACCTGATCATGATGACTTTCTCAAAATGAGTCACAACCTATATATAAATGTGTTCTCATCACTTGAATCTTAACAATTTTGTTATTTTCTGGGGTGATGAGTTGCATCATCCTGACTAACCAAAACCAAAACTCAACAAGCAAACAAAGCAAGAACAAAATAAAACATTGTACAAACAACTATACAAATATACATTATGATACACATGACTATCATGAAGTTACTTAGGCTTGGAAATAGTATTTGAGGAACTGTCCATTAACTGGTAATGGAACATCCTCACTTGTCAAGTTCTTAAGCCTGAAAGTGCTATGTCCTAAGATCTCAGAAATTTGGAAGGGACCTATCCATAATTTATCAAACTTACCATGGTCTCCTTTCTTCTCATGGGCTTTATCCCACATCAGGACTAAATCTGATATCCTGAATGCTTTAACTTTGGCTCTTTTGTCAAACCAGCATTTGACAACAGCCTGATGTTTGGCAAATTGATCAATTGCCTGACTTCTTTTCTCTTCCAAGTGCATCAGCTGAAGCAACCTGACCTCTTGGTTATTGTCTATGCCTAGGTACTCTTGGGCAAACTGCAAGGTAGGAATCTTTAGGTTAACAGGGAGGATTGGATCTACCCCATATACTAAATGATAAGGTGAATTTCCTAATGCAGCTTTGTTTCTGGTTCTGTCTACCCATAAGGCATATTTTAGAAGTGTATTCCATTCCCTAGGGTTCTTGTCTACTAACTTCTTTATGATATTCAACAAATTTTTGTTAGTGGATTCTACCAATCCATTCCCTTGGGGATAAATTTAATTGAAGTAAAAGCAGAGCCATTATCACTTACCAGAGCATAGGGGACCCCATACCTGGTGACTATGTTACTTTTCAGAAATCTGATGACATCTTCTACGTTGTAAGTCTAGCTGCTAGTGGCTTCAGTCCACTTGGTACAATAATCAATAATTGTTAGAATGTACCTGTGGCCTGATGATGATGGAGGATTAATTGGTCCTATGAAATCCATGCCCCATTGTGCAAATGGGTGCTCTTCCATCACTGGCTACAAAGGTTGTGCATCATATCTCTCTCTGTTAGCAGCTACCTAACATACATGACAGCATTTAATGTGTTCAGCTGTATCCTTGAAGATTGTAGGCCAATACTATCCTGCTCTGAGGATAACATGTGTTGTAGCCAAGGATGAGCCATGTGCTATTCCAAACTTGTCATGTAGTTCTGATAAAACTTTATCTGCTTCTAGCTTTTCTAAGCATCTCAAATATATTCCTTCATAATTTTTCTTGAAAAGTACTCCTGCTTTTATCATGTACTTCTGGGATTTTATCTTCAGGGCTCTTCTCTGTGAAGCCTGTAGTCTTGGAGGACATCTCCTAGTAGTCAGGATGTACCTGATATCTGAATACCACTCTTCATTATCCTTCGCATTGATAACATACTGCTGACTTACTATGTTTGGATCAATCTTTGATATCATTTGGCTCAGAGCTTGTCCTCTTACCAACTTCATAGGTGTAATCTCCATGTCATATTCTTGTAAAACTGTGATCCACTTAGCCCTTTTTTCACCAGGCTTACTCTGCATTAACAACATCTTCACTGCTGCATCTGGCACTACAACAATCACTTTGCTTCTCAGGATATATTGCCTGAATTTCTTCACTGCTCAGACCAAAGCAAGCACCTGCCTTTCAACATCTACATATCTTAGTTTAGCATCTTTGAAAGGACAACTCATGAATGTAATTGGTTTCTCTTCCTTTTCTTCATTCCTTTGAGTGAGCACTGCTGCAGAGGTATGCTCTGAAGCAAATGAATAGATATAAAAGTCTCTGGTGTAGTATGGACTGATAATAATAAGAGCATCAGAAATAGCTTTTTTATGTCTTCAAAGGCTGCCTTAGCTTCTGATGTCCACTCAATCTTTACATCCTTTTTCAGCATAGCATTTAAAGGTCTGACTATTTCTACAAAGCCAGTGATGAATTTCCTGACAAAATTTATCTTACCAAAGTAAGATTTGAGCTCTTTCTTGCTTCCAGGAAGCTGTAATTTCATAATGGACTCCACCCTATCAGGATCAATGATAATTCCATTCTCAGTTATTAGGTGGCCCAATAATTTTCCTATTGTTACCTCGAATATGTATTTCTTGGGGTTCAAGGATATCCCATACTCTTCATATTTTTTTAATACATTTCTGAGATCCGTTACATGGTTGCCTCTCTCTTTAGAGAACACTGTTAAGTCATCCATGTAAATGACTATACATTTTCCTATTAAGCCTCTGAAGGCTATGTCCATTGCTCGCTAGAATGTTGCTCCAGCATTTATCAGCCCAAATGGCATGAGTCTATATGCAAAGATCCCCCACTTTGTGGTGAAGGCAGTTTTCAATCTGTCAATCTCGTCAACCATTACCTGATTATAACCAGAAAAACCATCTAGGAATGGCATCATTTTAGCACCATTTACAATTTGCAGAACTTCATCTACTGAGGGTAAAGGATAATTATCCTTCTCTGATGCTTTATTCAGGTTCCTAAAATCTACACACAGTCTGATGTCTCCATTCTTCTTTCTCACTGACACTAGATTAGCCACCCAGGTGGAGTGCCTCATAGGAAATATTATCCTGGCATTTAGCAACTTCTTGACTTCAAAAATTATTGGTTCAAGCAAAGCATTGACTGGCCTTTGCTTCTGTCTAAAATGTTTAGCATCTGGCTTGAGAGGTATAGTGTGAGTTATGACGGATGTGTCATATGTCTTCAACTCATCATAAGTCCATGCAATGACATGGATGTAATCCTTAAGGGCCTGAGTTATTCCTTCTAACTCTTCTGGTGTGCAAACCTTACCAATCAAGACATTTCTTGTCTTCATTTTGTCCAATAATCACTTGTGAATATTGACCTCCATCAGCCTTGGGAAGATCCTTCTGCTTCAGCATATTATCTAAGTCAAAGGCTCTTTCTAACTCAACCATACCTTTGGGAATCCTGTTGCTAGGCAACTCTAATATTTCTTCTTCTTCCCAAATGAGATCTTCCACATTATTCTCATCTATGATCTGAGCATCAAATATATCCCTATTGGATATGAAATCAAGGATATTGCTATCATCCTCAAAAACATGGAGGTTAGTAACATTATCAGGTATTGATGGCACTGATACCAGCTCTACTAAAAACCTCTTTAGGCTTGATATAGACAAAGGCTCCAAGGTACTAGCAGCCTAGGCTAGAGCATCTGCTCTATGGTTTTGTTCTCTAGGTACGTGGGTGATATTAAATGCATCAAAGTCTTCAATCAAATCCCACACTCTGTGTCTATAATTTGACAATTTCTTATAATTGCAAGAGTAAATTCCTCTTACCTATCTGACAACTAATTCTGAGTCTCCAAAGACATGCAAAATTTTTACCTTCTTCTTAAGGGCAAACAATATCCCATGAATCAGAGCTTCATACTCTATCACATTGTTAGTACAGGGGAACTATAATCTGTAAGCAGCTAAGTAGGACTTTCCTGATGGATCAATGAGATCAATCCCCACTCCAGCTCCTTGTTTGGACTTGGATCCATCAAATCTTAGGATCCAGGGTTTATCTTCAGTAGGAGGCTTAGCTAAGCCTTCCTTCCTCTTTGCATCTCTGGCAGCTGCTCCACCTGATATCCATTTTAACTTAGGAATTTCAGCTTTCTCAGACTTCATCTTTCCTTTCTTTTGTGAAGCTGATTCTTCTTCTTTCTTTTCATCATCAGGAGAATGACCTTCTAAATTATGCACTATGTGCCTCTTTAAAATATGTAAACATAGTGAGCAGGTGGTTTCTGAGTGAGGTGCCTCATGCAACCTACACCATCCTTCAGTCAGTGCATCTTATGGATGCTTCTTTTGTTCTATCATCTTTTTAATTTCTCCTGACAAAAACTCCTCAAATCTGGTCAAGCTACTGCCTCTGTCTTCACCAGATAATTCATAATCTGAATCCATCAAACAATCACTCCCTAGGGTGATTTTCTCTTTCTTCTTAACATTTATTTGGTCATATACCAGAATTTCTTCTGTTCTTCGAATATGATCCTCATCATGATTTGTCACCTTTTTTGTGGTTCCTACAGAAGACAAACAAGAATCAGTATCATCATCATCACCAGATGCAAAACTTACCTTGGATGATGATGATGCCTCACTACATGTCTGCTCCATCTCTATCATATCTAAGCATGTTTCACAAGTTTTTTCTGAATTTGCCTTGTTGTGTAATCTGCACCAACCATCAATCAAAATGTCATGAATAGGTATATTTAACAATTGACAACATTTTACCTGCCTAGATAGATGCATCTCAAAGTTTCTGAAGCGATCTACTTCATTGTCATTCTCAAAATTACTATTTGGTTCTACAGTCAGTATGTCCTCCTGATGATGATCATCATGATGATGAAAGTCAAGCATCAGGATCTCTTATATCCTGATAGTCTGCGGTTTAATGGCATAAACTTTGGGTTCAACATTCACGTACATGATCTCATTTGTTTTGTTGTACTCGGTGATCATGTGCTTCATTCTAGGCTCAGCATCTATCCTTATCTGGTTTGGTATACCTTTCCAAGGTAGCCACATGTGACTGAAGTTGGTAGACATATATCTATTGAGAGTTTTAGACCAGTCTCTGCTGAGCAACATCACGTATGTATCAGGTATATCTACTACCTAGATATCGATGTAATATTGGATCCTGGGATCATATGCTAGTTGCATGTGGATATGGGTTAACTCTCCTACCACACTTACTTCTGTTTTATCTAGTTGTGTCACCTTCTTTAGGGATTTAGTAGGATGTAACCCTAAAGCATTACATATAGAGAGGGGCATAACATTTGTAGATGCACTTGAATCTACCAAATAGTTGTGTAAATTCTTGCTAAACATCCTTATGGTAAGGAGGAAAGGTGGTGACTCACTTTTGTCCCTATATAAGGTCATGTGGGAGGTTTCTGCAGCTTGGACAATAGCTAGCACTTTATGTTTGACAGTATTATCTTTAGGAGTATGATCCCTATTGCTAGGCTTACCTAGGGGATGACTATCCTCTTTAGGAGCAGGATCATCTAGTGATTTCATAAATGCTCTTTTAATGGCTGGGGTTTTCAGCAATTCTGACAAGGATAGGCTAATTTTGATCTTCTTCATCTCATCAGCCAGATAGGTGACTAACTTGTCAGATTCATGAGGTAGGCCAACAACTTTTGATACTGTATTTTGTGGTAATAGGTATTGTGCATTCACCTTTGGAAATCCTGGATTGGTACTTGCCTTGGGATCAGGAGGTGTGTTGAAATTATTTGGAGGCAAGGAACTGGTTAATGGACCAGTAGGTCTGTTGGAGTTACTTCTTAGATTATAATTGTGCTTACCCTAATATTGCTGCTAGTAAGCATACACCTCCTCAGGCTCATTGGATGGCTCATTTTCATCTTCAAAGGGGAAAACATAATTTGACTCAAAAGCCATGGCAGATTCTTCACATGCCAGGTTGTAATTCTAGTGGGGTGACATAGTCTGCTGATGATACTGATCATAATAACTCTCCAATACAAATGCAGAGTCATATCCACGAGGGACAATTTCATTTCCCTCTGTCTGAGGTGGATTTCTAGAAGTATTAGACACTTCTGTCTGGAAAATGCTGGCAACAATTCTGAATTATGGACAGTCCAATTCTGCATGAGCATTTGTATTGTGCATTCTACACCAATTAGTGAGGGCTACCTCAGCAAGATTGACTCTAGTAGTCTGTTTGGCTTTAGTAGGTGGCTGATTATCTAAAGGTGATGGTAATGAGCCATTATTTGGCCTGGAGTTCCATACTCTAGGCTGTCTGGGAGGATTGTTATTATTTCCACCACTATTGTTGAAATTGTTGTTGTTGTACCCCCTATCAAGATAACTAGGTCTGTCATTGTTATAGCCTCTGTTTTGGTTAGGCTAAGAATAGAAGTTCTGATTTCTCAGATGAGTGACCTCTGTTGTAAGCTTCCTTAGCTAAGCTGATATTTATTTGATTTCTTCCTTTTCTTCTTGAACCTTAGCTACTACATTTTCTGTTGAAGGCTTGAAGAATGAGGATCCATTATTGTTCTAGTTATTCTGGTCTATAACCTGAGGTGTTTGGACTTGTCCAGGATACTGCATCATCTGGCCATTTCCATTAGGAGGTGGCATTATGCTCAATGGAGGTATCTACAGAGGAGTTGGCATTACTATTGGGGGCATTGTAGGTGGAGGTACCATGGCTCCATTATATTGTGGCTGAAGAGGATATCCTGGATAACCAGGGAATGTAGGAAAAGCTATGTTTGGTGTGGGAGTAGGGACTAACTACTGGTTAACTTTAATAGCTTCTTGAAAAGCTCCTGTTAACATTGTGATTTCAAGGTAAGCCCTCCTGATGAACATGGAAGTTAAAGGATCCAGGGCTGAATAATAGATACTCCTAGCAGTTGCATCTACTACAACATATGGAGCAACTAACTTGGATAGCATTTTCTGGAACCTAGCATTGAAATTGGCAATAGGTTCACCTTCAAATCTTTTGATTGTAGCAAATAAGTGATAGTTCATTAAAGGATCTATTGGTACCTTGAACCTATCAGTAAAAGCCTTTTCTAGGACGTCCCATGATCTGACGAGCCCTGACCAAGACTAATATACCAATTATAAGCCTCTTCCCCTAAGGAAAAAGGAAATAATCTGCATACAACATCCTGATGTGCTATTCTGGCCCTACAACAGGCTTCTTTGAAGGTTCTGATATGATCATCCGCATCTTGATAAGGATGATATTTTGGATAGAGTTTATCCAGATTCTTTGGCAAATCGTGATATGCAGTAAAGGTCAAAGGTGATTCTGCTACAAAGAAAGACATTGTAACCAAAGGAGGTTGAGCCTGTGGTATAGTTGGCTGAGGTTGGACAGGAGGTGTCACAGATAGTCCAGAAGGTATTTGCAAACCAATAGGAGTTATAGGAGGGGGCTCTGGTGATGCTCCTAATGCACTAGATCCTGAAGTGTGATGGATGTCCACAGTTCTAGGTCTGAATCCCCTAATAGGTAATTCATCAAAAGGTCCAGTGGATCGTGACCTGGTATTTATCCTGTGAGCCAGGATTTCTCAATTTTGAGGCAAATTGGATGGAACTTTGTAAATATCAGTTAGAATATACCAACAGTGACTACATTTATGGTCAGGATTGGAAATTGACCTAGTATTTACAGAATATTTGCAGCTATACTACAAATATGAGGTGATTTTGGTTTGGCAACACTTTACAGGTTGATATCAGGTTTCTAAAGCAGGATACCTCAAAGTTTGGGCAAATTTACCCAAAATAAGGCCAATCTTTGCAAATACATGTTGATCTACTGTAAAGATTGCAATATTTATGACTAATTTCAAAAACTTTACATAGGATTAGCATATATCAACTTAGAACAACAAATATTTATGTCTAGCTTTAGAAATTTAGCGATGTCTGAGTGTTACCTTACAATCTTTATCATCATCTAAATAACTGATGATGATCCTCATCCTATGGCCCTCCTTCTAGCACAAATTTATGTTGATCATGATGTTAGTCATAAACAAACATAGAATAAAAGTACACATTAACCCTTATTCATCTTGAAAGATACAATGAATTCATGATCCCAAGTCTTCAGTGATTAGGTCTTAATCTTCTGACATTACTCAGAGGTTGATGTGTGTTGCTGTTTCATTTTGGGGCCTTACGTGGATCTCATCAATAAGTTAATGTTTCCTATAATGATGCTGCACAGAGAGTTATTCTACACAGGATATACTTCAAATATTGTATCTATCTTTAAATCTTTGCATGATATTTGTCATTTTGACATGCTTTAACCTCAAATATACTGAATATGTTTAGTTATCTACAAGATTTTTACATATTTGTATTATTTGCTTAAGATTATCAATTATTTGCAATTGTGATGAAACGTTCTGAAATTGAAAGAAATTGAAAGAAATACTTCAAATTAAAGTTGAACCTTCAGCTATTGAGCCACATATACAATCAGATATAGTCATGAAGAGAAGAAATCAAACCATATGTTCACCAGGACATTCCACAGCTAGATATAGTCGATGCTAACTTCAAAGGAAAGGTATGAAGACAACACATGCAAACTGACATGCACTCCAAGGGACGCAACAAATCAAAGCATATATCAAGAATTCACACACTGATTACTCAAGATTTATGATGGATTGTAATCAAAAGGGTCTCCTCATTCATTAAGCATGCAGGAACATATATGTATACAACAACTTTGAAATAAGCCCCAAATATTTCAGCAAACAAATTTTAATTAAGTTTCGAATGTTTAAAAAATGAGGCATCACTACACCTTTTATAGAATAAGGTGAGGGAGCGGTTACAATTGATCTACAATCAAGATTTATCTATTGAAATCTACGGTTTACATTTTATTGACTAAGTCAATCTTTTCCACATGGCACAGGTTGCCAGCTGGCAACCATCTAGGCAACTTATATTTTCATAAGTACCTGATGCATATATTCCCTTTATGATGCATCGTCATTAGGTTCTTTGCCATCATCATCACTTTCACCGCTCTCGCTATCTTCATCATCATGATAATTGTCCTTTTGAATATGGACCTGCATAGCTATCCTGATATTCTCATATGCTTGCACTATTTTCTCCAATTCTCTGCCATCCTAAGTTCTCACTTTGGTGATGGCATGTTTATGCACTTGATATTTGCTCCGGATAGATTCCAACTTATTCCTCCTGCTATTGGACATTTCATTATAATCTTCCACCTTGACCTTTATTCTCATTACTTTATCCAGCACTTCTTCTATCAGGTGGTTGAGAGGGTCTTCAGCAACTAGCTAGATATTACTATGTAGAGCTTTGATGACAAACTCTTCATCCTGATTTTCTATCTTGCCTTCTGCATCTCCTTCTAATGTTTCCAAAACTTCAGCCTCATGGGACATCATATCATGTAGCTTCATGCTGATATTTCTTAGTTTACTGTTGCATCTTTTAAGTACATCACATTCAAACCTGATGTCTTTATTCTAGATATCAATCAACAGGGTTGTGTTATTATCTAGTATTTGATTCTTTATTAGAATCTGTGGATCAATCCTCTTCATTTCATCCAAAATGCTCACAACATTTTCTAACTAAAATGACCTCCTGCCAATCTCCATTTGTAGTTTATCTACCTTTTCCCTGGAGGTGCCTAAAGAATTCCACCTCCTTAAATAGGCCTTTGCCACTTCTTCAGCTCCATCGAGTGCGGATGACATCCACTTCAACATTATTACCGATTCATGTCTCATGAGGTTCAACTTGTTGACCTCCTCCTGAGAAATAGCAGTCAATGGGACTGCATGATCACTAGATGTATCGTCAGGGTTAATTAACCCTCTTATATATGCATGCAGCTAAGCAATGTGCTCTTTATGCTGCTTATTCTTCTCTTTCTCTCTCTTAACTCTTTGAGTTAATGAATCAATAATGTATTTACCTTCATGGCCTTCCTGATCCTCATTGGCAAATCCCAAATCTACTATAGTAATCTGGAATTCATCCAGAGTGATCTTGCCCTTTTCTTTAACAACTATAGGAACAGCTACTTGGGCTGTTCTCCTACCTATATCAGGATCCCTTCATATTGCAGAAGTTATTCTAGCCTTCCTCTTTTGCTTTATCAGGGTTTCTGTAAATAATGTGGACACATCAAATTCTTGTATCCCTATGCTTGACTCTTCGCCAATTTCTTTCTCGAGCCACGAAGGAACTTGATCCTTTGGCTGTTGGTCTTCATCATCATCATGATGATCACCCTAATCTCCGGTATCCACCATATGTTCGATGGGGAGGGTGATTTCCTTATTTCTACCTTATGATGCTCCTCATGAGGGTGATCTTTGGGTATATCCTCCTGTTGAGGAATTTCCTTTTCTGGAGGGTGATCATGTTGATTATCTGCATGTTTATCATGATCCTGATCTTTTGCTTCCTCCATGGGTATCTTATCTACCTTAGTGATTTCCTCATCATGAGGCATATTTGTTTCTATAGATATTACTGTATCTACCTTAGGCTTGTCCACCTGATTTGCAGCTGCAATTTGTTCCGCAGCTGTAACAATTACCTCTTGTACCTTTAGGGCAGGATCATCTGATATATCCCTTTCTTCTCCTCCCTTATCTTGGACTTCAACTATCTTGGGTCCAACAGGTACTTCCTCTTGTTGTTTCTCACCCATATCCAAAGTATGGCTCTCTATCTCTACCATCTTTACTTCCTCAACATTGTCTTCTTTATCCTGAATACTTCCTTGATTTTTAAGACTTGCATCCTGTCTATAGGTGAGATCAATTATTGCAGGACTGGTTACCTACTCAATCAATGTATCGAGCCCCATCTCTTGGGCTACATTTTTTGAACTCTTCTCTTTCCCTAATTCCACTTGCTTCATCTCCTCTAACACTGTTTGTACTGATGGAGTTCCATGAGGAGTTATCCGAGTGCCAGCAGCAAGGGTTTCCATTCTTTGTGAAGTTACATCCTTCACCACCTCATCATCAGATAGGTCCATTGTCTCATCTAATGAGACTTGACCACTTTGAAGTGTTTTAGAGGTTCCTTTTACTTGTTCTTCTGCTTGCTGAATTTTAAACTTCACAATAGTGGGAAGTGGAACATTATGTTGCAATTCCTTCTTAAATACTCCTCCACCTACTCCCCTCAACATTATGGGAGTTTGTTTTATTTCACCTCTCATAGATGTCCTTGGTTTCTTAGGTGTAGTGGCTACTACTTGGGGTGCTTTTCTCTTCCTTGTGAAGGATAGAGGGCCTTCTTCTTCTTTAGATTCTTCTTCTAAAGGAATATCCTTCTCTTTATTCTTATGTGAGGCTTGATCCTCCTCATATGCAATAGTAGGTTGTGCAGTTGGCTTCTGGATCTGTTTAGCCTTTTGTTTATCCTAAGGAGGTTGTGCTAATGATGCCGATGCTTGTCCTAATCTTGATGCATCTTCAACTGGCACTATCACTCTTTCCACTATAACCCCTTTGGGTTCAGTATCAATCTTCTTTCCTCTTGGAGGTCTTTTACTTTTCTCAGGAGGAGGTACCTTTTCTCCTTTAGTCTTTCTCTTCTCAATTAAGAAGTCATCATATTCATCCTCAGCAATTTCCTGTCTTTTCTTCTTGTTGTCCACTGTGATGACAACACCGTTTTTCTTGAGCACATTTATCTGCTCATCCACCCAAGCTTGGGTTAGCTGTAATATCCTACCTGTGAATGGATCTAAGGAGATATCCTCCTATATAGTGAGATTCAGCGCAGAGATGGTATCATTATATATCTTTTTCTCTTCATATTCATTAGCCATTATCATTCCATCATCCTTCTTCAGTTGTGTTGGGATGGAGATGCAATCAAAGGTCCTGATTTGGTTAAGTGTTAACCTTTGATACCTTCTTCTTTGGGCTTCAGCTTCATCTTCACAATCAGCCCAGAAGTTTTCAAGATTCCTTCGATGGATGGGTTTCCCCATGATCTTCTACATCCTCCCATATGGATCATATGATCTTACTAATGGAAAAGGCTGGAAATTCATCATATTTAGACCAGCTATGGCCTTCTTGATATTCTCAGAGTCTGGGCACATATACCAGCCCATTGTGACTGGAAACAATACTGGTGGAAGGTTATTGTTTTCCTTATACGCATTCAATATTATAGAGATTTGTCTTAGAAATTCCATTAGGACAACTGCATCGATAGGGTACTTTGGGAGCATGAGAGGTTCCCCCTCAAAACCTTCAATCCTGATATAGGAGATAGTGGCAAATTGGATAAACTAGGCTCCATGCCTGTAGATAACTTCTTGAGCCTCCATGCTCAGTCTCTTGGTTCTATCTTCTTCCATTGTTCTCATCAGGTGCATAGAGAATGCATCATTTACCAGCTTATAGTCCTAGAGGTAATTCACTCTTTACAGTTGGGGATGATGATCCCATATGTGTGCATCATTAGTTGTGCCTCCAATTTTTCCATCTGTAATCAATGCATCAAATGTACCCTTGTAGGCACATGAATAAACTATATATGATGTCATGTAGAAGGAACAATCTATACCTCCTAGGTTCATCAGCTACTCATCCAGAGCATCACTTATCATCTTGGCCCACATTGGCTTGTTATCCATGTAGAGACACATCAGGATGACTACATACATCCAGTCCCTAAAACTTCCAACATCAGGCTGGCCTGTCACTCTGTTGAGCAGGGCTATCATATACTGGTACTCATCGTCAAAGTCATACTTATATAAATGAACCAAAAGTTTAGCTGCTGTAGGATAGGGGCTATTCTTCACCCTCCATTGATACATCTTCTTCCTTGTAGACTCCTTGTTATTCTCGTACTCTACTTTCGATTTCTTCAGATCTATGTTGGCAACCTTCTTGCCCAATGGCAAACCAAATGTAGCAGCAATACCCTTGATTGACAAATCAGCATATATTCTGCCATGTTTCTCTACCCTCCTGGTTTCTAGGTTGTAGTTCCTCACACACTCAATAATCAGTTCAGGGGTTTCCATGGAATACGGGAAACCAGCTGCATTCCACATTCTTGATACGAAGACTGCATCCAGCAGGGTACTATTATTCTTTTCATCATTCATTTTGACTAACCAGGTAGCCAAATCTATATTCCCTTAGTGTGTATCGGTAATGGCACCATATTTGAACTGGACACCCTCAGGTTGAGCAAACATGGGCTTCAAAAATTCTGCCTCTGACTTAGCCAGTCATTTATCTGCCATGGATGCCTGTAATTAACACAACTTGGTCTTACAATTGATACATATACAAGCATGCATATACATTACATATTCATTATTCATCATGCATACTATTATTGTTTCCACATTTCATTTATCCTGACATGCATAATTTGAAATTTCAAATGAGAAGACCCCATAATGCCTGGATATGCGAAAGATGACAACCAGATGGTTTCAAATTACCTACCTGATGCGCTTATCCTCTTGATTATGATAATGATCATCTAAAATGAATTCAATTACCAGCAGTGCTCTTATTTCCCGCTCTGGTACAAGCTATATGCATCCACAGGTGGCCTTATGAGGATTTGTAAGTTCAGAACTTTGTAAGAACTTGTTTTATCGTAGGGTAAGTGTGAAATGAATGTATAAATCACTTTAACCTCTTCTCTTAGGCAAAATAGGGCAACTTAGGGTGAATTAAATGCAAGAGCCAATTTTCTCATACGAAACTTCTGGATCCTACCAAATGTATGTATTGGGTTCGTAATCGGCGGGAACCACCTACCACATCTGTATGTATTTAATGTTATGGCGGCAAGGTGTGGGGTGATCTCTAAAGATCGGGTGATATTCTAAATATCAGGTGATATTGAGAATATCACCCCCTTGGTATAATATGATCATCCATTTTGGGTGAAAAGAACGATGTCGAAACATCGAGTCAGTTGAGAATATCAGGTGATATTCAAAAACATCAGGGGATGTTCGGAATGTATGGTGATGTTTATAATATCACCCCTAGACATAAAATGACCTCCTATTAAAATATCAGGATGATGTCATTGGGATAATAGCTTAGTTCAGCGTTGTGGCTTTATGACGTCATCATCATGTTGTGTAAGAAAGGTCACACTCAGAAATATACCTCCAGGATGTAAAAAAAGATGGTGACATCATCATCATGTTTATTTCTTTGTTTACCGAGTTTGGATGATGTTAGTAGGATATTGGCTTAGGGTGATATTATGCGACATGCCGATATCCAAATATCAGGGAGATATTCAAATATCGGGTCGATGTTCAAGAATATGACCCTCGCAAAATATATGATGTTGTTCTATGGGTAAGTGTCACTACCACATAAATTTGACATCTGAATGTTCGGAGTAAATGATTTTATCAGGTGATACTATTAGATCGGGGTGATCTTTCATAAGATGACTGATGTTGAGAAATATGATCCTCCACTCAGAATATCAGGTTTGACCAGATCTTTGACTCATCATAACTTTTGTTCCCTAAGGAATATCGAGGTGATCCAAAAGGCAAACCTGCATGAAATTTTGTATTCTATCCCCCCCATGAGGTTATTGACATGAAATGTTAATTTTGAAAAAAACTGACCTCATCATGATGACTTACCCAGCCCCCTTTATGTAGGATCATCTGCACTAACATACTTTTACCAAACCGCCAGCAAGCAGAAACACAAGCAAAGCGAAACAAGAAGTTGGGTCCATGTTTTGTCAAGTCAAAATGGGGTGTGTTGTGTAACCACACAACAGTTCTATGTGTGAATTTAGGGGTAGTTACTTCATAAACTAGGCCTAATTGAGGCTCTAAAACACTAGGAGGGGCTATTGGTTGAGACATACCTTCCAAAACAACCCAAACCCATTCTTGGATATGTGAGAGGGAACCATATTGGGTATCTATAAATTATCTAAGATTTGTATTTGAAGGTCTGTGTAAAAAGTTATCAGGGCTATTCTCTGTTTTTAGGGCTACAAGCCATTTTTGGGGTTTATGAAAGAAGTGTTGGTCCTGAGTGTGGTCTGCCTTAACCAATGGATGGAATGGGTCCTCTAACATCCCAAATCAACCTTTCCATGATGAACCATGAGTTTCCTTATGTTTTTCCCACTTTTGTATAAAGATCTTTATTTTTGGGCTTGTAGGGGGTAGTAGAACCTTGTCTAGTTTGTCTATCCTTTCCCATCCAATTTGCCTCTACATCAATTTAGGTCAAGACTTATCTTAATAGCACCCCCTAGGTCCTATTTGTCATAAAACTTCAAGGTTTTTTCATTGGGAGTTAACATGAATATGCAATATGAATAAAATGCTTTCTAGATGACTCGGGAACTAAACATAGGAGGGAAAAAGTCCTAGGGAGACATTTACTGATGTAACAACATCGGATCCATATGCTTGAGTAATAACATAAGGACCCAACCAGTTTGGTTCAAATTTCATTGGTTTTTCTCATTCAAGTTGATTCTTGGGATTTTCCTTTAGGACCAAGTCTCTAATATTGAACTGTCAAACTTTAACCCTCTTGTTGTAACTGGATTGGAGACGGTTCTGATATGCTTGCAAGTGTACCAGAGCATTTTGCCTTCTTTCATCTAGTATCTATAGTTCATGTAGTTTGGATACCCTATATTCTTTGTCATCCATGAACTATTTATCACATTTCATTTTTGGACTTTATTATAAATTAGATCATTGAACATTTTACTATGACTATTTTACTATGAATGATTCCATGTGTGTGAAAGTAGCTATCATGAAAGTTATAAATGCATAATTTTGAAAGTCAATTTAGTAATTGAATATTATTGGTACGATTATGGATGTACATTTTTTTGCTTCGGCTATGATTTTTGGGGAACTAACCTATTAATAAAAATCGAAGTTCAACTTAGTGTAGGAGAAATGTCAAAGATGAGAACATGGTTGAGGTAGAGATGTTCTAGCCACTTGGAAAGAACTATTTGGGATGGATAACCCTGATACACTCACACACTCACATAGTCTCATGACGTATTGCATTTTTTGAATGATCTTTTATGCATTATTAATTAGTCGATAAATGTGATTGATGATTTGGGAGTAGATAATTATGTGCTTTTATTGTTACAATAAGTCCATTTTGAATGCATGATTTAGTCATAAATATTAATGTTCTTTCAATCTATATTTAATATGGTGTATTTTATATTATTAAAAATAATAAGTATTTTCCTATTTTTGTTTGAAGAACAATATCTAATTTAGACTTAAAACAATTATGTTCAATTACAATAGATATACATATTATTATTATTACAAATACTTATGGTTGATTTAAGTGATTGTGTTTTATTTAAAATAGATATATTATATTATTATATATAGAAATCTAAAAAATAAATAATAAATATGTCATGCAAGCGATAGAAATATATAAGTTTATTTTATTTTCAAAATAAATTGGAGGCTTTTTGGACTGCAAAGAGATATGCAAAATGTAAGTGAACTGTTAGTTATCAAAGGAGCTTCAACCTAAAATTATGAATGCCAAGATTAGAAGAGAGGATGTTGAATAAAAGAAGGCACAACAGAAAGAAAATGATCATTAGTTTTGGAGCGACAAAAAGCTAAGAAGATATTAGCAACCAGTGGAAAGAGGTGAAGAAAAGATCAACTTTAGGGCAGAATTCAACTCTGAGGATAACGTATCAAATCAGGTATTTTCCTTGTTTTATTTGGCAATAAATTATGGCTGATATATTGTAAAAACCATGTTTAATACTAGCCAATATCTTGTTGATTTTTCTGGTTTGTGTGACGTCTTAGACAACCTATTTGATTAACTCTTGAGCATGGGTTATTTCTTGTCACTTGTGTTTAGTCATGTGTTTGTTTTGGGGTCAACCTTCCTTTTGTTAGCGTCAGCTTGGAATTTTTCCCTTGGTCTTTGATTCTAGATAACTATGCATGTTAATTATTTTCTGATTTGCTTAAAGACCATCGCCTCTTCACTTTTGATCTGAGTTAATCGACCTTAGTTGTGGATGGCCTGAATAGTTTCCAATCAACTGTTGTTTTTCTTGTTCTAGTCATGAGAATTTTCATTCATCTTATCTATCCTAAATATCATAAGTTAAACCTACTTCTCATCCTTCTGTCATTGTTATTGATTTGGATCTTTACTTGTTTGGCATTGGCCTCTTAACTCTTGTTCAAACTATATCTATTGATCGCTCTCTATTATGGTGTGGATCGGCATGAGCCTAATCACCATCAACCTAACCTCTTTGTATCTCCTATTGGCCTGGTAATTATTATTGATCTTAGTGATGATTGTCGACTTGCCTTTCCAAATGCTCTCTTTTATTTTAACTGTAGCTGACAGATAATTAATCTAGTCATGGAATTACTTTCTTGTAGCTATAATGATCTTGAAACTACCATGTTTATCTATGTCGTAGGCTATGGTTATTTTACCTCTGTCAAGTTGTAGAAGTTTTTGTTGTAGTTTAATTGATAAAATTTTGAAACTATAATTGTTAGGTTGCTAAATTATATTATTTCCTATAACTATTTATTGGTTCTTGTAACCATTTTGTTTAAATCTTTATCACTGCTAAATAATGTAGCTATGGTTTAATTATCTTGTCGTAGCCTATTTAATTATGTTTTAAACTTCTTGTAAGTTCCTGTAGTCAATTTTTAGATGCCTGTAGCTTGTTATATAACTTCCTATAGCTTGATTTAAAACTAACTAAAATAGTTATATTATTACTCAGAACAAGGAAAGTGTGTTTTCCTGATTATTACCTATGCTTATTTAATACTGAAACCATTCGTATACTCTTATTAAGTCTTTATTTCAATAAATTGCTTGAATCATAAACCATCTTTGGGTAGAAAGTAGTTAACATTAGTTTTCTTCAAACTATTGAAAAGAAAGAACTATTGGATTAGGGAATATAACTAGTTTAAACATTCTATATATATATATATATATATATATATATTTATAATTACATTTAAATGAATAATTGAATCACTTTATTGAATTATTTCTTGAACGTACACTCTCGTGGGTTGAGTAAAGTAAAGAATAAACAAACTACATTTAGGTAAAAGTTTGTGTTATTGATTTACATAGATGTCCAAATGGTAAATATGCTCAATGATTTTATAGTGCTATCACCTGGATTGAGCATGTGATTTGTAAGATTTAATGACTTTTATTGATTTATACTTATGAGATTTATCTTTTACTTGAAATGTTGTAATTTAAGTGGATTATTTACTTCATGTAAGTTTTGTGATGGTTTGAGTACTTTACACTATTGCATTGATACTCTCAGAGAGGGTAACTTGACCTCAATGGACAGGATGGCCTTGGAACCATAGATGAGTGAGTATGGAGTGGCTCTTGTGGGTGTGCAGATGCTAGTGTGGTAGGCCCACAAGGTAGGATTGAGTTGTATGTGCCAGTCATAGGTAGCATCATTGATAGTCTATTTGAGGATCTTGATGTTGGTCTTGTTATATACCTCAGCTTGACCATTGCCTTGGGGATAGTAAGGAGTGGTGAAATGGTGTTGGATGGGGAATCTTTCACAGAGTTCATGGACATCCTAATTTTTGAAAGGATGACCATTGTTCGTGACAATAGACTAAGGGACACCATACTAGCATATGATGTAGTTGAGAATGAACTTAGAGATTTGTTTGCCAATAATGTATGACATAGAAATTGCCTCGATCCATTTGTGTGAAATATTCAATGGCAGTGATGCTGAATTTGTGGCCATTGGTGGAGGTGGGATGGATATTTCCCACAAGGTCGAGTCCCTATTGGGAGAAGGGCTAGGGTTATGTCGGTGGTTGTAAGTCTTGAGTGGGTGCATGCACAAGATCTCCATGTATTTGACATTGTCGGTATTTCTTGATGAAATGATATGCATCTCACTCGATCATTGGCTAGTAGTATCCAGTTCTGATGATCTTTTTGGCTAAGGTGGGACCACTAGAGTGAGCTCCACATATACCCTCATGTACTTCATGTAAGGTAGTTTGTGCTTCTTCAATATCGAGACATTGTAGGAGGGTGTTATCAAAGCCTTAGTGGTAAAGGGTATCGTCAAGGATGACATATTTAGCAGCTTCATGGATGAAGGTTTTACATTGGTTGGAAGATAGGTTGGGTGGAAGGGTTTGGTCATGTAGGTATATGTAGATGTCATTATACCATAGAGACCTAGGACCAACAATTTCATACACCATCTTTGATTCATGGATGTTAAATGTGGGGACCAACAGTTGTTCTACCAAGAATTCAAATTGCGATGCATTGTTTGGGATATCCAAGAGAGATCCTATAGTAGCCATTGTATCGGCTGCCTTGTTCTGAACTCTAGGAATCTGATTGAAGGTAATTGTGTCAAAGTAGAGTTTGAAGCTATTGACCATTCTCTTATAGGGCATTAAATTTTCATCCTTTGTGTCATACTCATCATTATGATCTGTGAATCACCAAAGACCTGTAGATTCTTGATTTTCCAATTCATGGCCATTCATAACCCTATAAGTAATGCCTCATATTTTGCTATGTTGTTTGTGCAAGAAAATGCAATCCTAAAAGATTTATGGATAGCATCTCCTTGAGGTGTGACAAAAAGAATCCCAACTTCTGAACCATGATGTGTGCAAGAACCATTGAAGTACAATGTCCATGTCTTTGGAATTTCTACTACAAAAATTGCTTCATCTAGAAAATCTATTACTAAGGGGTGATCAAATGTAGCTGGTGCTTCTGCTAGTTGGTCTGCAATTACCTATCCCTTTATAGATCTGTAGTCAATGTACTCTATGTCATATTTGCTTAATATCATGACCCATTTTGCCAAATGTCATGTCAATGCTGCCCTATTGAGTAAGTATTTTAGGGGGTCAATTTTGGCCACAAGCTTTGTCTTGTGGTTTAGCATGTAATGACATAATTTTTGAGTGACGAAGACCACTACAAGGCATGTACATTCTATAGGGCTATAATTGAGCTTGTATCCTACCAATGTCCTACTGATATAATAAATAGCCTTTTCTTTGCCTTCTTCATCATTTTGTGTTAACAATGTCCCCAGTGCTAAAGACGTAGTTGAAATGTACAAAAGGAGGGATTTTCCTTATATTGGTGGCATGAGAATTGTTGGGGTTAGTAGGTATTCCTTGATCTATTGAAAGGCCTCTTGGCATCATTCTATCCATATGAAAGGCACCCCTTTACAGACTAGATGTTGGAATGGGTGACACTTGTCAGCTAGCTATGTGATGAACCTGCAGATCGATTGAAGTTTCCCTTATAAACTATAGAGTTCTTTGAGAGTCGTCAGGGGAGGCATGTCCATGATAGCTTTGACTTTGGTAGAGTCAACCTCAATGCCTTGGCGAGAAATGATATAACCCAGTAATTTGCCTAATGTTACTCTAAAGACACATTTCTTAGGGATTAACCTGACCTTATATTCTTCCAATCATGTGAAAACCTTATCTAGTACCTCCAAATGAGTGTCTCATGTGAGAGATTTGGCCAATAGATAGTCCACATAGTCTTTCATGAATGTGTGCATGTAGTCATGAAATATTGTCGTCATAGCTCTATGGTATGTAGCTCATGCATTTGTGAGACCAAAGGGCATGACATTCCAATAATATGTACCCCATAGATAGGTAAAAGTAGTTTTATGTTGATCCTTGAGAGCTATTATGATTTTGTTATAGCTTGAGAAACTATCCATAAGTGAGAGAATCTCATATCCTACTGTAAGATTGACAATGATGTCTATATTGGGTAGCGGAAAATCATCTTTTAGACATGCCTTGTTCAAATCTTGAAAGTCTTCACAAATCTTGATTTGGCCATTAGGGTTGGTGACTGGTACTAGGTTAGAAACCCATTATGGATATTCTATCAGCTAGATGAAACCCACGTCTAGTAGTTTTTTCAATTTTGCTTTGACCAATAGCGCTATTTGTGGATGCATTTTTCTCAACCTCTCCTTTACCAATTTGGCATTAGGAAGCAATGACAAATGATGTAGGACTAGTTGTAGATCAAGCCCTAGCATGTCGGCATAGGACCAGGTGAAATTAACTTGTCTTGCCAAGAAGAAAGCTTTGAACTTGGGCTTCTCTTATTCTGTTAATGATTTATCGAAATGCACTATCTAAGGATTGTCATCTATACCAATGTTCATTTTGATTGACTTCTCCATGAGTTGTGGTGATCTCTCATGTGTGATTGGGAGCACTTCCAACACCCCATCTTTAGGCACCTCAAAGAGGTTTTCACCCTCAGATATGTCCTTTATTTTTACTTTTCCTTGGTCAAGAGGTGCCTTTCAGTTTTCACCTAGACACCTATTTTTATTTTCTTATTCATTTTTGTGACTAAAGGGTGGAGTAGACTCTCCAAAGTATGTTAAATTATCCAAATCCATGATATAACCAACCTTATAATATCTGCTAGGTATTCCTTCTTGAATCCCCATGAACTCAGCGATGGCTTCATCATTCACAAATAAATCCAATTTTGGTGGTGTATGTTGGTTCCAGTCGATGAGTTAGGGATGGACTAATGGTAGGTCATCATTGGAACTCATGTAACTTAGGGATATGGGAGTCAAGGTGCAAATGGAAGTATCATTAGGGTTCCAGAAGATACTAATCCAAGATGAGCCCTCGGGAAGATTAGATTGTGAAGATTCAAGTTTGGGTTCGGGAGGGTCCCTTGATGTCTCAATGTCTTTAGAAGAACTTGTGTCTTGACTCAAAAGCAACTTAGTACTAGGATCCTGCACTTGTCGTGATGTGTACCCTAGCCCTTTATTTTTCGGTAACATGGTTGGCTATATGGGATTTGTCCTTCCATTCTTGTTAGACCAAAGTCCATTGTGCTCGTCATATCCTTGTTGTTTTACAAAATTGTATCCTTTCCCATATTGTCCCACAGATAGTTGTACATGTTTGACTTCTTCTTCATCTTGTATAGCCACTTGGAAACATCGTCGTCCACATCTTATTTTCTAAGTTCACCCCATTTCGTAAAGGTGGTAGGGGTAGCTTGAATAGTATCCATAGGTTTGATGGGAGCTAGTTTGCCATGAGATTTAGGAGACAATGGTAGCTTTTTGATGTAGTAAGAGCTCTTTATCTTGTATTCTCCACACCCTTTGTCATGGATCTGGACCTTGGGTTCATTATGGGGTACAAATGTGGTGGGGGATTTTGAAAGGGTGGAAGGGTCTATGTAATGTGAGGAAATGGAAGGCAGAATTCCCCTATTGACGGGTACTTGTTGTTGAGGGATTTCTCTTAGATGGTTGCAATATTGGAAAGCATCAGGGTCACCAGGTATAGTGATTTCCATGCCATTGTAGGGGAATTTGATGCATTGATGATAAGTGGAAGCTACAACATTCATGGGATGGATCCAAGGTCGGTCAAGGATGAGGTTGTAGGGAAGTTTTAGATCCAAGACATGGAATATAGTATTCAATGTAGCGGACCTGACTTCACAAGAAGAGAAATCACACCCTTTGAGGAGTGTTTTACATCATCATAAGCCTTGATCACAATTCTTTTGGAAGGATCCACACAAGCTTCAGAGTATCCCAATATAATGACTAGCTTCAAAGGACATACGTTTAATCTAGGTCCACCATCTACCAAGACTCATCTAATCTTATGCTTGTTGATGAAGACCTCAAGGTGTAATGGATTAGTGTGACTAGGTCTATTTGAGGGTAAGTCATGTTCAATGAATGTGACATGGTTTGTTGTAGCCAAGTATCCTACCATGACCTAAAATTGGTTGACATTTAGGTTGGTAGGGACAGATGATTCAAGGAGATCTTTATCTAAGATGGCCTTATGTTTTAGAGATAGGCAAAGCAATTCAAAGATAGATATCTATGCTAGAGTTTTCTTTAGATGGTCTAAAAGGTTATATTGGGGTGTAGGCTATGGGTTAGATGTAGAACCTCATAAGGTTAGCTTTGCTCTTCGAGTGGTGATGGCACATTCAAGTTGAGACTTGATGGTTATCATGGACACATTGCTTTCACATGTGCAGATGTTGTCGATAGTGTACTCATAGGCAACATGGTTATAGCTTGGTTGTTCACTTGTCTTAGTGCCTAAAGTAGAGACTTTTCCTGAGCTATGATCATGTAAGGGATTCGTAAAGATAGTGTGTTCAGTATTGGAAGTCTCTTATGGATTGTCTAGGGCTACATCTCCTCGCTCAATAAGGTCTTGGATAGTGTTTTTCAATTTGTAGCAATTTGAGGTTTTGTGTCCTTTTATGCGGCAATATTCACAAAATTCGTTATCATTCCATGAAGGAGGTTTAAAGGCAGGGTCATATTGTTTCACCTCTGGTAGTTGAATCAAGTGGGCTTGTAGCAACTTATTCAAGATGGAATCTATGGATTTTGGCAAGGATGTGTAATTTTGTCATGTAAGATTAGTCCTAGGTGTTGATGATGTTTGTTAGTCATAACAACATGCATAAAAATTTGCTCAACAGACCTTTATTATCTTGTAAAGTATGATCACTTTTAGATAAATTGATGACTCCAAGTCTCCATTGATCAAGTCATGATCATCTGATGTTACTCAGAGGTTGATGTGACATGTTTTCCATTATAAGGGGTCTTACACTATTTGAAAGATCGGTTGCATACCTACCTATTGTAAATTCACTTCGCAAATGATGTTATTTTCACTATGTTCAACAAATTATGATTATATTTATAAGTTTGATCAATTCTTCTGAGCATCTACTTTCAAGAACTTGTATATACTTTTGCACTTTGTATTCATTCAAATGATGTGCCTACAACTAGATATTCATATGTTTATCATGGATATTACTGTGTATTTGCATGATATTTGTCAATTGACATGTTTTCACTCAAAATATGCTCTGTATTTTCAATTATTTATGAGATATAGGCATATTTCATGTTCATTTGCTTTAGATTGTATGTTATTTGCAGTTATGGAGGTTATTTATAATGAAATTCAAAGAAAATTAAAGAAATACTTCTAAATTTGGTGAACCTTTAGCTATTGAATCACATACATTCCAAATATAGTCATGAAGAGAAGAAATCAAACCATAATTCACCAGGTTGTTCCACAGCTAGGTATGGTTGATGCTAACTTCAAAGGAAAAAGGAATAAAAATAACATATGCAGACTAACAAGCATGCAAAGGGACGCAACTAATCAATGCATATATCTAGATACCATTCACTGATTACTCAAGATTTACAATGATTTGTAATCAAACAACTTCTCTTTCATTAAGTATGCAAAACATGTACATTCACAATAACCTTGAAATCAATCTTGAATTCTTCAGCAATCGAATTTCAATTAAGTTTCCAATGTCTAAAAGAGTGCACTCCTTCCCCTTTTATAGAATAAGAAGAGGAGGCAATTACAAATGACCAATGGTCAAGATTCAACCATTTAGATCAATGGTCAACACTTCTTCACTGACTTAGTCAACATCTTCATCCATGGCACAAGTTGTCAGCTAGCAACTATCTAGCAAACTTACTGCTTATAAGTAGCATATGCATATGTTACCTTGAGATGCATCTTTACTTACTCTTTATTTCTTTCTTCTTCTTCACTTTCTTCTTCTTCTTCACTCTCTACATCATCTTCATCTTCATTATCACTATCACTTTGATGTAGATTATCTCTTAATTGTACCTTTATTGTTGCCCTGATCGACTCATATAATTGCACAACTCTGTCTATAACCCCTCCATCCTAGACTTTAGCTTTCACTATTGCATGCTTGTGGGAATGGAATTTAGCCTGGAGGGATTCTGTCTTACTTTTCCTGCTATTCAGTGTCTCATTATAAGTCTCCACCCTGACCTTTATTCTCATGACCTTGTTCATCACTTCCTCTATCAAGTGGTTCAGGGGGTCCTCTGCAACTTACTTGAAATTATCATGGAAAGGCTTGACAGTAAAATCTACATCTGATTTTCAATCTTTCCTTCTACCTTCCCTTCCAGCGCCTCTAGGGTTTCTACCTCATGTGCCATTATGTTATGTAGTTTGACACTTATATCCCTAAGCTTTCTACTGCATCTCTTCAATACATCACATTCAAATCATGTATCTTCATACCAGATACTCAACAGTTGGGAGGTGTTATTGTCTAGTATATTATTGGTCATCAGGATTTGTGTATCAATCCTCTTCATCTCACCTAGAGCATCTAGGTATTTTTCCAATTTAAATGGCCTCCGACCTACTTCATTTTGCAGTTTGTCTACTTTTCTCTTCAAGGTACTTAAAGAATTCTACCTTTCCAAAGAGGTCTCCACTACATCCTCAACCTCAAAAATCAATGACAGCATCCATTTCTCCATTACCTGGGCTTTATGCCTCATTAAGTCAAATCTAGTAACCTCCTCTTGTGATATGATGGATAGTGGGGTAGCTATATTAGTAGGTGCATGATCAGGGTTAATTGACCCTTTAATAAAAGAATGTAGCTGAGCAATGTGCTCTTTATTTTTATATTCTTCTCATTTTTTCTCTTCACCCTTTGTGTTAGAGAGTCAATGATGTCCTTTCCTTCTTGACCTTCTTGGTCCTCATTTACAAAACCTAGATCAACATTAGTGATCTAAAAATCTTCAAGGCCTATTTTACCTGTCTCCTTTTCTACCATAGGCAAGGCTATCTACGTAGTTCTCCTACCTGTAGTAGGGTCCCTTTTGATTGTTGAAGTCAACCTGGCCTTTCTTTTGGGCTTTATCATGCTCCCAAAAAATAATGTAGACACATCAAAATCTTGTACCTCCTCAACCTGTTGCAGATGTATCTCTTGTTGCAACCAATGAGGTACATCACCCTTGGGCTCCTGATGATCACCCCCTATATTTTGGGTGTCCTATGCTCCTGTGCTAAATTCTTCCCTCGGTGGTGGTTGTTCTTTCCTAATTTCTTCCTCATGTACCTTATCATGAGGGGGATCTTGCTAGGGTTCCTCCTATGAGGGACTTCCTTTTGTTGAGGAGGCTCTTGTGAAGTACTTACATTTTGATCTTGTGCCTCCTTTTGTAAACTCTCCTCTGGAATTTCTTGAGCTTTCTCTTTTGGCTCATTTTGTGGTAAGTTGGCCTCTTGATGAGTTTGTGTATTTTGACCTTGGAGATCACTTTGATCACCCTTGGTCACATTTTCTATCTCTTTCTCCATACCCATACCTTGTGATGAACTTTGCTCCTTACCTTTAGATGTATTAGTTTCCTCAAGTCTAGCCTCTTTCTTAGTTGATTTTTCCTCTAATGTTGGACCTTTACTCTAATCACCCTTTTCAGTAGGTGGTGATGGACCACTTTGGTCTTGCTCAACACTCTTGTCTGGCATGTCTTGAACATCCCCACTCTGAAGCTGTACTTTTGATTCTTCTAGTCCTATGGGTGCCTTATTTTGATCCTTGTCTTGATCAGGTGGAACATCACCCTTCTCGGTATGCCTTGTAACTTCAGCCCTTTTAGGCTCTAGAGGTAGATCATATCCTTATTTGGGCTTATATCAACCCTGTACATTAGGTCTATTGCTCCAAGACTAGTAACCTGCTCAACCAAATTATATAACCCTATCTGTTGGGCCACTCTCTTAGGATTATCCTACTTTGTTTCATCCACTTTCTTTTCTTCTTGTAATGTCCTCATCTAGGTGAATGGGGTCCCATGAGGAGTCATCTTGGTATTAGCAACCATGGTTTCCATGTGTTGGGTAGTCACATCCTAAACTACCTCATCATCTGATAGTTCCACAGTATCATCTAGAGGAAAGGGAGACTCCTTACTGGGCCATATGTATTTCTTTTGTCTGTTCCTTAGCTTTCTCAATCTTGAACTAAATTATCTCAAGAATGGGGACCTCATGCTATAGCTCTCTCCTGAAGGCCACACCACCCATACCCATTAACATGATGGGGTTAGTGCTAACATCTCCACTCGTGGTTGTTCTCTGCTTCTTGGGTGGTGGTGTTTGCAACATCTTTTTTTTCTTCCTTGTTACTAATAGGTCATCATCCCTAGGTTCTTTATTCAATTGTTCTCCTTCTAAGGGATCACCATCTTCTAATTCATCTTGTAGAGCCTGATCTTCTATTTGCATCTATGTACTCTCAGTGATAGGCCTTACTATCCTTTTAGTCTTTGGTTTGTTAGGGGGTGTCGTGATGTGGACATATGGGTTGATGTGGATGCCCCATCACCTTTTGATGTAAGTCCCTTGACTATCACCCCTTTCTATTCATCCTCCACCTTCTTACCCTTGGATGGCTGCTTTTGTTTTTTAGATGGTAATCTCTCTTCATTAGATTTTCTCTTCTCAATAAGGAAATCATCATATTCTTCATCTAATAATTCCTATCTCTTTTTCTTTTTATCAACTGTGAGGGCCATGCCCTTCTTATTTAATTTGGAAATCTCTACATCTACCCAACTTTGGGTCAGTTGAATCACCCCTTACATTATTTGTTCCAAGGAGGTCTCCTTCGGATGTGTCAGATCAGGGGCTGAAATGGTGTTATTATACACATTTTTGCCCTCATACTCATTGGACATTATCTTTCCATCATCATGATGTAGCTACGCAGGCACTAGAATGCAATCAAAGGTCTTGATTTGATTTAGGGTGAGCCTTTGATACTTTCTTCTTCTCACCTCTACCTCATCATCACAATCAGTCTAGAAGTCCTCCAGATGCTTTTGATGTATCTATTTTCCTAACGACTTCTGCATCCTACCATAAGGGTCATATGACCTAGTGATAGGGAATCACTTAAAGCACATGAGTTTCAACCCTCCAATAGCATGCTTGATGGTCTATCTATCTGGGCATATGTACCAGCCTATGTATACTAGGAATAGTATAGGAGGGATCTTCTTCTGCTCTATGTGAGCTTCAACTAAAGTAGCTATTTGTCTGACAAACTCCATCAAGATGACCCCATCAGTGGGGTATATTGGTAGCATGAGGGGCTATCCCTCAAACCCTTCAATCCTTATATATGAAAAGGTGGAGAATTGGATAAACCAAGCTCCATACTTGTAAATAACTTCTTAAGCTTCCATGCTTAATCTCTTGGTTTGGGCCTCCTCCATTGTTCTGACCAAATGCATTGAAAATGCATCATTGACTAGTTTTTAATCTTGGAGGTATGGTTTTCTCTGTAATTGGGGATAATGATCCCATATATGCACATCACTAGTGTTGTTTCCTACCTTGCCTACTATTTGTAGGGTATCAAAAGCTCCTTGGAAAGCACAATAATACACAACATAGGAGGTCATGTAGAATATGCATGCTTGACCACCCAGCTTCCTCATCCCCCCATCTAGGCAATCACTGATGATTTTGGCCCATAGAGGCTTGTTATCTGAGTATAATACCGTCTGGATAATTCCAAACATCTAGTTCTCAAAGTTACTAGCATGAGGTTTTCCAGTCATCCTTCTCAATAGGGCAATTATATACTGATATTCATCATCAAAATCAAACTTGTATAGGTACGCTGGCAATTTGGTCGAGGCTGTGTAGGTGTTGTTCTTTGCCCTCCACTGATATATTCTCTTCTAGGCATCTTTCTTATTGTTGTTATATTCCTTCTCTAGTTTATTGAGATCCACACTGACTACCTTGTTTCCCACTAGCAGATTGAAAGTGGTAGTAAGGCCCTTGACTAAAAAGTCAACATATACCCTGCCATGTTTCTCTACTCTCCTAGTTTCTGGGTTATAGTTTCTGGTACATTCAACTACCAACTCTATGGCATCCATGGCATATGGGAATCCTACTGTGTGCCACATACCAGTCGTAAATATTCTATCTAGTATAGGGTTGTCAGTATCATCATCCAATTTCCTTGACCATGCATCCAACTCTGTTTGTTCGTGATGTGTGTCACTGATAACACCATATCTAAATCCCACTCCCTCAGGCTGGAGAAACATAGGCTTCAAGCATTCAGCCTTAGATCTATTCCTTCTAACTTCCACCATTGACTCCTGCAATAGACACATGCATGTCTTACCCTATGGTGCTTGGATGAACATTCAACAATATCATGCATCTCTTATCTACTACTCATGATTTTAACTTTTTTCATGCATCATCATTCAAATTTAATCTAGTAAATAAACATTTTGCCTGGATACTTGCAGAAAATGACAACAGAGAGGGTTTTAAAATTACTTACATGATATCACTTTCCTTTCTTATTATATGACTGATAACAGGAAAGACTGTAAATGTGCGGGATCACATGTTTTGTTCCGTTACGCTGAAGGTCCTGATCTGCTAGCAGGTGATTGATAAGGGTTTGACTTCTGGAGCTCTATAATTCTTGATTAATCACAGGGTAAATGAAAATAACCTTCAAATTTTACTTTTAAATAGATCAATATGACAAATTAGGGTAGATGCGTTGTTATGATCAAATCCATCGATTATTTGCATGAAGCTCACAAATGACGCCAAGTGTTGAATTTGTGTTTGAAATCAATAGGGCTTTATCTACCACTTTGATTGCATTTAATGCCAGAGGGTGATCTTTAGAAGATCAGGGATATTTGAAAATATGACCCCCTAACAGATAATATGACCCTCTCCTTGCACGGAATGATCATCTACTAAGATTGGAGTGATATGGTCAACCTTTGACCAAGAAACTAGATCGAGTCATGAAATTAGGATCAAGGATACTTAAAATATGACTCCCTTTAGGGCTAGATCACGATGACATCGGCATGCCATCAACACTCTTTAGTTATCAGGTTTTTGTGACATCATCATCATGTTGAGAAACATGATGGATATTTGGATATATGACCCTCCGCAGATTGAGTAAGTTGATTACGTCATCATCAGGGTGATTTCTTTCACTCATTAGAACTAAATGACATCATTGTCATATTGGCACAGGGTGATATTTGCATAGGGGTGATATTTTGTAAGATGACTGGTATTAGGAAATATGACCCCCCGTGAATATATGAGGTTCTTTGACGGGTAGATATTCATACCTACTTAATTTTGATGTTTGTGTATCGAGTATCTAATGGTTATTAGGTGATTTTTCTAAGTTCGGGTGATCTTAGCGAATATGATTGATGTTGAGAAATATGACCCCCTAAAGGGAAATATCAGGTTTGAGTGAACTTTGACTCAACATAACTTTCTACTCTTAGATAATATCAGGGTGATCCAAAAGGAAAACCTACTTGGAATTTTGTGTACTTTCCAACCATGAGGTTTATGATAGCAGATGTTGACTTTGGCAATTGACCTCATCTTGAGATGCCCATGCCTTAGCAAAGGTGACATACATGACTGATTTTACCAAACCGCCCAAAGCAAGAAACAAGCCAGCCAAAGTAGAAAGAAAAAGTTGGGTCCCTATTTTGCTATGGCAAAACGGGGTGTGTTGTGTAACCACACAACAACTTGCCACCAAACAAAACAATCAAATTCAAATGATTCAAGTGATGTGATCACATTCTAACATAGCATTTTAACTCTTTCTAAGCATAAGTATTATGACCTTTTTAAATGATATGATGTTCATCATTGCAACAATGCTAACAAGGGATCAAGTGTGTGCAAATGATTAATTATCTTCATCTTGAAAGTAAGTTGAAAACATGAGTAACTAGTGTTAAGCTACATATTTTGGGATCATCCCTCATAGCCAACTAGGATAGAGCCTTGCTACCAGCAGGCATCTATACCCCCAACAAGGCTATCTATACAATCCCCCTATGTAGAGCCCCACTACCAGCAAGTGTCTATAGCCCCAGTAGAGTTACTTAGATGGCCTAATTTTATTCTTTTGAATTTCTAATATTTATCTCTTTTGTTCATATGATATCATCATGTAAGCACAATATGCAAGGTGTGGTCACTTGTTGATTTAGGTTGGAGATTGTATTGGTAGCAAGGGAGTCCCTTTGTATTTTTTAGTTAACACCTATACTTATGTGTTCCACAAACCCAAGGTTGTTAGGTGAGTCATTATGAAAATCTCCTTAGTTAAGAAAAGGCACCATGATGAAAAGGATGTCACAAACCTGATCAAAGACACTCCTCAAAATGAGTCATAACCTATATATGAATTTGTTCTCATCACTTCAATCCTAACAATTTGATTAGTTTCTTGGGGTGATAAGATGCATCATCTTGACTAACCAAAACAAAAACTCAACAAAACAAACAAACAAACACAAACAAAACAAAGTTGTACAAGCAACTATACAATATGCACATTATGATACATTTAACTTACATGGCCCTGTTTAAGGCTTGGAAGTAATGCTTGAGGAACTGTCCATTAACTGGTAATAGGACATCCTCACCGGTTAGACTCTTAAGTTTGTAGGTATTGTCTCTTAGGATCTCTAAAATTTGAAAAGGACCTATCCAAAGTTTGTCAAATTTACCATGGTCACCTTTCTTTTCATGTGCTTTATCCCACATAAGGACTAGATCTGAAATCCTAAAAGCTTTAACTTTGGCTCTTTTATCAAACTAGTGTTTAACAACAGCTTGATGTTTAGCAAACTAATCAATTGCTCTATTTCTTTTTTCTTCTAATTACATCAGCTGAAGTAACCTGACTTCTTGTTTGCTATCTATGCCTAGATACTCTTGTGCAAACTGCAATGTGGGGATCTTTAAGTTAACAGGGAGAATAAGATCCACCCCATAAACTAGCTAATAAGGAGAGTTTCCTAATGCAACCTTCATCCTAGTTCTATCTGCCCACAAGGCATACTTTAGTAGGGTGTTCCACTCCCTAGGGTTTTTCTCTATCAATTTCTTTATGATATTCAATAAGTTCTTATTTGTAGACTCTGCTCATCCATTCCCTTGAGGATAATAGTTTGAAGAGAACTTCAAAATAACTCCATGATCAAAAGCCCAACTTGATAGTTTTAATGATGCAAAGGCAGGTCCATTATCACATACTAGAGCATAAGGAACTCCATACCTGGTTACTATGTTGCTTTCTAAGAAATTGATCACATCCTTAGCATTGCACGTCCTACTACTAACAACTTTAGTCCACCTGGTACAATAATTAGTGATAGTCAAGACATACCTATGGCCTAAAGATGATGGAGGATTGATGGGTCCTATGAAATCCATGCCCCATTGAGAAAATGGGTGCATCTCCATTACTGGTTGCAAGGGTTGAGCGGCATATCTCTCTATTAGCTGCAACTTGACATGTATGACAACATTTAATGTGTTCAGTAGTGTCCTTAAAGATAGTGGGCCAATAATATCCTACTCTCAGGATAGCATGGGCAATAGCTAGATGTGATCCATGTGCAATTCCAAATTTATCATGCAATATTGCTAACACTTTATCTACTTCTTGCCTCTCTAGGCATCTGAGATATATTCCTTCATAGTTCCTTTTGAAAAGGACCCCTCCTTTTATCATATATTTTTGTGATCTTTTTTTTAGGGCTCTCCTCTGTGAGGCCTAAAATTTTGATGGGCATCTCCCAGTAATTAAGACATGCCTGATATCTGATTACCATTCTTCAATTTCTCTAGTGTTTATCACATATTTTTGGCTTATGATGTTAGGATTAATTTCTGATATCATTTGGCTCAAGGCTTGTCCTCTTATATTTCATGGGTGTTATATCTTGTTACCTTTTGAGTCGCCCTTATTTATTTTATTCATCATTTCCCATATAAAAGTTGATTTACTATTTCATTTCATTGGTCGTACTTTCATTTCTTAAATCAGCTCTTTATTCTTCAAAGGTTACCCGCCTATCATCTTTGTGTTTGAAATTACCAAAGGTTTGAACCTTTGAACCTGAACTATTCAAAAAGTTCATGGTTCAATGGTTCGATGTGTTTAAAGTTTCTTAAAAGCAAGCTTTTTGTTTTGTGTAATTTAAATATCTTTGATTTTTCAGGTTGAACTTGAACCTTTTTGTTAATGGTTCAAAGGTTCCACGGTTCAAGGTTCAACACTCAACGCCTTGTATTGAGTCACTTTACTCAGTTCTTTCACCCAATTTAATGTGTCATTGAACCATTCGTTTGAACTCTGAAGTAAAGTTCAATGGTTCAATGGTTCTAAGTTCAATGTTGTACTGTTTCATAGTCAAATGTCTTTCACAAGTCATGTGATGTTGGTCGGTTTATGTAGTCCTTATATATTTGAACTTGAACTTCGAACCACATTCCCAAAGTTCAATGGTTCAAAGTTCAACAATTTGGTGATTATGATCTTACCTTTCCCCGAGGCATTCTAAGTCAAATGTAGCAGGAAAGTTGGAGGAAAATATGTCTGAAACTCATTATGAAACAAGAAGTTCTAATTTTGGGAAATTTACGGATAATTATTATACATCATGGTCACGCGTGAATAATGCTTGCCATTAATGAGGATATCAGAGTTCATGTCTTTTCAAACATTTTCAGCACGTATTGTTTTGGGTAATAATTATTGAATCCGTTAATACTATTTATTAAGAGAGAACAACCCAAATTTAGCAAGTAAACATACTATGTGATGCAGAGGAGAATAGTGCAGGAGGTATAAGGCCTGGTAGCCCAAATTTTGTGGTAGTTTTAGATTCCTTGAAGGTGAGTCCTATTCTTCCTACCTGTTGTTTCCATTTCTTAAGTTGGAAAGAAAATTCCTTTGAGTTTCCAACATTATTTTCAAGATTCAAAGCTTTTTTTTGTTATATCCTCCAAGTAAGGCTTTGAAATCTGCTTGTCTGGGGAATGAACATGGCCCTGGTCTTACCTATTCTCATCCTGAATTTGGAGATACTTCACTAGTGGAGTATGATTTAGAAGAATTTAGAGAAAGGTTTAGAAACCCTGTGCAAACTCCTATGATGAAGAAAATAGTAGACAGTGGTTTAGTTGAAGCTGCGGCCTTTCCCATGGTTGTACAGTGCCCAGAACTAGTTCAGGAATGTATAAATAGGTATGAACCCCAAAGTAGATGCATCAGAAGTGCAGATGGTGATGTATTGTTTCATGTTGACAGACAAACCCTAATGTCTGTGATGAGAATACTGCCTAAAGAGGCATATTCCAGCCTTAATATTACTTCTTATGGGTTTTTCTTAGAGAAGAAATTGATTTACAAAAGTGTGATAGCAAGAAACTAGCTGCTAAAGTTTCAGAAAGGTGGTTCAAGGCTGCCTAGACCACTTACCAGGGATCACATGATTAAAGAAGTGAGGGATATTGTGGTGTTATTACATAGACTGAAGGGCAGCCATCATGCATATTATTGGGAAGATTGGATGTACTTTTTACTACAAGTTACCCTCCAAGGAGAACAATATATGGACTGGGCATAAATTATAGCTAATTGTTTGCATCAGGGCCTGAGTAATTGTTTGGGAAATAGAGATTTTTATATGTCTTCATACATATTTTATTGCCTGGCATCTACAAGACAGTGATTGGGGCTGCCTCATGCATCTTTAGCTGAAGATAGTAAAATTTATGAATATTATTCACAATTGCAGATACAGAACTATTATGAGAATTACAAAAAGGTTAGTGATGTTTTCACTGGGAGAATGACTTATGAACTAGAAGGTAATTTGAACAAGAGAATGTCTAATGAGGCAATGTAGCTAATTAGCATTTATGGCAGTTTCTTTATTCAATTTTCCAAGTTCACTTACATCAGGGTTGGAGGATTTGACGATGAACCTGTTAAGTTACCCAGGTATGTGTTTGACCATTTTGTACTGATAGAGGTATGCAAATAGTTAGCACATGTAGATAAAAAGTTCTCAACAAAGAAGGGATTTGGCATCTCTTTCCCCATTGAATTTGGACATTACCCGTGCCAGTCAAAATTTGATGCTTTGAATTTAGAAGTGAATATTAAGAAGTTCAATTTTTAGTTCTTCACTGCCAGGTCCCAATTTGACAGCAAAGGCTTTGTCAGGGATAACTTAGATTCTGGAATAGGGCATTCACATATACCTAAATTGGAAGATTACTAGGAGGACTGCCTAGATGAATTCGAGGTCAGGAGGAGACTGTGGTGTAGGTTCTCTTTGGGATAGATAATCACCCTTAATCTGAGAATGGACATTTCTAGAGTTAGTGATAATCAGGAATAGATAATTGATCCCCAATTTGAACAGATAAAATAATTGCCTATTCCAAAAATTGACTGGAATAAAGAAGAGGAAGATAGGATTGAGGTGAAAAGTCTCCCAGTGATAAGAAGGACCAAGAAATGGTTGAGGGAATAGAAACAAAAAGGGTTCCAGAATAAAGACACCCAACAATGCATGTCAATGATTGAATCACCATTCCCAATAAGCTCTTCTAATTAGCCTATTGCTATCTGTGGTGCAGGTACTTCCAAGTCAATAACTAGAAGGAGTCCTGCTATTAAAGAACCTAGAAGAGCCCTCACAACCATTCTGCCCCCTCGTGCCACCAGGTTGAGAACCAAAAGCAAAAGAAAGAAGTAAGTTTCTAAAAGAATAGTTGTGGATTTGAATTCAGAGGAAACCATGGGTGATAAGGAATCTAGTTCACTAAGAATAGAGGAAGTTAATGCTAAGCAACTGTTAGAGGTTGTCTTAGAGACCCTTGAAATAATGATGATTTCTGATGTATCCTCTGATAAATTAAATTTTGGGAAAGAAGCCTTAGCCTTTGCACCTAAATGGCTAGAGAATTCTATCAGTGACAAAAGAAAAATAATTCCATTTTCTGTGCATTTAGAAGATATGGTGAGAAAATGTTTGGGAAAAACACCTAAGTCCAAGAAGCTGAAGACAACATCCAGGGTAAGCATTGACTCAAGTACTGGGAATTGGAGTGTGGAAATAGCCAGGCCGGTGACTGATGAAGAAGTACAGGACCCCACTATACATGATTTCACTGTTGAAAGGGTGGATCTTGGAGCTGCTTCAAGAGCAATAGATGTTCATCATCTTGAGGCATCCACCAAAAGAATCATCGACCGGACCTGGAAGGACGAGAAAGACAAGAAAGAGTTGAAGCAGACTCTATGTTCCATGGTAGAATATATCGACGCCATTCATAATCCCAGCCCACAGCCGGTCTCACAGCTTTCTCTATCTTTTGATCCTAAGTTGCTAGCCAACCAGAAGATGTTGGACCAGGTTAACAGAAACAAGATGTTGGCTAAGGTATTTGATAAATGGTTGGACTACATTGTACAAAAGGGGACTAAATATATTCATGAACTTAAGAATATATATGATCAAACTGCAGCTACCATTGAGGACCTTAAGGTACAGATTGCTTCTTGGGTGAAAGATGAAGGTAAGTGGATGAATGTACTGAGCCAAATTGATGAGGTTCAAAAATATGGGGTAGTGAAATTTCCATCAAAAAAGAGTTTAACAGGTGTGGATGAAGATCTACTATACGTAAATAAGAAAAACATTGAATGGAGAAATTCTGTGTCACGGCAAGGGAGGTTTGAACTTACAAAAATGATTAAGGAAATCACCGAGTTCACCCAATCTTTGCAACATGATTTACAATGCATTGATGTAAAATACATAAAAGATGATGGGAAACCGAAAGAGAACGTCGATATAGTAGTCCAATCCTTTAAGGATAAAATTAGCTTTGTCAAAGAAAGTGACAACATCTTAACTGAAGATTTCTCCTGAATTTCTAAGGTGGAGTCACTGCTTTACCTCTGTATCGATGCACTCCTAGAACACAGGGAAAAGATTGGGAAAATACAAAGGGAGAAGGAAGTCTGGAAGACAAGGGTGAAACACATAGGCATCCCCAACCTTCTGAAGATTCAGGAGTTTGTTACTATTTTTCAGGAGTGGAAGACTCAACGTGCCTCCCCAACTATTGGTGGTAAATCTACATATTCAAATCCGTTACCTCAGTCGCGATCTTATTCACCCAGTTGCTTTTATTCTATTTTTCTTTTTAGTTATGCTATTTCAAAACTTGATCTTTAAATCAATTTGTTAAAAAAAAATAAATCCCATATGGGTCAGAGTTACTTTAACTCTAGGTTTGGCTTTACTTGATTAGAGAATTAGGGCAGTGCTTTTCATTGCTAAACAAGGGAGATAGAGAGTAGATAGAAAAGAAAAGAAGATAGAAAATATATAAAAAAAAAGCTAAACTACTGTTATTTCAGAATACACATGATACTTGTTTGAGGTGTTTTTTTCATCTGTGAATGGAAAGGAGGAAACAGTTACTGCATGCTTGAATCTGTGCGTTTGAGTTTTTGAAATTGGATCTTCTATGTGAAATCTTCTTTCATATGGTAATTGCTCTCTTTAAAATAATTCATTATGTGTTCTAGCATTTACTGGTTCAGCAATATTTATATGTTCATGTATCTGGTTGATATTAAGAAATAGAATATGTGTATTCTATCACAAGATTTATGTTTTAAACAAAAGGATATCGCATTCATAACATGATGATGTATGGGTGTTAGTTTGGCTTTAGGCACTTTCAGGTTAAAAGTGTATTTGGATAATTAAAATAGATTGAATTCATTGAAGATCATAAAGGGAGTTGTACCTAAAGTCAGAGGGAACTATTTTGACAGCTCACCCATTTGTTGATAAATTCGTTTGTTCTTTAAGGAAGAAAGGGTATAGAGTTAGAAAAGGTTATTTTTGAATAAAGACAAACCTGTTAACCAACATATCCATATCATATTCTTGAATACCTATTATCCATTTAGCTCTCTTTTCACCAGGTTCACTTTGCATCATGAGCATCTTCACTGTTGCATCTAGTACTACAACAATTATCTTACTTCTCAAAATGTAATGTTTAAACTATTTTATTGCATGGACTAGAGCAAGAGCGTGTCTCTCAGCATCCATGTATCTAATCTCTACATCCTTGAATGGGTAGCTCATGAAAGCTATAGGCTTTTCTTCTTTAGCCTCTTTCCTTTATGTCAATACTACTGCAAATGTATGTTCTGAAGCGAATGAATATATGTAAAAATCTCTTGTATAATCTAGACTGATCAGAATAGGGGCATCAGATATAGCTTTCTTGATGTCCTCAAAAGTTGCTCTGGCTTCAGGTGTCCACTCAATTTTGGCATCCTTCTTGAGCATTGCATTCAATGGTCTAACAATCTTTGCGAAACCAATAATGATTTTCCTAACAAAATTTATCTTACCAAAGTAGGATTTCAGCTCTTTCTTGCTTCCAGGAAGCTGTATCTTCATAATCGATTCTATCCTTGCATGGTCAATGATGATCCCATTCTCTGTTATTAGATGACCTAGTAACTTACCTGTGGTTACTTTGAACATGCATTTTTTGGGATTCAATGATATTCCATACTGTTCACATTTTTTAAGCACCTTCCTAAGGTCTTCTATGTGGTCACCTCTCTACTTGGAGAAAACTTTCAAGTCATCCATGTATATGACTAAGCATTTACCAATCAACCCCTTGAAGGCGATATCCATTGCATGTTGAAAGGTGGCTCCATCATTTATCAATCCAAAAGGCATGCACCTATAAGCAAATATACCCCACTTGGTGGTGAACGCAGTTTTCAGTCTATCTATTTTATCCACCATCACCTAGTTATAACTTGAGAAACCATCTAAAAATGACATCATGTTTGTGCCATTTACTATTTGTAAGACTTCATCTAGTGAAGGTAAAGGATAATTATCCTTTTCAGAAGATCTATTTAAATTTCTGAAGTCTACACATAACTTGATGTCACCATTTTGCTTTCTCACAGGAACCAAGTTAGCCACTTGGTTGAGTGCCTCACAGGAAATATGATCCTGGCATTGAGTAGTTTCTTTACTTCTTCAAATATGATGGGTTCTAATAAGGCATTAATAGGCCTCTATTTTTGTCTAAAGGGTTTGACATCTAGTTTCAACGGTATAGTATGGGTGATGATAATGGTATCATAAGTCTTGAACTCATCATAGGTCCAAGTGATAACATGGATGTAATATTTAAGTGCCTGGGTTATCCCTGTCATTTCTTCTTCTATACACACTTTGCCAACTAAGACATTTCTTATTTCTTCATCTTGTCCAATATTGACTGGTGCATATTCTCCTCCATCAGTTCTAGGGAGATCTTTCTGTTTTAGCATATTATCTAAGTCAAATTCTCTTTCTAATTCTATCATTCCTTTGGGAATTTTATTACTGGGCAGATCCATGATCTCTTCTTCTTCCCAAGTATGATCTTCCACATTTCTTTCATCTATGATCTATTCATCAAACACATCTTTGTTTGATATAAAATCCAAAATATGTTGGTCATCATCAAACGCTTGGAGATTGATGACATTATCTGGTACAAAGGGTACTAATATTAAGTCAACCAAAAACCTCTTCAAACCAAATATGGATAATGGCTCCAAAGTACTTGCAGCTTGAGCCAAACTCTATGATTCTATTCTATAGGCAAATAGGTTATGTTGAATGCATCAAAGTCTTCTATCAAATCCCATACCTTATGTCTGTAATTAGACAACCTTTTATAATTGCAAGAGTATATGCCTCTTACTTGTCTTACCACTAATTCTGAGTCTCCATAGACATGCAAAATCTTTACTTTTTTCTTGAGTGCAAACAATATCCCATGAATTAAGGCTTCATATTCTGTCACATTATGTGTGCATGGGAATTATAATCTATATGCTGCCAAATAAGACTTTTCAGCTGGATCAATGAGATCTATTCCTACTCCAGCTCCTTGTTTTGACTTAGATCCATCAAACCTAAGGATCCATGGTTTATCTTCAGTTAAAAGCTTATCTAGACCTTCTCTTTTCTTTTTAGCTTTGGCGGTTGCACCACTTGATATCCATTTTAATTTTGGTGACTCATTCTTATCTAACTTCACCTTATATGGCTAATGGGAAGTTGATATCTATTTTTCTTTTTTACTGTCAAGAGAATGATCCTTTGAATAAAGCATCATCTGCTTATTCAAAATATGCAAGCATAATGAAAAATTAGTCTCTAAATGTGGTGCTTCATGTAACTTGCACCATCCCTCAATTAAAGCATCATGTGGAGAAGAATGTTATAGTAGCATTCTCTAAATTTTTTTTGATAGAAACTCTTCAAATTTGGTCAAATTACTATCTCTATCTTCATCATATACTTCATAATCTGATTCAATCAAACAATCGGTCCCTAGGGTGATATTGCTTTTACTCTTGGAAATATTCTCAATGCACACTAGGATCTCTTCTGAAGTATGAATGTAACTTTCATTCTGATATCTACTTTCTTCTGTACCTGTAGATGATGAACAAGAGTTAGTATCACTATAACTATTTGTATTACTTACCTCATGTGATAATAATCCCTTCTCATTGCATGCTTGTTCCAACTCCATCATATCTAGACAGACATCACAAGTTTTTTCATAATGCACTTCATCATGTAGCCTACACCATCCCTCAATTAGAACATCTTCATCAAGTTTGTTTAACATTCAGCAACGTTGCACCTCTCTGGATAAGTACATTTCAAAGTTCTTAAAATGATCTACTTCATTATCATCATCTAAACTGTGATCAAATTCTATAATCACTCTGTCATCCTGAAGATTATCATTATGAACATGAACATCATACATGAGGATCTCCTCTATCTTGACTATTTGGGGTCTAATGGTATAAACTCCTCGTTCAACATCTACATACATGATCTCATTGGTTTTATTATACTTAGTAATCATGTGTTTCATGCAGGACTTAGCATCAATCCTAATCTAATTAGGAATCCCTTTCTAGGGTAGCCACATGTGACATAAATCAGTGGACATGTATCCATTAAATTTTTTTGACCAATCCATGCTAAGCAACATTCCATATGTATTAGGGATATCTACTACTTAGATATCAATGTAGTATTGAATTCTTGGATCTAATGCTAATTGCATATGAATGTGAGTTAATTATCCTACAACACTCACCTTAGTTTTATCTAACTGTGTTACCTTCTTTAGTGACTTGGCAGGATGTAACCCTAAGGCATTGCATATAGACAAGGGCATTACATTGGTAGATGCACCTAAATCTACTAAGCAGTTATGCAAATTTTTATTGAACATCCTTATGGTAAGGAGAAATGGAGGTGACTCAGTCTTATCCCTATAAAGGGTCATGTATGAAGTTTCAAAGGCTTGAATAGTGGCTGAAGTTCTGTGTTTAACATTAATATCCTTAGCTGCATGATCTTTATTCAAAGACTGGTTTGAGGAATGACTATCTTCTTTTGGTGTAGGGTCATCTAAAGATTTCATGAATGCCTTCTTAATAGCTGGGGTTTTGAGTAACTCTGACAATGATAGACTGATTTTGATCTTTTTCATTTCATTTGCTAAGTATGTGACCAATTTGTCAGACTCTAGAGATTGGTTATTAGATTTTTCCACTGCATTTTGTGGTGCTAAGTATTCAACATTAACCTTAGGAAATCTAGGGTTATTACTTGCGTTTGGATCTAGAGGAGTATTAAAATTATTTGGAGGCAAAGATGTAGTCAAAGGACTAGTAGGTCTATTCAAGCTATTCCTCAGGTTATAGTTATGTCTACCTTGATATTGCTGTTAGTAAGCATGCACTTCTTCATGTTCGACTGATGGCTCATTCTCATCTTCAAAAGGAAAAACATAATTCATTTCAAAAGCCATAGCTAACTCCTCACATGCTAAGGTGTAATTCTCATGGGATGAGGTTGTCTTCTAATGAGGATGGTTGGTAAAACTTTCCAATACAAGAGAATAATCATATCCACAAGGGATAATTTCATTTCCTTCAACAAAAGGAGGATTACCTATAGTATTTGATACTTCAGCTTGAAATATACTAGGTGCTATCCTAAATTGAGGACAATCTAACTTAGCATGAGCATTGGTGTTATGTATCCTACACTAGTAGTCTACTTAGGTTCACTAGGAGGCTGATTATCTAAGGGTGATGGCAAGGAACCATTGTTTGGCCTAGTATTCCACATTATAGGCTATCTAGGGGCATTATTGTTACCACTGTTGTTATTATTATTGTTATATCCCCTATCAGGATATCCAAATCTGTCATTATTGTATCCTTTGTTCTGATTTGGTTGAGAATAGAAATTTTGGCTTCTTAAATGAGTGATTTTAGTTGCTAATTTCCTCAACTATGCTGACATTTAATTAATTTCTTCCTTCTCTTCCTTCTCTTTGGCTACTATGTTATCTGTTTGAGGTTTGAAAAAGGAACCATTATCATTACTCTATCCCACATCCTGAGGTACTTGTGTATGTCCTGGATATTGCACCATCTGGCCATTTCCATTTGGAGGTGGCATGATGCTAAGTGGAGGTACTTGTAAAGGACTTGGCATTATAGCTGGAGGCATCATGGCTCAATTAGTCTGTTGTTGGGTAAGATATGTAGGATATGTAGGATGTGTAGGGAATGCAATATTAGGTGTTGGAGTAGGGATCAACTGCTGATTGACTTTTATAGCTTCTTCAAAAGCTCCTACCAGAGCCGTGACATTAGGATGTGTCCTGATAAATATAGAAGTCAAAGGATCTAGGGCTGAATAATATATACTCCTAGCAACTTCATCTACTACAGTGTAATGAGCTACCAATTTTGAAAGCATCTTTTGGAACCTAGCATTGAAGTTAGCAATAGGTTCTCCCTCAAATCTTTTGATTGTGGAAAATAGGTGATAATTTATTAAAGGATATATAGGTATCTTGAATCTATCTTTAAAATATTTATCCAAGTTGGCCCATGAACCAATTGAACCTTGACCAAGACTGATATACTAATTATATGCTTCTTCTCCTAAGGAAAATGGAAATAATTTGCATACCACATCTTGATGTTCTATCCTAGCTCTACAACAAGCTTCCTTGAATATTCTGATGTGATCATCAGCATCCTAGTATAGATGATACTTAGGACAAATCTTGTCAAGATTTTTAGGTAAAGGATGATAGGCAGTGAAGGTCAGAGTTGACTCTACAACAAAGAATGACATTGTGACTAGTGGAGGTTGGACTGGAGGTGTTACATGTGGTCCTGTAGGTGTTTGTAATCCAACAGGGATTATTGGAGTATGTCTTAGTGAAGATTCTGATGTACTAGAACTAGGAGTGTGATGAATGTCTATAGTTCTAGGCCTAAATCCACGGATAGATAATTCCTCAAAGAGTCCATTGGATCTGGACTTGGTATTTGGCCTAAGATTCAGAATTTCTATGATTTTTTGGAAATTTGGCTTGGTTTTCTATAAAGATCAGCTAAACTACTCTCACAAAGGATATATTTATGACCAAAATCTAAAATTGACTGGATATTTATGCAATATTTGCACAAACACTATAAATATGGACATGTACGAGGCTTTCATACACAGATATCAGGATATTAGGCAAGACAGGCAAAATAAAACAAAGATTAAGCAAGAGGACCTGAATAACGACTCAATCTTCAGAGATTACAAAGATTGACTACAAAGCTTGAAATATTTATGCAATATTCTAAAATATTTATGATGAACAAACATGAACTGCTATAGAATGAGAAAATTTTTGCATGAACACTCAAAGCATGAACAATTGTGAGGAGCTTTAAGAAGATTACCTCACATCTGACACAGAGAAACACAAATGAGACCAATTGCTTTCAAAAATCTGAAATAAGGCCCTCCTTCTAGCACCAATTTATGTTGATGGTGATTGTTAGTCATAACAACATGCATAAAAATTTGCACAACAAACCTTTATTATCTTGTAAAGTACGATCAATGTGAGATAAATTGATGACTTCAAGTCTCTGTTGATTAGGTCATGATCGTCTGACGTTACTCAAAGGTTGATGTGACATGTTGTTTTCCATTTCAAGGGGTCTCACACTGTTTGAAAGATCGGTTGCATACCTGCCTGCTATAAATTAACTTCAAAATAATGTTATTTTCACTATGTTCAAAAAATTATGATTATATTTATAAGTTTGATCAATTCCTCTGAGCATCTACTTTTAGGAACTTGTATATACTTCTGCAATTTGTATTCATTCAAATGATGTGCCTACAAGTAGATATTCATATTTTTATCATGGGTATTACTATGTATTTGCATGATATTTATCAATTTGACATGTTTTCACTCAAAATATGCTCTGTATTTTCAATTATTTATGAGATATAGGCATATTTCATGTTCATTTGCTTTAGATTGTATGTTATTTGCAATTATGGAGGTGATTTATAATGAAATTCAAAGAAAATTAAAGAAATACTTCTAAATTTTGTGAACCTTTATCTATTGAGTAACATACATTCTAGATACAATTATGAAGAGAAGAAATAAAACCACAATTCACTAGGTTGTTCCATAGCTAGGTATGGTTGATGCTAACTTCAAAGGAACAAGAAATGAAAACAACATATGCAGACTGACAAGCGCTCCAAGGGACATAGATAATCAATGCATATATCTAGATTCCATTCATTTATTACTCAATATTTACAATGATTTGTAATCAAACAGCTTCTCTTTCATTAAGTATGCAAAACATGTACATTCACGATAACATTGAAATCAGTCCTGAATTCTTTAGCAATCAAATTTCAATTAAGTATTGAATGTCTAAAAGAGTACACTCCTTCCCCTTTTATAGAATAAGGAGAGGAGGTAGTTATAAATGACCAATGGTCAAGATTCAACCATTCAGATCAATGGTCGACCCTTCTTCATTGACTTAATCAACATCTTCATCCATGGCACAAGTTGCCAACTGGAAACTATCTAGCAAACTTACTGCTTATAAGTAGCATATGCATATATTTACCTTGAGATGCATCTTTACTTACTCTTTATTTCTTTCTTCCTCTTCACTTTCTTCTTCTTCTTCACTACATCATCTTCATCTTCATTATCACTGTCACTTTGATGTAGATTATCTCTTATATGTACCTTTATTTCTGTCCTACTCATATAATATCACAACTCTGTCTATCTCTCCTCCATCCTAGACTTTGGCTTTCACTACTGCATGCTTGTGGGAATGGAATTTAGCCTGGAGGGCTTCTATCTTACTTTTCCTGCTATTCAGTGTCTCATTATAAGTCTCCACCCTAACCTTTATTCTCATGACCTTGTTCATCACTTCCTCCGTCAAGTGGTTCAAGGGGTCCTCTGCAACATGCTTGAAATTACCATCAAAATCTTTGACAATGAAATCTACATCTCAATTTTCAATCTTCCTTTCTACCTTCCCTTCTAATACCTCTAGGGTTTCTACCTCATGCGCCATTAGGTTATGCAGTTTGACATTTATATCCCTAAGCTTTCTGTTGCATCTCTTCAATACATCAAATTCAAATCATGTATCTTCATGCTAGATACTCAGCAGCTGGGAGGTGTTATTGTCTAGTATATTATTGGTCATCAGGATCTATGTATCAATCCTCTTCATCTCACCCAGAGCATCTAGGTGTTTTTCTAGTTTAAATGACCTTTGACCTACTTCATTTTGTAGTTTGTCTACTTTTCTCTTCAAGGTACTCAAATAATTCCACCTCTCCAAAGAGGTTTTCATTACATCCTCAACCTCAAAAATCAATGACAGCATCCATTTCTCCATTACTTGGGCTTTATACCTCATGAGGTCCAATCTAGTAACCTCCCCTTGTGATATAATGGATAGTGGGGTAGCTGTATCAGCAGGTGCATGATCAGGGTTAACTAACCCTTTAATAAAATAATGTAGCTGAGCAATGTGCTCTTTATGTTTTTTATTCTTCTCCTTTTCTCTCTTCACCCTTTGTATTAGAGAGTCAATGATGTCCTTTCCTTCTTGACCTTCTTGGTCCTCATTTGCAAAACCTAGATCAACATTAGTGATCTGAAAATCTTTAAGGCCTATTTTGCCTTTCTCCTTTTCTACTATAGGCAGGGCTATCTACACAGTTCTCCTACCTATAGTAGGGTCCTTTTTGATTGCCAAAGTCAACCTAGCCTTTCTTATGGGATTTATCATGCTCCCAAAACATAATGTAGACACATCAAAATCTTGTACCTCCTCAACCTATTGCAGATGTATCTCTCATTGCAACCAATGAGGTACATCACCCTTGGGCTCCTGATGGTCACCCCCTATATTTTGGGTGTGCTGTGCTCCTGTGTTAAATTCTTCCCTCGATGGTGATTGTTCTTTCCTGATTTCTTCCTCATGTACCTTATCATGAGGGGGATCTTGCTGGGGTTCCTCCTATTGAGGGACTTTCTTTTCTTGAGGAGGCTGTTGTGAAGTACTTACATTTTGATTTTGTGCCTCCTTTTGTAAGCTCTCCTCTAGAATTTCTTGAGCTTTCTCTTTTGGCTCATTTTGTGGCAAGTTGGCCTCTTGAGGAATTTTTGTATTTTGACCTTGGGGATCACCTTGATCACCCTTGGTCACATTTTCTATCTCTTTCTCCATACCTATACCTTGTGATGAACTTTGCTCCTTACCTTTAGATGTATTAGTTTCCTCAAGGCTAGCCTCTTTCTCAGCTAATTTTTCCTCTAATGTTGGACCTTTACTCTGATCACCCTTTTTAGTAGGTGGTGATGGACCACTTTGGTCTTGCTCAGCACTCTTGTTTGGCATGTCCTGATCACCCCCACTCTGAAGCTATGCTTCTGATTGTTCTATTCCTGTGGGTGCCTTATTTTGAGACCTATCTTGATCAGGTGGAGCATCACCCTTCTCGGTATGCCTTGTATCTTCAGCCCTTTTAGGCTCTAGAGGTAGATCACTATCATTATTTGGGCTTATATCACCCCTGTACATTAGGTCTATTGCTGTAAGACTAGTAACCTACTCAACCAAATTATATAACCCTATCTATTGGGCCACTCTCTCAGGACTATCCTGCTTTGTTTTCATCCACTTTCTTTTCTCATCTAGGATAATGGGGTCCCATGAGGAGTCATCTTGGTATTAGCAACCAAGGTTTCCATGCACTGGGCAGTCACATCCTGAACTACCTCATCATCTAATAGTTCCACAGTATCATCTAGAGAAAAGGGAGACGCTTTACTGGCCATATGTATTTCTTTTGTCTATTCCTCAGCTTTCTTAGTCTTGAACTAAATTATCTCAAGAATGGGGACCTTGTGATGTGGCTCTCTCCTAAAGGCCGCACCACCCATACACATTAACATGATGGGGTTAGTGCTAACATCTCCCCTCATGGTTGTTCTTTGTTTCTTGGGTGGTGGTGTTTGCAGCACCTTCTTTCTTTTCTTACTTGTTATTAATAGGTCATCATCCCTAGGTTCTTTATTCAATTGTTCTCCTCCTAAGGGATCACCTTCATCTAATTCATCTTGTAGAGCTCGATCTTCTATTTGCATCTCTGTACTCTCAGTGACAAGCCTTACTATCCCTTTAATCTTTAATTTTTCATGGGGTGGCTATGATGTGGACACATGGGCTTATGTGGATGCCCTATCACCTTTTGATGTAAGTATCTTGATGATCACCCCTTTCTGTTCATCTTCCACCTTCTTGCCCTTGGATGGATGCTTTTGTTTTTCAATACGTAATCTCTCTCCATTAGATTTTATCTTCTTAATAAGAAAATCATCATATTCTTCATTTGATAATTCATGTCTCTTTTTCTTTTTATCAACTATGAGGGCCATGCCCTTCTTTAATTTGGCAATCTCTACATCTACCCAACTTCGGGTCAGTTGAATCACCCCTTGCATTATTTGTTCCAATGAGGTCTCATCTAGCTGTGTCAAATCAGGGGCTGAAATGGTGTCATTATACACCTTTTTGTCCTCATACTCATTGGACATTATCTTTCCATCATCATGATGTAACCACATAGGGATTGGAATGTAATCAAAGGTACTAATTTGATTTAGGGTAAGCCTTTGATACTTTCTTCTTCTCACCTCTACCTCATCATCACAATCAATCCAGAAGTCCTCCAGATGCTTTTGATGTATCTGTTTTCCTAATAGCTTCTGCATCCTGCCATAAGGGCCATATGACCTGGCAATAGGGAATGGCTACAAGTTCATGAGTTTCAACCCTCCAATAGCATGCTTGATGCTTTGTCTATCTGGGCATATGTACCAGCCTATGCATACTAGGAATAATACATGAGGGATCTTCTTCTCTATGTGAGATTCAACTGAAGTAGCTATTTGTCTGACAAACTCCATCAAGATGACCCCATCAATGGGGTATTTTGGCAACATGAGGGGCTGTCCCTCAAACCCTTCAATCATTATATATGAAAAGGTGGAGAATTGGATAAACCAAGCTCCATGAAAAGGTGGAGAAAAGGTAATCATTATACTTGTAAATAACTTCTTGAGCTTCCATGCTCAATCTGTTGGTTCGGTCCTCCTCCATTGTTCTGACCAGATGCATTGAAAATGCATCGTTGACTAGTTTGTAATCTTGGAGGTATGCTTTTCTCTACAATTAGGGATAATGATCCCATATATGTGCATCACCAGTGTTGTTTCCTACCTTGCCTACTATTTGTAGGGCATCAAAAGTTCCTTGGAAAGCACAAGAATACACAACATAGGTCATGTAGAATATGTATGCTTGACCACCTAGCTTTCTCATCCGAGCATCTAGGTGATCACTGATGATTTTGGCCCATAGAGGCTTGTTATCTGAGTATAATACCATTTGGATAATTCCAAACATCCCGTTCTCAAAGTTACCACCATGAGGTTTGTTAGTCATCCTACTCAACAGGGCAATTATATACTAATATTCATCATCAAAATTGAACTTGTATAGGTACATTGGCAATTTGGTTGAGGCTGTGTAGGTGTTGTTCTTTGCCCTCCACTGATATATTCTCTTCTAGGCATCTTTCCTTTTGTTTTTATATTCCTTCTCTAGTTTATTGAGATCCACATTGACTACCTTGTTTCCCACTGGTAGATTGAAAGTGGCAGTGAGGCCCTGGACTGAAAAGTTAGCATATACCCTGCCATGTTTCTCTACTCTCCTAGTTTCTGGGTTATAGTTTCTAGCACATTCAACTACCATCTCTATGGTATCCATCACATATGGGAATCCTGCTATGTGCGACATACCAGTCATAAATATTCTATCTAGTATAGGGTTGTCAATATCATCATCCAATTTCCTCGACCATCTATCCAACTCTATTTGTATGTGACGTGTGTCACTAATAACACCATATCTAAATCCCACTCCCTCAAGCTAGACAAACATAGGCTTCAAGAACTCAGCCTCAGATTTATTCCTTCTGACCTCTGTCATTGAATCTTGCAATAGACATATGCATGTCATACCCTATGGTGCTTGTATGAATATTCAACAATATCATGCATCTCTTATCTACTACTCATCATTTTAACTTTTTCATGCATCATCAGGCGGATTTAATCTAGTAAATAAACATTTTACCTAGATACTTGTAGAAAACAATGGAGAGGGTTTTGAAATTACTTACTTGATATTGCTTTCCTTTCTGATTATATGATTGATAATGGGAAAGACTGTAAACGTGCGAGATCACCCATTTTGTTCTATTACACTGAAGGTCTCAATCTACTAGCAGGTGATTGATAAGGGTTTGACTTTTGGAGCTCTGTAATTCTTGATTAATCATAGGGTAAATGAAAATAACATTTAAATTTTACTTTTAAACATATCAATACAATAAATTAGGGTAGATGCATTGTTCTGATCGAATCCATTGATTATTTGCATGAAGCTCACTTAGGACGCCAAGTGTTGAATTTTTATTTGAAATCGGAGGGGCTTCATCTACTACTTTGATTACATTTAATGCTAGAGGGTGATCTTTGGAAGATCAGGGATATTTGAAAATATGACCCCCCAACGGATAATATGACCCTCTCCTTGCATGAAATAATCATCTACTAAGATCAAGGTGATATGGTCAACCTTTGACCAAGAAACTAGATCGGATCATGAAATTAGGATCAGGTATAATTTGAAATATGGCCCCCTTCGAGGCTAGATAATGATGACATCTGCGAGGCCTACCATTTCATTCCCTTATATTTGACTACTTTATTTTACTATTGGTGACACATGTTAGACTTATGGGACTGTTGATCCCAATTTACAGGACTATTAAACTTTATGCTTATGTGGATTTATTGTGTTTAGCATGATTACAATGAGATTAGACCTTGATATTGATTCACTGATGATGTTAGACATATGATTTACATTATGATGTTATTGGGATACTATTCATGTGATTTTAGTTAGAAATTTATTATGTGATTCTATCTTGTAATGGATTTTTTTTGAAATGCAAAATTTAGAATTCAATTATTCTTTGATGTTTATATGATCGTGTGATGATGTGAGTATATGTTTCACTTTGCTTCAGCTATTATATACATGTGGGATTAACATTTCATTTGAGTGCACAGGTGTTTCTAACTAAGCCATGGATAATTTGAGATCATCCCACACACTATGTTGTTTCTCGTGTAAAGCCGATCTAGTTCCAAGAGGAACCAAGATCAACTATGTGATGTATGATGAAATTTTGTAATGTGGTTGTGTGATGTTAGTTTAGTTAGGTCTAACCCCTTCTTATATTTGATTTTTAGTTGGTGTTGTTAAGTGTAATGTTCTTTTGAATTTTATTTTTGGTTTTAATTTTGTAGACCCTTTTTATGTGTTTTTACTCAACCTATGGTGCTCAAAATGGGTTAAAATTGACCCTGGGTTGTACCCCTAGGGTTTAGGGACCATTTGAGCTTGTATAACCTTAGGTAAACTCCCATTTGGTCACTTTAACTTTACCCTGAAGTAAAGTGACGAAAATAGAAGTTTGGGAGGAGAGGATGAGTGGGTCAAACACTCAACCTCTTCCTTCCCTCTTTCCTAGGTTGGGGGAGTCTTCAAGTCCCCCTAATTGTGGAGGACTCAACTCCAAGCCTCTCCCACAATTGGTGAGGGTACCTTGGGGTTGTGTGGGCTTTCTTAGGAAGAGATGATTGGGGCACATGTGGTACCCACTCCTCCTTTGGCTCCACCTTTCTCTCCCACATATGTGAGAGAGAGCAAGTGGATGGGAGAAAGACTTGGTGGAATGGGTGGATGACATGTGTCACCACCCCATTCCAAGAGTCTTACAAGTGGTTATGTGGGGGAGTGAGGAGGTGACATGTGTCATCTCGCCATTCCTCAAGGCTCATGAGAAGAGCCTATTTTAATCCCTCTTGAAGAGAGGGAGGGGGTTGTTGAATCTTTTTCAATTTTGAATTTTAGTGGCTTTTGGGGAAAATGTTAGAGGAAAAATTGGATGCTCAACTTGGAGAAGGAGTTAGAAGATCTCTTCTCAACTATCTTTCATTTGGGATTTATAAGGTAAGATTCAAGGCAAATGCCTTTCCTTATGCATTTTTCTTTACTTGTATGATGTATGTGTGAGTTCTATCTTGTATTTTTGCTTTGTTGTTGTGGGAAAATTGGTTATGGGAGTTGTGAGAGCCTCTCCATTTGGAGAGAATGCTCAACATGTGTGGGGTGGGGGAGGAGTGAACATCCTTGGGGTCACATCCTTGTTTTTGTTGGAATTTAGCCTTAAGGGCAATATGTGTATATGACTATTTTGAAATGGCTTGAGATCCAAGAGGAAATTTTGTGAAAATTATGTTTAAAGTGTTGGCTTGAGGCCTTGAGAAGAAATTGTTTTGGAAAGTATTTTGGAGTGACACTCTTGAGTTGAGAGATGTCCACTCCCCTACGGCATTAAACGCATCTTGAGTGAGTTTTGTTATGTGAAAGCCATGGGATTATTTTGTTTTGGTGTTTGTATGCTTTGTTGTGATGTGGTGTGAGTTTACCTTGTGTGAGGATGACCTCCTAGCTTGGGGGTGACTCATGATTGAGTTAATGGTAGGGAGGAGAGCAGTTCATTGTGGCTTCTTTCCCTTTTTGTGTCTTTGCAGGTTCTTGGAGCTTATAGATGTTGAAGAAAACTATACCTCTTTTCTTGTGTTGTTATATTGAGCTCTTGAGAGAGCATGGCCAAGAAAGGCCTTGTGTATTCTTTTTTAGTTTTAAGAGAGGAGATCTTTCTCTCTTAAGTTGTATGAATTTATGTTTGTAAAATTGAAGTTGTGTTGGTAACATATTTGTTACTGCGAAATAACCTTTGAAAATGACCTGTTGCCCTTAGAGCGGTGACTAAATTGTCCCAACAGTTGGAGAAGTTGTTACTGGACTAATAACTTTCCTCTAAATTTGAGAGGGGAAACTCCCTCGTATGATAGGGATATTTGTGGGTTTTTGTGTACTTTTAGCCTTAAAATACAAAAAGGAGGAAAAAGGAAAACTAAAGGAATGTGAATTACAGAAACCCTAGTAGTAGACATATGAATACCAACCAAGATTTCATAAACTTATTAACAGGTTAAAGAGGGGTTTCATCATAAGAGTTAGAAACTACATTCCTAAATCTATATAATGGATTGGACAACAATGTATATGATAATAATGATGAAAGAATGATATACTAATCCCATAGACTATGAGATAGGTTACACCAACAACATTTGAATTAAGATACCAAGATAGGATTGCATTTCTTTACATCGATTGCATAGTTAAAATGTTTCAACGGATGACCTTGGATTAACACAATGACACAAAAGTATTACCAATCTAACATACAAGAAACTAGTAACAATAACTCAGAAATGTCATTGGAACATACGAACCAAAGCACTCTTTATTTTTATTATGAAATTATACAATTTCAACAGCTTTCATGTACAAAGTGTTAGACCGGAGTTCTTTGGAAATATTCTCCATGAGTTCCCCTCTAAAAAGTCTCTTGAAAAATTCCCCCCCCCCCTTTTACATTAGAAATAGCCTTGTATTTATAGGCTTTCTCCCAGTAATTACCTTGTAACCACTTTGTAACTACCTCAACTACCTAATAAGTACCTTCTTTAAAATACAATAGGATAATGAACTTTATTTTTGGTTATGTTTTATATCACTTTCCCAAAATAAAGATCATTTTCTAACTTTTATTTAATGACATAAGTCACTTTTACAAAAAGGTAACTTGAAACTGTAGACACCTAAAATTGACTTGCTCTGCAAACCAATTTATCCCTCCTATTAATTAAATAAATTCATTTTATTTAATTAAGTTATCCCTAACCATCTGTCTATCCCTTGTGATCAATTAATTCATTTAATTTATCACTTTTACCTTACAACTATATCCTCATTTGATTAAATAAATATTCACAATATTTATTTAGTTCAATTCTCCTTTTCCCTAATCCTCATTAATTAGATACATCATGCTTATCTAATTAATCTAGCCTATTAATTGACCTACCCTAACCTACCCTAGCCTACCTCATCCTAGCCCTAGGATCAATTAAGCAAAACCTCTGTTTAATTACTCCTAACCTCTCATGTGGGTGGTCAAACCTAGTTTAACACCCTTCCCCACATCTCCCAAATTAAAAATTTAAATAAGTCATACATCACATTTACTTCCCTTACAAGCCCATACTCATTCATTACCTCTTATCCCCAAAATGAATTCTTAATTCATTTCCCATTCCCCAAATGAATTTTTAATTCATTTCCCATTCTTTCACACCCATACCTCATTTATCACCCCTCTTCCCAAAAATGAATAAAAGATTCACTTTTATTCATAGCTCTTGATCTCATCTTTCAACCCTCAGCCTCCATCCTCCTCTCAGAAAATCTATAAATGAAACCCTCTCCAAGCCATTTGAGAGAGTCTTCTTCATGCATCAAACCTCTACCAAAATCACTCCACAATCTCCTCATCCTAACATCATAATGCCAAAATTATCCCTCATCTCCATCTAATCTATATGAATCTACTTATCTCTCATCTTACATTGTGTTGAGCATTTGAGCAATCCACATTTCAGTTATCATGGGTAAAATCAGAGGAGACTAATCGGGTGCAACTCCTTCCCTCATGGATTTGTGAGTTCATTATGAAGGTATAATCATTGTATTTTACATTTGATTCATATATTAATCTTCATTTTGATCTCATTGATCACATTGGCATGCCCGGTGGGACCCACAAGGTCCAAATCTAATTTGTTTGTGTGAGTTTTTGTGTGAAGGACATGTTTTTTTACAGGTGTAGCGCCATCCACCCTATGCAGTGGCGCTATCATTAGCATGTTTTAGCGCTATCTACTATTTTAGCACCATTTTTGTGGAGTATTTTTTTCCTAACTTCCACTCACATGTCTCTTTTAAAGCATTTTTCTGTTGTTTTCGTGTCAAAATGCTCTCAATTTTTGCAGGAATGTTGATTAAACAAGGGGAGGTTATGCTGAAATTTCTCTAGAAGAAAAAACTTTTTTTGCAAGACGGACGAGTTCAGACACGTTTTGGCACTATCATCACCTAGTTCAACGCTATCTTTCTCACTGCAAACTATAAACTAAGGCAAAAACACAGTTTAGTGCTATCTTACCTTTGTATTGGCACTATTGTCTAGATTGCCACTATTGTCTGGATTGGCGCTATTTTCTGTATTGGAGCTATGTATGGATTGGTGCTATTTCCTGTATTGGCACTATCATACCTTTGTATTGGCACTATTGTCTGTATTGGTGCTATTTATTGTCTGTATTGGTGCTTTTGTTTGAATTGGTACTATTGTCTGGATTGGCGCTATCTTGCCTCTGTATTAGCGCTATTTTATGAGACTAACTTTTGGGTTCTGTGCAGGGACTGACAACTTGTTTGCAGGTCATCAACATCATCTTGAGGGCACTAACAAGTTTTTGCAGGGTTTTTCATCTTTAGTTTAACAAACATTTTAATTGTAACTTAAAACAAACCCTTGCATGTTATCTACAAATCAAACATTTCATTTTGGTGCACCTAAAAGGAATCTTTGTGTGCCTTAGTTTTAAGAACATTTAATTTTGGTGTTCTAAAATTAATCATTGCCAACAACAACAATCCAAACACTTTAATTTGGGCTTTAAAAAGAACCACAAATTGCATCAATTGAAAGCATTTGGTTAAAAAGAACAACTTACATCTTTCATGCATATAATCAAGAAAATCACTTTTAATTGTGTGAAGTGTCTTGTGACCTTTTGCTTGTGGTGTGAAAAAGCGTATGCTCTTCCCTCGCACCGTTTTGGTGACCTTGGGAATTAAAAGCTTCTCACAAAACTTGCATTAATCACACCCAATTTAATCCAAAGATCTAAAATGAACCATGTTTAGTGTGATGCAATCATAAAGAATACGTATGCTCTCCCCTCGCATCTTTGTATGAAATTGGGGATCAAAAGTATTTTTATGATTGTATTGCTTTTGTAATCCTTAGAGGGCCTGCCACCCCGCTTCGAAAGGTGGGAACGACCCAAGTGGCAATAAGCTAAAGCTAAGCTCTTTCAAGCCGCTATATAAATTAATGTGTTTGTGATGAAAGTCATAAGCAACAGGTGTTGTTGTGTTATACTGACAGCCAACCTCCCCCAAAACCCTCCAAGGCATAACCCTTGGAGGCTGGGAGACTCCATAATGGAGAGTAGTGCTGCCGCATGTATAACCACCTGAATGAAAGCACTCACTACGAACCTTTGTTTTAGTGGCCCAAATTCCTAAGGTTGTACATGCTTGATTATCACATTTTTCATAAAACAAAACCTTTGGCCATTGTGTTTTCTTTCTTGATTGTTTGTCTACTTGCCAAGAAAAATCAAATTCATCCATCAATCCAACCATTCACATCCTGTAGCACCATTCCTTTCTGCTTTTAGCACCATTTTTCATCTATTTTAGCGCCTTCTTCATCCATGTCCAAATATCAAATTTTCCCATCAAAAACATCAATTTTATAATCCCTGCACCCCCCCTCACGTCGAGCCAGGTTTTCCTCCCAACACCGCTAAACCATCCCCCCATTTATCAAACCCCACAAGTTGAGCTTATCCAGTCCCTTTATTTGAGCTTGATCAAATTCTAATCCACTTCCTCTCTAGTCATAATCTATCTTCATCATCCTAATCATTCTTATCCACTTCATCTTAATCCAATCACCCATCTATCCTAATCATCCTAACCACCTATCTTATCCACATCATCATCCAAATCATTCAATCCAATCTTATCCTAATCACCCTCATCATCCTTAATCCAATTCATCAACATCATTCTAATCCAATCAAATCCAAAATCCAACCAAATCCATAATCTTCCAAACCATATTCCAAGTCCAATCCAAAATCAACATCCAAGTCCCCCAAAATCATTATCAAAATCCAAATCCAAATCAACCCAATCAAAAAACAAGACCTTAGTTGATTATTATCAACCTTTATTCACACTTGCTTGAGATCATTAGTCTATCTTAAGCAAATCATTCAAATCAACAATCAAACCAATCAACTCTATTGCTTAAGTGTCATTAGTCTACCTTAAGCATAATAGGATCATCAACCATCCATCAAATCAAAACGAATCATCTTAAGGTCTTGAAATTTTGATTCCCAACATTACAATCATCCATCATCCCCCATCATCCCATCCTATCCCTCCCACAAAATGGATCTTTATGAAGCAATACAACAATTACAAAGACGTAGAAATGTCTATGAGAACATGGATCCTAATGCTAAGGAACAATTCAAAAATGACATTAAAGATATACCCTTAGCACACCTCATCATTGGAGAATCCCAAACCCCTACCCCATCTTCATCATATCAACCTTCAACATCTTACATATCCACACCATTGACCTCATACCAACCTTCATCATATCAACAAACACCCTACACATCATCCCCATCCACATCATATCAATCTTCATTCTTTCAACCTTCATACCAACCTACATCTTACATATCCACTCCATCAACCTCATATCAACCATCAACCTCATATCAACTTCCCTCATATCAACCTTCATCATATCAACCCTTACCCTCATATCAATCACCATCCCCTTACACATCCATGCCATCATACTTATCCAACCAATCAATACCTCCACCTTATCCATCCCCAAACCTTTGTCATGCTAACTTTGATCAAGGGAACACCAATCTTGCACACCTTATATCCAAAATCCAAACCTTATATCAACAAACAAATCCCCCATTTCCTAATCCCCATCCTCCAATCCCCCCATCATAATATCCCTCCAACATCATCAACCTTAATTCATCACCTTATGTATCTCCCAATCCATCAATCCCTATCACCCATCCACCATCTAATCCACCCTCAAATCTTCCAAGTCCCAACACTATCACATCCAAAGAATCCTCATGGGATTTCCTCCAAAGAACATCACCTAAAAATGAAAGAAAAGCAAAGGAACCCCCCAATCCCCCACCCCTCCAACACCACCATCTAGTCCAACACCTATCCTTGAACCTACCCATGGACCATCATTACTTAATCCCATCACTCTCCTATCTAATCCCAATCCTAATCCTACACCATCCACCATCATTATCCATCCATTACATTGTTCTTCAACTCATAACTCATGAAGGATACCATCCATTGGCTATTAGCAAGGAATCAAACACCCTCATGCAATCCAACATCCACCAAATCTCTTGGACAACCCCCTATCATAAGTCAAGAACCATCATGCAGCCATATTCAAGAACACATAAGTCAAGCACCTATCACACCCATCCAAGCACCCATCACATATATCCAAGACACTCCCACTTCTATCAAACCACATGAGTTATGTCAAGAATCAAATCCAAAGCATGTTGAAACATCAACCCCTTCTCTTAATCAAGATCTCACCATCCCATCTAATCCCATCCCTGATCCCCTACCATCTATTGATCAACTCATTGATCTCACACCATCTTCTACCACCCCTTTACCATCCCACATGAATCCTTCACCTCCATCTACCAATCCCATCCCAAATCCATCCCCTTATCCACTTGGACAAAGCACTTTCATCCGTGGTGACTCCCCTGTAGGAGGGGAACAACTTCCATCCACCACCTATCTATCTTCAATAAATAATGGACTCACATCTTGTTTCCAAAGCATCAAACATCCCATTGCATGTCGCATACTCCAACACATGAACTATCAAGGCAAAGGCTTAGGCCTTCATGAGCAAGGCATCTTGGAGCCCATCCACACCACATTCCATCCATCCTCGCATGGCCTCGGCTATACATCCCAAGACAAACAAAATGAACATGTTGGTACCACCCATACACCTTCTAAAATCCATTCATCCAATCCCAAACATGGTGCATCTCATCGCACCCCCAAAGCATATGTCGCCATCCCTCCTCCATCATCCTATCATTTGCAAAAGCATGTGACCATCCATCTTCCTCCATCAAATTTACCTCCACTTCTTCCAACTCCAAATATTCCTATCAAATCCACTCTACCTCCTATCCTACCAACTCCTAATATCCCCATCCTCAAATCTCCTCATCCATTTATCCATAAATCCACTTTTTACTCCACCCATAAATCCCCTAAAATCTCCAATCAAGACCAACAAAAGCACACATCTTTCAAACATGAAGCTTCCCCTAAATCCATGGGATTTAAAAACAAAAATTTGAATACCTCAACTCATAAAGCACAAAAGCCTAAAGATATTATCCCTTCCAATCAAAATAAAAAATCAAAAAGGCTATCCAAGCCCACACCATCACAAGAAAAAGTAAAAACAAAAATGGTGTGGGTCCCCAAACAAAGATCACTCAACTCTAATGAGGCATCCACCTCCCAATCTACTCCAAACTTCCAAACATCTTTCTTCACATCTAAAAATCCCATAAATCCTCAGTCTATTTGGGTCCCTAAAACCCCAAATCGATCATACAAAAATCCCCCATCCCGATCCCCATTACTCCCAACTCCACATCCAAAATACAAGCTTCCAAATACATCATGGTGTGTGCAACCATTGGTCTTGGTTCCCCTCCACCACTTAACATTCCCACATACCCCCATCTCTCCATCTTTTGTTAACTATCCTACATATCTTCCCCATCACATTCCTATGGTCCATGCTTTTACATAATCCACATCATAATCCATTCCATCTTCTCCTACCTACCAACAATCCATGCAATCATCATCCATAATGCTATCCAACATGGCACCATCTTCTCCTTGCTATGGAAATAGATGCTAGAGTCCCCCTTCCATCAAAAAAGCAAAAAAGCAAAAAAATAGTAAAGAGAAAAATCTGCCCAATGGTGAAAACCACTCCTTGTGGGCGTCATGCGTAATCCCTTCTCCATCCATTTTGTATCCCTACACTTGGGGGCAAAACCATCTCATCATCCACATCCATAACATCCTTTTGCATATCCTATCCATGTATATTTATCCTATCATTTCCCATCCATCGTATCCATTATATCTTTCTTTTACCATCTCCCACCTTAGATCTTGATAAAGACAAGGGGCAAAATTTTAACAACATGCTTTGGACACCTCTTGGCATACTCCCTTTGTAGGTATATCCTCCATCCATCTACTGCAAAGTCCATCCAGTCAAACATGAACCCATCATGCAAAATTCTAAGCATTGGGGCATATGATTCCTTGCAACCTAGCCCTTGGAGAAAATCCTAAATTCATTTATCATGAATCAACTATCCAATCCCCCTATCCAACCCCATCACTTTCACCTCTAGACTTGGTGTTCCCTTGTCATCGATATCTAGTGCAAAGGTTACCCACATGAAAGCCAATGCAACCATCTCATAATAAACCATTCCCATTCCAAAAAACAATACAACATCAAAAAATCAAAAAAATCCAAAAACATCACAAAATCAAAAAATCCAAAAACATCAAAAATCAAAAAATCCAAAAACATCACAAAATCAAAAAATCCAAAAACATCACAAAAATTAAAAAATCCAAAAACATCAAAAAATCAAAAAATATCAAAACAATAGAAAATATCCACAAAATCCCAAAAACAATCATCATCACAATCACACAAATCATCCAACACATTTCATCTTCCAACATCATCACATCTATCATCATCCCACATCATCATCACAAATCAGAACTACATATCATAATCACTTGCATCTTAATGTGGCTTGATCCCGTGGATACAGGGTATGTAGGCAGTCTAGAATACGAAGGATGTTTCCAGTACTCAGGTGCATAAGATGCACCCATCCAACCCACTGATCTTACACTAGATCCAAGCATCGCATCACCTATCAAAGCATCATCCCTTAACAAAAATCATCAACTATCAAATCAACATCAACCACAACTTGTCACCATCATATCTTGAGCCAATGTTACAGCATCAACAAAACATGATCCAATCATCAATTGATTCCTGCCTTAGGATATATCATTCCTACAATAGGTAGAATCTATCAAATCATCATCCATCTTGGCAAGAGAGACAATGGCTACTTGTTTGGTTCGTTGGTCTTTTTGTTTTTGATTTTTATCTTTTGTCCTATTTGAAGATCACATCAAAGCTACCTTGATCTCACTATATCATGGTATGTGGCGAAAACATCTAGAATGGGGCATAGTCTTGCTTTTCTGTATGCTATGCTTGTGGGTTGGTCTCATTACTCCAAGCTAGTATTCATATCTTGTTGATCATAGGGTCAGTTCTAGCATATTGATCCCCTTATGCATCTAAGGTTCATCATACCTTTTGTGTACTAAGGACTTATGTTATGAGTCCCCTTCCCTCATCAGGACAAGGTTGTACTATCTTGGGCATGCATGGGATCATCCCTTTGTTTGTGTGTCTAGTCCATGCAAGTGTTGGATAAACATCATCACCCTGGTCTTCTATACCTTGGTGAAAATATCCACTTTGCTATATCAAACCTAGGATTGCTCTAAATCATTTTCAGCACAATGATCATCCAACCAATTCTACCAATCTATTCCAACCATTTCGAGAGCACAATCGTGTTCTTGCAACCCGCCTCTCCTCTCGAGGGGGCATCACCCTTAACAATCATCCTTACCAATTATCCCCAAACCTTACCCTATTCTTCTAAGCCAAAATCTTTTTTCTATCCAATCCAACTCTATGTTTTAACTTCTTTGAAATGATGTTACTTAGCTGCAACACCATCTCAAAGAGGGGCAAATGTAGACACCTGAAATTGACTTGCTCTGCAAACCAATTTATCTCTCCTATTAATTAAATAAATTAATTTTATTTATTAAGTTATCCCTAACCATCTGTCTATCCCTTGTGATCAATTAATTCATTTAATTTATCACTTTTACCTTACAACTATATCCTCATTTGATTAAATAAATATTCACAATATTTATTTAGTTCAATTCTCCTTTTCCCTAATCCTCATTAATTAGATACATCATGCTTATCTAATTAATCTAGCCTACTAATTGACCTACCCTAACCTACCCTAGCCTACCTCATCCTAGCCCTAGGATAAATTAAGCAAAACCTCTGTTTAATTAGTCCTAACCTCTCATGTGGGAGGTCAAACCTAGTTTAACACCCTTCCCCACATCTCCCAAATTAAAAATTAAAATAAGTCACACATCACATTTACTTCCCTTACAAGCCCATATTCGTTCATTACCTCTTATCCCCAAAATAAATTCTTAATTCATTTCCCATTCCCCAAATGAATTTTTAATTCATTTCACATTCTTTCACACCCATACCTCATTTATCACCCCTCTTCCCAAAAATGAATAAAAGATTCACTTTTATTCATAGCCCTTGATTTCATCTTTCAATCCTCACCCTCCATCCTCCTCTCAGAAAATCTATAAATGAAACCCTCTCCAAGCCATTTGAGAGAGTCTTCTTCATGCATCAAACCTCTACCAAAATCACTCCACAATCTCCTCATCCTAACATCATAATTCCAAAATTATCCCTCATCTCCATCTAATCTATCTAAATCTACTTGTCTCTCATCTTACATTATGTTGAGCATTTGAGCAATCCACATTTCAGTTATCATGGGTAAAATCAGAGGAGACTAATCGGGTGCAACTCCTTCCCACATGGATTTGTGAGTTCATTATGAAGGTATAATCATTATATTTTACATTTGATTCATATATTAATCTTCATTTTGATCTCATTGATCACAGAAACATGAAACTTTGAAGTAAAGACCAAGCTATTGGTCTTATTGAGGCATGTGTCTTTTCCTATCTCACATCCATGAATCATCTATTCACTAATAACTTAGCCTTCATTCTTCTTTTTGTCAAAGTAGTTTCTATTTGCATTAATTTTTATTTCCTCTATTTCATCGGCATACCCATCACGTTCTACATTCTTCAAAGGTACCTCAACATATACAATTTGACAATCGATGTTCACTTTCATGGTCTATAATATGAGGACTAGTTATGATTCCTTTACATGATCTCACTTGAGAAAATAACTCCATAGGATCAAGCTTTTCAAGGGAGCCAATATTATAACCACCACTTTCTATCAATAGATCATCATTGTTTTTGTATCGCAACTAGAATTTGAATAGTAACTTCCTATAGAACCCAATTCATAGTCGTAGACTCCATTTGAATTGCATGACCCATGTCTACCACAATCTTTAGGGAAAGTTCTATAAAAACTAGTGAAGAGTATGGTTTCATCAAATTTATGAAAATCTTTCCATACACCATCATAAATGACCTCCAAATTTTTTTTCAATAATGATACTGGTAACAACTATTCCCTTGTGTTAGAGTCCCTTGAACAAAGCACATCAAAGATGATTCCATGAACCTAGAATGGATCTCACACATTTCTTCTAGCATACGGTCAAGTGAGCATGCATTGTTTATATCAGAACATGAACCATTTGAATATGGGACAAAATATGTACAAAAATATGCCAAAGGAGATTGACCACCTTTGTTGAGTTGAGAAAAGTAGCGAGCCCATTGTGGAAACTCACCATTATAGATTGCAATACCGTAGTAACCTTCAGCTTCCCCATTGTAAGTACAGTTTGAAGAGTGTGAATAATTGCATTAGTAAGCCTCTTTTCAACCAACCTTCTTTACATAATTCTATGAGATTGATATGAGTATGGGATAGAAATGCCATTTTATGTTTGTCGAATAGTTAGCATGCAGCCTAGAGGACACTAACAAGATTGTGGAGTTTGGTTTTTTTAAATGTACCAATTGCATTTGCTTACAAGTTTCCAATGTCACTTCAATAATTCACTTTGTGCATACCCTATGATTGCTCCATTCCATGAGATAACATCTCTTAAAGGCATTCTATCAAACAATTTACATGTGTTGTCTTCCACATTTTGCATACATGTCTATCAAAGTAGTTGAACCATCTGACAAAAATCCATTTTCAATCTTGCTTTGATGAATGCTCATACACTATTCTAAAAAGGTTTTCTCATCCCATTTTTGTGTGTTTCTTCATTCTGTAGGTGTATGTACTATGGCATTTGTAGTGGTTATATGTGATAAAAAAATCCTCTGATGCTCATACCTATTTTAATATGCCATTTTGGTCCAGGCTAGACTACATTGGCAATTGGATTTGCTTGAAACTTATAAAAGACTCTTCAATGAATCAATTTTGTGTCCATTCTGCAATCATTGCATTCCATGAGATTACATCTCATTAAGGCATTTGGTCAAACGGTTCACATGCTTTGCCTATGTGTTTACATTTACATACATGTCTTCCAGAACATTTCAAATTACACTGGCATTTGCAACCATAGGAGGCTCAAGGATTACGCCGCTAGGAGCAACCGATAAGTTTAGAAATTTGTTTAACGTAACTCCTTTTATGACATGAGACAATTTTTTGAGTGTTATAATTCTCACATAAAAATCCCATCAGCTAAATCTTTAAGACGTTCTGAGCATCTCCAATGATAATATCTGAGAAAGAACTCAATTCTTCATGTTTCTTGATGGGCATGGACAGATGGGGATGCCGACAAATCGTATGAAAGTTTTAGAAGCCTTATCAACTGATCCACTTAATGCCCACTCTACAACCATTGTATATCATGAAAAATATCTAAGGTATTCTATCAAATGATTAACGTGCCTATGTGCTTTCCACAATTTTTATGCCGGTCTGCTGGTCTACAAGGGTAGTTTGAGCTATAATATCTGGCAAAAATCCACTTCCATTATACTTTGTGGGTGCCTAAAACCCTACTGAGAGCTGGGAGAATGTTGGCAAGGGTCATGGAATCTGATTTCACACCTATAAATTGCATTTGCAAGAAATTTTGTAAAACCTTTGCAATGAACCCATTAGTTCACCTTTGTCCACGTTCCAACACTTTGCATTTAGTAAAAATTTTATCTTGGCAGAGATCTACTTTAGATTACACTTTGATGGACGTCCATACTCTCCTTTAATGCTAATTATGAAACTCAGACATTACTGAAAATATGACTGTACAATGCTATGATATTACAATCAAACTAGTTGATATCCCATGTGCATGCTTGGCTAGTTTTAGTTAACATTTCAAACCGTTTGCATCCATTTTTTTTACATCTCCACATTCTTCATGCATGGCATAGTTTTGCTTATTTACTGATGAGACTTAACTTCTTCAACTACCAATGGTCGTGCTTTACATCACAAATGGGAAAAAGCAAGAGATTCGAAATGGTTTCCTTGATTAGTTATTGTAACCACTTTCTCACAAATATTCTCTATGTTTCTTTGTGGGGCCCTCATCAGAAGTTCAATAAGTTTCAAAAACTTTGCAAGGAACCATTTTGTGAGTATACCGCAGTCACACCGTTTACAGAACCACCTTTCACGCATACGACTCTTCCACAAGTTGGCATATTGCTGCTATTGAAGATAACTCTTATCACCTTTTTCGTATTTTGATTTACTGTTTAGAGCACATGTTGGTTCTTCCCATGGGAATGCCATGAATTTAGGAGAAGAAGACTGCTTTTTTCAACAATAGAAGCAATCTTTTAATTGCATGTTATCATCATCTAACGTATCCATGTATGTAGGAGCTTTTGGTGGATGTGGAGGAGTTATTACTGTTCGTAAAAGGAAAAAATGGATTTCCCACTTTTTATCTCTCCAAACTTGAAAAATTACACCCTTTGGTTTTGGTTAGCCAAAAGTCAAAATGTGTGCAAACTTAGCCAAACTCGAAAGTTAACGTAAACTTAGTGAAAAGCAAAAGTTGACGTGAGGTTTGTGGAAAAATGAAACCTGACGCAAAGTTAGCAGAATTCGGAAGTTGATGCGAGGTTTACGGAAAAATTAGAATCGACGTAAACTTTGCAAAAATAAAAGTTAACGCAAGTGTAGTGTAAAATGAAAGTTGACACAAAATAATACTACTAAGCCATTTCAACGTAAATTTTGACTTGGAATAATATTTCTATACAAAGCTTCAATGGAGAGAGAGAGAATGAACAAGACAAAATATGACATCTCATTAACAAGTTATCGACATGATTGACACAGGAAGCACACCATTGGCAAATTGTAACCAAAAGGATGACTTGGCAAAGGGTTTTTCTATGGGAAAAGTTTAAAATTTGGATAGTGGAACGGGGTCAACAAGTTGTATTAGACATATTTACATTGAGAAATAAAATTGATAGTTGTTTTACAATGCTTAATGAATGAAAAGAAAGAAAACAAATAGAGTATTGCAAGAAAGAAAAGCATGTTCAAATTTTGGTATAGTTATATGTTTTAAGTCCACAAAAAAAAAGTAATATAAAGTTGTTGTTTTGCATTTGAAAGACGAAATGAAAATGTCATTGCTCTTAAGAAAAGAAGATAGATATTGTTGTTTTAAATTTTTAAGGGAATGGGAAAACTGTTAGATTTAACCTCTTTGTCTTTGTTTAAAAAAAATATATATCTATTGAACCATCTTTATAAATACATAAAAAAGAATTTAGTTGCATTACTTAACTGAGATAATTTCCCTCACCCACCTTGTTATGCAAAAGTATTTTCTTCTCATAATATACATGTTCTTATTTTAACGTATTTTCTTGGAAAAGTATATACATATGTATATACACAGATATATAAAAATATATATATGTGAGTATATAATATATGTATATTCATTACCCTTATATATATATATATATATATATATATATATATATATATATATATATATATATATATAATACATATTATATACAGTAATGTTTTTAATTTAAAAACAATGTAGAAATCGAAATCTACTGTGTTAAGCATTTGTAATTTTCTTGACAGAGACAAAGTGGACGGTGGGAGTTTCAACCCTGCCGCCACTGCTGTGGTTTCCTTTGGGTGTGGGGTGGGGGCTTGGCCCTCTCTCCACACCCCCGTCACCCCTCATTTCCTTCTCCCCGGTGCTTTACCCCTTCCACCGCCACGTAGACCTCAGCTACCCCGCCTATGCTACCCTACCGCCTCCTTCAACACCCCCTTTTGCCATCCTTCCCATGGCCCCACTGCAGCACTAAAATCCTCAATGGCGGCCACAATAATGCCATTTTACTGTGCATTTCAAGCCGTCGACCAGTTTAAAATCTGCAAGTTTTTAAATGCACTCAATGCTATTTATTATATATATATATATATATATAAAATAGAAAAATAATAAACAGGTATAGACAATAGGTATACCTCCTTTGAGCTTCCATCCATGGAGGCCATTCCCCAAACCTGCAAGAAAAAAAAAATAAAGAGAAAGAAGAATGAGAGAGGAAGGAGGTGAGAAATGAGAAAGAGGAGAATGGAGGCTAGGGTTTCTCTCCTCCTCTCATAAGGATATTGATTTTTAATTTGGAGGCTCTTTTAGAGCAAGTTGTTTTTGAAATTAGCTTTATTTATTTACTTTGCTCTCATTTCCCTCTCTTGTATTAAATTTGTTTTATGGGATTTATTTTAGTATATGATTTTTGTGAGACCTTTGATTTAAGCTAGGGAATATTAAATGTTGCTTAATTAATTATTTTGTGGGAAATAAATTATTCTTTTATTCCATCAAATTTATCTTTTGTAGTGTAATTAACTTAAAATCTATGGAATTAATTTATTTATTGCTTGAGAACTTTAAATAACAAGATTAATTTATTTTATTTTTTAATTGGATTAGTGGCATAAATTTATTTAATCTAGCGCATGATAATTGGTTAAATAGATTAGTCATTTGTCCAACTTAGTAAACCAAGTTTACTTATGACCATGAATTACTTATTTATTATAAACCCTAATCACGCCCATGAGGTGTTATGCTGCCAAATTTTTCTGGAATCTAGGATTAGTTAACTTAGCTTTTTCAAACCTTGCATAGTGTTAACTTACTGTTTCTGCAACGTGTTAGATTTAGATTGAACCATTAATTTATTCTTATGCTTTAATATTAGATTTTGATTTTTGACTTATGTTGAAATCCCATCATTCACTTAGGTAAACCTAGGGTTTTGATCTCTAATCCTAAGTCGCATCGACCCCCTAGTTGGCCTTCATTGCGTAAGGGAAATATGCATGTGATCGCTTTACCCTACCTTCGATTGACATGTTTATGCCTTATGCGTAACGCCACCAAGCACACTTAAGCATGTGAGAGGGTTTCTAGGGATGCGTGGATAATTTTTGATATTTTGTGTCATGGCCACATAACAAATGTGGACGTGACATGTGTGATGCATGTCATGACTACATGGGAAATGTGGGCATGACATTTGGTATCAAAGCCTAAGTTTAAGCATTGGGCTTTTTTGGGCACATTACTCATTCCACAATTTCAATTAATTAGTGATTATCTATTTTTGTAGGATGCCTCCCTGATGAGTTTAGTGAGCGCGTTCACGCCACACTGCGTCTGTTGAGGTGCATAGTGATAGTTGAGGGTCAGGTACCACCGGTACCATAGGTCCTACCTATACCAGATATTGGACCACAGATACTACAAGCACTATAGGCAGTGTTGGATAGGATACCACTAGCCGTAGTTGTGTTGTGCATAGAGCCATGTGCTAAGCCGCGTGTTGATCCGTGACAGGAACCACACGTGGAGCCACGTGTGGAGCCCCGTTCTAAGCTGCAAGAGGCACCATGTGTGGAGCCGTATGTTGAGATACCAGATACGATGGCAAAGGAGGTTGGGTCCACCTATAGTGCCTGTAGCAAGAGCCCTCCACATTATGTCAGGCATGAGGAGACAGTGCGTGTGGAGCAAATTTTTCACGGGTCGTATGATTATTATGCAGATGAGCCTATCAGAGGGCACAAAGACCAAGGAGACCCCATTAGGGATCTGTTAAAGCTAAATCCTCCTACATTTGCTGAGACTATAGAGGGAGCCAAAGCTGAGGCTTGGCTCATCAGTCTAGACAGATGCTTCATGTTGCATCCTTACGAGGGCAACATGAAGGCACGTGTAGTAGTCCACCTGTTGCGAGATGCAATAGCTACTTGGCGACGCACTGAGGAGTGCAAGCGCCATCTATCATTGGACACACTCACTTCAGAGTCTTTCATTGAGAGATTCAATACGCAGTATTTATCAGATCACTATAGACAATGTCGCATAGATGAATTGCATGACCTTCAGTAAAGAGGGCTTACTATTGCTCAGTATGAGAGTAGATTCACTAAGTTTTCTCAATATGCGAAGTATCTCAATGATGAGAAACTCCTAGTTCATAAGTTTATTAGAGGATTGAACCATAGCATAGCAGGGCCTGTACGCATGATAGACCCCTAGACATTGAGTGATGCTACCGAGAAGGCATACATAGCTGAGGAGATACAAAGACAAGGGCAGGGTTCATGCCCCTAGTTTCAGGATCATGTGCAGTAGCAACATCAGCAAAGTTACTGTAGACCACCACCACCACCATAGAGAGGAGGATTTAGTTATCCATCATTACATCCTAGACCTTCACAGTAGCAGTAGAAGAATTAGTAGAGGGCACAGGGAGGGTAGAATTGAGGCTGGTAGCAATATGGCCCATAGAGAGATCAGAGGTAGTAAGGACCGCCTGCAGGACCTACGACGTCACAACAGTCATATAGGGGTTCACAGGGGTCCACAGGTAGATCTGGACAACAGCAATCAGGTAGGACTCAGATTGGACAGGGGCCAATGCTATGTGTGTGGTGGAATGGGATATCTAGCTACAGAGTGCCCACAGGGATTTATAGCAAGGGGACAGCCCCATTTAGGAGAGTCAAAGCAAACTATAGGAGATGTGGGCAAGTCCCACTGCATGTTCGCAGTGGTTGATAACCGCCTAGCTGATTTTCAGGCATCAATGATTGAGACGTTAGGTATGATTGGGGGTACCCCCATTTCTCTTCTTTTTGACTCTAGAGCTACTAACTCTTTCCTATCTCCATTGTTAGTGGAACATTATAGGCTGGTGGCCTCTAGGTAGGGCAATAGGTGGGAAGTTATTTGGCCACAGGGGCCAAGACGACAGTAGATGCCTTAGTCCACGACTGTGAGTTATCTTTGGGATCCTTTACTATAGTGTGTGATCTAGAGTTATGACATTAGGATCCTACAATGTGGCTTTCGGTATGGACTGGTTTACGGCTCATAGAGCCAAGCTATATTGTCATCGAAAGGTGATTAGCTACTTAGACAATCACGGTACATCAATTGAGATAGTGGGCATTCATAAGCCCATGTAGACACCCAAATTTGTCCCAACTTTGTCCATGTCTAGCAACACCTTGTCAAAAACATTACTTAGACATCATGTAGCATTTTGTCTTAAATCCCACTCTTAACCCCACTTATTCCATTAAGCCAATTAATTAAATAAATTTTATTTATTTAATTAATATCCAACTCATATCCCAACTAATTCAAATATTTTATTTGAATTAAGTTCTCATCATAAGCCGACTTTCTAATTAATTAAATAAATCTTATTTATTTAATTAATTTATCTTATCATTTAGCCGACATGTGTGCCTCTTTCATTTAAAAAAGATAAGTGGTACTACAGCCTTTTATTTAATATCTTTCACATGTAGTACTTTTTATGTACACAAGCACACATGAGCCCTATTCTCCTTGACACTTGTCAAATGACTACAACTCCTTTGAAGAGTGGGATAACCGAATCAATCCTAGCCATCCACATCAATCATTTAGTTTTTTAATCTCAGCCATCCATTGAAACCAAGCCTTTCCTATAAATCAAACCCCTCACAAGCCATTAGCATGGATTTGAGCTTCAAGTAACATTATTCTGCCAAATTATCATTAGAATGCATTGAGCCTCAAGTACCCTTATTCTGCCAAATCTTCAAGCATGCATTGATCCTCAAGTATCCACATGCTGTTGAAATATCATTAGAGCCTTTGCATCCTTCATCTATCATCCTCATATCGTCTTCATATTAATGTTATGCTACAGAAGTAAGCACCCAACATTCCTCCAACAATAATCCTTCAAAATCTTGCATGCTCATGCGAGGTGGAGAAGAGCAATGGAGATAAATCAAGCATAGCGTGGAGATCGGTTTGCATTTACATTTGTTATTTTGATTTTCATGTTGTCTTGTGCTTCATTGTGCATTGCTAGGGTTTTATCATTGTTGATTCTTCATTTATCCTATTTGCAATTTTACCCTAACTACATTTGGCACGCCCGGTGGGACTCACTTTGCTTGACCTTTTTTGCAAGTTTTTGTAGTAAAAATTTGCTTTCATATAACCCTCATTGTTGAGTTTTGCAGGTTTAATTAACTTTTGTTGCAGATTTGCTGTTTTTTTGACAAAACCCTAGGTTTTAAAGATTTCATCATATCTCCCAAACGGCTATGAATTTTTCTACAATATTTTAGTAGAAGTTTGTCCATGATATAAGGAAGCTACAGCAAAAAAATTTTGGGTTTATCACAATTTTTGCAAGATTTATCATGTTTTTATGTTATTTCATAAAATTGCAATTTTGGACGCAACCCAGCAAATTTTTCAAAAAGTTTTACATTTCTGGAAAGCTCCTGAAATTCTAATGGGGGTCTATGTTTTATAGATTTAATTTGGAGGTTGTTTACAGTGCAAAAAAATCAGATCTTTACTAACTGTACTGTTTTCATAAATCCGCATTTCTGGGCGCAAATTAAGGAATTTTTTTGATTTCTTTACATTTTCAGAAAGCACTCTAAAAATTAATAGGGGTCTCTTCTTTGATTTTTTAATTTTCATACCAAAAATGTATCAAAATAATCAAATCTAATTCGGCTATGCATCTAAAATTACAATTTTCCTTGCCTAATGAGCCTATTTTTTATGCCTGCATTATAATATCATTTTTTTTATGTTGTCAGTGATCATAAGGAGCTGGGGCAACATTGACATCAATCATCTACAACAATTTGGATAGTGAATTAACCAGGTGCAATCATTTCATTTCTCATCTTCTAATCATTGTTTGCAAACACATTTAGATTTTGGGCATAAAATGAACAATTGTTTGCGATCACACCATTGAAAAATTGGGCTAAAATGAACCATTGTCTTTCATCACATTTAGATTGGATTTAAAACAAACAAGTGCTTGCATTGTCTTCCACACATTGAACTTCTAAGGTTAATGAACCCCATGCGAGTGTGACCAAGTAAATATGTATGCTCTCTCCTCGCATCCCAACACGAACTTGGAGATCAAAAACATTTACTTGTGTTGCTTTTGTTTAGCCTTAGAGAGGCCTGCCTTGGTATCCACCCCAAGGGAACAACCTCAAGCGGTACTTTTATCTGGTCCGCTATAAAAATTAGAGGATAAGGCGAAAGCCAAGTCTAACCGGTATTAGCGCTCACCATACAGTGCTAACTCGAAAGGAGGTGTACCTTTGTGTATATTAAAACTCCTAGTAGGGTTAGTTAAAGTCTTAAGTGGCTTGCTGGATACTCGTGGGGTGCCGGTCCCCTGGATTTTCAATAGAACCTCCTTGTGATAGTGGCCTTGCCTTGAATAGGACTTGTTGAAGTGTCTTCACGTACTTGCTTAACCATCATCACATTCTTTCAAACTAACAACTTGCTTATGTGTCTTGTGTGAGTGATTCATGTGTGTATATGCATAATCATTTGTTTGAATATTGCCACATCAAGCTCTAAACACCCAAACACATAAAAACAAGTCATCCTACACATTCTTCCAATAACATTCAAACCCAATCACTTTCATCCCAAACATAGCCAAGTCATCCAAACAATCCACATCATCATCCAAATCCCTAAACAAGCATTTGTTAAAAAGGACTTAAGAAAAACACTTGGGTGACAACATGTTTACACTAGAGGACCTAGAAATCAAATTCCAAAGATTCCTCCAAAATCTTTATCAAGGATCACAACCCCTAAACCAAGATGCCATTGAAATATTACAATTCTTTATCCAAAGAGCTCAACCCCATACAAGCCAATCACCTCAACTGCAACACTTCGTAGCCCAAGTCCAACACCTTTTAGCCACTAGGCAAACTTGACAAGTACAGCAATCCTTAGCCATTCACTATCAACCTAATCCACTTCATAGCCACATGTCATATCCATCCACTTCCTATCAACTTAATCTACCTATCCACCAAGTCAATGCCACATCAACCTATGAACATCCACCCCAAGCTTATCCAATCCCTCATGTCACCATTCCAATGCACTACCAAGCACTATTGATAGACCTAAGTACACCTTTCCAACAAGAACAATATCCAAATCCAAGTGGCCCCTTGTATATAAATCATATGAGTCCAAGCCTATGCAAGACTTAATTACCTTTGACAAGGGAGATACCAATCTAGAGTGGCCTCCACCATCCAATCACATGCAAACACATGAGCCAACAAGTCCTATCCCAACACCATCATGTGATCCCATTCCTAGTCCATTGATCCCTCCATCTTCCAAACCACCAAGCCCTCCATTACCTTCATCACCAAGTCATTCTAATCCTTCACCAAAGGATGCAGCTGAGATAGTTTTACAAAGAATGCTTGAACAAAAACTCATTGAACTTCCTGAAGTCAAACAATGTGAAGAAAGTCCATATGATGAACATGATTATTGTGCATACCATAGGACCAAAGGCCATGATACAAATACATTCCCCATGTTTTTCCTAATTGTTTACAAGGTGTATCGACATACAATAAGAAATCATGTCACATCATCCCAATCCCATGTATTACCCTCATCCAATCCAAATCTTAGCCTATCAAACTCCATTATCCTTCCATCCAATCAAAATCCTAGTCCTACGCTTACAACATCACCCGCTATTATTATTCATCCGTTATATTGCCCATCCACTCATACCCTTGCGAAGGATGTGATCCATTGGCTACTAGCTAAGAATAAACTACCTACATGTCAAACACCCATTCATGAGCCTACCAAAGAACTTCCAAAGGTCATGTTCAATCCTATAATCTCATTATGTGGTTCACATATCCTTGAGCCTCTTCAAGAGCCTTCCATTAACATACCTATCCCTTTGAGCCCATCATGTGACCTACAAGCCAACAAGTCTATTCAAAAGTCTCCTATCATGAACCCAAGTCAAGAGCTATTGTACCCTCAAGAACATGTCAAGCCTACCAAGAGTTATCCACTTCCATTCAAGCAACCCAAGAAGTATGTCAAAGGTTTAATCCTAAACATGTGGAAACATTAAGCCCTAGCCCAAGTCAAGATCAAATCAATTTTATGCAACCTATCCATAACATGTATCTTTTCCATGATCAAGATGATAGCCATAATGATGAATCTATCCATGAGACACTTGATCCTATCCATCTCCCAACAACCATTCATGAGCAAGCTATCCAAATTCAACCTATCCATAACATTTACCTTCTTTATGATCAAGATGATACCTATAAAGAAGATATCCATGAGCACCTTGATCCTATCCATAATCTTATATCCATCCATGAGAAAGATATCCAAATTGCTCTTAGTCATCCGCCATCTAGCCCTATCCATAATGAGCAAACATCCACTTGTCATGATGAGACACTTGTCCCCCAAGTGAGCATAAAAGATCAAACATATAGCTTGGATCTTAGTGATCACAATGCTAATCAAGATCCTAATGATCCTCCTTCCACATCCACCATCAATTCCACTTCTATTGGTCTTACCACCCTTATACATGAATGTTCTTCCTTAGGACAACAATGACCTTTATCCACTTCACCTTCTCCATCCAATAAAGAACTCAAGTCTAGTTCCCTAAGCACATCTAGTCCCATAGTCCATCGCATCCTCCAAAACATGAACTACAAAGGTAAAGGTCTAGGCCTTTGTGAACAAGGTATTTTGGAGCCAAACCATGTCAAGATCCCTCCATGCTCATATGGCCTTGGATACACACCCCAAGGTAAACAAGGCAAAGATGTTGGTAATCCCTTCATGCATCCTAAATCTACCACTTTCCATCACACCCCCCATCATCTACCCAAAACATATGTAGCCATTCCATCTCCATCATCCTATAAATGTCAAAAGCATGTGACCATACACCTTTCGCCATCCACTTTACCTCCACTTTTACCAACTCCTAATATCCCTCCATCCACCTTGCCACCATTGCTTCCAACACCTAACATACCTATCATTCATAAGTATCCTTACATCCCTAATCATGACCAACAAAAGCACACATTGTTTAAGCATAAAGCTTGCAATCATTCCATCCACTCCACCCACCCCATGGGATTCCAAAATAAACATTTTGATGCCTCTACTTATAAAACCAAAAATCCAACTAAAACTCCTAAGGACCCTCATGCCTTAGGGTATCAATGTGAAAAGTCTCTAAATCATCCATCTTCTAAGCAAAGTACATTCACAAAGCTATCCAAGCCCATACCTCCAAAAGCAAAGCCCAAAAGTAAAATGGTTTGGGTTCCTAAGCAAAAAGCTAGCAAAGTGAATGAGGCATCTTCATCCACATCTCAACAATCCCAATCACCTATATCCTTCCAAAAGCCTACTTCCATCCAAAACTTTCATTCCCTTGAAAAATCCCACAAGCAAAGCAAAAACACTAAACATACTAAATCTATGTGGGTCCCTAAATTACTTCATCAACCATCTCCTAAGCAAACATCTCCATTGCTTCCTACACCACCATCTCACCAAAAGCTTCAATGTTTATCACGGTGTGTGCAACCATTGGTCATGGTTCCCTTCCACTCCGCAGCACTTCCACATAACTACATCTCCCCATCTTCCATCCATTATCCTACATATCTCCGCCATGCTATCCCTATGGTCCATGCTTTTGCATAAGCCTTTCATCCATCTTCATTCCATAAGCCTATATAAATCCACACCATAAGCCACTAGCCTACCCTATCATAATTCCACATCATAATCCACTATCCCCATCCATCTATCCTTGCATGAACCTTCCATAATCCATTTCATAATCCATTATCTACCTAATCCATCTCTCATCCACACAATCCCTTATCAACATCGATAAGCATAATGACATGGTCCATGCGATGACATCCATCTCTAACGAGACTACCAACATTCATAGCACTAGACACTTAAGTCCCTCCTATACATTACCATGGTGAAAACCTAGCAAATCAGTGCCATGTGTAACTGTCAACACATCGAAAAGCAAAAAAGAAAAGAAAAAAATAACAAAAAAAAAAAAAAATCAAAATAGTAAAGAGAAAGTCCTTCATCCAATGGTGAAAACCTGGTAAACGGGCACCTTGGATAAGTACCATGATGAAAACCTGGCAAATAGGCGTCATGTGTAGGTTGATCTTCTATGTCACTTACACTTGGGGGCACATTGTCTCATCCAGCCTATCCATTTCCAAACTATCTATCCCATTATATCATTTTCCATCCTCCCATCCTTAGCCATTACACCCATACACCTATCCTATTGAACCCATTTATCCATCCTCCCCCTTTTGATTTTGATGAAGACATAGGGGCAAAATGTTGAAACATGTTTGGATATCTCTTAACATACCTTCTTTCCAAACCAAGTCCTATCCATTGACAATTTATCCATCCCATTTAAACCAATCCATCATGTCATCCCTTGGTCATAACCTTTGTCATGTAAAAATCCTAAGCATTACCACCGATAATGGGGCAAGTTATTCTTCCGATGCAACATAGCCTTTAGAGATCACATCCTAGCTCCCTTATGATTCATCCACTATGGCGTATATCCTTATCATGAGCTTTCCACCTTATAGCTTATCCCCATCTATTTATCATGAAGCTTTCCACTATAGCCTACCTATCTATTTATCATGAGGCAAGCATCCATCCCTTATATGGCCTATCCTCTCTTCTATCCATCCAACTCTCATGAACCTTCCATCCCATCCAACTCTCATGATCTTGCCATCACATTTACTATGCGCCCATCCTTTTATCCATCCCTTGCACCTAGACTTGGTTTTCCCTTGTCATTGGTATCTAGCACAAAGGCTACCCAATTGTAAATCCATTGGCATCTTCTAAAATATTTCAAAAAAAAAAACACAAAAAAATTAAAATATTTCAAAAAATCCAAAAAAAATCAAATATCCAATGAAAAATCCAAGCAATAAAACCAATCACATCATCCAAAACAATCCACTCCATCAACATTTAATCAAATCCTCATCATCATCAATTCTTCTTATCAATAACATTCATTCATCCATTTCACTCAATCACTTCTTCTAATCATATCAATCAAATCAATCTAAGCAATGATCTTAAATCCAAGTCACACTAATCCATATCAAGCAAGCTAATCAATTAAGGAACACTATTCAATCAAATCAATAGGTTTTGATCCTAATCTTGTCATGAGACCAGTCAATCAATCATCAATCATCATCAATGGGATATAGCGTTCCCACATCCTTGTGTTGTTCTAGGGATATAGCTTTCCCCGTAATGACAACACTATCTATCAAAACAAACAAACAATCAATCATTGGTTTATGACTTGACAAGGGCAATACCTTGTTTGTTTTACATCCTTTGAGCACACTGAGAACACTTGCTTATGCTTAGATTGAATCGACACTCTAATCATCACACCATCACTATCATCATTCAAAATAAGCCAATCATCAAAACAATCAACCCAGCAATAGCAAACATCACAACCAAAGCACATCAAGCAAAACATTAAAACAAATCCTATCAATCATCAACATCAACACCAAAGAAAATCAACTCCAAGCACATCAAGCCAACCATCAAAACAAATCCAATCACTTCAGCAAATCAAAAGCAACTCAATCCACCACAAATCATCCATCCTTCATCAACTCAATCTAATTAGCATTTCATCATCTTCCAACCATTCCAAACAAAGATCCAAATGCAAGCCCATCCTTAATCCATCCCAATCAAGTTAATCAATCAAGCCAATTTATCTGAATGCAATCCATGGTCTTGATCCTAGCCTTGTTGTAAGCCAAATCAATCAACCAATTAGCCAACCAACTCAGCAAAAACCTTGTGTTGATCTAGGGATATAGCTTTCCCCGCAATGACAACACTCTCAACTATCATCAATTAACAACTAATCATTGGTTTACAGCTTGATAGGGGCAATACCTTGTTTGTTTTTGAATCATTTGTGCATGCTTGCTTGCTTGCTTGTGTGTGTTATCTTTTTATCTTGCATTTGCATCACATCGATATCATTCCAGCTAATATTCATATCTTGTATCCAGACAAGGTTGTATTATGTTGGGGCACAAGACACATCGTCACCCTGGTCCTTATACCTTGGTGCATAACGTCTAGTGCTATATCAAACATCATGGTTGCTCACTTTCATTGTAGCATAACACATCATCATTTCTTCTATCCATTCCCTTATCTTTCTTCCTTGACCAAGCCATTTCTTTTCGAGAGCATACCCGTGTTTGTCCAACCCGCCTATCCTCTCGAGGGGGCATCATCATCCTATCTTTCCATCATCATCATATCTTTATATCATCATCTCCATATCATTTTTCTCTATCCATACCTTAGCTTCTTTGAAATGATGTTACTCAACATAAAGCTTATCATCTCGAACATCATCTCAAAGAGGGGCAAAATGTAGACACCCAAATTTGTCCCAACTTTGTCCATGTCTAGCAACACCTTGTCAAAAACATCACTTAGACATCATGTAGTATTTTGTCTTAAATCCCACTCTTAACCCCACTTATTCCATTAAGCCAATTAATTAAATAAAATTTATTTATTTAATTAAAATCTCATTCAATCCCATCCTTATCCTACTTAGCCAATTAATTAAATAAATTTTATTTATTTAATTAATTTCCACATCATATCCCAATCATATCCTATCCTCATCCCAATTAATTAAATAAATTTTATTTATTTAATTAATATCCAACTCATAGCCCAACTAATTCAAATATTTTATTTGAATTAAGTTCTCATCATAAGCCGACTTTCTAATTAATTAAATAAATCTTATTTATTTAATTAATTTATCTTATCATTTAGCCGACATGTGTGCCTCTTTCATTTAAAAAAGATAAGTGGTACTATAGCCTTTTATTTAATATCTTTCACATGTAGTACTTTTTATGTACACAAGCACACATGAGCCCTATTCTCCTTGACACTTGTCAAATGACTACAGCTCCTTTGAAGAGTGGGATAACCAAATCAATCCTAGCCGTCCACATCAATCATTTAGCTTTTTAATCTCAGCCGTCCATTGAAACCAAGCCTTTCCTATAAATCAAACCCCTCACAAGCCATTAGCATGGATTTGAGCTTCAAGTAACATTATTCTGCCAAATTATCATTAGAATGCATTGAGCCTCAAGTACCCTTATTCTGCCAAATCTTCAAGCATGCATTGATCCTCAAGTATCCACATGCTATTGAAATATCATTAGAGCCTTTGCATCCTTCATCTATCATCCTCATATCATCTTCATATTAATGTTATGCTGCAGAAGTAAGCACCCAACATTCCTCCAACAATAATCCTTCAAAATCTTGCATGCTCATGCGAGGTGGAGAAGAGCAATGGAGATAAATCAAGCATAGCGTGGAGATCGGTTTGTATTTACATTTGTTATTTTGATTTTCATGTTGTCTTGTGCTTCATTGTGCATTGCTAGGGTTTTATCATTGTTGATTCTTCATTTATCCTATTTGCAATTTTACCCTAACTACAGCCCACAATAGTTTGTATGATATCTGCTTAGTAGCTTAAGTGTTGCATGTGGAAGGGATGCTAGATGTTTGCTATTACAGTTAGTGACAGATCAGAGGATGAGCCTAAGGCATCATTAGATGACCATCCCTTCTTGAGAGAGTTTGTCGATGTGTTTCTAGCAAAGTTACCAGGGATGCCACCCCGTCGTGAGGTAGACTTTCATATTGATTTAGTGCCAGGTGCTGAGCCAGTGTCTCGTGCACCCTAAAGGATGACCACTCATGAGCTCACAAAGCTCAAATTGCAACTTGAGGACTTGCTCGAGAAGGGGCACATCTGATTGAGCATTTCACCTTGGGGTGCTCCGGTCATCTTCGTGAAGAAGAAGGATGGGTCACTTCAGCTATACATGGATTATAGGCAGCTGAATAAGGTGATGGTGAAGAACCATTACCCTCTGCCTAGGATTGATGATCTCTTTGACTAGATGCAGGGAGCCAGGGTGTTCTATAAGATTGACCTATAGTCTGGTTACCATCAGTTGCGTATCACAGAGGCAGATATTCATAAGACTACTTTCAAGACTAGATACAGCCACTATGATTTTATTGTGGTCCCCTTTGGTTTCACAAACGCCCCTACAATGTTCATGAGTCTCATGAACAGGGTGTTCTGAACCTACTTGGATCAGTTCATGATTATTTTTCTTGATGACATATTGATCTATTCGTAGACTGAGGAGTATGAGGAGCACCTACGTCAGGTTTTACAGTGCTTGAGAGAGCAGCAGTTTTATGGTAACTTGGTGAAGTGTGTCTTTTTCAGGATAGAGGTACAATACTTGGGGCACATCCTATCTGGTAATGGCATCTCCATAGATCCATCGAAGATCAGAGCTATCAGACATTGACAAACACCCACCAGTGTGATAGAAGTCAGGAGTTTCATGGGATTAGTTGGTTACTATTGCAGATTTGTAGAGGGCTTTTCTAGGATAGCGCACCTCATTACTTCCCTTCAGTGGAAAGGGAAGAGTTTCACTTGGACTGAGCAGTGCAAGAGGGCCTTTGGGGTCCTCAAGGAGCATCTTATCAGTGCTCCCATCTTAGCAGTTCCTGATCCTGCAGAGGATTTTGTAGTTTGTACATATGCTTCACTTGAGGGTTTGGGAGTCGTGCTTATGCAGGGTGGTAGAGCGATTGCATATGAGTCACATAAGCTCCAAACACATGAGATGAACTACCCTACTCATGATTTAGAGCTTGCAGCAGTGGTACATGCTCTTGTTCATTGGAGACACTTTCTTTTAGGTCATCGCTTTGAGCTTCATTCAGATCACCACAATTTGCAGTACATATTCACACAGCTGAATTTGAATGCCCAGGATGGAGTTTCTATGCAAGTATGACTTTGATGTCCACTACATCAAAGGGAAGGAGAATGTTGTCATTGACGCATTGAGCTGGAGGCACCACAAGATCTTGACCTTGACCCTGAGCGTGGATTTGAGAGAGCACATCATTCAACATCTACCTGACGATGAGTGGTTTCTTGAGGTGCAGCAGGAGATCCAGTCATAGAGGACCCTTAAAGGCAAATTTGCAAGATATTCCCTTGAGTCAGATGGGCTACTTAGACATCAACAACGCATCTATGTACCCCATGCAGGTGACCTTTGTGCAACAGTTCTTTCAGAGGCTCATAGAGTACCTTATGCAGCACACCAAGGGGGAAGAAGATGCATGCTAACTTGTGACAGTTATACCATTGGGTAGGTATGAGACATGATATTGTAGAGTATGTTTCTTGTTGCCTTAAGTGCCAGAGGGTCAAGGCCAAGCATCAACATCCAGTGGTTCTTTTATACCCTCACAAGATACCTGAGTGGAAATGGGACACCATTTCCATGGATTTCATTGCTGGTCTTCCTATGTCATCTCACCACCATGATGGCATCATGGTGACGGTTGACAAGATGACCAAGGTGGCGCATTTCTCACCTATATGCATGACATACAATGCACCATCAGTGGCAAGAGTCTTCTTGGATCATATTGTTAGACTACATGGGGTACCTCACCGTATCATTTCTAACAGGGATTTAGTGTTCACATCAGCCTTTTGGAGGGCATTCCAACAAGCGTTGGGCACACAGCTCAACTTCAGTTCCGCTTATCATCCTAAGACAGATGGTCAGATAGAGAGGGTTAATCATGTTCTTGAGGATATGCTCCGTATGTACGTCATGGATCACCAGAGTAGATGGGAGGAGTATCTGTATCTAGTTGAGTTTGCCTACAACAATGGGCATCATAGCTCGTTGGGTATGCCTCCTTTTCAGGCCTTGTATGGTAGACCTTGCAGGACACCTTTGAGTTGGGACCATATTGAGGACAAGGTTGTGATAAGGCCAAAGTTGGTTTAGGATATGGAACAATAGGTGACCTTGATTAGGCAGAGATTTTAGGAGGCTTAGGATCGACAGAAGAAGTGTGCTGATGCTAAGAGGGTAGATCAGAGCTTCTCAATTGAGGATAGAGTATTCTTGAGAGTGTGACCACGCAAGAGTCTAATCCATTATGGAAAGGGCTCTAAGCTTTCACCATGTTTTGTTGGACCTTTTGAGATCTTGGAGTGGATAGAACACGTAGCCTATCATCTAGCCTTTCCACCTAGCCAGTTCCATATCCATGATATTTTTCATGTTTCTATTTTGTGGCATTACATATCTGATTTATCTCATGTATTGGATTGGAGTGCTCTTCAAGTAGACATGGACGGTCAGTTGGTTTTGGATCCAATTCACATATTGGCTCATTGGATGCTAGGCCTTCGAGGTCTAGAGCTGGACTAGGTTAGGGTTCAGTGGGACATGTATGATGAGGTCACGGCGACATGGGAGGATGTAGCTAGATTGAGGTCCCTTTATCCTCACATCTTTGACAACTTCCAGGAGAAAGTATAGTCTTAGGGGGGGAGGATGTGAGGCCTACCATTTCATTCCCTTATATTTAACTACTTTATTTTAATGTTGGTGACACATGTTAGACTTATGGAACTGTTGATCCCAATTTATAGGACTATTAGACTTTATGCTTATGTGGATTTATTATGTTTAGCATGGTTACGATGAGATTAGACCTTGATATTGATTCACTGATGATGTTAGACATATGATTTACATTATGATGTTATTGGGATACTATTCATGTGATTTTAGTTAGAAATTTATTATGTGACTCTATCTTGTGGTAGATTTTTTTGAAATACAAAATTTAGAATTCAATTATGATGTAATTCTTTGATGTTTATATGATCATGTGATGATGTGAGTATATGTTTCACTTTGCTTCAGCTATTATAGACATGTGGAATTAACATTTCATTTGAGTGCACAGGTGTTTCTAACTAAGCCATGGATAATCAGAGATTATCCCACACACTGTGTTGTTTCCCATGTAAAACCGATCTAGTTCCAAGAGGAACCAAGATCATCTATGTGATGTATGATGAAATTTTGTAATGTGGTTGTGTGATGTTAGTTTGGTTAGGTCTACCCCTTCTTATATTTGATTTTTAATTAGTGTTGTTAAGTGTAATGTTATTTTAAATTTCATTTTTAGTTTTAATTTTTGAGACCCCTTTTTATGTGTTTTTACTCAACCTATGGTTCTCAAAATGGGTTAAAATTGACCTTGGGTTGTACTCCTAGGGTCTAGGGACCATTTGAGCTTGTATAACCTTAGGTAAACTCCCATTTGGTCACTTTAACTTCACCCTAAAGTAAAGTGACGAGAATAGAAGTTTGGGAGGGAGAGGATGAGTGGGTCAAACACTCAACCTCTTCCTTCCCTCTTTCCTAGGTTGGGGGAGTCTTCAAGACCCCCTAATTGTGGAGGACTCAACTCCAAGCCTCTTGCACAATTAGTGAGGGTACCTTGGGGTTGTGTGGGATTTCTTAGGAAGAGATGATTGGGGCACATGTGGTACCCACTCCTCCTTTGGCTCCACTTTTCTCTCCCACATATGTGAGAGAGAGCAAGTAGATGGGAGAAAGACTTGGTGGAATGGGTGGATGACATGTGTCACCACCCCATTCCAAGAGTCTTGCAAGTGGTTGTGTGGGGGAGTGAGGAGGTGACATGTGTCATCTCCCCATTCCTCAAGGCTCATGAGAAGAGCCTATTTCAATACCTCTTGAAGAGAGGGAGGTGGTTGTTGAATCTTTTTCAATTTTGAATTTTAGTGGCTTTTGGGGAAAAAGTTAGAGGAAAAATTGGATGCTCAACTTGGAGAAGGAGTTAGAGGAGCTCTTCTCAACTATCTCCCATTTGCAATTTATAAAGTAGGATTCAAGGAAAATGCCTTTCCTTATGCATTTTTCTTTTCTTGTACGATGTATGTGTGAGTTTTATTTTGTATTTTTGCTTTGTTGTTGTGGGAAAATTGGTTATGGGAGTTGTGAGAGCCTCTCCATTTGGAGAGAATACTCAACATGTGTGGGGTGGGGGAGGAGTGAACTTCCTCAGGGTCACATCCTTGTTTCTATGGGAATTTAGCCTTGAGAGAAATATGTGTATATGACTATTTTGAAATGGCTTGAGAGGCAAGAGGAACTTTTGTAAAAATTATGTTTAAAGTATTGGCTTGAGGCCTTGAAAAGAAATTGTTTTGGAAAGTATTTTAGAGTGACACTCTTGAGTTGAGAGATGTCTACTCCCCTACACCATTAAACTCATCTTGAGTGAGTTTTGTTATGTGAAAGCCATGGGATTATTTTGTTTTGGTGTTTGTATGCTTTGTTGTGATGTGGTGTGAGTTTACCTTGTGTGAAGATGACCTCATAGCTCGGGGGTGACTCATGATTGAGTCAATGGTAGGGAAGAGAGCAGTACATTGTGGCTTCTTTCCCTTTTTGTGTCTTTGCAGGTTCTTGGAGCTTATAGATGTTGAAGAAAACTATACCTCTTTTCTTGTGTTGTTATATTGAGCTCTTGAGAGAGCATGGCCAAGAAAGGCCTGGTGTATTTTTTTTAGTTTCAAGAGAGGAGATTTTGCTCTCTCAAGTTGTATGAATTTATGTTTGTAAACTTGAAGTTGTATTAGACTTATTTACATTGAGAAATAAAATCTATAGTTGTTGTTTTACAATGCTTAATGAATGAAATGAAAAAAAAATAGAGTATTGCAAGAAAGAAAAGCATGTTCAAATTTTGGTATAGATATATGTTTTAAGTTAAAAAAAAAAGTAATATAAAGTTGTTGTTTTGCATTTAAAAGACAAAATGAAAATGTCATTTCTCTTAAGAAAAGAAGATAGATATTGTTGTTTTAAATTTTTAAGGGAATGGGAAAACTATTAGATTTAACCTCTTTGCCTTTGTTTCAAAAAAAATATATCTATTGAACCATCTTTTTAAAGACAAAAAAAAAGAATTTAGTTGCATTACTTAACTGAGATAATTTCCGTCACCCACCTGTTATGCAAAAGTATTTTCTTCTCATAATATACATGTTCTTATTTTAACATATTTTCTTGGAAAAGTATATACTTATGTATATACATAGATATATAAATATATATATATATATATATGTGAGTATATAATATATGTATATTCATTACCCTTATAAAAATATATATATATATAAATAATTATGAGTGCATTGGTTTATATATATATATAGAAATTGAAATCTCATGTGTTAAGCATTTTTATTTTTCTTGATAGAGACAAGGTGGATGGTGGGAGTTTTGACCCCACCACCACTGCTGTGGTTTCCTTTGGGTGTGGGGACGGGGCCAAGCCCCCACCCACACCCCACCGTAGTGGGATGTGGGTGGGGGCTCGATCCTCTCCCCACACCCCCGTCACCCATCACTTCCTTCTCCCCTACGCTTTACCCCTTCCGCTGCCACGTAGACCTCAGCTGCCCTGCCTAGCCCTGCCACCTCCTTCGACACCCCTTTCTACCGTCCTTCCCATAGCCCCACTATGGCTCTAAACTCCTCAACGATAGCCACACTAATGCTATTTTACTATGCATTTTAGGTCGTCGGCCAGTTTAAAATCGGGAAGTTTTTAAATGCACTCAATGCTATATATTTTGTATATATATATATACTCCCTGTTCTTTGTTATTTAATGGAAACCCTCTGGCATAACCAGAGGTATATAAAAATATATATATTATAAAATAAATAAACAAATAAATGGGTATGCACAATAGGTATACCTCCTTTGAGCTTCCATCCATGGAGGCCATTCCCCAAACCTACAAACAAAAATAAAATAAAGAGAAAGAAGAATGAGAGAGGAAGGAGAAGTGAAATGAGAAAGAGGAGAATGAAGGCTAGGGTTTCTCTCCTCCTCTCATAAGGATATTGTTTTTTAATTTGGAGGCTCTTTTAGGGCAAGTTGTTTTTAAAATTAGCTTTATTTATTTACTTTGCTCTCCTTTCCCTCTCTTGTATTAAATTTGTTTTATGGGATTTATTTTAGTATATGATTTTTGTGAGACCTTTGATTTAAGCTAGGGAATATTAAATGTTTCTTAATTAATTATTTTGTGGGAAATAAATTATTCTTTTATTCCATCAAATTTATCTTTTGTAGTGTAATTAACTTAAAATCTATGGAATTAATTTATTTATTGCTTGAGAACTTTAAATAACAAGATTAATTTATTTTAGTTTTAAATTGGATTAGTGGCCTAAATTTATTTAATCTAGCACATGATAATTGGTTAAATAGATTAGTCGTTTGTCCAACTTAGTAAACCAAGTTGACTTATGACCATGAATTACTTATTTAGTGTAAATCCTAATCATGCCCGTGAGGCATTATGTTGTTAGATTTTTCTAGAATCTAGGATTAGTTAACTTAGCTTTTTCAAACCTTACATAGTGTTAACTTACCGTTTCTACAACGTGTTAGGTTTAGATTAAACCATTAATTTATTCTTATGCTTTAATATTAGATTTTGATTTTTGACTTATGTCAAAATCCCATCATTCACTTAAGTAAACCTAGGATTTTGATCTCTGATCCTAACCCTATTAGCGACGTTAATCATGTCGCTTCAACCCCCTAGTTGGCCTTCATCGCATAAGGGAAATGTGCATATGATTGCATTACCCCACCTTCGACTGACATGTTTACGCCTTATGCGTAACGCTACCAAGCATGCTTATGCATGCGAGGGGGTTTCTAGGGATGCATGGAAATTCTTTGATATTTCATGTCATGGCCACATGACAAATGTGGACATGACATGTGTGATGCATGTCGTGACCACATGGGAAATGTGGGCATGACAACATCATCATGCCATCAATGCTCTTTAGTTATCAGGTTTTGGTGACGTCATCGTCATGTTGAGAAACATGATGGATATTTGGATATATGAACCTCCGTGGATCAGGTAAGTTGATTACGTCATCATCAGGGTGATTTCTTTCACTCATTAGAACTGAATGATGTCATCATCATATTGGCGCAAGGTGATATTTGCACAAGGGTGATATTTTGTAAGATGACTGATATTAGGAAATATGACCCCCCGTGAATATATGAGGTTCTTTGACGGGTAGATATTCATACCTACTTAATTTTGATGTTTATGTATCGAGTATCTAATGGTTATCCGGTGATTTTTCTAAGTCCAGGTGATCTTAGTGAATATGACTGATGTTGAGAAATATGATCCCTGTAAAGGGAAATATCAAGGTTGATCAAACTTTGACTCAACATAACTTTCTACCCTTAGACAATATTAGGCTGATCCAAAAGGCAAACCTACTTGGAATTTTGTGTACTTTCCAACCATGAGGTTTATGATAGAAAATGCTGACTTTGGAAACTAACCTCATCTTGAGATGCCCATGCCTTAGCAAAGTTGACATACATGACTAATTTTACCAAACTGCCCAAAGCAAGAAACAAGCTAGCCAAAGTAGAAAGAAAAAGTTGGGTCCCTATTTTACTAAGGCAAAATGGGGCATGTTGTGTAACCACACAACACTAGGTAGAGCCTGTCTTTGATTATTTTGGATAGCATTCATCGTTTGTTGAGGAATGGGTTGTGGGTTATTTGGTGGTGGTGGTGCTTTGAGTGTAAGGATGGGGCCAACTTTGTTTGTGGCTTTGGCATCCATAACCCCATTGTTTGTGACATTTTTATTCCTAGACCAGAATTTACTCTTGTCATAGGAAGGGTTCATGTTGTTTTCATTTTTGTTGAAGATCTTGATTGTGCCCTTGTCAATTAGGGATTTCTCAATGGTAGTTCCTTTCTCAACAACATCACCAAAGGTGGTGCAACAATGTATTTGCAATTGATGCATAAGTTTTTCATTTAAGTTCCCAACAAAGATTAGAACTAGCTAATTTTCTGGTATGTGGCATGGGCATTTACTAGCTAGACTTCTCCATCTTTGAAAGAAAGAGTGAAAGGTCTCTCCATCATCTTGTTTTGTGTGGCATAGGGTGGCGACATTTATGTCCATTTCGATGTTATATGAGAAGTGAGCTATGAACTTATCAGCTAGTTCAATCCATGTTTTTATTCCCATCAAAAGGTGTGTAAACCACTCAAGTGTTTGACCCACAACGCTTCGTGGGAATAGTGTCATTAGGTATGTGTGATCAAAATCAAGCTCTAGGCATGCAGTGTGGAATTCTCTCACATGGTCGACCTTTTCCTTTGTACTTGTTGAAATTAGGTATAGTGAAGTTTGGTGGAAAAGGAGGCATGTGAATACTCCTATCGAAAGGATATGGGCACAAGTCTTCCATGGAGTAAGCCTTTTTGGTCCCTGAAACTTGCATATTAGAGAATTGTTGTTTCAATGAATGTATCTCATGTGCTAGGACCTCTAAGGTAGTTAATGATGTGTTTGTAGCATTTGTAACCGCATTGTGATAGGGATTTCCTATGCTTGTGAGGGGAGGGGTTTGTCATCCCATGTTGGCAACAAGTGGATTGACATTTGTGTGAGGATGACCATGTGAGGAAGTAATGTTTTTATTTTGGAAAATAGGTTTGTAAGTGGTGTTTGGGTTAATGTATTGGAAATGGGGTGGAACACTTGTAGTGTTTTAGTTTTGGATGGTATTGGAATTTGTTTGGAAGAGGACACTTGGATCTTGTTGTTGCAAGGGATTCAAATGTACATAGGGTGAGCCAACCCCTTGATTAGACATGTTATTTTGGCCTAGAGGATCTACACTTGGAATGGTTGAGTTGTTATGTGGTTGGGACCCAAAGTTTATATCCTTGTTCGTTCATGTTAAGGATCATGTTAAGACCTAAGGTGTTTGCATTCATTGAAGAAAAAGGATTCTCAACATGCATGGGTTGGGACATAGTGTTTCCCCAAAGGGTATATTGACATGTTCTTGCCTAGGGCTCGAATGACTAGTTAAAGAATTTGCATGGCCATGACCTTGTGTGGCATTGTTAGAGGGGGTGTCTATGATCATATTTATGTCTACACCCATGGGAAGTTTAGTGCCATTTTGCAAGAGTCTCATAAGATACATTTGGGGATTGGTTGCTATCATTTCTTCTAAAATCCACAAGAGCCTTGGGTCTCGGGATGCTTCCTCTATCTCTTTTTGGGTAACCCCTTGTTCTATTTCATGCAAGGTATAATTCTCAAAGGGGTTTTCCATATGAGAGTTAGATTCAGGGATATCGTTAGAGGAGGATCCAAATTTCATTGTGTCTATGTGATCACTATAGGGATGAGTAAAGGAATCTACTCCCTTTCTCTTCTTTTGCAACTACGTCTGTGGGCAATGGGTATGACCTAAGGATGATAATGCAAAGTGCACTATACTATATTTTTGGTATTTTGGGATAAGATTTGTTAAATGCAACTAAGGATGATAATATAATGTGACTATGCCCTATGTTATGTTTTGGTGTTTTTGGGAAATATAGGGATGCAACCAAGGTTGGTAATACACTATGCAAAAGAACTATGGGGATGGCAAATGCAACTAAGATTGATGACACAAAGTGGGCATATACTATGCCAATGTTTTGGGATGTAACTAAGACTAAGGTAATGAGTGAGACTAATGGGTGTCAATTTTTAGAACTTTGATCCAAGAGGATACTAATGTCAAACTATGACATTATCAAAGTATTAATTGGATTTATCAAGACCTTGAAATGACAATGTTGAAGGAAATGATGATTGAAGTGAGCTCAAACTAGACTCATGCGTTGAGACTCACTTGTTGATTTGGAAAGGTGGACCTAAAATAGGCTTGTGAGTATTAGGCCCAAATTGTGATTGATTGTTTGAAAGAGATATCAAGGTCTTGCAATCCAATTTCATAACTATGATGTAGTCAATTATTGATAATTTCTCCTATGTCTCAACCTTAAAGAAGACTAAACTAAAGATGATAAGGGATGATTTTAATAACCTAAGGTACGTTAAATGCAATAATTTGCAATGAACTAACTACAGGATGAAGCCTAAACTTAAGGGAATGAAATGGATGGCTGAGCAAAATATGCAAGTCTCAGGTATTTTGACATAGTTGAAGTTTGAGTCTGATAAGGAAGATAGGTACTCAAAGATCTCCCTACGATTGCAGTGTATTGTTTAACTGTAGCCTAAAATCAGTTTTCTATGTCTGTTTGAGTAATTTGTTTTAAGGATCAGAAAACACATCAAACACAGAAAACACTTAGCGTTCAATTTGGTTATTTTTGTGACTCTTGACTCTTGGTATATTGGTATTTTGTAAGATTTCTACCATAAAGCTCACTTAGCCATGGCTCACAAACAATAAAGCATATACAACCTAATTAGTGTAAAGGGTAAAATTTGGATAGTTGAGTTTTTGATAGTTTTATTGTATATTTTCCTTTCACCCTTGTACATTCAAGGACTTTGGGTCGAGTGGAAATGCACTATAAGACCCTAGGTCACTATGAGATGTACGAAAACTTGGATTTGTATGATTTGATTGTCAATTATATTTACTTATTCTCAATTATACATCAAAACCCTAATTATATAAATACGAAAACAAACAGATCAATATCAGAAAATGCTACTACAAAAAGATGTCAAATGACAAATAATTGTGCCACCTATTTTCAAGGTTTGGAAGCAGAACAGTCAGGGACTAATGAGCAGGCACCCAAGTCCAATGCCTAGGTTTTTGTTGGGATCTGGGAAATCAGTCTATAACCTATTCCTTCCACATCAGAGATTTTCCCATCACGGAATTAGGATGACTAAAGAGTGGGTGTCCAAGTCTAGGGTGTTGTTTTCAACTCTGATATGCAAATCCGATACTCTATAGTACCCTCTGCAACTCCACTTTTCCTTTATCTTCAACCTATAACCTGCAATCACATAAACTTTGGGAGGGGGTTGTGGTGTTTAGATGCTTGCCTTAGTCAAGCCCTAGAGAGACATTCAAGTCATCCAAACACCATTGTCAGATAGAGAGTGTGTGTCTTTGAGGAGTAGAGGGAAAAAACCAAATGATAAATGCTCAAAAACACAAATGATGTCACCTTGTAGTGAAGATCTCATGGGAGGAAGAAGCTCTTCATGCCATGAGGAGATGATTTTTCAAATCTACAAATACAAGCACGTAGACAACACAAATCTGCTCTTGCCACACAATGAAAGCCTTGAATCACCTTTAGGATGCCAAAAGATCACAATAATCATCTAGTTTACAAATGAATGCCTAAACATGTTTTTATATGCAACTACAAACACTCCCACCAAGAATTTCTTAATTCAAACTTACCAAGTCTGCATAGGACCTAAATAACAATCACAAGCTGACAATAAAAATTTGGGATTGATAAAAAATAGGGCAGGACTAGGGCACGGGTGCCCAAGTCCTCCCTCCCTATTTTGGTTAGGGTTAGGTTCAAAGGATCCCCCTAGGTCCCATTTGTCATGAAACTAAGGGCTCATTTCATCAGTATATCAAAATATGATACAAGATGTCCTAAATGTAGGTAAAAGACCTAGGAGCTAAACCTTATGAGGGAAAAGCCCCCTAGGGGACATTTTCTGACATAAAATTTAGCCCCCACTTTAATGTATGTATAAATGTGAGGCCAATACATGCATTAAAGTATGGTCAACAAACACAGCAAACATGCCAAACACAGAGAAGACATGCTAGACATATTGAATACAATAATAGGCATGCAAAACATGGAGAAGACAATTACAATCACGCAAAACATAGAGAAAACAATAGATGTATAGAAGACAATTAATGCATGGAAGACATAAATGATTTATTTTCTTTTCTTTTTCTCATATATATGAAATGCTGATGCAAGTACAAGGAAAGTAAACACACCTCCCATAATGCAAGAAGCACTCATCATGCTGGTCTTTAGACTACATATATGGGCAACAAACATGCAAGACACACCAAACCTCCCAAAATACAGGAAGTACTCATCGTGCTAGTCTTTAGATTGCATATGGGGTAACAAACATGCCAAACAAAGCAAGCATGCCAAACACACACACTTTGAAGACACAGAGAAAACACTTATCAGACCCTAGGTCACTATGAGATGTAGGGAAACTTGGATCTATATGATTTGGTTGTCAATTATGCTCATTTATGATCAATTAGACATCAAAACCCTAATTATGCAAATATAGAAGCAAATGGATGAATATTAGAAAATGTTGCTACAGAAAGATGTAAAATGACAGATAATTGTGTACCTATTTCTAGGGTTTGGAAGTGGAACAATTGAGGACTAATGAGTGGGCGCTCAAGTCCAATGCCTAGGTTTTTGTCAGGATCTGGGAACTCAGTCTATAACCTTTTCCTGCTACATCAGAGATTTTCCCATCACAGAATCTAGAGGACTAGACTGGGCAACCAAGTCTAGGGTGTTGTTTTCAACTGTGATCTACAATTCCAACACTCTGTAGTACCCTCCTACAACTCCACTTTTCCTATATCTTTAACCTATAACCTGCAATCACAGAAACTTTGGGAGGGGGTTGTGTTTAAAGGCTTGCCTCAGTCAAGCCCCAGAGAGACATTCAAGTCTTCTGAACACCATTGTCAGATAGAGAGTGCATGCCCTTGAAGGGGAGGCAAAAAACCAAATGATAAATGCTCAAAAACACAAATGATGTCACCTTGTAGTGAAGATCTCATGGGAGAAAGAAGCTCTTCATGCCATGAGGAGATGATTGCTCAAATCTGCAAATACAAACACATAAATAGCACAAATCCGCTCTTGCCACACAATGAAAGCCTTGAATCACCTTTAGGATGCCAAAATATCACAGTAATCATCTAGTTTACAAATGAATGCCTAAACATGCTTTTATATGCAACTACAAACACTCCCACCAAGAATTTCATAATTCAAACTTACCGTGTTGACATAGGACCTAAATAATGGTCACAAGCCGACACTAAAAATTTGGGACTAACCCAGAATAGGGCAGGACTAGGGTGCAGGCACCCAAGTCCTCCCTCTCTATTTTGGTTAGGGTTAGATTCAAGGGATCCCCGTAGGTCCCATTTGTCATGAAACTTAGGGCTCATTTCATCAAGATGTCCAAAATGATGCAAGATGTCCTAAATGTAGGTAAAATACCCAGGAGCTAAACCTTATGGGGGAAAAGCCCCCAAGGGGACATTTTTCGACGTTACATTTAGCCCCCACTTTAATGTATGTATAAACGCGAGGCCAATACATGCATTAAAGTATGGTCAACAAACACAGCAAATAGGCCAAGCATAGAGAAGACCTGCCAAATATATTGAAGACAATAATAGGCACGCAAAACATAGAGAAGATAGTTATAGTCACACAGAATATAGAGAAAACAATAGATGCATAGAAGACAGTTAATGCATGGAAGACATAAATGATTTCTTTTCTTTTCTTTTTGTCATATATATGAAATGTAGATGCAAGTACAAGGAAAGTAAACACCCCTCCCATAATGCAAGAAGCACTCATTGTGCTAGTCTTTAGACTACATAAATGGGGCAACACACACGCAAGACACACCAAACCTCCCATAATGCAGGAAGCACTCAATGCACTAGTCTTTAGACTGCATATGGGGCAACAAACATGCCAAACAAAGAAAGCATGCCAAATACAAAAACTTTGAAGACACGGAGAAAACATGGTAGACAAGCAATGGAGTGTTCCCATTTCTAGGCTCATCACCATCTCAGGTACATTACAGGCACACATCAATGATTGGGTTTTGCCACAAAAATTGTCAAAGACATGCTTAAGGGTTGAGTTAGTCACAGAACCGCTTCCTGCCTCCATAGAGGACTTTTTGAAAATGATAGGATGGGCACTCTCTGCAAGAGATATGCTACTCCCACCTCTGCAGAGGGCTTAAGATGATTGAAAACAAACTCAGAGTGTAGGAGGGACTCATCGCCACCAATTTTTAAACTACACTTGAGGACAAGCACATTGCTAAGATCTACAACAGACAACTTACCTTATATATGCCCCCACCCTAAGGTGGTTGATATCACATATCAATATCAAGCATGTTAAGGTAGGAAGAAAACACACAAGGGAACATGGACTTTTGCAAAGCCCATGCCCCCCGAAGGTGACATGTACTTTACGATCGCCAAATGTTCCCACAAACACATCCCTGCAAGAAACATGTTAGTGTCTACATAATCATGATAAATAACAACATCAATGCATATGATTAATCACACAAAGAGCCAAGGTTATACCACAAATTTAGAGATCAAGCATAACTGTGGGGCTTATCATGAAAATCTCAGAACCGAGTACCACCAAGGTGAGATTCAAAGACAAACAAAATGCATGGAGCAGTAGTATTGTTAAGGTTTGTAAGTGAGATAAAAACATCATCAAAATCACTACGTAGAAAGCATGAGTGGTTCTACTAGCCAAGCATCTGATAAGATATACAACCCCATCGTCATATTAGGAACTAAGTCTAATTTTTTATTTCTCGCTAAAGGGATGCTAGGTCCACATCAGTATAAATGGTTTTTGTCATCTGTCCACTAGATAGAAACACTAGAGGAAGGGAAACAATAAATAAGAGAGGAGAAACAAGTGTCTTAGGGATAGTCACGTGGGAGAATGTCCCCAAGTAACTAAATGCAACACTATGTCTGTAAGACACAAACACAACAATGAAATTAGAGAGAGGTAATATAGAAGATTGAAGATACAAATAGAAGAAGGGTCACAACAGAGGCAGTCTTCTAGTATCCCAAACCTTACAAGAGAATTAGGGGTCATCTCAGGATGCCTAAACAACATATAACACATCATGGGGGAAACACATCATGAGAGAGATAAAGGGTTAGAGATACTTGAAAGGAAGGTAGGTGTGTAGAAATTGCTTCCTACACTAATCTAATGAGAGGAGGAGAGTACAAATTCAATTTTATCTTTAAAATTACAACTATGTTAACCCAGTAATAGAGATATTGCAGCAAACACAAATATAAGAATGTGAGATAGAAGAAGAGAGACACAAGATATAGGTAGGCAAAACCCTTATAGGTGAAAAACCCCACACACCAAAACATAGCTCAAATGTATTACGTAAAAAATGAAGGTTACAATATAGTCACAGAGCTAATACTCTTGTAGGAGTCTTCGACACTCATATCTAGAGATGATCTAGTAGCATAATAGTACTTGTCAAACCTGTAATACATCACCTCTCTAAAGCACCTATTTATATAGAATATACAAGGCAAAAATGGCTCCACATTGAGATGGGCATCCAACATGGCCTCATGGCCCAAAACCCACACCTATGCATACTTGTCCAACACTGTAGGATGCTCCTAACACTTGTCAAGTCACCCCATTCCAAGGAGGTCACCTATTTCCAAAATGGGCTATGACAGATGCTCTTACGACTCTTATAATCATCATAGAATCTGTCATAGCTATCATAACTGTAATGTCCCCTTCTAGACACATGGTTAGTCCATCATGGAGTTCCTGTGGGCTAGCAGTTTGGTTAGGGAACTGTGGTTAGTTGGCTCTGGAGGTCCTTATCAGTGAGGGAGTTATTGGTGGCTATTTTGGCCTGGAGTTGAAATTGGATGTTTGGAGGGTTTTTTCATTTAAACCCTGAGTCTTCCTATCCATCGACAAGAGCTTGGCCTATCGGCTGGAGTGCTTTTGGTTCCACCGATGTGGTGTGTCTCGCTGAAGGGAAGTGTTATCAGTGTAGTGTTTGTTATCGGCGAAGGAATTTTATGGGCCGCTGATGTGAGGAGTCTGGCCAATGGAGATTTGCCATCGGCATGATGGAGGCTATCGGATGAGCGAGCAAGTGTTGGGCCGATGGCATATGTTTGGCCGATGAGGAGTCATCAGTGTGTGTTTGGCCGAAGGAGATGTTCGTTGGCGTTACATTCTTCATCGGCGAGGGAGATTTATGTTTGACCAATAGTGGATGGTCAGGCCGATGGGAGCATGGAGGATGGCCATCGGGAGGACTTTGTGTTTGGTCTGGCCGATGAAGCTGGTTTCGGTGTGACATAGGCTATCGGGCTAGCCATTGGAGGGTCCGCTGATGGGATAGTGTCAGGCCGATGAGGATTTAGAGCAGTCATCAGCGAGAGTAGTATTGTCGACTGAGGGGTTTTTTGTGGTACCGATAGGGTTGGTCTCACCGACGGAAGTGGGCTATCGGTAGGAGTTGGGCCGATGGCTTGATGGTGGATGGCTCGAGGGTGGTCATCGGGATGACTCAATATGTCGGCAGGAGGATTTTCGGCTGGGCCAATAGTAGTGGTCTTACCGACAAAGGTAATTTGTTTGTGCCATCATAGAGACTTGGTAGATCAGTTGGAGTGTGGAAAGCTAGCCCGATGGTCCATCTCTGGCCGACGAAGAGGGTGTGAAGTAAACGTCGGCGTGACTTTTGCTTATCGGCGAGGAAGCTTTTGGGTTGGCCGATGGTAGTAGTCTGGCCGACAGGGGCTTGCGGAGGTGTTATCGGTATGACAATTGAGGTCGGCCAGAGGTTTTGTGGGTGTGCCGATGGTAGGAGTTTGGCCGATGGGCTTTTGGCGAAGGGTCGTGGGTCGAGCGTGGCAAAACGTTCGACACCTATTGAGCTCGCGGCCATGCTTTTAAAATGATGGAATGGTCTCTGCGGGACTAATGTGGGATTTTAAATCTCATAGTTTGGAGGGTCTTCCCGATGGTTTTGGTCACGCTGATGGCATGATACGTAGAGAGGAATGTGCTTTTTTAAGGTGCCTACGTGGTACATTTTCACGGGTTGGTGACTTTTCAACATGGATTTTGTGCCGTCGATTTTTAAGTGATGGCGGGATCAATGGCCATGTTTTAAAGTTCAGTGTGAGTTTCCTCTATGTCTTCAGGGCATGTTTTGAGCAAGAGTTTTCTTTTTGAGTGTTGTGACGGTCTCCATGCGTAGACGCAGGTGGTTGGGGTCTTTAATGGTGATGTGTAGAGTTGTGGGCAAAGAGTTGAACTGTCGTGTACCAATTTTGTGATGGAGAGTTTTCTGGTGGTGGCACAGGGCTCGAGCTCATCTGCCCCTTGTCCTTTCTTGGCTTCCCCATGTTTTGTCCCCTGACTGCATTCAATCTTGGAGGCCATTTTCTCAAAATACTCTATATCTGGCAAATTTTCAATTTGCTTTGTAATTAATTTTTGGCTAAGTGCACGGTTCTATATAAATGGTCTAGCTGTGTTACTTTTTAGAGGTTGGATACTTTTTGGGTTTTCTACTCTGACTCTGAACATAAGGTGTTCACATTTTGAAAGACATTTTGTTGCAAATTTGGTCCTTATTTTGGTGTATCAGTCTATCTTGGCTTGCAAATGATAATTTTCTCTATGATGTTTTTCTATGTAGATTGATTTTAAATGAAAAACACCTAGTGTGTGTATTGTTTCTGATTGTCTCCTATATGTCATTTGTTTTCCTTTCAAACAAAGTTGTCAAGGACTTCCAAGTTTTTCAGTGTATGCATACTGTGTGTCTGATTTATTGCATCTACTCAGGGAGTGGTTAAATAGGCTTTTGATCAGATACAAAGGAAAATAGATTGCATCATAGGATCTGTTAAGTATGATCATAAGTAATACTCTTTCTTGGACATGTTGTTGTTAGGCAGTAGCATTCTTCTCAAGTCCTCTAGATATGAATTAGTGTTGTCATGGGGAGACATTTACATTCTTAGATATGACTCTGCTGCCCATATAAGGCACTGGTTTGGGAATCTGTCTGTTTAATGGGTCTAGGAAAGTCCCATAACTCCAAATATCAATTCAAACCATTTCATCCTTCCACCTGTTAGTTGTAGGATTAGCAGTAGGAAACCCTTGCATGCTCTCATCCCTAACCAGACATTATGTCCAAGAATGTTGCCAACCTTGTGATTTGTTACACAAATCTTGGTCCTTACATGAGAGTATCCTGCCTGTTGCTGTCAAGTTCTATTCATATGTCATTGAGCTAGTCAAGATCATACCTTTATCAAATAGGGACACCCCCCTTAGTGCGGCAGAACCAGAAGTGAAGGGGAGGGGCTCACGCAACCTCCTATATTTAGTTGGCTGAATCTACATGTGCATTAAAACTGGCAAACCCTAATGCTGATTCAGAAAGAAAACCAACAGGAGTTATGGTTTGCATTCAGTGGATCCAGTTGGCACCCTCATGGTCAGTTTAATGGGCTCTTGGTCATTACTTACTATTTTTAGTAAGTTTGGGTACTGTGTCGATTCAAGATTTTCAGAGTTGAATTAGATGCATTTTGTCGAGACCTTTCTGGCGAGCTAAAGATTAGTGAATTCTGACACCGTCTTCATACTTATTTTAAAGTCTGAAGATTTAATAATTAATATTAATATGGACTTTATTATATTTTGCGGGAAAAGTGAATTATTGGGAAATAAAGTCTTTTTGCAAGATGTGACCTTGGGTGCCCATCCTTAGGCAAGTAAAAAGTGTTTTTAAATGATAAAACTCCCTCTTGAATTCTAACGCCATCTTGGAGGGAGAATATAAGGTGAATTGGGAGTTCATTTCATTTGATGCTATGTTTTGATATTTGCTTGTGAGAGCTCTGTTAGGGTTTCTGGAGTTTGAGAATTTGCATCAGGCTATTAGAGACAGAAACCTCCATTAGTGATAGTATCCCACAAGTGTGAAAGACCACCATTGATAGTGGATGTATTCGGCATTCACATTTGTGCTGAAATAGAGACATTTGAGGTTGTTTCTTGTGCTGAGTGAAACATCTTTTTCTATTGCTGTTATAAGTTGATAATGGATCGTATAGAAGGCAAAAATTAGAGTGTTTGAAGTAGTTCCTTGCTGTTGTACCTTTCCATTGCTGGTTGCACTATCCAAGCTTGGTCGTACTGCATAAAGAGAAGTTTGGAGTATTGTAGGGAAGCTTTTCTCTTTGCTTCTAATACTCATTCATGGTCTTTGGGAGGTGTTTAGTGCTTCAGTTGTTGTTCTTATATTTTGTATGAGTCATTTGTGACATTCTATGGAGATTTGATGCATTTCTAGCCATACCCACTTGCTGGTCCATTTTCGGTAGCCGTACCTGTTGGATCTAGGGCATACAACTGAGAGGGGGGGGGGTGAATAAGTTGTATAAAACTTCTTGCTCTTTCAAACACTTGATTCTTTGTTGTTAGTTAGTAGCATATCAATTAATCATCCATGGAAGCATAATACATAAACACAAGAGCAGATAAGCATCAACACATTGAACACCAAGATTTTAACGTGGAAAACCCGGTAAAGGGAAAAACCACGGGGTGATTAACCCAAGAATTATTCTCTGTTAGAAGAATAAAGAAAAATGAATGGCACATGCCAATTAGGGCTCACTGCCCGAGCACACTGCTCACAAAGAGGCCCACTGCCTACAAGGAGACACACTGTCTACAAAGTGATAAAAATCACAGTCTTGAACTGGAGAATGACATCTCTACCATGTCCGGATCAGTTCCAATTAAGCCCAAAAACCTCTGTTCTACCTTTCGCACTTCTCTTCGCTATGCCACACTCATCCACACACCACACTTCGAAATGAACTCACAAACCGTTATTTATACAAGACATCGACTTAGGAACAAACATCTAAGTCGGCAAACAACCATAAGAGTATCCGCAAGATGAATAACACATCCGGTCGGCCACCACAAGAACATTCGCAGGATGAACAACTCATCCGGTCGGCTAAACAGAGCAAGAACTTCATCCGGAAGAATAACTTCAATTCTGGGCTCTACTATCAATGCGGACTAACAACACAACCTCAACATGATCCAAGAACCTTCACAAGCCTGCCTGAATGACCAGGTACATACGTACTTTCTTTACTTACTGGAATCTCTTCTCTTCCTTATCCAGAACTTCAAGAACACTATCTGTCGCCACTGTCATAATGCAAGAGGTACTTCCGGACCTCCAAATCATACACAACTCGAGATGGCACATCACAAGGACATCCCAAATACTCTTTCCAATCTGCAGATTAGGATTGTACAATTTCGGACCTCACCGGACCTTTCTGTGATCCTCTGTCACCTCTAAGCACTTGCCGGAACCGGTTCCACACAGACAGCCATAACTTCTTCAGGTCTTCATGCGGACCTCTGAAAACTTGACTGAAACATCTCAAGACTCATATCTGCAAACCCTTTAATCCGCATCCTCCGGTTCTCAACCTATCCAATATATTTGCCTTCTTCTCATCACTGTTCTTCACTGTTCCTGACTGAGGGTAATTTTCTCGATATCCTCAACACACAGCTCATCCAATCCTTCTTGTCGATGTAATATGAGTATGTTGACATCAATGACAACACTTGTTCACCTCATACTTGCAACAATCTCCCCCTTTGTCATTGATGGCAACATGTGATGTGAAAAACCATCAAGACAAGAACTTCTCCTTTCTGTCACAGCTCCCCCTATCAACAACAACTTTTTACATGTCTTCTCTCCCCCTTTGATCATTAACCACTTGTTTTTCACATGTCTTCTCTCCCCCTTTGACATCAATGGCAAAGGGCTCATACTTGCAATTCTAATACATCAGAATCATACCAGCTGCTCCCCCTTAGTAGCAGCTCCCCATCATCAATCCGGATCACAAGATATGACTGTGATATCCACCGGACTGATGCACATCAGTGCATCTTAGTTTATCACTGGAGGGGCCATGACCCCTAACTTCTCCCAGAGATATTCAAAAGAGTCCTTGGGAAGAGGTTTTGTAAAGATATCTGCAATCTGATCCTTGGAGGGAACATACTCCAATCTGACTTCTTCCTTGTTTACTTGTTCTCTCAAAAAGTGAAATTTGATAGATATGTGCTTAGTCTTAGAGTGCAATACCGGATTCTTAGAAATATTAATTGCACTTGAATTATCACAGAAAATTGTGATAGGCTCCTCATATTCAACTTTGATGTCTCTTAGCATCTGCTTCATCCATAAGATTTGAGTGCAACTTCCTGCTGTTGCAATGTATTCTGCTTCAGTTGTAGATAGAGATATTGCATCTTGTTTCTTGCTTAGCCAAGAAACCAATTTCTTCCCCAAAAAGAATGCTCCACCACTAGTGCTCTTCCGGTCATCCACATCTCCTGCCCAATCTGCATCTGTGTAAGCATGAAGAGAGAAATCCGGATCTCTAGGATACCATAGACCATACTCAACTGTTCCTTTCAAGTACCTAAAAATTCTTTTGATTGCCATAACATGAGATTCTCTAGGATCAGCCTGGAATCTTGCCACAAGACCAATAGCCTGCATTATATCTGGTCTAGTTTGAGTGAGATACAACAATCCACCAATCATTGATCTATATTTTGTCTGATCTACCTTTGGAGAGTCATCATCTTTGCTTAACTTACATCCGGTTGCCATAGGAGTGTTCATAGGTTTTGAGTCTTCCATACCAAATTTTCTTAACAATTCTTTCACATATTTGGTCTGAGAAATGAAGATCCCTTCTTTTGTTTGAGTAATTTGCAGACCCAAGAAGAAATTCATTTCACCAAGCATAGACATTTCAAACTCACTTTTCATCTGATTTGCAAAAGTTTTGCACATACTATCTCTTCCTCCAAAAATGATATCATCCACAAACACTTCAACAATCAATATGTTTTCATGATCAATTTTGAAATATAAGTTACTGTCAGCAGTACCTTTGTTGAATCCAATCTGCACAAGATGCTTATCCAACCTTTCATACCATGCTCTTGGGGCTTGCTTCAATCCATACAAAGCTTTCTTCAACTTGCAGACCATATCATCATTATCAGACAATTGAAATCCATCCAGTTGTTCAATGTAGACTTCTTCTTCCAGATCACCATTTAGGAAGGCAGACTTGACATCCATCTGATATACCTTGAAGTCTTTGAAGGCAGCAAATGCAAGAAGTAATCTGACTGCTTCAATTCTTGCCACCGGAGCAAAAGTTTCTTCAAAGTCAATTCCTTCTATTTGAGAGTAGCCTTTGCAGACCAATCTAGCTTTGTTTCTGATTACTTCACCAGCTTCATTTAGTTTGTTCTGGAAGACCCACTTGGTTCCAATTACATTCCTGTCTCTAGGTCTGGGAACAAGATCCCAAGTATGATTTTTCTCAATTTGCATCAATTCATCTTCCATTGCTTTGGTCCAGTTTTCATCATTGCAGGCTTCATTTATTATTTTAGGTTCAATCTTTGAAATCAGACAACATTCATCCTGATTTTGAGCAACATTCCTTCTAGTTTGTACACCTCTGCTTTTGTCACCTATGATCTGATCTTCAGAGTGGTTCAGTCTTACATACCTTGGAATTTGGGGAGTATCCTGCACTACTGCTTCTTGATCAGGCTCATTCAAACCTATCTCTTCTTCCTGATTTACCGGATCAGGCTGACTCTGTCTCACCGGAGAGGATTGAGGTCCTTGAACACTGTCTTGGTCATCTTCATCAAACTCATAAAATCTTGAAGGCTTCTCAATTCCTTCATCGACTTTCACATTGGTGCTTTCTATCATCTTCCTCAATCTCTTATTGTAACATTGGTATGCTTTGCTTTGAGTGGAGTAACCCAAGAAAATTCCTTCATCACTTCTAGCATCAAACTTTCCTAGATCTTCATCTCTTTTAATATAACACTTGCTACCAAATACTCTGAAATATTTCACAGTAGGAGTGATGCCAAACCAGAGTTCATAGGGGGTCTTACCAGTGTTGTTTCTGATTTGAACTCGATTGAGAGTGTAGACTGCAGTGCTGATAGCTTCCTTCCAAAACATTTGAGGAACATTTGCTTCCAACATCATTGTCCTGGCAGCTTCCTGAATGGTCTGGTTCTTTCTCTCAACCACTCCATTCTGCTGTGGAGTCCTAGGAGCAGACAACTGTCTCCTTATACCCTGCTTCTCACAAAAATCAATGAATTCACCAGATGTAAATTCACCACCTCTATCAGACCTTAGACACTTTAGTTTCAATCCGGTTTGATTCTCTACCATAGCTTTGAAGATCTTGAACTTCTCAAATGCTTCTGATTTTTCTTTTAGAAAGGTAACCCACATCATCCGGGAATGATCATCAATTAACAACATGAAATATCTATCACCTTGCAGACTCTTGATTCTTGTCGGACCACAGAGATCAGTATGTACTAATTCCAACAGTCCGGTAGAAGACTGATCTTTGCTTTTGAAAGAGACTCTGCTTTGTTTACCTAGCTGACATTCTTTGCACAAACTATTTGTAGGTTTCATCAATTTTGGAAGATCTCTTACGGCCTGAGTATTGCTTATCTTGATGATGTTATCAAAATTTACATGGCACATTCTTCTATGCCATAACCAACTCTGATCAATTTGAGCAAACAAACAACTTTTATTTGAACCAACCAGATGAAAGATATTACCTTTTGACTGAGTACCGGATGCAATCTCAGTTCCAGAGTTTGTAAAGATTCTGCATTTTCTATTTTTGAACCGGAGATCATAGCCTTTGTCCACCAACTGACCAACACTAAGAAGATTGTGCTTCAATCCTTCAACATACAGTACGTTACCTATTTTGCTCTTTCCATCGAAGGAAATAGTTCCCCTGCCTCTGATTCTGCCAGCAGAATTGTCACCAAACTTTACCATTCCTCCTTCATACCTTTCCAAATTCAAGAACTTATTCTTGTCACCAGTCATATGGTGAGAACATCCACTGTCAATAACCCAATCATCCTTTTCTTCCACCTGAGCAGCCAAAGCTTTTTCAACAACTTTGTGATTGACAGATTCAGAGAGTATTGAATCTTCTTCCTTGATGGCAATAAACACCCACTCATTTCCAGATTTGCTTCCTAGTTCTGATTCATCATCTGTTACTCCTTCATTGTCATCTTCTTCATGAACATAATAGCAATTCTTTTGAAACCTTTGTCTGTTAGTATTAGACCTTGCAGATCTTTCCGGACATCTTGAAGCAAAATGACCAATCTTATTGCAGTTGAAACACTTAAAGGGTAGTTTTCCTTCATACTTACCGGATCCTCTTGGCAGTCTCTTTGCAATGAGGGCTTCAAGTTGAGCTGTTTCTGCTTCTTCTTCTTCCATGTCTCTTCTTGCTTGATCATACCATGACATTTTCCTTGATGAGTTTTCTCCCGGATCAAATCTCTGTTTGCCTTTCACATAGGCACTGGCTTTGAAAGCAGATTTAGTCTTGGGAGGATCATCTCCAAACTCGGTCATTTCAAATGCAGCTAGTTTGCCAGCCAGTTGTTCTCTTGTGACAGTTGTGTGGGCTCTGAATTCATCAATGGCAGCAACCTTGATTTTGTAGGCAGCAGGAAGAGATCTTAGGATTTTGTAGACAATCTCATTTTCATCTAAAGTTCCACCAGCATTTCTGATTCCACATACCAGCTCATTCACTCTTGGCATAAAGGTAGTGATGTTTTCATCATCTCTCATTTTCAATCTTTCAAATTTCCCTTTCAGACTTTGCAACCTTGCACTTTTGACAAACTCATCTCCTTCATACAGAAGTTCCAGTTTAGTCAGGATCTCATATGCAGTTGGTAGGTCAATAACATTCGAGAGATCTGAGTCATTCAATGCACTTAGAAGAGCTTCCTTGGTTCACAGATTGTTTTCAGCTTCTGTGATTTCATTCAGAGTTGTCGGACCACCTTGTGGAGGTACATATGGTTTTGAAACCATAGCCAAATATGCTTTTCCCATACATTCCAAGTGACACTTCATGCGACCTTTCCAGAGAGTGAAGTTGGTTCCATCGAACTTCGGACTATCCTTCTTGTATGACGACATCCTGGATCTCCTCAAGCGGTTAAGCTCCTATCAGAGGAACTTAGCTCTGATACCAATTGTTGGATCTAGGGCATACAACTGAGAGGGGGGGGTGAATCAGTTGTATAAAACTTCTTGCTCTTTCAAACACTTGATTCTTTGTTGTTAGTTAGTAGCATATCAATTAATCATCCATGGAAGCATAATACATAAACACAAGAGCAGATAAGCATCAACACATTGAACACCAAGATTTTAACGTGGAAAACCTGGTTAAGGGAAAAACCACGGGGTGATTAACCCAAGAATTATTCTCTGTTAGAAGAATAAAGAAAAATGAATGGCACATGCCAATTAGGGCTCACTGCCCGAGCACACTGCTCACAAAGAGGCCCACTGCCTACAAGGAGACACACTGTCTACAAAGTGATAAAAATCACAGTCTTGAACTGGAGAATGACATCTCTACCATGTCCGGATCAGTTTTAATTAAGCCCAAAAACCTCTGTTCTGCCTTTCGCACTTCTCTTCGCTATGCCACACTCATCCACACACCACACTTCGAAATGAACTCACAAACCGTTATTTATACAAGACATCGACTTAGGAACAAACATCTAAGTCGGCAAACAACCATAAGAGTATCCGCAAGATGAATAACACATCCGGTCGGCCACCACAAGAACATTCGCAGGATGAACAACTCATCCGGTCGGCTAAACAGAGCAAGAACTTCATCCGGAAGAATAACTTCAATTTCGGGCTCTACTATCAATGCGGACTAACAACACAACCTCAACATGATCCAAGAACCTTCACAAGCCTGCCTGAATGACCAGGTACATCCGCACTTTCTTTACTTACTGGAATCTCTTCTCTTCCTTATCCGGAACTTCAAGAACACTATCTGTCGCCACTGTCATAATGCAAGAGGTACTTCCGGACCTCCAAATCATACACAACTCGAGATGGCACATCACAAGGACATCCCAAATACTCTTTCCAATCCACAGATTAGGATTGTACAATTCCGGACCTCACCGGACCTTTCTATGATCCTCTGTCACCTCTAAGCACTTGCCGGAACCGGTTCCACACAGACAGCCATAACTTCTTCAGGTCTTCATGCGGACCTCTGAAAACTTGACTGAAGCATCTCAAGACTCATATCTGCAAACCCTTTAATCCGCATCCTCCGGTTCTCAACCTATCCAATATATTTGCCTTCTTCTCATCACTGTTCTTCACTGTTCCTGACTGAGGGTAATTTTCTCAATATCCTCAACACACAGCTCATCCAATCCTTCTTGTCGATGTAATATGAGTATGTTGACATCAATGACAACACTTGTTCACCTCATACTTGCAACAGTACCAGGTTGCATATTTTCATATGGGTATGTGATAATAATTGTTTCTTGGCTATTTTACTATCTAGGTTGTCTTTAGTTTCTTCAGATTCATTGTATATTTTCTGGGTTTAGGTTCTATGCTATATATTGTGTGCTCCAGCACTACATCTACAAGAAAACATAAAACCCCTTCTGCATCTTCTGTCTATTTGAAAGAACACACAAAAATCTAATTAAAATCACGCAATTAAGTTTTTTTAAAAAAATACAAATAGGTACGACACATTACAGTGGTATCAGAGCTAAAGATCTTGCCATCCTGTGAGTTTAGTTTTGACATGCAGAAGTAAAAATAAGACATGCGATCTACAGATAGATATCCTTTTAGAAGTACAAGGGCAAGGCAAGTAACACAGGTTCCACATTCGGTTATTCCAGAGAATCTAGTACCTATAATAGATCCTTTTGAGCCAGAAACTGAGATAGTGGTAGCAGCTACTAAGGATGATTCTCAGGTATCACGGACAGACTCATTCTCTATAGAGCTTCCACCAGTTACAGGACCTATAGGGGAGATGGGTGATAGGGGAGATGGGTGACAGGGAAGAACCAGAACTTAGTGCACATGACATTTTGATCGCACTCACCCGAGAGATGAGAGAGTCTTGACATGAGATGGTAGAGGCACAGGCAGAGTTAGCACATGCCATCGAACGAATGGGTAATGACTTAGACAACCACTGTGACAGGAACAGATACAATGGAGGTGACAGGAACAGGTACCATGGAGGTGATAAAAATAGATACAACGATGGTGACAGGAACAGGTACTAGGACGGTGATAGAATCAGACATGACAGGGGAGAAAGGAACAGGAATGATGGGAATGATAGGCATAATAGTGATAGGAACTGGGAAGAACGGAATAATGGGGACAGGTATCATGATGACAGAAGCAGGAATAGAGATGATGATGATGAGGCTTCGGTTAACCACCATAAGGCTTCATAGTTCACTGTGGGAGATAGACCTGGTATTTTGATATTTGCTCCCAGGTATCAAGTTCCTGAACAAGATCCTACTCAGGCAGAGTTCTAGGAGGAGATTTTGAGGGACTGGAGAGCATCCAGTGAGGGTTTTAGAAATGAGATGACATTTGCTAAATATTCTAAAATGAGGAGTAGGTGTAGACCTTGGATGGGGAGGTAGATCACAGAACCAAGAACTGCAGAGGAAAGTAAGTAAGATGACACTTCCTTACTTCGATGGATCGGGTAAGACCACCATGAGAGCTTGGGTCCAAAAATCAGATAGCTACTTGTAGATTAGTCCTATGCCAGAGGAGGATGCTATTACTTATGCAGCTCTACACTTGGAGGGGACTGCTCACAAATGGAGTAATGGGAAGGTTACATTGGGTCACGATCAGGTCACTTCATATGTGGAGTTTACAGCTAGACTGATCAACTAGTTCGATAAAAAGAACCCAAAGTTACAGTTCAAGGAGTTGACTCAGTTGAGACAGAGTGGATCAGTAGACTCCTACATTGCTAATTTCTAGGATATATCTGTTATGGTTCCGGATATTACTGAGCACAGATTGGTTGTTCTTTTCATTGACGGATTGTCAGATCAACTTCGCGGTTGGGTGAAGGGTTTTGACCCTACTACACTTCAGGAAGCCATGAAGAAGGCTTGGGACATGGAATCATCAGTATGGAGGAATAAATTTCAATCCAAAGGGTTTCCACCAAGGAAAGACAAGGAGAGGGATAGGAGACCATTTCAAAGAGATGTAGGACAATAGCATAAGAGTTCTTCTAGCTTGGACAATGATCAGCTGAATGACTTGAGGAGGAAGAAGCTCTGTTTCTAATGTCGAGAGCCTTGGGATCCTACACACAAGTGTGTTGCCCAAGGAAAAGCCAAATAGTTAGAGTGTTTTTCAGCCGATGAGTCTGTTGATGGGGAACCCCACTTGGATTACCATTCAGAGGCTAAGGGTGGAGAATCAGAGGGCTCAGGGGAAGCATCAGATAGAGAGGATGATCTAGCTCAACCTATAGCACGTATCATGAGTATTCAGAATGAAGGATCATTCAGGATTAGAGGGGTACTGAGTGGGCAGCGATGTATTGCCTTACTTGACACAGGTGCCACTCATAACTTCATAGACGAGGGCTTGGTCGCCAAGAGAGGGCTGAAAACTGAGGAATTTGAGGGCTTTAAGGTGAAGGTTGTAGATGGTTTTGTACTCACCTGCACTAGGAGGATACCCAATCTATCAATCCAACTGAACAGATACACGTGCCAATCAGAATTTTATGTTGTCGATATGGGTGAGATGGATATTGTGTTGGGTATGAAGTGGTTGAATATTATTGAGGAGTTCACTCTCAACTTGCAAATGATGGAAATGAAGTTTAAGGTGGACGGAGTTAGACATGTGCTCAGAGGCATTTCAGATGGGGGATTGAGAGTTGTTTCTCTCAAGCTGATGGAGCGATTGATTCATCATGATCAGGTGGAGTGGGCAGCCAAGGTTATGGTGATGCCTGCAGTAGATCAGCAGAAGCATGTGTATCTTCCTGACATACAGTCTATACTTACTAAACACACCAAAGTGTTTAGTGATATTCCACTAGGTAAACCTCCTGATAGGGGTTTTGAGCATGTGATCGAGTTGGAGGAGGGTGCTAAGCCAGTAATCACGACACCTTACAGGCACCCAAATAGGTATAAGGATGAGATTGAGAAGGCTATCAAAGAGCTTCTCGAGATGGGGCACATCAGGCCTAGTAAGAGTCCATTTGCATCATCCGTGGTATTGGTAAAGAAGAAGGATGGGACTCTCAGAATGTGTATCGATTATAGGGAACTCAATAAGAAAACACTCAAGAATAGGTACCCGATTCCCAGAATCGATGAGCTGATCGATGAGTTGCACGGGACCTGTTACTTCTCCAAGATTGATTTGAGATCCGGTTACCATCAGATACAGGTCAGAGATGAGGATGTGGAAAAGATAGCATTTAGGTGTCATCATGGGCACTTTGAGTTCCTAGTCATGCCATTCAGTTTGACCAATGCACCAGCTACCTTCTAGTCATGTATGAACAAGGTGTTCAGAGAGCAGTTGAGGAGATTTGTGCTGATTTTCTTTGATGATATATTGATTTACAGTAGGGCAAGAGCATCTGAAACACATTGACATTGTTCTGAGCATCTTGGAGAGTGAGTCATTGTATGCCAAAATGTCAAAGTGTGAGTTTGGGATGACTGAGTTGCTATACTTGGGTCATATCATCAGTGCTGGTAGTGTGAAGGTAGACCCAAAAAAAATTCAGGCAATTGTGGACTGGCCACCGCCAAGAAATCTCTCATATCTCAAGGGATTTCTTGGTCTCTGTAGATATTACCACTGGTTTGTGAAGGGGTTCTCTCAATCAATTGCTCCCCTTACTGATTTGACTCATAATGATGCTTTTAGTTGGTCTGATAAGGCACAAGAGTGTTTTGACAGGTTCAAGCAGATCATGAGTACTTGCCCTATGTTAGCCATCCCTGATTTCAGCAAGCCTTTCGAGCTACAATGTGATGCCTCAAGTGTAGGCATTGGTGTAGTAATCATGCAGGATAAGCACCCCATTACATTTGAGCGTAGGAAGTTGAGGGGTGTGGAGAGGAGTTACAGCATATATGATAAGGATATGTTAGCCATCATGCATGCATTGGCTAAGTTCAGACAGTACCTGGTGGGAAGCAAATTTGTGGTTAAGACGGATCACAACAGTCTGAAGCATTTCCTTGGGTAGAAGGATTTGAGTGAGAGGCAATAGAAGTGGGTCAACAAGTTACAGGCCTACGACTTTGACATTGTTTATGTCAAGGGAAAGAAGAATGTTGTTGCCAATGCATTATCTAGGAGGCCTCATTTGTGTGCACTAGGTGCTATTGCTGATGATTAGAGAGAGTTGATTTTAGTAGAGTATGCCAAGGATGAGTGGGCTACTGGAGTGATTGATGGCACCATCAAAGATGACAGGTACACAGTGGTAAATGATTTGATCATTTACAAGGATAGGATCTTTTTGGTGTCTGGTTCACAGATGAAGCAAAAAGTTTTGAGGGCATTTCATGACTTGCCTATGGTAGGGCATCTAGGATACTTCAAAACTTACAGGTAGGTCAGAGAGAGGCTCACCTGGAAGGGCCTCAAGACCGAGGTGATGCAGTATGTGAGAGAGTGCCCAATATGTCAGCAAAACAAGCAAGAGCACTCGCTGCCAGGAGCTTTATTGCAGCCCTTGCCTATTCCTGACAGGAAGTGGGACAACATTTCTATGGACTTTATCATAGGGTTACCTAGAGTCCAAGGCAGGGATTGTATCTATGTGGTAGTGGACAGATTGATGAAGTATGCACACTTCTTTGCTATTCCTACCACTTATACTGCAGCTCAGGTTGCAGAGTTGTTCTTTTGGGAGGTATTTTGACTTCATGGGTTGCCACGGAGTATCGTCAGTGACAGGGACAGTAGGTTCCTCAGTAACTTTTGACAGGAGCTCTTCAGGTTGTCAGGGATAGAGCTCACACCCAATACAAGTTATCACCCCCAGACTGATGGTTAGATGGAGATAGTGAATAAGTGGGTGGAAGGTTACCTCCAGAACTATGTTTCAAGGCAACAGAAGGCATGGGTTAGGTGGCTTCACATGGGGGATTATTGCTAGAATTCCACTTACCACATGTCCATTCAAATGTCACCCTTCATGGCGTTATATGGTTATGAGGCACCGAGCTTTGTTGATTTACTATTTGGTGATAGCAGGGTGCCGAAGGCCAAAGACTTCCTTCAGGAGAGTCAAGATATTATGAGGGCAATGAAGGAAAACATACAGAAAGCTTAGAATCAGTAGAAACAGTATGCAAATCAGCAGAGGGCAGATCAGCAGAGGACTGAGTGAACATTTGAGGTCAGTGACATGGTTTACCTCATGCTGCAGCCTTATAGGCAATCTACTCTCAAGAAGAGCGGAGCAGAGAAGTTGAAGCCACGGTATTATGGACCCTTCAGGGTCACTAGGAGGATTGGTGAAGTGGCTTATGAGTTGGAGTTACCAGCAAGGAGCAAGGTACATAATGTGTTCCATGTTTCTCGCCTCAAGAAGACACTGGGGCACAATCTGACACCCTCAGTTGAGTTGCCTCCTCTCGATGAAGAGAGGAAATTGATATTAGTACCCGAGGCAATCATTGACACCAGGGATCTCAATTTGAGGAGGATTATCAGAGAGTACTTGGTCGAATTGAAAAACCTACCGGTTGAGGATGCTACATGGGAGAACGAGTGGATTCTGGAGCATCCTGAGCTGAGATTGCTTGAGGCAAGCAATCTTAGGTAGGGCGGACTGTAATGTCCCCTTCTAGACACATGGTTAGTCTATCATGGAGTTCCCATGGGCTAGCAGTTTGGTTAGGGAACCGTGGTTAGTTGGCTCTAGAGGTCCTTATTAGTGAGGGAGTTATGGTTTACATTTACTGGATCTAGTTGGCACCCTCGTGGTCGGTTCAGTGGGCTCTTGGTCATTACTTCCTATTTTTAGTAAGTTTGGGTTCTATGTCAGTTTAAGATTTTTAGAGTTGAATCAGATGCATTTCGTTGAGACCTTTCTGGCAAGCTAAAGATCAGTGAATTTCGACACCGTCTTCATACTTATTTTAAAGTCTGAAGATTTAATAATTAATATTAATATGGACTTTATTATATTTTGCGGGAAAAGTGAATTATTGGGAAATAAAGTCTTTTTACAAGATGTGACCTTGGGTGCCCATCCTTAGGCAAGTAAAAAGTGTTTTTAAATGATAAAACTCCCTCTTAAATTCTAACGCCATCTTGGAGGGAGAATATAAGGTGAATTGGGAACTCATTTCATTTGATGCTATGTTTTGATATTTGCTTGTGAGAGCTCTGCTAAGGTTTTTGGAGTTTGAAAATTTACATCAGGCTATTGGAGATAGAAACCTCCATTAGTGATGATATCCCACAAGTGTGAAAGACCACCATTGATGGTGAATGTATTCGGCATTCACATTTGTGCTGAAATGGAGACATTTGAGGTTGTTTCTTGTGCTGAGTGAAACATCTTTTTCTATTGCTTTTATAAGTTGATAATGGATGGTATAGAAGGCAGAAATCAGAGTGTTTGAAGTAGTTCCTTGCTGTTGTACCTTTCCATTGCTGGTCATACTATCCAAGCTTGGCTGTACTGCATAAAGAGGAGTTTGGAGTATTGTAGGGAAGCTTTTCTCTTTGCTTCTACTACTCATTCATGGTCTTTGGGAGGTATTTAGTGCTTTAGTTGTTGTTCTTATATTTTGTATGAGTCATTTGTGACATTCTATGGAGATTTGATGCATTTTCAGCCAAACCCACTTGTTGGTCCATTTCCAGCGGCCATACCAAGTTGCATATTTTCATATGGGTATGTGATAGTAATTGTTTCCTGGCTATTTTACTATCTGGGTTGTCTTTAGTTTCTTCAGATTCATTGTATATTTTCTGGGTTTAGGTTCTATGCTATATATTGTGTGCTCCGGCACTACATCTGTAGAAAAACATAAAACCCCTTCTACATCTTCTGTCTATCTGAAAGAACACACAAAAATCTAATTAAAATCATGCAATTAAGTTTTTTTAAAAAATACAAACAGGTACGACATATTACAATAACTTACAGTTGTAAGAGAATTTGTCATACACATGCTATAAATAGCATATTATATTACAACCTGTCATATCCCACCTTGGGGCCCCCAAAGATTCCTTCCTCAAAGATGCTTCTCAACACATGTCCATACATGTCATAGAATCATCTAATTCTGACTCTTACATGTCATAACTTTGTCATAGGAATATGTCATGACCGTTTTGGTCAATATTCCCTTACACACATTCCAAGATGCTGACACATGGAAAAATATTCCTACCACTAAGTGGGATGCCTATCTCATGTGATGACAAATGTACATGTGGTCATATGCCATGTAGGATGACACATCACCGTGCTAACTCCCACAATATGACAACATAGGATATGCATCCAAATTATACAATAGGCACTAAATAAATAAATACAATGAATTAATACAAGGAATTACCAAGGTTGAGACACCTTAATTCCCAACAATACTTACTTGTAGGATCTTTGTATCAGATTTTTGAACTTGCGAACCTCTTGGAGAAGTACTCAATCATGTTTAGTGCAAAGTTTGAGTGGTTCTTATGAATGTCTTGTTTATTATCATATGATGCTTGTTCCTTAAATCCTTGTTTAAATCAGACTTTTTGTTGCTTATGATGGGGAGAACCACTATTATTTCCAACTACTGACAATCATCTTACTCTTTTCTAATTTTTAGTAAGTTTTCATTGTTGATGACATCTAACACAGTAACGAGAATCATCATGTACCATCTCACTCATCTATATCAGTTGTTCTATTTGTCTTTCTGATGTGTTTTGGTTATCTCCTAATCCATATAAGGATAACAGAGGAGGAACCTCAACATAAATTCCATTTCTTCATGGATGAAGTGGGATATCCAACTTTTGCTTATCCACCTCTATCATACCCACGATGTTATCATATTCCAATTAATCATTATCAGCTACTTCTATTAGTCCTCGTTCCAACATATTGTTATAAGTATGTTTAGGGAAAGGATTAGTGAAGATTTGTAAATTTTGATTTGGCAGAACAATCAACTTATTTCTGTTTATCATTCACACCTTATACCTGTATGATATTCGAATCAATGATGTCTTGTATTTCATGTTTAAGACACATACATCATTCAGTAACATGTCCTTGTGTTCGATGAAAATGACAACAGGCATTAGCATCGAAGTAAGGTCCTTGTGCTTTACTAGGATCGACAGGCTTAATTGGGGGAAGCTTCAGAATGTTATTACTCATAGCTTGATTCATGATTGAATGATAAGACTCAGATATCAGAGTAAACTTTCTTGGTTGATATGATGTCTTCTTCGGATTAGTGATAGCAGACACATTAAAAAAGTTGTTCTCATTCAATCCATTAATCTTGATGAAACTTTTATTATTATTATTCCTCTTAAAGTTGGTTTGTGATGATCCACCCATGGATTGACCAACTTGATCTAATGAGTTTTAGTTTTCATACTGACTAGATGAAAGTTGATAATCACGAAGGGCGGTGCATAAATGTTGAAAGGAGTTATACTTCATCAAGAGGATCTTATCTTGAATATTAGGTCGTAGATTAGTGATAAACACCTTCTGAACATCCTCATCTTTCATCTGACATTGAATTTGTGTATAAAAAGCTTGATACCGACTAATAAACTCAGTTAACTTTTCTTTCAGACCTTGCTTGTAATGAACTAAATCAATCAAAGAGACTTGGGGTCCAATGTTTGCTTGAAAATGTTGTAAAAATTGATCAATCAACTATGAAAAGGAGTGTATTGAATTCGGAGGCAAAGAACAAAACCATTCTAAAGTAGTATCTTTGAGAGATCATGGAAAAAGTTTTGCCAACAAGTCCTCTTCAAAATAAAAATCACTACACATAGTTGTGAATGCTACCACATGAGTATTAGGATCACCTTTTCCACCATATTTTTCAAAGCGAGGGCTCTCAAACCTCTCAAGCATAGGAGTTCTCAAAATTGCATAGGAAAGGGGATTACAAGCATGATATGTTGGTATATTAGGTTGCAAAGAATTTGTCAAATTTGTTACCTTTTGTTGTAAAGCAATCATGCCTTGCAAAAGTTGATTTAGGATGGCATCATTAGGAGATGCAATTTGCTGTGAAGAATTGGAACCAAAGTGAGGAGGTGATTGAGCTTGAGATATGATAGGCAGAGGCTGTGGATAGGTCAACGGTGGTTGAACACAATGGTAAGTGACAGGTGGTTGAGAATAACTATATGTAATGGGAGATTGAGAATAAGTGGGATGAAGAGGTGGTTGAGAGAAATTACTCATAGAAGAGGTCCCCTTAGAAACCAAATTCTGATAATTAAATCCCATAGCTTTGTAATTAGTGCCATTAGATACTCCAATACCAGTGGTAGCATTACTACAATCATTCGCATCAGTTGTTAAGATCATTGATCTAAAGGTAGATATTCTCATAGTTGATATAGGTCCTGATACTTGTGTATGAGATGGTGACAAAGTGTTATTTATCACTTTTACACATTCAATCACTGGCATGATATCAGTTTGTACAATATGTGCTAAACCACGGATTGCATTAACATTGTCTTGTCCTTCTTTTATTAATTATGTTACATGGTGAATCACAAGTATAGCTTATTCAACTATCCTCTCAGTTTGCACATAGTCTTGGAATTCAGCTAGGTCTTTATCAAGTTTATCTATTTTCTTATTAGATACATGTCCTGTTGCCTCAATAGTATCATCAACTTCATGAAAAGTTTGCTCTTCCATTGTACTTGTGATAGGTGTAATATCTTGTAACATTTGTGTCTCTCCTTTTGTAAAGAAGGTGTTCAATATGCCAACTTCTTCAAGAGAACTAGATCCCATGTGTCTTATGTTTCTTCTTAAAGGAATATTTCTCTTAGGGAAATGAGTTATGAGACTCATGCAAATTTAGGATGATGACAAGTTAAAACCTAGAGAAAATACACTAAAATATGCAATTTTTCACATCTTTTCAATTCCAAGACCTAGCAAAAGGTGTGTTGTAAATAATTTTATAAGGTTTAGAAAATAATAGAAATGATATCAGTCACCTCAAGCCATAAAATTTGTTACAACATGCTTGGAGTGCAAATCTAGGTCAAACCCTAGAACAAATATAGCAAAAATGTGTAATTTTTTGCCAAATTTTCAATACAAGAGCACAATAAAAAGGTGTTGTGAATATTTTTAGGAGGGGAAAAAGATAATAAACCTAATAATAGCCAATTAGTGCAAAAATATTCTTCACAACATGCCTATGGTGCAAATTTTGAGAGTCGATAAGGCCAAATCTAGTGAAAATCAAGGTTTTTCAAGCCCTAGGTGTGAGATCTTGATGTAGAATGCTATATGAATATTTTTCAAGATGATGTATGATGAAAATTAAATGAACTCAGATCTGAAAATGATTTCCAAGTCCTAAGATGCAAAATTCAAGTGTAAATCTAATGAAAAATCAATGAAAATGCTAGTTTTTGTCGAAATTTTCTATCTAAAAATGTAAATTTTTGAGATCTAAATGCAAATTTACACTAAAATACAAAACTACAAAAAAATAAAAAATTGACTGAGTGTCTACGATCAGTAGAAAAATCTAAAACAATATTTTGCCTACAAACCCTAGATTTTGGAATTACTAGGTTATACGAAAAATTCATAATTTTCAACAAAACCCTAGCAATTTTATGATGAAAATGCAATGCAAGCTATTGGCTTTTTGTAATTTTCTGAAATTTAACTTATATCTGATGTAAAAATTAGAAATTTTATGAAATTCACATTAATTGTTGCAAAATAGAAACCATATGAAGATGCAATCTAGGGTTTCCAATTTCAAAATTTTCAAAAATTTCAATTTTTTTGTAAGTTTTCCAATGCAATAAGATGAATGACACTATGAATGAATGAAATGAAAACAAATCTGAAGCAAAACACTTAGCAAGGTGCAAACAAGTCCAAAAACATCGGGTTCACCAAAATGTAAAGGGTGAAATTTGGATAGTTGAGTTTTTGATAGTTTTAGTGTATATCCTCCTTTCACCCTTGTACATTCAAGGACTTTGGGTTGAGTGGCAATGCACTATAAGACCCTAGGTCACTATGAGATGTAGGGAAACTTGGATTTGTATGATTTGATTGCCAATTTTTCTTACTTATGCTCAATTATACATCAAAGCCCTAATTATTCAAATACAGAAGCAAATAGATGAATATCAGAAAATGTTGCTATAGAAAGATGTAAAATGACAGATAACTATGCACCTATTTTTGAGGTTTGGAAGTGAAACAGTCGGGGACTAATGAGTGGGCACCCAAGTCCAATGCCTAGGTTTTTTTCAAGATCTAGGAACTCAGTCTGTAACCTATTCCTGTTGCATCAGAGATTTTCCCGTCACAGAATTTGGAGGACTAAAGAGCGGGCGTCCAAGTCTAGGGTGTTGTTTTCAACTCCGATCTGCAAATCTGACACTCTGTAGTACCCTCCTGCAACTCCATTTTTCCTATATCTTCAACATGTAACCTGCAATCACAGAAACTTTTGGAGGGGGTTGTGGTGTTTAGAGGCTTGCCTTAGTCAAGCCCCAGAGAGACATTCAAGTCTTCTAAACACCGTTGTCAAATAGAGTGCATGCCCTTGAGGGGTAGAGGTAAAAAACCAAATGATAAATGCTCAAAAACACAAATGATGTCACCTTGTAGTGAAGATCTCATGGGAGGAAGAAGCTCTTCATACCATGAGGAGATGATTGGTCAAATCTACAAATACAAACACATAGACAACACAAATCTGCTCTTGCCACACAATGATATCCTTGAATCACCTTTAGGATGCCAAAAGATCACAATAATCATCTAGTTTACAAATGAATACTTAAACATGCTTTTATATGCAACTACAAACACTCCTGCCAAGAATTTTATAATTCAAACTTACCATGTTGGCATAGGACCTAAATAACGGTCACAAGCTGACACTAAAAATTTAGGACTGACCCAAAATAAGGTAGGACTACGGTACAGGCGCCCAAGTCCTCCCTCCCTATTTTGTTTAGGGTTAGGTTCAAAGGATCCCCCTAGATCCCATTTGTCATGAAACTTAGGGCTCATTTCATCAGGATGCCAAAATATGATGCAAGATGTCCTAAATGCAGGTAAAAGACCCAAGAGCTAAATCTTACGAGGGAAAAGCCCCCAAGGAGACATTTTCTGACATTACAATTAGTAGTTAAGGATGTTTACCAAAGTAGGCTTACCTCACCTTTTGGGTGATTTTAAATAGAGAAATTGGAATGGGTAACTAGAGTATGCCAAGATCCTGGACCATCTTGACACCTCTCGACTTGAAAGGACAAGACCCAATCAAGGAATTGTGTCACCTCAACCAAAGATTGTACGTGGTAAGTAACTTTAGGATAGGATCCACATTCCTTGCACCACAATGATAAATGGTCAAAATGGTTTTAGGCTTCTGTAATAATTGGTTTGTAGTATAGGAACTCCTAAGAAAACCATGACATAGTAGCGATGGGAGACCAAAATCTTTAACTCGCATTTGGAATCACCCAGGACTACAAGGACCACCCCCTATGGCACAAGTGGATTGAGCTCAACTTTTAGTTTTTTCCTCTTTACATAGCCCACTGGAGATATGTGCTTGTGGTCAAACCCTAGGGTGAACTCCCAGGCAGGCCACCTACTAAAAAGAAAAAGGGAAAGCCTATGTTTTGTCCTTTCTCATGCACCCAAGATTGCACATGGCATGAGTGGAGAGGATACTCAAACAAAACTGTGTTGTTGTGTTCTCTTATACCTAAGATTGTAATAGAGGGAAATACTCAAGACATCATGGTGTGAAGGGGAAAATGGATTAATCAATTAAGAATAACATAACCCAATACATCTATGAAATGTGAAGGAAAAAGGAGATTGAAATAACAAATGAAATGATACTCACACCTTTACCTTTCATCTTCCATAGTTTGCCTATCTCTTCTTGACCTTGATGATGATGAAGCCCTCAGAAACGAATGCTCCCTTGCTTGTTGAAGGTGACAAGAATGGAATGGCTGAGATATTTTGTGTGATTGAAGATACACTTCAACACACTAACAATGGATGATATAAATGCTTAAGAAAGTGGGGGTGCCAAAGGCGCGCCTGGGTTTTTGCAGCGTAAGTTTGCTCAAAATGATGGATTATCCAAATTAAGAGGAGAAGGTTGTATTTATAGAGTTGGGTGAAGGAAGATCAATGGTTGAGAAGAAAAGAGAAGATCAACAGAGGAGGATAGTTGAGGAACGTGCAACAAATGGAAGAAAGACATGTGTCATTCGAAAGCAGCTTCGTTGAGTTAACTACTCTGTTGATGAGGATGAGTTTTGATTTTCTTAAATTAGAATTTATTTTTCTAATTTAAGAGATAGTTTGCTTTAAAGATGCTTTAAAACTGATTTTGCTTTTGTATGACAAGAGGAAAGTATTTTTAGAAGATAAGAATGATTTTTGAAGATAAGAAAGCATAATTAAATAAAAAGATTTATTTAATCATTTTGTAGATAATTGAGAGGAATAAATAAAATATAGAAATATATTTTATTTTGTGGAGATTTTAAGATTTTATTTAAATAAAATTTGCATTTTATTTAAATTTGGAAGAATAACATATTTTAATTAAATAATTGAAATTATTTAATTATTTTAGAAGAATAAAGTTGATGTAGGTGAATTTAATTAATTAAATAAATGTAATTTATTTAATAATATGAGAGGAGATGAATCAAATAAATAAATAAATATATTTATTTATTGATAGAGGAATGTGAAGATAAAATAAATATTTAAAATATTTATTTAAGTAGAGTCATGTCAATTTTAGGTGTATACATTTTGCCCCTCTTTGATGCAATGTGTTTTATCACATTGTTTCAAAGAATAAGATTGTTCTGAAAATGATGCATGCCCCAGATTGCCCCTGGTACAAGTTTAACGATAGGATGCCCCTTCAGGAGATTAGATGGGAGATGGTAGAAAGGCATGAGACGGACAATCTCACAATGAAGAAGAGGAGAAACAAGAGAAGAAATGGTTGGATGCAGAAGAAAGATGGTGAATGAGATGTGATGCAAGATAAAATGATGACATACACAAGCAAGCAAGCAAGAATGCACAAATGATACAAGAACAGGCAAGGTATTGCCTCGGTCCAATGGTAAGCCAATGATATAGATCGATGATGTCTGGTTTCAAGAATGAAACATGTCGTATAAGACTCTGGGTCTGGTTCAACAATGCAACATCCTATCTGAGACATTTGATATGATAACAATATACAACAATGTTGTCATGGTGGGGAACAATATATCCCTAGAGCAACATGAAGGATAGTTATGACTGATTGATATGGTTTATGACAAGATTAGGATCAAGACCACTAATTGCAAATGGATCATTTGACAAGATTGACTTGACTTGATTGGTATGGATTTAAGGATAGTCTTGCATTTTGGTCACTACTCGGATTGACAACTAGAACTATTGATGAGAGATATGAAGACAGATAGAAATTTGATTGACTAGAAGAATGACTTGATAGAAGAAATCACAAGCTTTTGTAAACATTGATTTGCTGCATTTTGGATATGGATACGGATATGAGACGCAATTGGATATGTTATGGATATGAATATTTGTCACCTTGATATAGCAAGTATTTTGAAGTGCTTATTTCATCATTGGACTTTATTATGTTATAAGAAAATACAAGCATCTAGGTATAATTAAACCGAGATGACCTGAGTATTACTTACATGGATTTTGATATAGCAAGTTAATACAAGCATCTAGTCAAAATTGAATCTAGATGACCTAAGTATTTCTTGTGTTTCAACAGACAAGGATTGCCCCTTTTCATGTTCAAACTTTGGAGTCCTCAATGATCTTTTGCTGATCATGTCGTTAGACAGAAGTTGTCACATTACTAAAGTTTGATCCATAAGCAACAGACAAAGGAAAAGATTATGCCCCCATCATAGCATCTCTAGCTTTTGGCATCCTCAAGTAGCATAGGAAGACATAATGATAGAAATCCAAGACATTGTAAGTTAACCTATTCACAAAACATTCTTGGCATTAGATGTGTATTTTTGCCATAATTGATATAGAATTAGCTTGAGTGTTTAGATATGGTGCGTTGCTTTGTTTAGGACAGGTTGATGTTTTGCATCAAGACTTTTGTTTGGAAGCAGGATTTGTTGTGCATTCTTTGCCTGGTGAAAGGTGTGGATGTGGATGGATAGAGGGATAGACAACAAGACATGGGATGGATGGGAAGCGGAGCCTCGAGGGCGCATTGATAATGGCCTTGCCTACATGACGACGCAGAGGCAATGTAGTTTGGAGTGAACCTTGATGGACCTAAGATATGGATCGGATGAGACACAATATGGAACAGATATGAATTAGATATGGAACAGTTATGGATCAGATATGGAACAGATAACACTGATGATAGAGGCTATGCTAGGCTGACACCATGGACAGGATACTAGACAAGAATTTTGGATAGCCTTAATGCTAGATACTGATGACAAGGGAAATGCCACAGATAGGTAGATGGATGGAAGATAGTAGATACAGATGGTTAGGTAGAAGGAAACATGGATGTGATCTCTAAGGACTATGTTGCATAAGAATAATGTGCCCTAATGTAGGTAGAATACTTAGGATTTTTCATGACAATGCTTAAGACGAAGGAGGAGGATGAGAGGATAATGAAGGATTTGCGTGCTTTGGAAGGATAAGGTATGTCAAGAGCCATTCAAAAACATTTGTCAACATTGTGCTCCCAATATTTATCAAGACCAAAGAAAGATAGAGGAAAGGAAGAGTAGGATGGATGGACATGACAAGATAGGTATGTAATGGATAGGATAGGAAATAGTACGGAAGGAAACTGATAGGAGAAGGGTGATATGCTGATGAGACAAGGTGCCCCCAAGTGTAGGTGACGTAGAAGATCAACTTACACATGACACTTGTTTTCTAGGTTTTCATCATTGTACTTATCCAAGGCGCCTATTTTCTAGATTTTCACCATTGGATGAAGGGATTTTTCTTTACTTTTTTTTTGAATATTTAGATAGGAGAAGGTGGATATGGATAAGGAGAGACTGAAGTATCTAGTTCCTTGAAAGGTGATAGTCCCACTAGATAGATGTTGTCGAATGGATCATGTCAAGTGTTCTCATAGATGTTGGTAGGGGATTGCATGAAAGTGAGATATGAGTATGTAGATAGCGGATTATGGAAGGTGCGATAGTGGATGATGATGCAGAATATAGAAGGACTTATCCAAAGATGGAAGGAAGGTTTATGCAAAAGCATGGACCATAGGATGAGGAAGATATGTAGGATAGTAGTGGAAGGGAGGGGAGATAGAGTTATACAGAAGTGTTGCGAAATGGAAGGGAACCATGACCAACGATTGCACATACCATGATAAACATTGAAGCTTATGATGGGAAGCTGGCGTAGGAAGCAATGAAGAGTTTTGCTTGGTGGCTGAATGATATCGAGGCCTTTAGGGACCCACATAGACTTAGTATTTTTCTTATTTTTGCTTGTCATGTGGGATGGAAGGATTTGATATTTTTGGATGGAATACGATTTTTGGATGGAAAAGGAGAAAGTAGATGGTTGGGATTCATGAGAGGTGGATGCCTTGTTTGACTTGATGAATTTTTGCTTAGGTACCCAAACCATTTTACTTTTAGATTTTACTTGTGTAGGTATGGGCACAGATAGATGCATCTTTTGTGTAGCTTTTGAGGTAATTACTTGATGCTTGGGGACCCACACCTTTTTCAGTTTGGCATTGAGGTGTATGGGTGTATGTAGCTTTTGATATGGATAATTCCTTGATTCTTTGCTTTTGTATCCTAGGTCATGAGGATGCTTAGGATTTTTGACTTGAGAGGTAGAGGCATCCAAATTTTTGTTGTTGAATTCTCTTGGGATGGTGGAAGTGGGGTAAGTGGAAACTCTTTGTTTAAACAATATGTGCATTTGTTGGCCATGATTGGGATTGTTAGATGATTTATGGATGGAGGTATAAGGTGTTGGAAGAAGTGATGGTAAAATGCATGGAGGGATGTTAGGAGTTGGAAGTAGCGGAGGTAGATTGGATGGTGGAAGGTGTATGGTCACATGCTTTTGACAATTGTAGGATGATGGAGGTGGAATGGTGACATATGTTTTGGGGATATGATAGGGTTTGCGATGGAAAGTGGTGGACTTAATCGGAGTGGAGGAAGTACTAACATCTTGAGATTGCTCACCTTGGGGTATGTATCTAAGGCCGTATGAGGGTGGAGGAACATTGACATGGACGGGCTCCAAAATACCTTGTTCATGAAGGCCTAAGCCTTTACCTTGATAGTTCATATTCTGGAGTATGCAGTGGACCATGGGATTATGTATAGGTGCACTAGCAGTGAGTTCCTTATAGGATGAGGAAGACGAGATAGCAGATAATGGTTGTTGGTGTTCTAAGGAAGAACATTCATGCATGAAGGTAGTGAGACCAAGGATATAGGATAACGGATTTGCAGCTTGGTCAATAATGGATGGTGAAGGATCACTAGAATCTTGATCATCATTATGCTCTTTAGGATCTAAGTTATTAGGTTGATCATTCATGTGCACTTGGTAGGCAAGTGTCTCATCAGAGGAAGTGGAAGTTGTTGGATCATGGATAGGACTAGATGCAAGATGGATAGGAGTAATGGAGGTTTCTTGGTCATGAAGGGGTATGGGATCAAGTTGTTCAAGGACATCTTCTTCATAGGGAATATCTTGATCATAGAGAAGGTATAGATTATGGATAGGTTGGAATTGGATCTCTTTCCCCTATATAGGATCAAGTTGCTCATGGATAGCTTCTTCATAGGTATTATCTTGATTGTGGAAGAGATAAAGGTTATGAACGGTTTGAAATTGGATGGGGGTGTTTTGATCTTGATTTAGACAAAGGGTGGATGTTTCCACATGCTCTAAGGTGTGCTCTTGATATAGCTCTTGGTCTTCTTGAATGGAAGTGGATAGCTCTTGGATAGCTTCTTGGTTAACAACATGGATGTTTGACAAACCTTGACTTGGTTCATAGTAGGAGGTCCTTCGATAAACTCAAGGGGTTGTAGATGACATGAAGATGTTGTAGGATTTGACATGGGATTGAAAGAATCTTTGGTAAGGTCAAGGACTAAAATTTGGGGACATGGTTGACTCTCTACTAATAGTCCTTGGATCACATCCTTCGCAGGTGTATGGGTAGATGAATGAAGTAATGGATGAGTTGATTTGGCTTTCTCCATAGCTTTTCTTTTGCTGTATAAATTTGGAAAACATTTTTCCCACCACTCATCTGATTCTTTTCTGGTCATCCATTTAGAGTTTGATGAACTAGATGGTGGTGTTGGTGTAGAACCGGTATGCTTTGGGATATGTGTCTTAGAAGATAGCGAAGGAGGACTAGTAGACGGGGTGGTATATGATTTTTGACTTGAGGTGGTGCTTGCCTTGTCATGAGTATGGGAAAAGGATGTACGATTTTGGGGCGAGGCGTAGCTAGTACTGGCACATTCAGCTTGCAAGATTGCCATTTCTTGTTGTAAGACTTGGATTTGTTGAGAAATTGCTACACAATCTTGGGGCGAGGGACCTAAGTTTATTTGCAATTGCAAATATTGGAGTTTTTGACCAATATATTCTAATTTGTTTGTCATTAACACAAGATCAGAAAAGCTTACTGGTTTAGATGCGCAGTAACAAATGCATGGAAACAGAGGATAAAAGCTCTATAAGTCAGATCAAATGCGCTAGTTTGGTATTTTTCAAAAGCACTGCAATAGAGTTTATATGCGCTGAAAGTTGGATCAAATGCGCTATAGGTCATGACAAATGCGTAATTCTAGCTTTTGGTTTGAATTTGTAGAATTTTGGAATGTTTTCAAGATTCTTCTTTTTTGGGGTTTGAAAACTTGGTGTTTTTGAGAATTCTTATGTTTAATTTGTTAGGGTTAGACAGTAGAAGATATCAATTAAATGCAAATAAATATTAAACAGAGAAATGGAAATACACAGAATTAATAATAGCGAGAGACAAGTTTTAACGTGGTTCACCCAAACTCAGGCTACATCCACCAAACAGATAGTCCAATATTATTATCCAGTAAATCAAACCAATTACAACTAGCAATCCCTGCAACTCAATACCGCTACAAAATGCTACAATACAATATTTTGAAACCCTAACCCTTAGCTGCTTTTAATCAAGCTTTTTGTTGGTTACAAAATAGGGTTTTTTAATGTTGGTCAATGAAAAAATAACTCCCGCTGCCCCTGGACCCCGCAAGGGGCACTGCCCCTTGACCCCGTAGGAATTTGGGGGGAAATTGCATCAATAAAATTAGGGTAAATTTAACCTCTGAGTCTGATTAGGCTCCATATAACAACAATCTCCCACTTAGAGACTGATCAGAGTCCACACCATATCATCTCCCACTTGGAGACTGATCATAACACCACTGACCCTATAGCTCCCACTGGAAATAAGCACCTTGGACTCTGTTGTTCTATTTTTGTTATTTTTACTCTAGAAGACCAATCAAAGTTGAAGAGGAGCTCAGCTTCTCCCTTGTCACTGCCTTTGTAAACATATTCGTTGGATTGTCATCTATATGTATCTTTGCCAGCCTTAATTGTCCATTATCCAACACCGACCGAATAAAGTGATACCTCAACTATATGTGTTTAGTCTTTGAATGCAAGGTAGAATTCTTTGCAAGATGTATGGCACTCTGGTTGTCCGTAAATAAATAATTGTTAACCTATTATGTGCCCAATTCTTTCATGAAAGATTACAGCCATATCATCTCCTTACTTGTCTCTGTTGCAACTACATATTCTTCCTCTATGGTGGATAAAGCAACCACCTTTTGCAACCTGGAAATCCAACTCACCGTTGTCCCACCTATAGTAAAGACATAACCTGTAGTACTCCACCTGGTATCAATATCCCCAGCCAAATCTGAGTCTACATAGCCTTCTAAATCAATATTAGAGCCCCCAAAACATAAGTGTTTATTGGATGTACCTCTCAAATATCTAAGAATCCATTTTACCACATTCTAATGCTCCAATCCGGGATGACTCATATACCTGCTAACAACTCCTACAGCATGTGCAATATCTAGTCTTGTGCATACCATGGCATACATTAAACTACCTACAGCTGAAGCATATGGTACCTTTGACATTTTTTCTTCCTCCTCTAGTGTCTTTGCACATATTTCCTTAGTCAATTTCAAATGACTAGGCAAAGGTGTGCTGACAACTTTTGCATTCTCCATATGGAATCTCTGCAACACCTTTTCAACATAAGTAGCCTGAGATAGAGTCAATTTTATGTTCTTCCTATCTCTACAAATTTTCATACTAAGGATTTGTTTTGCTACCCCCAAATCCTTCATATCAAATGACTGTGCTAACTAATGTTTTAACTCTCTGATGTGATCCATGTTAGACCCAGCTACAAGCATGTCATCAACATATAAACATAAAATAATGTAGCTGTCATTATCCAACCTCTTAAAATAAACACAATGGTCAGAATTACACCTGTTGTAGCCTTGCTCAGCCATAAAACTATCAAATTTCAAATACCATTGCCGAGGTGCTTGTTCCAGGCCATACAAACTCTTCTTCAATCTGCACACCAGTTTCTCCTTGCCTCTGACCTCAAATCCTTGGGGCTGTTCCATGTATATCTCCTCCTCCAAATCACCATGGAGAAAGGTAGTTTTCACATCTAGTTATTCCAAATACAAATCTTCAGTAGCCACAATACTCAAAATAGTACAAATAGAAGTCATTTTGACAACCGGAGAAAATATCTCATCAAAATCAATGCCCTTTTTCTGTGTAAATCCTTTTACAACTAATCTGGCTTTAAATCTTTTCTTACCTCCATCTTCCTCTTTCAGCCTGTAAACCCATTTGTTTGATAAAGCCTTTTTACCTGCAGGTAACTTACATAATTCCCAAGTCTGATTTTTCAGCAAGGAGTCCATTTCTTCTTTCATGGCAAGCTCCCATTGAACCTGTGTATCCACCTACATAGCTTCAGCATACCCTTCTAGTTCACCAGCATCTGTTAACAAAATAGAATACAAAGAGGGAGAAAACCTTTCAAGAGGTCTACTTATCCTTATTGGCCATCTAACATTCACTAGAGTTTGTGGTATTTCTGGTTGCTATTGTGGAGCATGAGGAACCACTGGAACATCACTATTTAGAGTACCATCTAGCACCACATAATCTTTTTCTTTCTTCTCATGCTGCTACAACTGATCTTTGTACAACACCTCATTGAATATAACATCCCTGCTTCTCATAATTTTTTGATTTTCAAAATCCCAAAGCCTATAATCAAATTTATCAATGCCATATCCAACAAAGGTACACTTTTTTGATTTTGCATCCAGCTTGGTTCTATTTTCAGAATCTACATGTGCAAATACTTCACATCTGAAAGTTTTGAGAAAAGAATAACTCACCTTCTTACCTGTCCATGCTTCCTCTGGAATACCACAGTGCAAAGGAACTGAAGGACCTCTATTAATTAAATATACAGTAGTGTTGACAGCCTATGCCCACATATTTAAAGGCAGCCCGCATGCAATCTCATGATCCTTGCACGCTCTATTATTGTCCTATTCATGTGTTCAGCCACTCCATTTTCATGTGGAGTCCCTGGAACCATTTCTGCCTACAAATTCCATTAAAGGAACAATAATCTTCAAATTCTTTGCTGCAATACTCACCACCATTATTAGATCTGAGACATTTTAATCTTTTACCTATCTCATTCTCAACCAAGCTTCTCCATTTCTTAAATGTTTCAAATACATCAGATTTTTGCCTAAAGAAATAAATCCATACCTTCCTAGTTGCATCATCTATGAATGTAATATAATACCAAGAGCCACCGAGAGAAGATACCTAAGCTGGTCCCCATACATCTATATGCACAAGCTCCAACTTTTCATTTTTCTTTTGCTTCCCATCCTTGAGAAAACTGACTCTCTTTTGTTTTTCCATACACACAACTTTCATAGAAATCTATATTAATACATTTCAGACCTGGTAAAACTTTCTTAGAATGAAGTATCTTCATACCTTTTTCACTCATATGCCCAAGTCTATTATGCCATAGTGTTGTTTCAGAACCTGCAACAACTTTTCCAGTCTCTTCTTGCAAACTTGCAACAACTGTTCCTGAACCTATTTGTTTTTTCTCTGCAACAACTAAAGTAGAAGGAACAGTGTGACCTGTACAAAGATATAAGGTGCCTACTTTCACACCTTTTGCTACTACTAAGGCACCTTTTGAAACCTTCCAATTTTTATCAGTAAATGTAACAATGCAACCTTGTTCAGCTAGCTGCCCTGCTAAAATTAAATTCCTACTGAGCCTTGGAACATGCCTTACCTCTTGTAGTAGCCAATGATTCCCATTCTGCAACTTAATCTTGATTCTTCCTTTTCCAACAATCTGACAAGGTTCGTTATCTCCCAAATAAATCAACCCAAAATCTCCTTGGACATAATCAAGAAAATAACTTCTATGGGGCGTAGCATGAAATGAGGCCCCTGAATCTAAAACCCATGAATCATCAACATTATCTAGGGAAAGAATCAAAGCATCATCTTCAGATTTATTGCTTACCACATTTGCCTCCTTATTGCCTTCTTGTTTGTCTCTTTCTTTATTTTTCTGAGACTAGCAATCTTTCTTCAGATGACCTAGTTTCCCACAGTACCAGCAATCCTTCTGTCCTCTGGTTTGGGATCTTTTGTCCTTTGATTTTTCTCATGACTTACTATGACCTCCAAAACCTTTTCCTCTCTCGTTTGATCGACCCCTACTTTTTGCATTCAAAACACTGCCTGATGTGGATCCACCTGAGCTTTTCTTACAAATTTCCTCACTCAGAATAACACCAATAACATCATCAAATTTTAGGGTATTTGAACCAAAAACAGAGTTACTAACCGCCATTACCATACTATCCTAGCTTTCAGGCAATGAACATAATATCAAGAGAGCTCTAACTTCTTCATCAAATTTTATATTTAAAGAAGTTAATTGACTGACAATCATATTAAATTCATTTAAATGACCTATCACAGATCCACCTTCAACCATTTTCAAATTAAACAAACACTTCATGAGAAATACCTTATTTGAGGCTGAGGGTTTTTCATACAATTTAGCCAAAGCTTTCATTAGACCATCTGTTGTCTTCGCTTCCGTTATATTGAATGCCACCGATGGTGCCAGGCACAACTGAATGGTTCCTAGTGCCTTTCTGTTAAGAAGATTCCAATCCTCATTAGACATTGTTGCTAGTTTCTTGGATACTCCTTCCAATGGCATCCATAAATCCTTTTGATAGAGGTAATCCTCCATCTGCATCTTCCATAACTAATAGTTCTGCCCATTGAATTTATCAACCTTCAATTTACCCTCATCCACCATTGCTCCCACTCAACTGTGAGACTTTCCTATAGATGATAATTGAACACAACCCGCTCTGATACCACTTGTTAGGGTTAGCCAGCAAAAGATATCAATTAAATGCAAATAAAGATTAAACAGAGAAATGGAAATACACAAAATTAATAATAGCGAGAGACAAGTTTTAACGTGGTTCACCCAAACTCGGGCTACATCCACCAAACAGAGAGTCCGATATTATTATCCAGTAAATCAAATTGATTACAACCAGCATTCCCTGCAACTCAATACCGCTGCAAAATGCTACAATACAATATTTTGAAACCCTGAACCTTAGCCGCTTTTTATCAAGCTTTTTGTCAGTTATAAAATAGGGTTTTTTTATGTCAGTCAATGAAAAAATAACTCCTGCTGCCCCTAGACCCCGCAAGGGGCGCTGCCCCTAGACCCCCACAAGGGGCACTACCCCTTGACCTCATAGGAATTTGGGAGGAAATCACACTGATAAAAGTGGGGTAAATTTAACCTCTGAGTCTGTTAGGCTCCATATAACAACACAATTATGGCAAAGACACAACAAACACATAGAAGTTTTCATGATTTTTATCTTTTTTATTTTTTTATATTTTTGGACTGTTTTGACTCAAAAACAAGTACACCCTAGGCTGGATAGGACAATATTCATTGAATTCTCTAGCTATGCATACTCAAAGCGTGTAGCTCCAAGATCTGGTAGCACCGGCTCCCCTCTACGGCACTCACTTCTCATGTATACCAAATCTGGGTTTCCTTAGGCTCGTACCCCCACTGAACCTTAGGATTGTCCATGCTACCTCTACTAAGAGTCACATGAATCAAGGCCGCTTCAAAGGCTTCACCCTTTGCATCAACAAATAGGGGATTTTGGCTTACTAAACAATTGGTTCTTAGTCAGGGCAACTATTCAAGTGGTTACATGTGTGGCGGCACTACTCTCTATTATGGAGTCTCCCAGCCTCAAAGGGTTATGCCTTAGAGGGTTCTGGGGGAGGTTGGCTGTCGGTGTAACACAGTAGCACTCGTTGCAGGAGGTTTTCACCTCAAGCACAATTTATTTTAAGTGGCTTGGTAGGGCTTGGCTTTATCCTATTACCACTCAGGGTCGTTCCCACTTGGACAGGTGGGCATCTAAGGGAAAGCCCCCCTAAAGGTTAAACAAAATGGAATGACTAAGTCTGGCATTCTGATCACCCAGTTAAGGGGAGAGCATAAGCCTATTGTCATTCATAATCACAGAATACACTGATTAATCCAACCTAATTAAAAGTAGAAAAACTAAATGGGCTATTCTACTTGTGCACTCATGTAGTTGTTGACTTTGAAATGTTTAAGATATAGCATTGTTCATTCCCATTTGTTTGAGATAGCAAATGATTTAACTAAAGAAGATAGCAATATGCAGATATAGCAATGGTTCAATTACTTTCTTCCTAGTTAAAGGCTATGTGAAATTTGAATGCATGCACTTGTTTACTTTTCCCCTAATTAGTCTAAATGAACTAAACAAAGCAGCTAAATGATTTAATCTAGCCACTAACCCTGCAAGACAACTGTTAGCTCAAACATAAAAATTAGACAAAACCCTAAAAATAGAGTGCAGAACAGAAGCACCGCAATGCAGTCTGAATGCGTAGAAACAGAACTTGCATGTGCCATTGTACAAAAGCGCTAAGACAGGTGTCAAAAGTGCTACACTAAAATGCAAATGTGTTAAATGGATAAATGCGCCGTCAAGAGGAATAAAAACATCATAAAGGAAAGTAAGTTGACCTCTTAGCTCAAATCTAACCTCACCATTGTGTCCAGGGGGCATTTCCATAAATTTTGAGTACAAATTTGCCTAGATTTTATGAAAAATAGAGCATTTGGCGAAGAAAACAACGTTCTAAAAATTCACTGCAGAGATTATATATGCGCCAAAACAGAGTGTATATGTGCCAAAATAGAGTGTATATGTGCCAAAACAGAGTGTATATGCGCCGTTTGGGAGGTCAGATGCACCAGAGTTCCATATGCGTCAGAGCGGAAGGTCAATGCGTCGTTTTGGAGATTAGATGCGTCAGATGCTTCTATCAGAACCTTGTATCTACACCTATACGGACCTGTCACTTGGAAAAACTTAAATTTTGATTAGTTAGAGGGGCAAGGGCCCCACAGTGGGTGCCAGAATGTGAAGGGGAAAATGGATTAATCAATTAAGAATAACGTAACCCAATGCATCTATGAAATGTGAAGGAAAAAGGAGATTAAAATAACAAATGAAATGATACTCACACCTTTACCTTTCATCTTCCATAGTTCGCCTATCTCTTCTTGACCTTGATAATGATGAAGCCCTCAGAAGCAAATGCTCCCTTGCTTGTTGAAGGTGACAAGAATGGAATGGCTGAGATATTTTGTGTGATTGAAGATGAGCTTCAACACACTAACAATGGATGATATAAATGCTTAAGAAAGTGGGGGTACCAAAGGCGTGCCTGGGTTTCTACAGCATAAGTTTGCTCAAAATGATGGATTATCCAAATGAAGAGGAGAAGGTTGTATTTATAGAGTTGGGTGAAGGAAGATCAATGGTTGAGAAGAAAAGAGAAGATCAACGGAGGAGGATAGTTGAGGAACATGCAACAAATGGAAGAAAGACATGTGTCATTTGAAAAGCAGCTTCGTTGAGTTAACTACTCTGTTGATGAGGATGAGTTTTGATTTTCTTAAATTAGAATTTATTTTTCTAATTTAAGAGAAAGTTTTCTTTAAAGATGCTTTAAAACTGATTTTGCTTTTGTATGACAAGAGGAAAGTATTTTTAGAAGATAAGAATGATTTTTGAAGATAAGAAAGCATAATTAAATAAAAAGATTTATTTAATTATTTTGTAGATAATTGAGAGGAATAAATAAAACATAGAAATATATTTTATTTTGTGGAGATTTTAAGATTTTATTTAAATAAAATTTGCATTTTATTTAAATTTGGAAGAATAAAAGATTTTAATTAAAATTAAATAATTGAAATTATTTAATTATTTTAGAAGAATAAAGTTGATGTAGGTGAATTTAATTAATTAAATAAATGTAATTTATTTAATAATATGAGAGGAGATGAATCAAATAAATAAATAAATATATTTATTTATTGATAGAGGAATGTGAAGATGAAATAAATATTTAAAATTTTTATTTAAGTAGAGTCATGTCAATTTTAGGTGCATACACATTTTTCTGAACCCCCAAGATTGCTTATAGCACAGGAAGAATGGTACTCAAGGCAAACACAATGAGCTATTTCTAAATCCTAAAACTCGTATGCAAGGGAAGATGAACCATAGACAAGCATGCTTTCAATGTCTATCCGAAACAAATGTGCAAGCACACCAAACATGAAAAACCTTCATTCATTTTAAAGCACCAAATTTGAAATGTTCCTAAGTTAAGCACACAATGTTCATTTTAAGCACTAAATGAAGTGTTCCTATGTTAACAAAATGCACACACATAAAGGGAACCTTGTAACAAATGTATTAGTAGTATCAAATAAGATTCTTCTCCTAGTGAATGCCACAATGCTACAAATTAGACATTAGTATTAGAAAAAACTCTATCCCACTATGCAAAATAGAAAATGAAAGAATTTAAACACCCCCTGTGCAAACAAGTGTGCTATGATGAAAATGAGAAATCTGATAAATATATGATGAAAAAAATTAGTTACAATAGAATGAACAACATTAGCAAATAATACATGAAATTCTATGTTTTTTGAAAAAAAATTTTGTCAAAATCTGATGAAATTTGCAAGAGATATGTGAATTTGAAGTTTAAAATGAAAGCTAACTTTGATTAAAAAAACTTGCTGAAAATGACATAGTCACTTGAAAATTTCTTCACCATAGTGAATCTAGGTGAACCAGCTTCCTGATACTTCTCATTTCATGAAATTTTGACCTGTTTTGACCAAGTTATGGTGAAAAGAAAAATAATGCCTCTCTAGGGCATGAGGATGAACAAGACAGACCTGGCAATATAAATCGCTAGCGATTAGTAGATTTTTAGGTCACATGTAGTGGTCAATGCCTAGCGGTTAGTTTTGGCAGTTTGATGCTAAGTAGGCCCCTGGTTTCCCATATCACTAGGGGTCAAAAGTGAAGAAAAATAAAAAAGGGAAAAGCGACAAGGGGGATTACAGCCCACCTCACAGTCACCAAAGTGACAGAAGCTCATAATTGACTAGGGCTTAAAGCCTGACAATTGGTGACCAAGGTTTGAGGAATGATAGCAGTGGAATTGGAGTTTGAGCAAGGAGGAGTTTTGAACTAGCAACGATGGGGATGAAGTTCGCCACCAGTAGCGGCAATAATGGAGGAAGATCAGTAGAGGGAAGGTTGTTTGTAGGTGTTGACTGGGATGATCTGGGGTCGCCAAAGGTGGCAGAAGCTATAGACTTCGTCGAAAGGTGAGGGGTTAAGAGGGTCAACAAAGGAGTCGACGACCATAGTGGTGGTAGAATGGAAGGTGAGTGGAGTTAGGGTTAGGGAGGTAGGTCGACAACAACTAGGGTTTAGATTGAGTGGAAGGGATGAAGGATGATTGATAGAGGAGAGGTGAACGGGGGCCGAGAGTTTGAAGGCAGGGGTGGAGGATTGGACGTGACATTCAACGGTGGAGTGACACAGTGGCAAGTTAGGTTTTAGCAAAGATCCGAGCTATGAGTGTCGAGGGACCTAGGGTTCCAAATTTAAACCTGCAACATAATTTATCCTGCAACCAAAAATACAAAACCCACAACCACCAAGAAAGAAAAATGTTAGCCGAAGACAAATGAAAAACTAGAAGTGCAACTAGAGGTCCCTGCGCATGCTATACAGGTCCGTACATATCCATACGGCATGACCCTATGATAGGGCTGAAACTAAAAAAATTTCAATTTTTTTTTGGTGACAAAATACTAAGTGTTATATGTCAATTTTCATGTGTGAGGCCTCCCTGACACAACAATGAGGTCTGTTTCAAGCCAGGGAGCAACCTGCAAAATTTAGGTTCCCCAACTTGACAAAAAAATTTTGATTTATGTCAGGTTCACCAATGTAAGCTAGGGTAAAACATCTAAACATGTAAAATCCATCTCATGCAAGCCCTAACTCCTCAATGGAATGCAAATAATCTAGAAACCAAACAAGCAAGAAACTAAACTAAATTCCTAAGCTACATGTGTCTTCCCTCCATTGTTTCTCTTTGACCTTGTTGTACTTTGTTCTCAGAACTACAGACCTGCAATATTCATGAGAAACTCAAGTGGGGGTGATTAGCAAAATCAGAGAGAGAGTGCTCAAGCTTAGCTAGTAGGAAGTCAGAAAATGAGGCTGTAGGAGTAGTTTTATAGAAAGCTAGGGCTGAATGGAGGGTTGAGATTGAATGTTGACTTTGAGTGAAATTGAGTAGGGTTTCCCTCTCACAAGAGGACAAGAGGGATTTTTAATTTGAAAATATGATGAGCTATAGGAATGTTCAAATTAAATAAACTAGGCAATTTATTTAATTTATTTGAAAGGAAAGGATGAGTGGGAACCCTTAATTAAGTGTGATTTATTTAATTAAGGTAAGGGCTATAATTTAAATATTTATTTATTTATTTAAATTAATTGAATAATGAGGATATTGGTGCATGTATAATTAAATAATTAAAAATTAATTATTTAATTATAGAGGAAAAATAGAGGAAAATAGACAAATAATTAAATAAATAAAATTTAATTAATTATAGGTTAAAGATGGGAAATTGAATTAATTAAATAATTAGAAATTATTTAATTAATAAAAGAATGTGGAATTAGGTAGAGATTGGTGTGAAAATAGTGCTTGCAGGTTCAGGACATTTTTAGGTGTCTACAAGTACAAACTTCACTATGCCTACACTTGTCAAATTTACAGTTAATCTCATAAGGGAACAAGATAAGTTAATTCAAATGGGTGTTTTGAAGTCTCCATCAACACATGCACTTGTTGTATCTTTGTCTTCAAATCAAAAATTAAAGAAGCAAACTACAGATCAAGATAAAGGCAAAGGATCAAAATCGCAAACTCCATCTAAGTTGTCTTCAAAAGGAAAAAGTAAGGAGAAGCCTACTTGCTCTTATTGTAAGAAAAAAAGGCATGAAGAAAATACATGTTTCAAAAAGGAAAAAGATGAATTCAAGAACCTTCTTCAACAAAAAGATCTAGAATTATCTAAACTCAAAGCTTGTCTTTCTTCTTCTCCATCAACTTTAGAAATATCAAAGGGAAAAGCTATAGTATCTTCTGCAATCTCAGAATATGACTGATGGGTTCTTGATTCTAGTGCATCACATCATATGGAATCTTGTCCAGTTGTTTTTCATCGCTATACCACATAGCTACATCAAACATATTAGTTGCAAACAATACATACATGGCAGTTTGTGGGAAAGGCAAAGTTAAAATAGGAGCTGGTTGTTTTAAGGATGTTTTATTTGTTCCAGAATTGTCACACAATTTGCTTTCCATCTACCAAATCACCAATAGTGGATCAAAAAATATGGTTTAATTCACTTTAGATTCTATTATGATAAGAGATTTGCACACTAAAGAACTTGTAGTTGGGAAAGTTTACAACTTTTCCCATGTTTATGCATTTTCACACTTTACACCTAATGACAAAGACTCTATAGTTCATACTCAAGCATTAAATGTGGATAAATCATTGGAGGATCACCTTGGTCAATCAAACCTCATAGTTCTTCAAACAACTGAGTCACCACCTCCACCTTCACCTATTGCTTCATAGGAGGCTTCTTCAGATTTGTAGTAGGATATTGTTACTCAATCCCTTGAACCTATTTTAGTTCCACAAGTGGTTTCTATACAGCTTCAAGAGATTTCATTGCAGTCTTTGAATTATGTGTAGCATTCTAAATCCCACTTTGTTCTTCTCACTTGGGAGGATCTCATGCATCTTTCTATAGTTCTTCTTCCATAGGGAAGGCATGTTGTTATACTTTCCAGCATCACTTTCATCATTCATCTTTGAGCTTCAATCAGCACTACAGGATCAGTCATCTTATGGGGGGCTCTCTAGTCTCTTTATTTCTCTCTTTTGGGGGAAACACTTCATGTATATTTGTAGAAGTAGTCCTTGGGGGGTCATGTTGAGTCCTCCCTCTACCATATTGTATATTTTCATCTCTCTTTTTGGAGGAAAGTTTGTTCTCACTAGGGTTTCTTTCTTTTTCCACTTTATGAGAGAGTTTTTTGTACATGGGTACCTAACATGGCCTAGTAGCTGGGACCCATCTTTGTTTCACTACTCCCTAATTTTCACTTAAGGGTGGTTTTAGTGTAAATAGAGTCATTATCTAACTAGTTTAGATATCACCTTTTAAAAGGATTGACCTATTCACACTTAGCTTAAGTTTACTTAGGTCTTTTAGGAGTTTGTCTCAATTCAACATGTGTCCTTAGCTATGTGAGACACATCTTTCATATTTGTTTTCCACTTGCACTCACACATTTCATGTGAGTTAGACAAGTGTTGCATCTTTTGGAGGTTAGTTAGTAGCTGTGTCCTACCTTCCAACCTTCTCTCTCTTGCTTATTTAAGCAAGGCTCTTATGTACATCTTATTCAACTTTTGTTAATACCACTTTAGGCTTATTATGTGCAATCTTACTTGTGGAAGTATTCTTGTTATTTTCTAGTTGACCTTTGTTGTCTCCAAGATTGCACACATGATCAATGTCACATACCATCTTCTTCTTCAAAATTTCTCTCTTAGCACACATGTAAGTGCTATTTTTCTTTAGTGCAAGGTTACCATACAACTTCCATGTAATAATATATTCCCATTAGCAATGAATTTTAGAAATATTAAAGCTTTCTATGTTATATTTGGTTGAGACTCCATTGTTATGGTATCCATGGTCATTGGATGACTAAAGGTGTTTAAAACCTGTATATTAAAAGCAAGTGTTGAAATTGAGTGTAACTATTGTAACGCCCGCCTTGAACGCCTTAAAGAATACACACTTTTGCAATATGAAACAGGAAAATTTTTTTTTTTAAATGATTAAGCAACGTTAACACAACTAATTACAACATATTCTCTAAGGGTCCAAGGCTGCATCACTTAGCAAATCAACTAACATAATTTATCATACATCAACAACTGATCCAATCCAAAGCATAATTAATCAACTGATTCATATTCATTGCATGTCGACAAATAATGTAATACCAACTACATAATTAAGTACACAACAGATATGCTTCCTTACACATGAGTACATCATGATATCACCATTTGTAGACTACATCAGAATTACATACACAATAAATGTTCTGTTACACAAATCTAGTACAAGGTTATACACATACATCTTCATCAACTGGTACAAGCACAACTGAAACAAATCTTTTTCTGCATAAGATCCTGACAAGAGAACCAATGGATAAAATAGCTCTTCCACCCGACCATGTGGAACCCAAAGGTCCACCCCCCGAGCTAGGAGTTAACATGAGGTCCCAAACACTGACAGTCAGGTAGACGAAGGACAAACAAGAACAAAGGACGACCAACGCCAATACAACACATGGCAATAACAATACAACACAACATAACTTAACTTTAACTTTCACTTCCACTTTCACTTTCACTTTCACTTTCACTTCCAGAGGTGACACAAAACAAACGAGGAGAGACCGAACAAGGAATGCTAGGTTATAGTAGGGAGAGTGTCATCGCATGGTCCTAACATGGGTTATCCTGACAGCCTCTCACTAGGCGCCGGCCCCCATCTATGGTTATCCTGACAGCCTCTCACTAGGCGCCGGCCCCATAGGGTGACACATGCGGAACCGACCTTCCTTTCATGAGGACAAGGAAGTCAATCATGCCAACCAGGCCTTCTCTACCCATCCTTAGTCTATACAAGCACTACAGGCCATGGGAGAGGAATCCATTAATCTTATTAATGTGAAATCTACCCTTAACCCCCTAATTCATTTTTAGGTTATCACTTGATTAATCTACTTCCAACGGGTTATCCTGACTGCCACTCTGGGCGCCGGCCCCACGTTGAAAGCCACTCTCCTTCCTAACACCTAGTAACCCTTAAAACATCATGCAAGACTTATAACAATACACGTAAAGGAACACTACAAGGCATAAACCTTCTTGCATCAAAATAGAATCATAACATCAATTGTTATCCAATACTTTTAACATTACATAACTTTATCCTTTAACAGATTTCAGGTCTCTCCATATGACAAAACGGCACAATAAGATCACAAGTGGTTTGATATTCCATCCTGAGAATTATTACTTTACATGACACAACATTCAACCTTGACAGAACCTCATTATACTTCATACTTTGTTTGATACACATACGCTATTATGTCGTAATTACAAAACAACAATACACAAGTGGCGAATACATAACAACGACAACTAAGCCTCTGGAATACAAGTTTGAACAACCTCAATACGACTCATTACAACACTCAATCAATTCAATTCAAAATTCAAAAGATGAAATACTATCATTCATTCTCAGTTCAATGCAAACAACTTCTGAAATAAAATCAACATTATATCATAACACTTGCAACTAAATATCTAACCAACCTTTATTTTGTTTCAAAAGATAAATAAATTGATTAACTAAAACATTACAATAATAATAAAGAACCACTCAATTTCTGTTTACCATTCGACACTTTCATAACGATACGATCTTTATATACTTTCCTTCAATCTTGTCCAATTAACTTTATTCTATAAAGGATAATAACGCTAGGAGAGATATTTTACGGCTGAACGATAACTACACGAGGAGAGTTCAATCACGAAATCCAAAAGAATTCTTTTATGATGATTTGAAGTTATCTCTGAAACTGATCTTATCCATAGTGATTTAATTCCTTAGGGAGAATGGTCGTAAAAGTGCCCTATGCGAATAGTTTGAGATACTTTACTACTGAGATGTAAAATTGCTATTGACTGTTTTTCCATAGCAATGGATAGCATCAGACCTTAACCAGTCATTTCTGACAGACATTGACCTCACCACACTTTGTAGGTTTCAACAGTTGAACGCTGTATGAGCTCCGTCAAATTTCTTCACTGCACTGGCCTTCGGAGGAGCACCAAACTACATCATCAAGATAACTGCTAAGTTTGTGTTGGTTGTGTGGTCTGATTGAAGTCTGTGCACTGGTGTGAAGGTGTAAACTGGAGGAAGGAACCTCTCAGACGTCTCAGCAATGTGAAAACAACCCACGGTGATATTCTAGTTATAACCAAAATTGCTGTTAAAAGAGGTTGAACTATGGTATACGATGCATCTAGTTGACAGAAACAGCGTTCTATGTGCATTGACCTGATTGTAGAAGGTATGTGATGTAGGCTAGCTTCTATGGGCAGCGTTCTACAGAGTTGAATTCCTTCAGAAGTGCGCCCAGCCAAGACAAGGGCGATCTACATCATAACTCGACTAACTTTTAGATTTTAATGTTTCAAACTGTTAATAATTGTAGTGTCATTTGGATGTTTGGATAAGACAAATGCGGAGGCTGCATTATTCATCTCCTCGAGTTAAATGTATACCTTAAACTTTAATATTGAGATCACAGTTAAATCTGCAGCGATTGGAAGGGTTATGATTGCAGTGGCTACAAATATACCCAAGGTGGCGATTGGCTGGTAACAGCGATCTAGCAAATACATAACATAATGCATTTCAGGCAATACTCCTCCAGATTCGCTGTGAGAGCAGTAGTAATCGATGCAAGACAAAATAGACAACACTTAGCCAATGAATTCGTTCAAAGCAAGGGCGATCTTTCCCGGATGATTATAATTCGCTCAAACTGATAGTAATCAACTGTTTGCAGGCCAGCATGACTTCAATCACCCTAGCTTTGGAGTGGACTGGTCAGATATAACAACTTTTCCAGTTTTACAATGCAGGAAACCTAATTTATTAATACAAGCAAATTATAAGGACGGCAGTTTGATAAGTTCTCAAATGAAATTGTTAAAACAGATTATAATACGGCTGGAACCAATTATTTGATAACAGTTACAGGTGAGAGCAACTTTGACAATTTTTACAGCAGGTTGGTTGAGTGACGCAGATTTAATGATCTTAGTGGTGGTGGTAATTGTATATCTGATGACACATCTTAAGTAGATATTCATTTCGCTCTCCGATCTTTGCAAAATTCAATTCCATAAAAGCAAGTGTGTAAATGCTATGAAGCATTGATTCTATGTAAGTGACAGCTATTCAGTGGTGGAGAAGAATCCATTTAGGTGTCAAGTCATTTTGAGTTAAACTCATCGATCCATATTCCTTAAGAAGTGGTCTACACAACCCAAACCAAATAATGTAATTGTGGATTCAGCAAAAGATAGTTTCACGAAGATTCGGTATCAATTCATCAGAAAGCACAGTGGCCCCTGAGAGTATAGAGTTGTTTTAGGAGTTCTATCCAATGCAGACCCACTCGCAAGAGACTTGGCCTATGTTTCAAGAGTATTGTCTTATGTATCAAGGTGTAGGCTTATATACAAAACAGCACGCAACCTAGATATAGAAGGCACATCAATCTATTGAGGCACACAAAATTTCTAAGTAACCGCACAGCCACCACAGAAAGAAGTCACATATCATATTGAATAAGGTGGCGCAAGACAAGGCATCATTTCTGATCCATACAAAGTGGAGAGGATCAGTTCACCCGCTTTCCAATGTGCGGGTAGCTGAAAACAGTGACCTATGGAATGATTGCAGAATATATGCAATGGCAGCAACCTACACACAGTCAGACTGTTAAAACCCCACATAGAGTTGACGTGGTAGGACAAAATAGAGATAATTTGGACTTAGTATGAAATCCAATCCTTGAGATTTCTTCCTTCTCTCCTATTATTGATATATGTGACATTTTTTAAACAAACCACGTACTACCGCTCTATCCCTACATTTAAATAAAAGGTGGCAGCCAAGGATCTAGAAGCTGGATGGAAGCGGCATAACCAAGCTATTTGAACTGCAAGTACATCGTTTCAAGCACAGGTGGGTTATGAGTAATCAAGAATTGGCTGTTAAATAAAGGTTGGGCAAGGTGGGCATCACCAACTCTTCTTGCATCTTATGAAAAGAGAAACCTGATCACATCATTTTGGAAACGCTCTGCAGCTAAGTCGTTTTGGGTTGGGCTTCAGGCTGAATTTAAATTCCTCTTTAGTTATCCTCTGTCTTTGCAAAGAGCTCTGTCAGGAGACTCTTGGAAGATTAGATGCCCCCCCAAAATGTTTGCCAGAACTGATGTGGACCTGAAATAGATGTAGACTTGCCTATGAGCACACCCTAGGTACATGGCCGCAAATAGTTTTTCTAATTTAACGATTCAATTATGATGAGTTTGCATGCAGCGACAGCAGAATAACGTTGATTTGATCATTTTTATTGCCAACTGTTGTTGATTCCGTTCAAATGGTTGCCATTTCGCTTGTGGGTATCTGTTCATACAATGACTCGTAAAATATCCTCAATGGTTCTCTCTCCTCTGGAGGATTATGTTTTTGCCCTGGCAAGCTGTAAAATTTCTTCTCTTCCATTCTTCTCTGTTGCCATTTGTTCAATGCCCCAGCAGAGCTCCCCATGTAGCGAATTTGCTCCCATCTGCCCATTTTAGCAGAGAAAGTAGAGGAAATGGAACACACGAGATCAAACCCAAAGGCGTCAGAAATGCTGGTATCTGAGAGACATATTCTGCGTGAATGTAATGATAGTAGGCGTCCTACCATTGCAAATTATCAGCTCTATACTCTACGAAAGAACCAGGTTGTCTTTGTCTGCCAACTTGGCTAGAGGTTGAGCCTGAGGTTTAGGGTTTTAGTAATCTTCAAATCCAAAAGTGCCCGCCAAGATATTTTACAAAGTTGGACAGTTTCAGGGATTTTCAGAACGACGTTGGGGCTAATAGATGATTATTTTTCCGTCAACTAGTAACTAATACCAAAAGAACACACAAGAGTTAATAGGTTCCTAGGCAACATCGCGACGAGATCTCTGAACAAATAAGACATCAATCACAGATGATTGAACATACATTCCGTGCGTGGCCCTTGGCGTAACCCTAACTTTAACATAAGATACCCGTTAAATCTGTGTTGAAATGTATAGATGTGTTTTCTGATACAGCCGATGCTTTAGGTATTAAATATACCCAACGCCTATGCTTTAGATATAAATGGCCGGGAAGAGAATCTTAAAACGACTCCTGGTATAATTAGGCTCACAGTCCTAAAGTTTGCACATGGGACAGAGATGAAACAAATCTGGAATAGCTACGGTTTTTTTTTTTTTTTAATTCAATGGCTCCACTGTTATGAGTTACAGTGCCGATCTGTTTGCTTGACAGAATAGTTTAGTGGTGAGAGGATAACGAAATGGCAAAAGACCATTCATGGTTGAAACCACGCAAGAAGTTTAGACTGAGAGATCTTACGGAAAGGTCGTCTAACATCTTCATACCCTACCTATTTTATGCCGGTCTGAGAGCGCACACAGACGGTATTACTGAAATACATCCTCCATGATAAGAAGTAACCATCAAAAATGAATGATTGTGGGGACGACAGAATAATTCGGCAAAGCAGTGAATGGAGGACAATTGAACAACGAATTCCTTGGGCAGAAAAGATGTATTTAAACCCTAAGAGAAGATGCTGTTTAAATACAAAGAGGACAGTCTACAGAACTATTTGGAATTTAGATAAACTACAACAACATTTGCAAATTCGGAAAGAAAATTCAGAGATAAGGCATTTGACGGAACCTAGCTACGCAATCGACTCGACGAACTTGCTTCAATCGTTGCAGTTCCAAGCTGCTTCTTTCCTTTCACCTGTGATGATCTCCTTGAAGCCCCTCCCGCTCTTTTATAACTCAGCCTCTCTCCTCTCCAAGGGCTTGGCACGCGATCCCGAGCACCACTCATTTAAAGAATATGTATTTTTTTTAATTTAAAGATCCCAATTATTAAATAGTTTATTTTATTATTATTTTTTCTTTATAGCCGACCCCAAAATATTGTTATAAATAGAATAGTACTATATCGACAATTATATAATTTTGTACTATACTTTAATTTATCTTATTAATCAAGTTGTAAATCACAATTTACAACATGATTACATCTATTTATTTATTTAAATATTTATTATAATTAATATTATATTGAATAATACAAACTTCTTACAACTTTATTTATCAACAACACTTCTATTAAAATAGTAATTTATTTATAGCTAAAATCGACAACTAACGGCATTATGCCCATTTAACAACACTTATACTCTTCCGTGGAATAATTCTAATTAAAGCACAACATTGCCACACATACCTAGACACCTGCAGAACTCATTAGACTCCAAGATACGGCATTACCTGACCGTAAGACATGGGCGAATAACCACCACTAACCACAAGGGTAAACTGACGACGAAGGAACACTGACTAGGGACCTCACGTTAACTCCAACCACTAATCCATTGGCGAAGGCACGCTCAGACCTGTAATCAGGTGGAGTCGATGCCTAGTACCTGCATCCTGCAGCAACGCACAGTTAACCATAACAAGATATACATATACATCACAAGCAGTCCTATCGTGAATGGAAATCGCAGTGAGGTAGGATACTCGAGAACGAGTAATACAACACTGTTCCATTCATGTTTTAAAATAATAATCAACTAAATTGAACAAGATATCAGATTACTAATCTACGACATAAAATGATCAACTAATCTTCCAATCCCATATGATGAATAACATCAAAGCATTTAAAACATCAGTTCATTTATCAAATTGTAAAGCATAAAATGACATAATCCAATCATCAACATCTGTTATCATAATAATTAAGTTCACAATGAAGTAACAAGATAACAAGAGATTCATCATCTACGGTCTAGGACACTATAAAGTTTAAGCAAACATCAATCTGATGGACGATGAGACGAGGGGCACTACAACTATACAATGAGATATGTTGATCTTTAATACAACCAAATTTAATAACAATGATAGATAATATGGAAATGGAAATCAACTATAAAGAGAATGCAAACTATAAGACAGATTTATGTGGAGAAACACTGTAAAGAAAAAAACTCCACACCTAAAGAGATCCAAGCTTGTATTAATGAATAATGAAGTTATAATACATTAGCTTATCCCTCCAAATTTTGGTAGCATAACTATGCTTGAATGACCTACAAAACCATCTCATAATACTATGATCTCAAGGCACCAATACATAAGAGATGAATACAAAATACTGTCAATGGTATTTCAAAACAAGTTTTCAAAACCACTCTCCCAAATCTTGGTATCCAAATCCTCATGTAGAACCTCACACATCACCAAAATTAGTTAACATACCTTGAATAGTAAGTAACTACTCTTACACTCCTTACATTGTCATAAGCATAATAGATTAAATGTTATAATGGTCAAATTGAACAACATCCCAATCCTAGGTACTTCTTTGGAAGATTCACCAAATCTATCATATAATCCAACAATAGGAGATCCTCTTACATCTTCTTATGCATCTTGATCTTTACCTAATTTCCAATATCTTCCCAAAAGTAACTCTTGAATTAAATGGCACTACAATTACATGTGAGAGAACAAATAATAATAACTAGTTTTCCTACCATATAGAGGGGCATCCAAGTCTACCTTCTCCATGTTTCTTGGAGACATAACAATAATTTATCGACAACATGAATTAAAATAGTTAAAACATGTCTAGGAATTTACAAGGCACCTAATCCAAATATTCTCCCACTTGACATTTACATTGCAATAACATAGTTGGGAAATAAAATCAATCAAGCTCTTGAAGAGGAGAGACCCATGGCATCTCTACACTAGTCAAACTTCTCTATGCTCATTGGCTTAGTGAGAATCTACAACATTCTTTGAGGTGTCCACTTTCGATAACATGATTCTACCACCCTCAAACCATTTCTTGAGCAATGTGATACTGAGCATCAATATGATTTATGTGGGTATGATACATTGGGTTTTTATCTAGATAGATGGCAGTCTAACTATTGCATCCAATTCTAACTCATTTATACTAAAATGTAATACCTAAACACAATCCCTCTAACCACACTACCTCCTTACAAGCATGTGTTGGATCCATGTATTCTATTTTTTTTAGTAGAAAACACTATTGTAGGTTGTCATTTACTCATACAAATAATTCCCCTCTAAACAAACTAAAGACATAGCCACTCATAGGCCTCCTGTAATATAGATCACCAACCTAATAAAAATAAACAAAGCCTTGTAAGTCAACCATTCTTCCCACATCACCATTCCCATGATACCAAATGAAATGGTTTGCAGTTCCATGTAAGTATATAATTTTGTTTAACATAAGTCTAGTGTTCTTTACCAAATTTCAACATAAACCTAAATAGAACTCCCATTAATTAGGAAATATCAGGTCTTGTGAAGACCATGGCATACATGAGGCTTCCTATAGTAGTACCATATGAAACCTTTTTCATCTCTTCAAGTTCATCATCTATTTTAGGGCATTGTTCTAGAGATAACCTAGTTCCAACCAGAAAGGGAATACAACTAGTTTGAAATCCTACATGAAAAAACACTACAAAATAGTGTCAACATACTTCTTTGTGGTTTAGCCATAATTTTTTGTTAACCCAATCCCTATAGATTTCCATACCCAAAATGTATTTTTAGCCCCTAAATATTTCATATCAAAAGTATCAAATAACTAACTCTTAATTTCCTTAAACATCCCCTCATCCTTTCTAATAAATAGCATATCATCAACATATAGGGCAATGATTATTAGTTGATCATCAATTAATTTAAAATAAACATAGTGATCTACCTCACTTCTAATAATGTCATGATCCAATGTAAAAGTATTGAATTTTGGATATTATATTATTAGTGACCACTTCAAATTGTACAAAGATCACTTCAAGATACAAACCATGTGCTCCTATCCATTCACCATTAAATTATTAGGTTATTTTATAAATATTTCCTCATCAAGATCCCCATGTATAAAAGTTGATTTTACATCCATTTTATCTACCTCTAAATCAAATGCAATAGTGATAGATAAAACTGATCTAATGGAGGTTAATTTATCCATGGGAGAAAATATCTCACCAAAATCCACCCCCTAAAACTAGGAGTAGTCCTTTTCCACTAACTAGGCCTTGTACTACTCCAACTTACCAGTTTCTCTAAATTTCTTTTTAAATATCCATTTGCAACTGATGGATTTCCTCCCCTTGGGTAGCTCAAATAGATCCCATGTATCACATTTTTCCAAAGCCTTTATTTCATCTTTCATGCCCTCTAACTAGGGATGCTCATCTAAATGCAAAGCTTCCTTCATAGATCTAGGTTTGTTGTTTGTACACAATAAAGAAAATACATAACTATAATCAAAAGGACTATACCTTTCAATCAAATTATGCTATCTAGTAAAACTTTTGAGAGGTGTAACAAGAGGCTCCTATTGTTCCTCATCATAACTCAAATCTAAACCTTCTTCTGCCTCATTTTGTCCATCTTGTTGTTGTTTTGTACATGCATCTTCCTATGGTTCATTCTTAATATCAAAATGCACTATTTTATTATCCTTCACATGAGGTTGTTCATCATTTTAAAATTCCCTATGATATATGAAAATAACATCTTTAGAATATAACATTTTCATTGCTACAAGATCTCAAAGCTTATAACCCTTAATGTTCTCGCCATGGCCCACAAAAAACACTTGTTAGCCCTAAAATCAATCTTATAACATTTTTATTTTAGAACATGAACATATGTCTCACTACCAAATACTTTGAAATGAGAAAATGGTGGTCTTTTACTTGTCCATACCTCGCAAGGTGTTTTTCTAATTAGAGCAAAAGTGGGAGACTTGTTAATTAGATAACAAGTAGTGACTACTTAGTGTGATTTTAGCTTAAATTACCATCAAAGTCTTGTTCATCTATTCTACCACTCCATTTTGTTGCAAAGTATATGGAATTGTTTTGTTCCTAACAATCCCTGCATACCTACAATAATAATCAAAATCTATAGAGAAAAACTCACCAGCATTATCTATTCTTATAACCTTTAATTTCCTATTTGTCTCTTTCTCAACAAGTGCCTTAAACTCTTTAAAAGAATAAAATACAGTATACTTATGCTTAAGAAAGTAAACCCATGTATACCTAGAAAAATCATCAATAAATGAAACATAGTAGAGAAAAATTTCAATTGAAGGCACATCCATAAGACCAAACACATCACTATCAATAACCTCCAAAACTTGTTTATCTCTAGTACTACCAGGTTTAAAAGAAACCCTATGTTTTTGGACATACACATAGTGTTTGAACACAAAAAATATAGTTAGCAAAATAACCAGACAAACCATCAACCATCTTTTTATTAATGAGGGTTTTAAGACCATTCTCACCAATGTGACCCATCCTATGGTGCCATAGTTTACAGAAACAAAATTATTAGTTACATTCATAGAGTTATAGAAAGTAGATGTCTCCAGTGTAAATAGGGTGCCACACTGAGTGCCCCTAGCCAACACCAAATTCCCTCTATTCAACTTGCAACCACTCTTCTTAAAAGTAACATGCACCCCTGAATCATTCATTTTAGATATAGATATTATGTTTCTATATAAACTAGGGATATGCAATACATCTATAAGGGTTTTCACCCTTCCATCACTAAAAATCAACTTTACCTCCCCTCAATCCATTATCTTCTATGTGTTGTTGTCCTTAAGGAAAAGATCCCTACATCATAGCTTGTATATGTTGAGAATCACTCTTTGTGAGGAGTCATGTGGTAGGATGCACTTGAATCTATCAACCAAGAGTCATCAGAAATCATGAAAGTAGAAATAATGAAAGCATTAGTAGCTTCATCATGAGAGGATTTATCAATAGATGAATTGATCATCATCTTTCTTTTTCTTATTTTGGTATTCCTTCTTGAGATGCCCACATTTTCCATAGTTCCAACACCTCAACCCACTCTTACCATGTGTTTTACATTTTCCCTTGGACTTAGATTTTCCTTGCCACCTCTTTTCTTGTTCTTTCCTCTCTCTTTAGATCTTCCTCACACTAGCAATGCATCCTTAGACCCATATGAAGTCTTTCTCCTCATCTCCTTTGTAAGCAAGGTGGAAACAAGGGCATCCAACTTTGGATCATCTATTAAAGAACCACTAATTGCAAATATCAAATTATCCCAAAATTCAAGCAATGAACATAACAAAAAAAATACACTTATCCTCTTCCTCTATCTTTACATCTACAAACTATAACTAACTCAAGATTAGACTAAATGCATTTAAATGTTCTGTAACTAAGCCCCCATCCTTCATTTTAAGATAATACAATTTTCTTTTCAAATATAATTTAGCAATGAGACTCTTTGTTTGATATATCTTTCCTATTTATTCCATAAATTATATGCAATAGCTTCATTATAAACATTCAATAAAACAAAATTGGATAAATGTACAACCATATGGTTCCATGAGATTTTCTATCAACTTTTACGCATTCTTCATTTAATAGATTTTCTATTTTCTTCTTATTCTTCATAGTAATCCATTGATCCATTTCTTCCAAGAGATCCTCCATCTTTATCTTCCAAATCTCAAAGTTTATGTCATTGAACTTTTCTATCTCCAACTAAGATGATCTAGCCATGATCTCTATCACCCAAAATCTTAAACTACAAGAAAACAACACACTCCCAATGTACAATAAAAACTCAATCAAACACTCTAAAAGAGGTGTCCTTCTCTCTAGTAAATTCAATCATGGATCTAATACCAAATGTTGAAATAGAGTGTAACTATACAATGAGATATGTTGATCTTTAATGCAACCAAATTTTAGATCATATCAAAATGGAAATCAACCATAAATAAAATGCAAACCACAATATGTAGATTTACAAGGATAAACCCTTTCAAAAAGAAACTCCACATCCAAAGAAACCCAAACTTGTATTAATGAATAATAAGTTACAATCCATCATCTTATCCCTCTAAATTTTGATAGCATAATGGTGCTCGAATGACCTATAAAACCATCTCATAATACTACTACCTCAAGGCACCAATATATAGGAGATATGAATACAAGATACCATCTATGGTAATCCAAAACAAATGGCCACAACCACTTTCCCAAATCTAGGCATCCATATTCTCATGTGGAATCTCACACCTCACCAAAATTAGTCAACATACCTTGAATAATACAAGTAACTCCCCTTACACACCTTACACTATCATAAGTGTTAGATTCTATCATAATGGTAAAATTTACCAAGATTCCAATCCTAGGTACTCCATGGGAATATTGAGAATATCTATCATAAGGTCCAAGTATAGAATATCCTCATACATCTTCTTACACATCCAATCTTTACCTGATTTCCAATATCTTCCCAAAACTCCTAACTTAAATGCCACTACAATTACATGTGAGAGAACAAATAATAATAAATAATTTCCCTATCACATAGAAGGGCATCCAAGTCTATCCTCTCCATGTAATGTCCACCCATATAAACACATACAAGTGGGCACACACATACGTAACTACAAATTATTTTTGAAACATACAAACATTAGCAGGAGTTAAGGAACATATAAATGATTGTAATTAAATTAGAAATGAACTTAAATACAACCCATACCCAATTTATTCATAACATAGGTAATTTTAATGAAATTAAATTGTCTAACACTTCAATTGATATTGATTAATTTAATATGATACATTTTATATAAATACAATACAATCATCCTGTATATAAATTTCTTTAAGAACCTAAATAATTGATTTAGATAAAACAATAAAGATAAATTTGAAGAGTTTATTATGAAACTTTATAATATTTCTAGAAGGAAAAAATGCATATTTATCTCTTAGGCTTATTAAAGGAAAACTATATAATTATATTACTAATCTAACTTATAACAGTTTAAAGAAAATATACCCTAAATATGTTAAACTAAATCCATAATTTAATGTAATCCTAGTTTTTTTTTAAATAAAAAAGGGGTAAAAACATTATTGAAATTTAGAAAAGAGCATTACAAAACATCAAAGGGCCAAGGCCCTAGGAATCCAAAAGAAACAACCATACAAAGAATGAAACAACATCATCCTTCACTAATACCATTCCCATCATCGGCAAGAATCCTCTCTAAGTCATGTTGGGGCTCATGAGGAACCTACTCCCACTCATCAATCTTCCAGCCATCTAAATGCTCAGAAGCCCACTTAGCCAAACAATCTACTTTCTGTTGGCAAGAGACACTATATGGATTCATGTATGTTGTCATTGATGGCAACAAAGGTTATCCCGCACATCTGCAAGACATGATGAGTCTCTACTGGAAGTCAGATTGAAGAAGTGTTATGATCCAGTAAGCAAGAACAAAGCAGTCAGCAAGGTCCGACAGTCAGGTCCAGATCTCTCAGAGGAAGTATCTCAGTGAAGTGTGGATTTGAGGAAGTCAAAAGGAGTACCTTGACTAATAGATTCCAAGGATTTAGCCTCCGGTGATGGAAGGATGAAGAGATATGAGCACTTGAGTGTTGGGTTCCTGTTTGGCAGAATAGACGGAGGAAGAACTGTACTGGTAGAGTGTCAGACCCAAATCTGGAAGAGACATTGCTGATGACTAAGTTTCTTGAGGTATCATTCATGATTGGCCGACATAATTGATGACTTCTACAAGCATCTCCTAGATCCTCATCACTTGGTAAGAAAGGATCTAGTCGACGAATCAAAGCTTGGGAAAATATTGACTATTCCGGATGCTGACTAGAAAGGTGGTGAGATTACTTGTGCAGATATATATACCAGATGAATTTAGATATGAAGGTGTGTGGTGTGAATGAGTAATTGTGTGAAGAAAAGTAGAAGAGTAGTGTGAACGCAGTAAGATAGGTCTGGAATGTGACAGGACAGCTGAACCAAAAGAAAGTAAGAATGAAGTACAGTAGATCAATTTATTGAGCTCAACTGGAACTGAATCTTAGCATGTGTGGATACTTCTCATCAGTTCAAACATTGTGTTATCTTCCTTTCTTGTAGACAGTGAGTCCCTTGTAGGCAGTGAGCCTCTTGTGAGCAGTGTGCTTGGGTAGTGAGCCCTAAATTGGCAAGTGCCATTTTGTATCTTCTATTCTTCTAACAGAGAATAATTTCTTGGGTTAATCACCCTGTGGTTTTTCCCTTAATTGGGTTTTCCACATCAAAATCATTGTGTCATGTGTATTGGTGTTATTTCCATTTCATGGTTATGTGTTTCATTTGATTTAATATTGCATTAACTATCAAGGAAGTTCAAAAAGATGAAGCAATTAAGATAATTGATTCACCCCCCCTCTCAGTTATCAACAATTGGTATCAGAGCCAAGTTCCTCCAAACAGAGCCTAACAGCTTGAGGAAGATCTAGGAATTCAAATGGATATGTATGGTATGAGGCAACAACTTCAGTCTACCCTAGATGACCTTGAGGAATCTAATTCTAAAGTCAATGAAATGAAGGAAAGACTCAAACAGGCTGATGATTTCATAAGTGAACTAAGAGGGAAACTAAGTCTCTCTATGAAAAAGAGAAAGGATCTACTTTAGCAATTGGCAAGTCAAGGTGAAGTAAATGATACAAATGAAGATCTGAAGGAGAAAACCAAGCTATGTGAAAATTTATCAAAAGAGACCATTATGATAAGACATGAAATGGAATCAGGAATCATGAAATTCACCCAAGAAATTGAAGAGAAAAGAAAAATTGAAGATAACCTAAGACAATCTCTCAAGGAGAAATCTGAAGACTGCCACAATATGGATAGAATAATCAGGCATCTAGAATCTGATCTTGAAGAAGCTAAATAAAAAGAAGAACAACTTGAAAATTAGATTGACACTCTCAAAAGGGATCTTCAAACAACAAATGAATAGAAAGAGAAATTCAAGGTAAGCTCTACTCAACTTGAAGTTCTTCTTGAAAGCCAAAAGAGGGTAGATGACAAGTATGGCTTGGGGTATGAAAAAGGTGAAAGCTCTGAATCCTGTCAGAAGAACTCCAGATCAGAAAGTCCAAGAAACAAGCCTAGAAGACCTTCGGTAAGACAACCAAATGCTCAAAGGTATCCATCCTTCAATGGATACTGCCACAACTACAATAACTTTGGTCATAAAGTAAATTAGTGTAGGAGAAGAATGAATCAAACTATTACATCCTCCTCTGGACAGTGTTTCAATTGCAAAAGGTATGGTCACAAATCCCATGAGTGTAGATATATGCAAATGAACAATTCATTTAATGGTAAATGCTTTGCATGCAATAGAATGGGACATATGGCTAATCAATGCAGATCAAGAGGATATCAATCAAATATGTAAAGAAAAATTGTTTGCTACAATTGCAATAGATCCGGTCATATTGCCAAATTCTGTAGAAACAAGAATCAGGACAAAAGGGGTCCGGTGCATCATAATCAAAATCAAGACAAAGGTAAAAGAAAAGTGAATGTAGATGAAGTTCAAAGTGAGATGAACAAGATTTGGGTGAAGAAAAGTATAGAGAATGTAGGGGATGGATCTGCACCAAAATCTGGTGCTGATACTCCTTCCGAAAACTAAATAGATGAGGTCTGGCTCAGGGGGAGCAACATAAGTTAAGCCAATTCCCCCAGCCAATCAATTGGTGCCTGAAAGTGGCATATGAAAGGTTGCAGATTAAAGGGTTTTCAGAGAAACATCTAAATAAGCCTTGATCAAGATTTGGAAGATCTGCAAGAAATTTTAAAAAATCTAGTCCTTCTAGATTGATCTAATGTAACAGTCATCTGATAAAACAAGATCATCACAATTTGATCCGGTATGATCCCAAATTGAGGTATCCTGATCTGAGGATAGATCAAATGATTAGTGAAATAAAGATAGATTGACAATATTCATCAATAATAATTCTAAACATTTCTTAATAATCGAGAAGAGATCTATTTTAGAATAAGGAGAACAAAGCAACAGGAATAACTTAAGTTGCGCATTTATTGCAGTATGAATTTAGGGTTTTTCTCGCAATCAAAAGGGTTCATGTGCTTGTCATTTGCACATTTGCATTTGAAAAGAAAGAAAGGAGAGCTCTACAACAAATTCCTTCAAACTTCTTAAAGACCAACTGTTGGAGTTGATTCAATAAGCAAATCATTCAAGTTCACTCCGTGAACCCTATAAGCGCAAGAGGTATTTTCTGTTATTAAATATCTCTCTATAAATCCTTGAATAATGGCTACTCCGAATATTGTGAAGATCACTGATAGGCATCGCCCCAAATTCATGAAACATCCTTACAAATCCTTGGAAGTAGATCCCCTAGGAGCATTTTCTAGTGTTCTGCATGGTGTCTTGTATACAGAAGATATTAGGATTTACATTCACGCAAACATTGAAGAATTTAGAGAGTTCAAATTGAGGGATATCTACCACAAACAACTAATAGATGATTCATTTGAGCTCGAACCCCGATACAAGGCCCTCCGGGACAAGCACTTTGCATAGTGTATACATTTCCCCTATTTTGCTGAGGATGAATGGGTCCGGTATGTCTTGAGCAGAATACATGACAACTTCATGTGGTTGAATGGACCATTCAAGATCACAAAAGATGCCATTAGGGCAGTTACCAGTTTGCACTCATCAGGTGGGATACCTACTCTCAAATCTGTCAAGAATCAGATTGTAGGTGAGGCTACTGGATCTAGGTTTGACAAAAGAGCAATGACAATAGAATATATCATCGATCCGAATATCAAGTTTGCCTCCATGATCATCAGATACAAGATATATCATTCTAGCAAGGAGAATTTAGTACCTGGAACTGCTATCTACACTACTTATGAAATGTTAAGAAAGAATTTAGACTATGACCTTTGTCAACTCCTTCTAAACCAACTCTTGGAGAATCTGCAGAAAATAAAGAAAGATAAAAAGAACTCATTTAAGTATGGTGGGTTAATATTGTGCTTATTCTTCTACTTTATGAATGAGCTACCCGGATCCAGTGGATGGGTATGGTAGAATGACAGACTGGTTGCCATACAAATCAAGGATTATTTGCATGGACTTGGTGATGACAAAGCACAAAACATAGCTCTCTGGGGTTTATTCAAAAACTTCCAGAACATGATGCAAGCTAGAGAGAGAATTCCCCAATCTCTAGTTGAGAAATACAAAGACACAGTATGCTTTATGGTAGAGACTGATCAGTGCCTAATGGAGGCAGTGGAACCAAGAACAATGTGGATCATGCCAATGGGGTATGAGGTGGATGAGAAAATTGTAGAGCTGCATGTTCAACACATGCTGAGTCAACCAAAGGATCCCAAGGTAGAAAGGTTTGGAACCTTTGAAGAATTGAGTGTGAAGATCCATGTTGAGCTAAGGCAACCAAAGATGAAAAGAAAGGCTAGAAAAGAAGTAGAAAACATTGCCAAAAGCTTTGGCATCTCAAAAGAGGCACTTGATGCCAATAGGGAAAAGAAGGAAAGGACTGAGAAAGAGAAGAAAGAGGCAGAAAAGCAAAATGTTTCGGTAGAATCCTCTTCTTGGACTAGATCTTCTAGGAGCTCTGCACCTATCACTGCTAAAAGCACCAAGGCATGAAAACTGGAAGAAAAATCATCCGGTAAATGTGAAAAGAGAACAAAGAAAAAGGCAACAAGGTCGTATACAAGCCAGAAAGATGAAGAAGAGACAAAATCTTATGAAGAAATCAAGAATATGAAAAAGAAAAGGAAAGTATCTAGTGAAACCAAGGAGGCAGAGGCAGAAGAGTTTGTTGAAAAGCCCACTCTATCATTAGATGATGTCATCAAATCAGTTACTATGGATGGAAACCTTCAACCAATGGCTGAATTCTATGATGATTATAATGAGGTTGACCAAAAGATCTTGCAGAAACCAACAGTCAAGTATCTGAATATCTACAATAAGGCTTTTATTGAAATTATATCTCTTGTTCCCAAAAGCCTAGAGAAAGAGTTAGAAATAAGAAAGAATAATGCTATGGCAAAAGATCTTGAGATCTAAGAACAGATAGCCATTCAGCTATATCCTTCAATTGATTCAAAGCAAATGAATATGATCTTCAAAGATTGCAAGGATGAGTTCCAGAGCAAAGCAAGAATGAATTAACTTATGATCAGAGAAACTGACAAATTAGCAAAAGAGACAGAAGAGATCCTCTAGAATACATACACAAGATTCAACATTCCTATTATAGAGGACTTGGGTGTTGATCCCTCGGCTACAAGTGTTGAAAAAGAATCTACTGAGGCAATGACAGAAGAAGTAATGGACACCGGTGAAGAAAAAGATATGGACTTGGAATCCTTTGCTCTAGAAGAGGTGGCCTGTGAACAAACAAATGTCACTCCTCTGATTTCCCCTGCTAACTCTGGATCCAAAGGAGAAGAAAGAATAGAGGATAAAGAAAAAGGAGTGAAGGAAAAAGAAGATGACAGTACTAAGGTTGTAGAAGGAAAGAAGACTTCAACAGAGAAGACCACAGCTGTTAGTGGTAATAGTGTAGAAGGAGAGAAAGCTCCAAGAGACAGCTCTAAGACTGCAGAAGAGAAGAAGAATCTGTCTCCAGCAAGAGACACTGCAGAAACTATCAAAGAATTCTTAAACAAAGAGACAATGGAGATTGATGAACTGGAACTTCTACAAGGGCCATTTGATTTTGATTCTCTTTCCCCAATACAAACAATGAAGATAGCTTCATTTGCTAATGCAAAGGCAAAAGAAAAACTCCTGAAGTCTCACATGGAAGACTGTGAGAAGTTGCATCCGGAGTATTAGAAAAGATCATGCCATCTTTTTAGAAGGATCCCTTAGCCTCCTCATTTGGTAATCTCAAATCTCTTGTCAATAATGTTAGCACACATTTTGATTCCCTAGAGAAGTCGGTAGAAGATAAGGTCCAGAAGAAATTTTTGACAAAAATATTATCGGAGGTACAAGGGTTAAAACTAATGATAGGAGGAATATGAATATTGGGATAAAGAGCTTAGAAAATGCTCTTAAAGATGGTGGGGAAATGTACAAATTTTGTTTATCATGGTCCAAAGTAACATTGGATATTGAGAAGAAAGTGAAAGAATAGGAGGACAAACTGACAAAACTCTCTAAGAATTTTGATCCTCTCTCCTCTTGCATAATAAATCAAGAATATCAGACTATTGCAGTCTTGAATGAAATCAAGAAGCTTGAGAAGGAAAAGAAAATTAGAATAAGCAGGTTGGGTGAACTTAGAGGGATAATTATCCCTAAGTTAGAGGCCATGCATGAGGCCATAAAAGAAGCTCAGATCATAGCCCAGACTAGTGATCCGACAGATCTAAAAAGGGCAGACGCGTTTGCATTCCTGTTGAGTGGTCGCATCTCAATTTTGGACAGGGTGAAGTAAAGTTGGGCAACAGAATTCATCTAATTGAAGACAACTTTTGCAGACATACTTTAGTATATGTAAGTATGCTATATATATATATATATATGCGGCTAAGTATAGTTGACTTTTTGAGAATTTTGGTGTGCAGACCCTACCCTTTGCCATTGATGTCAAAGGGGGAGTGAGGAGCAGTGAAAAATGAGGAATCCAGCTAAGGGGGAGCTCCAGAAAATGTATATAAAAGCAAAGCATCAGCCAAGGGGGAGCATAGTGTGACACTTAGTCATTTTTCACAAAGTGTTGCCATCAATGCCAAAGGGGGCGATTGTTGGCAAGAGACACTATATGGAATCATGTATGTTGTCATTGATGGCAACAAAGGTTATCCCACATGTCCGCAAGACATCTTGAGTCTCTACTGGAAGTTAGATTGAAGAAGTGTTATGATCCGGTAAGCAAGAACAGAGCAGTCAGCAAGGTCTGATAGTCAGGTCTGGATCTCTCAAAGGAAGTATCTCAGTGAAGTGCAGATTTGGGGAAATCAAGAGGAGTACCTTGACTAATATATTCCAAGGATTTAGCCTCTTGTGATGGAAGGATGAAGAGATATGAGTACTTGAGTGTTGGGTTCCTGTTTGGTAGGGTAGACAGAGGAAGAACTGTACCAGCAGAGTGTTAGACCCAAATCTGGAAGAGATATTGCTGATGACTAAGTTTCTTGAGGTATCATTCATGATTGGCCAACATAATTGATGACTTCTACAAGCATCTCCTAGATCCGCATCACTTGGTAAGCAAGGATCCAGTCGACAGATCAAAGCTTGGGAAAATATTGACTATTCCGGATGCTGACTAGAAAGGTGGTGAGATTACTTGTGCAGATATATATACCAGATGAATTTAGATATGAAGGTGTGTGGTGTGAATGAGTAATTGTGTGAAGAAAAGTAGAAGAGTAGTGTGAAGGCAGTAAGACATGTCCGGAATGTGACAGGACAGCTGAACCAAAAGAAAGTAAGAATGAAGTGTAGCAGATCAGTTTATTGAGCTCAACCGGAACTGAATCTTAGCATGTGTGGATGCTTCTCATCAGTTATCTTCCTTTCTTGTAGATAGTGAGTCTCTTGTAGGTAGTGAGCCTCTTGTGAGTAGTGTGCTCAGGAAGTGAGCCCTAAATTGGCAAGTGCCATTTTGTATCTTCTATTCTTCTAACAAAGAATAATTTCTTGGGTTAATCACCCCGTGGTTTTTCCCTTAACCAGGTTTTCCATGTCAAAATCATTGTGTCATGTGTATTGGTGTTATTTCCATTTCATGGTTATGTTTTTCATTTGATTTAATATTGCATTAACTGTTAAGGAAGTTCAAAAAGCTGAAGCAATTAAGATAATTGATTCAACCCCCCTCTCAGTTATCAACACTTCCCTATTCCACTCCCTTGGAATATGGACAAAAGACACCATCTCCATCAAAGACCTTATCTGTAGAATCTACTACACCATCATAGCCAACTGCCAACTAACATCAGAAACCTTTTGTTTATTCAACAAATTAATCAAAACCTATGAATCAGACTCACAGATAACCTTGCGCCATCCCAAAGCATAAGCCCTCTCTAAAGCTTAGAGGATCATCAAACCTTTCATAAGGTTGATAGTTTGTAATCCTTTATGAATAGAAAAGAAAAAAACCACTGATCCTAAAAAATCCCTGCCAATCCCACTAATCCTAGTAGGCCCAGGATTGCACCTTAAAGAACCATTAGTATTGAGCTTCAGAATGCCAGTTGGAGGGGGAAGCCAACTCCCCACCCTTTGAACTTTCTTTTTCACTCGCCTTCCTCTCCTGACACAAGTAGAATCTAGAGATAACCGATGAATACCCCATCTATCCACCAGCTCAGCATCTCCTTTCTCTAAAGGAAACACCACATCACACTTAGCTTCCACCGTCTCCTGAATCATACCCATAATTTTGTGCCAAACTTGTTGAATCAACAGCTTCTCACCTCAAAATATTTTGTAATTTTGTTCCAACCAAATCTATCATAGTATGAAGGAAGGCCCAACATACCACACATCTTGCAAGAAAGAGGCCATAGAAGGATGTCTACCCAGACTACTCCAAAAATCCACTAGGGAGGAAGCATGAACACAGGGGATTTTCCAAACTTCCCATGAAAAATACCAAAGCTACAAAGTCAAGGGACAACAGAAAAATAAGTGAGAGGAGTCCTCCTCTCCACATCCACACAGAACACACAGAAGGACCCTAAAAACCCCACTTCTGAATATTATCCCATGTCAAACACCTATTCCAAGCCAAAGTCCAAATAAAGTAGTTACACTTTGGCCAAGAAAGCTTATTCCACACTTTCTTCCACTAGTGAAGCTCCACCCCATCCAGCTGGTTAGATAACAACACCTGATATCTAGAAGCAACAGTATAGACACCCTTAGGATTAGGAGACCAAGAAAGAACATCCCCTCCCTAGAGGGAGCTACAATGTCTACGAGAAAGGATACTATGAAGCTCAGCACACTCCTCCTCCATACCAACAACAAGCCACTCATCAAGATTCTTCCATCTCACCACCACCAACTACCCATGAGAAGAAAAGGACTTGAAGTCACTCACCCTTGATCAACCTGCCTCACAGAACCTCTGGCATAGAGTCACCAAATTAGGAAACTGAGAAACAATGGGAGGAAAACCATCCCAAGAATCAGACCAAAAATAAGCTTTTGTCCCTCTTTTACAAATCCAAAATAAACCATCCTTGACCAGAGCAGCCCCTTTCTTGAGCGTACTCCAAATCATCGAGCCTTTCTCCACCAGTGGATAACAAGGAATATCAATTTGAGGGATCCCTGGGAAGTATTTCTAAGTTAATATCTTGGCCCAGATCCCATCCTGCTCCACACACCATTGCCAATATAATTTAGCAGCCAGCGCCATCCCTGACAACAACGATTGCCTTAACTTGAGGCCACCAAACTACTTCAGGCTACAAACAATGTCCCATCTAACAAGGCTCCATTTAGAGGACAATAAGCTACCAGCCCATAAAAACTATCTTGCTAAGGAATCCAATTCCCTAACAAAACCCAAATGGGCCACCTGAATTATACATCTATAAATGGGGAGGGCTTGCACCACAGACTTGAGAAACTAAACACGACCTGCAAAGGACAACCAATGATGGGTCCAATGATTAAATTTCACACAAAATTTATCCAGAATATTCTGCCAAGACTCCCTGGGAAGTCTTCCAACAGAGATGGGAATACCAAGATAGGTCAAAGGGAGAACCCCAGTCTGAAATCTCAAGATATGAGCAATTCGCCTCTGAATGGAACTTGGAGTATTAAAGAAAAAGATGGAAGACTTATCTTTATTAATCAATTGGCTCGAAGCTACAAGATAAACATCCAGCACCTTGCACAAATTTGAAGCTTCCCTAATTGTAGCCATACCCATCAAAGCAGTGTCATCAACAAACTGCAAGTGAGACTATGGAGGTAAACCACCTCCCCACCCCCGCCCCTGAATGAAACCTAACTCCACATTCCTTCTTATCAAGCATCCCAGACCCTCAACAAGAAGAAGAAACAAGTAAGGAGAGAGGGGGTCACCCTGCTACAAACCCTGAGAGGCACCAAAAAGCTCAGAGTGCTTACCATTTATTAACACAAAGAAGCAGACCAAAGTAACACAACTCATAACCCAATAAATCCACTCATCCCCAAAGCCAAAAGCACCAAGAACCTTCCGAAGGAAGGACCATCAAACACGGTCGTAAGCCTTAGCCATATCAAGCTTGATGAGCATTGCCTTATCTTTGGAACTGGCCATAGAGTGAATGGTTTCAGTTGCGATAACCACCCCATCCAAAATCTGACATCCCGCTACAAAACCACTCTGTTCCTCAAAAATCAGCACTTTAAGCCACTTTTTCAACCTATCAGCAATCAATTTAGAGATAATTTTATAAATCACATTGCAAAGAGAGATATGACGAAATTGACTTAACCTATCCACCCCATCACACTTTGGGATGAGAGAAAGGAAGGTAGAATTCAAAGCCCGTAACATCTATTTATTCTTACGAGACTCCAGAACAACTGCCAACAAGTCCAACTTGATAATATCCCAAAATTCTTGAAAGAACTCAATTGGGAAACCATCAGGGCTAGGTGCTTTCCCCCTCTTCATTTGAAACACAATCCCCTCTAGCTCCTCAATCAAAATATCATTCATAAGATGCTCATTCAACTCCCTAGAAATCAAAGAAGGGATACAAGAAAGGACCTGAGCTTCCTCATCAGGACCCCCCTGTGAGTCCTCCCTGAATAATGAAGCAAAATATTGCATAGCTTCACGTGTGATTTCATGAAAAGGAGAAAGAGTTTCACCCCTGTCATTCACCAGAGTAGAAATAGAATTGCCATGTCTCCTAGCTTTCACTGAGTTGAAGAAAAAAGTAGTATTTTTATCCCCTTCCTGAAGCCACTCAATCCGAGCCTTTTGTTTCCAAAAAACTTCCACTCATAGCTCACACTCTTCTAGTGCTTTCAAAGCCCTAGTCTCTTCTTGTAGTAGGTCCTCAGTCACTCCATCCTCCCTGATTAACCTCGTAATACCATCCAACTCAGCCTAGGCAGCAATCTTAGCATGGAAAATATTTCCAAAGCACTGCCAATTCCAACATTTAAGCTAATACTTGACAAATTGAAGTAACTTAGCAAAAGTATACATTGTTGTACCATAAGAAGGTCTACCATACCTCCACCACTCAGCAATATAGTCATGGAGAGAGGAGTCATGCAACCACATAAGCTGGAACTTGAAAGAAGGAGATCGAGGCACATGAGCTGAAGAAATAGCCAGGTTGATAGGCCAATGATCTGAGCCCCTCCAATCCAAAATTTCAGAGCTAGAAAAGCACAACCCACCAACCCAGTAGCAAGAAACCAGAAAGTAGTAAAGTCATTCCGCAATGTAATTATTCCCAATCCTATGATTGTTCCAAGTAAACTGGCCATTAATGGGCTTGATATCCACAAGATTTAAAGATGAGATGTTATCCTAAAGTAGCAATGCAGAAGGCTCAAGCCTCACAATACCACCCCGCTTCTTAGCCAACTCAGAAATAGCATTGAAGTCTCCAACCATAATCCATAGATGGAAAGGAACCATGATTCAGACAAACTAGATATGGGACCACAAAAGTTGTTTACCCTGAAGTTCAGTAGGCACATAGATATTGGAGAAGAGAACAGACTCCCCCATCTCAAAACAAGATGCAATCATAGAGATAGAAGACTGAAAGGACAACCACCAAAGAGGGTAGATCTTTTGAGGATTCCATAAACAAGCCACTCCCTCAGCAGACCCTTGAGCACCAATACAATGGCACTCTCCACTCCCCCACAACTTAGGCACTAAACCAAACATACACTCCATTGATAACTTAGTCTCCTGTAGGAAAAGAACATCAAGAGATTGACTTCTAACGAAATCATGAACAACTTTTTATTGAGGGCCACTATTCAAGCCCCTTACATTCTAGAATAGAACAATCATTTCAAGGGGCTTGAAAAATGAGAATCCAAAGTCTTAACAGACCCTGACTCTACCAAAGTTTCCCTTGTTAATTTAATCTTATCCAAATCTTTTTTTACCAAGCTTGGAAGACTTCTCCCCAACCCCTTTTATTGGATCCTTTTGATGAAGACCCAAATGAGAAGAAGAAGACTTATTAATCTTCACCCCCTCAGTACCTGCATTTGAAACAAGAGGAGACCCATCCTCACCACCCTTCTTCCCTACTATAATAGGAATCGATTCCACCTAGACTTCCATTTGAACATCTGTGTCTATTTGCAAAGCCCTATTATCCTGCAAAACCTGAGTAGCTTCAGAAAGAAGGCCCTCCTGTCTTATACCCAAAGCACCCTGATCCAGATTCACCAAGCCTGGATTCACTTCCTGCAAGTTGAGATCATCTAAAACTTCAAATCTGTTGAAAGAATCTTCATCCTGCCTTTCCTTCAAAGTCCTCTTTTGACCTTGATTCCTGTTTCAGGCCTTGATAGGAACGAAACCATCAACCCCATCCACATCACTAGGAATGGGTTCCTTCCCCTTTTCAACCCTAGGGGGATTGCGAGGAGGTTGAGAAGGCTGGGAATCCACAAGCCTAGACTTTGGGCATCTCCTCTGCAAATGTCCATATTCATGACAAAGACGACACTGAAAAGGAAGAGTCTCATAGTCCAACTGTTGCACCCAAGAGTAAGGACCCACACATATATCCACCGAATTTGGCAAAGGTTTACTTAAATCAATCTCAACACAGATACGAGCAAAACTCATCACCTTTTTAACTTGAGTCTACTGTGAAGCACCAACTGGTTTTCCTAGCATCGAAGCCAACAAGTGTAAAACATCATCCCGCCAACATTCCACAGGAAACCTTGGAAGCTAAACCCACACCAGAAACTGGTTCAGAAGCTCTTTAGCAAGATTGAAGCCTGCATGCCAAGGTTTAATAAATAGTCCAATGTGATTATGAAAATAGGGGCCTCCTTCAAAGGCCTTGTTGCGATCCGCCAAGCAATTGAATAAAACCATGAAAAAGTTATTTACTAAAAGCATAACCTCCATTTCTCCCTCTGGCATCTAAGTCTGTTGGGCCCACGATTCAAGAAATTGTAATGAAACCTGCATCCCCATAAACTTGCACAGCAATGCATGCTTTGAATAATAGTCAATATCTTCTACAATCATCTCCAGCGGGATAACCAATTTTGGCCTCTCCTCACAACGTTCAAGACATCCATTGATCTTCATAATCCGAGTACCACCAGACAAACCTGAACCAACCAACCCTAGATCTGGTGAGAACAAGTTATTACTAAAAACCTTCGAAGCATGTGAAGGAGAATTTGCACCAACCACTGCTGAGCAAAAATCCATCTTGGGACTAGCCCCTGAAGACTCCTCGATCAGCATTGAAACTAATCAAGACCCAAGGCGGGCAAGTAGGCCCCCAAGAAAAAAGAACCACCACTAGGGTTTAACTAACCCACCGCCTGATATTAGAGTATAGACAAAACGGATGGCATTCGCGTGCTCTGCAAGACGAGCTAGGGCGACCGTGCCCTAGCTCGTTCTCTATGTGTTGCTCACTTCTGCATTGTGGGGGGGTTTTTTGAAGTTTTCGAGGTGGTGGTGGTGGGTTTTTTCTTTTCTGGAGGCCTTCTTGCTGCCGTTTGGGTGGCTTGTGGGTGGAAGGGTTTTGATCCTTCCCTTGGGGTCTTGTCTTTTTCCATTTCTTGCAAACATGTCCTGGGGGTTTGCATGCCTACTGGGGATCTTGTTTTTTGCTATGTAGGGTGGGGAAATATCTAGGGCTAGCCCCAAATTGGATTTCTGATCAGCAGTTGGTTCTAAGCCTTCGGCACATGGAGTGAATGTTTTTGATAATACACTGCTTTCTTCAGAGATGGAGATGAATGATCTAGGATCGGTTCGTGGTTCCCGAATAATGAAGATTAATGGGTGTTTGGAAAGATGCAAAGAGCGACCGAAGTTGATTATCCCGATGGAAATGCTTGCAGATGATATTGAATACTATTCAAGGCACTCTTTTTATTGCAAGTTCATGGGTTTGAGAGTCTCACTGCAATTTTTGGAACCCTGGGCTCAGCGGACTTGGATGCCAGAGGGGGAGATGGAGATTAGGCTCCTTGTGAACAACTTTTTTATGGTCTCTTTTGATTGCATGGCAGATCGGAATAAGGTCTTCGAGGGTGGCCCCTATTTTTATAACCAGGTGGGTTTGTTTATCAAGCCATGGCATGCTGGCTTCAACCCGACTGAGGCACTACCGAGTCGGATCCCAATTTGGGTTCGGTTGCCGTGGTTTCCAGTTGAGTGTTGGCAGGATGACGTGTTGCATTTGGTGGCTTCAATGCTCGGTAAACCTGTTGGGTCTTCACAACAGATGCAGTATAAAAAGGTAATGACTTTTGCTCGTATCTATGTAGAAATTGATTTAAGCAAGCGACTGCCAGATTCTATTGAAGTGAGTGCTGGATCATATACTTGGGTGTAACAGCTAGATTACGAAACCCTACCTTTTCGGTGTCGTCTTTGTCATGAATATGGTCACTTGCAGTGTAGGTGCCCTAGGGCTAAGCCTGTGGTGCCCCAACCTTCTCAGCCTTCTCGTAATCCACCTAGGGCTGATAATGGTAAGGAGCCTATTCCGGGTGATGGTAATGGAGATGATGGCTATGTCCCTGTCAAGGCTCGCAATAGGAATCGGGGCCAGAAGTGGACCTTGAGGGAGAGGCAGGTTGATGAAACTTTTAATAGGTTTGAGGTGCTGGATGATCTCAGCCAGGGGGAAGTGAATCCAGGGTTGCTAAACTTGGATCAGGGAACTTTGGGTATAGGACAAGATGGGCCACTGTTGGAGGCCATGCGGGTTGTGCAAGAGATTGGGGTTGGGCAAATGGATACGGATCAACAATTGATTGTCCAGACTGAACAAGAATCTTCTATTGGAGCTTCAAAGAGTGGTGGAGGTGGTTCCCCATTGCCCCTGAAAGGAGGCAAGAATGTGGGGAAGAGCTCTTTGGCCTCCTCTCTTTTGGGTATTCAACAAATTGAACTGAAGAAAGGGGTTGGTGACAGGACTCCCAAGCTGGGAAGGAAGAAGGATATGGAGAAGATTAAATTAACTGGGGAAACTTTGGTGGAGTCAGGGTCAGTCAAGACTCTGGATTCACATTTTTCATGCCCCCAGAAATGATTGTTCTCTCATGGAATGTAAGGGGCTTGAACAGTGGCCCTCGACAAAAAGCTATTCGTGATTTGGTTAGGAATCATTCTCTGGATGTTCTTTTTCTTCAGGAGACTAAATTATCTATAGATAATATGTTGGCCATGGCTCCTAAGTTGTGGAAATATGGTGAATGCCAGTGTATGGGGGCTCTTGGTGCTTCTGGAGGGGTGGCTTGCTTTTGGAACCCTTGGAAGATTTTCCCTCTCTGGTGGATGTCCTCTAGATCCTCTATATCCCTAGTTGCCTCTTGGTATGAGACTGGTGAGTGTATTCTCCTCTCTAATGTGTATGCTCCTGTTGAGTTTCCGGGTAAACAACTTCTATGGTCCCATCTTCGTTTTATTCGTAGCTTAGCTCCTTACCATCTATGGGTTATGGCTGGCGATTTTAATGCTATTGTGGAGTTGTCTGAGAAAAGAGGTGGTATTCCTAGGTTGGAGCCTTCTGCTCTGTTATTCAGAGATAGCATTTTTGAATTAAATCTCATTGATGTTCTACCAAGTAATGGTCGCTTCACTTGCAATAATAGGAGAATTGGTGAGAGATGTGTTGCTGAGAGGCTTGATCGATTCTTGGTTTCCTATTATTGGGTTGGAGACTTATGGTCCACTCGATCTGAAATTCTTGATTGGAGAGGTTCTGATCATTGGCCTATTAAGCTTAGTATTATCTCTGCTCGGGGGCCTCGTTCTCCCTCATTCAAGTTCCAGATTATGTGGTTACGGGATCCTACTCTTCATGAACTTGTGGCTGAGTGGTGGCAGATTGGTAGACCAACTTTTGGTACGGCAATGTACACATTCTCCAAGCTTCTTCAGTTTTTCAAATATCAGCTTAAAAGGTGGAATCAGCGATGTTTTGGTAATATCTTTCATGCTAAGGTTGCTGCCCAGGAGGAGTTGAATAATATTACGCGGTTGATTCGTGAGAATGGGGCCTCTGAAGATCTTCTAAGGGAGGAGGCTAAGACTTTGAAAGTGGTTGAGGAATTTGAATTGCAGGAAGAAATCTATTGGAAGCAAAAGGCCCGGGTTGAATGGTTACAGGAAGGTGATAAAAACACCGCCTTCTTCTTCAATTCTGTGAAGGACAGGAGGCATGGTAATTCCATTCCTTTTTTGGTGAATGATAGGGGTGAACGTCTTGCCTCATTTCAAGAAATCTCTGCTGAGGCATCTCAGTATTTTGCTACTTTATTTAGGGAGGATTCACGAGGGGGCTCTATTGAGGAAGCATAGGTTCTTTCTTGTATTCCTCAGTTGGTCTCCAGGGAGGCGAATGAGTATCTGATGAAAGATATCTTTCTTGATGAGCTGGAGGGGATTGTGTTTCAGATGAAGAAGGGTAAAGCTCCTGGTCCCGATGGTTTCCTGATTGAATTTTTTTAGGAATTCTAGGATATCATAAAGTTAGATCTTCTGGAGGTTGTCCTTGAGTCCCAGAGGAATAAGCAGATGCTTCGTGCTCTGAATTCCACCTTCCTTGCTCTCATACCCAAGTGTGAAGGGGCTGATAGGTTATCTCAGTTTCGGCCTATCTCTCTTTGCAATGTGGCTTACAAAATCATCTCTAAGTTACTGGCTGAGAGATTGAAGAAGTGGCTTAAAGTGCTGATTTCAGAAGAACAGAGTGGATTTGTGGTGGGTCGACAGATTCTTGACGGGGTTGTCATTGCTACGGAGACCATCCACTCCATGGACAACTCCCACGAGAAGGCTATGTTCATTAAGCTGGATATGGCTAAGGCTTATGACAAGGTTAGATGGTCTTTTTTGTAGAAGATCCTTATTTCTTTTGGTTTTGGTGAGGAGTGGATCCAATGGGTCATGAGCTATGTCACGTCTGTTTCCTTCTCAGTTTTAATAAATGGAGATCATTCTGAACTTTTTGGTGCCTCAAGGGGCTTGCGCCAAGGGGATCCTCTTTCTCCGTATCTTTTTTTGCTTCTTGTGGAAGGCCTTGGATGTTTGTTGAAAAGAAGGGTGGAGCTTGGCACCATTCAGGGTTGGCGATGGGGTGGAGACTTGCCTCCGCAATCTCATTTATAGTTTGTTGATGATACTGCCTTGATGGGGATGGCTACTGTTAGGGAAGCTACTAACTTGAGGCAGGTGTTGGACATATATCTTATTGCTTCAGGACAATTGCTTAATGAGGAGAAGTCATCCATATTCTTCTTCAATACGCCGACCCCCATTCAGAGAAGAATTGCTAATATCTTGAGGTTTCAGATAGGGGTTCTCCCTTTGATGTATCTAGGTTTCCCAATTTTTGTTCGCCATCTTCCCAAGGGTTCTTGGCAGAATATTATTGATAAGCTCCGTGCAAAAGTTAATCATTGGACCCATAGATGGTTGTCTTTTGCGGGGTGGGTTCATCTTCTCAAGTCGGTGGTGCAAGCTCTTCCTACCTACCGATGTATGCTTCAGGTGGCTCTGATGGGTTTTCTGAGGGAGTTGGATTCTCTTACAAGGTAGTTCTTATGGGTGGGAAGTTTGTCATCCTCCAAGTGGAGCTTGGTCAGGTGGGATGTTGTGTGCAGCCCAAAGCAATTTGGTGGTCTTGGTCTTCGACAGTCTGCATTATCCGGAGTGGCTGTGGCTGCTAAGCTATTTTGGAGATGGTGTGTGGAACCGGATCAACCGTGGGCTAGGATTTTATCTCATAAGTATTTCCTAGGGATTCCACAGTAGGATTTCCCTCATTACCCTCTTGAGGCGAAAGGTTCAGTGATTTGGAATACTCTTCAGAAGGGTGCAAAGCTTATCAAGGAAGGTTTATTTTGGATTTCTAGACGGGGAACTAAAGCTCTCTTCTGGTCGGATTCTTGGGATGGATTCCCTCCACTTACTTCTCAGTTCCCCAACCTTCTTCCTTTGTGCCAAAGATTTCTCGAGGCTGGCTGGGCTAGGGTGAGTGACTTCAAGTCTGTTGCTTCTTTTGGTTAGTTGGAGGTAGCTCATTGGAAGGATCCTGCAGTGTGGCCAGATTTGGGACTTGCGGAAGATAGTGCTGAGCTTCACAAGATTCTTCATAGTAGGAGTTGTAGTTCTCTTCTGGAAGAGGATATTCTTGCTTGGACCTATAATCCTAAGGGGGTTTACTCTGTTGCTTCTAGTTATCAGGTGTTATTGGCTCAGAAGCTAACTAGGGTAGAGGTTCATTGGTGGAAAAGGGTATGGAATAAACTCTCGTGGCCTAAATGCAACTGCTTTGTTTGGACTTTGGCTTGGAATAGGTGTTTGACCTAAGATAACATTCGTAAACAGGGATTTCAAGGACCTTCAATTTGTGTTTTATGTGGGGGAGCAGAAGAGGATTCTTCACATTTGTTCTTCCGGTGCCCCTTTGTTGTGCAGCTTTGGCATTGGTGGTGGGAGGTATGGAAGCTTCCTTGTATTCATGCATGCTCTTTGGTTGAATTCTGGGATAGTATGGGAAGACCTCCTTCTATGGCTTCCTTTTTGCAGGAAGTTTGGTTCATGGGTCCTACCTTTCTGCTTTGGCATATTTGGCTGGAGCGGAACCGTCAAATTTTTTGTGATCAGAAGTTGGTGGGTTGGCAAGTTTGGCTGCATATGCTAGGAATGGTGCAGGAGTCAGTTTCAGCTAAATGTGATGTGGTTTTCCCCTTGGGGAGAGGTGATGATGAGTTGGTGGCCAGACTGGGTCTTCAAGAAATTCATTCTTCTTTTGTCAGTTCCAGAAACTATAGGCATGGGAAAAAGAGGGTTCAACAGGTTGGAAGGTGGTTACCTCCTCCCAATGGATTTTTAAAGATCAATACTGACGGTTCTTCTAGGGGCAATCCTGGGCATGCTGGAATTGGTGGAGTTGGTAGGGACTCAGCTGGGTCGGTGATTTTTCTGTTCTCTATACATGAGGGGGTGAAGACTGTTAACTTCATGGAGGGTCTGGCAATTCTGCATGCTACTGAGAGGGCCCTTGCTTTGGGCTAGAGAAAAGTTATATGTGAAGCTGATTCACAGATTTTGATTAATCTCTTGAATGAGCAAAAGATATCTGATATTAATTGGCAGTTGGCTTCGGTGGTTCAGCGGATTCTTCAGGTTAGTTCTTGGATGGAGGAAGCATCCTTTGTTCACATCCCGAGGGAGTGGAATCGAGCTGCCGACTGCTTGGCCAAATGGGCCTTTGAGCATGATAGTGGTTGGAAGGTTGAGGATTGGGATCAGGTTAACCCTGAGCTGCATCTGGATTTAGACCGGTGCTTGGAGGAGGATAGGAGGATACATGGGGATAGTTGATGTTGGTTATGCTGTGGGGTTTTCGCCTTGTTTTCTGGGGTTGGGTCCCTTGGTTATTATTGTAATGCTCTTTTCTGATTTCTAATAAAGTTTTTACCCCTTTGTTTTAAAAAAAAAAAAACTGACCCACCGCCCAGCACTGCCTTCGAACTGCAGACCCAAACCAACCAGGCACAAAAACCCCACCCACGGCCTCCAACCAAGGACAAAATCCCCGCACGCTCAAGGAGAAAGATACACCAATGCAGATGAAAAAAAATTGCACTGATAAAAAACACAACCCCAGACCTCCCCAAAATACATGCACTCCCCACACTTCATGCAGCCAAGAAAAAACTAGAGGATCAAGCTAGGACATGAACGCCCTAGCTCGACATGTAGAGAAAAAAATTGACATCTTCCAAGTCTACTTAATGTAATCCTATTTTAACATTTATTAAATTGCATAATTATTTACTACTTCCATCTTAAAACAAAATTAATTTTTAAAAACATTTGTTCACTAGCTTACAGATTAATTAAATTAAACCATTTCTTCTTCAAGAAAGTGAAATGGTAATAAAAAATAATAATTAATTTTAAAAATATTAAAACATTTAAAATATAATGAACAATAAAATTAATTTAATTATTAATTAAATTAAATAAAAAAGGAAATTAAATATATTAAATTAAAATTATAAATAGAAATAAAGCAAGATTTATCTATATTTTTAATTCTTTATTAATTCTTTTTGATTTACTATGTTTTATTTCTATTTAATCAAACTAATCTCCATGATTTTTCCTATTTTTAAAATGTGTTAGAAAAGTAAAATAAAGATCTAAAAATATCATAAATAATTAAATAATAATTTCCTTTAATATAATTTTCTAAAAATCATATAATCACATGTAAAATTATAATATTCAAAATAGCAATATAGATAGACAATTACTAATTTGTACATATCTCATAATTGAGAATCTAGGTATGACATAATTCTTGTGAGGATTTATCCAACTAGGTTGTGCATATTCAATAAAAATATCGAAGAAACCTATTTTCTAAAATGAAACTTATAAAGATACAACAGACTAGTTTTTCTCAAGAAAAACTTATAACGACACATACATCTAGACAAAAATGTTTTTATATCTCAAAATATAGAATCTGGGTATCACTATTTTTTATATGATTTAGAAAAATTAATGGCTCACTTATCCTAAAATTTTCAAAAGAACCAAGTTTCTAAAATAAAATTTATTGAAGATAGAACAGACTAGTTTTTCTAGGGACAATTTTACTAGTTTTTATAAAAATTAGTAAGCTTGTTAATTTCTCAAAATAAAAAATAATGTGAGATGAAATTATAGAAATTATACATATACAAAAGATCCTTCTACTATAAAAATTTACAAATGGATGTATAATCCATAATCCTCAACTTTACAAAAAGATCCAAAAGGGAGAGCTCCAAGCTCTTGATAAATAGGAAAATAGAATAACACAAGTCTCTTCAAACTTTGCAATTATTCTACACAGATCAATCAAACATGGATGTCCAAGCATACTCTCCTCCCTACCATAGGATTGGAAAACCAATCCGCCCCTGAGCTAGGAGATTTTCCAAGGAAAAGGATTCATAACAACAATCAATTTAGCCTAAACATACAAACACACAAATACACCAAAATCCAAGGGAGAGACTCACAAACTAAGAATCCAAAAAGGATTCTCCAAAGGGGAAAAGATGGGATAACTTCCCTCTTGGGGGATAAATAATATCTTCAACCTTTCATACTTCTTCCAAGTGCCCAACTACAATTTGTATCAACCCTTCATGCACAAACCCAACTACAATTTTGTCACAACCCTTCAGGCACAATCCAAAGTTACAAATTTTCACAACCTTTTAGGCACAACCCAATTACAATTTTGCCACAACCCTTCAGGCACAAACCTAGCCACAACTTTACCACAACCCTTCAAACATAAACCCAACTACAAAATGGTCTCCCAAGAGAGGTTCCTCACCTCTCTCAAACCCCACACAAGGAAGGTTCTTTCCCAAAAGGAAAGATCAACTTCCAACCATTCAAACAAAATAAATAAGACATGTATCACAATTTTCACAACCACTTTCAAAATCAACAAGTAGAAAAATCATAACCATGAATTTAAGATCCTACCTGCTACTCTCCAATTTAGGAGAAGCACAAAATGGCAAGAACCCTTCCAAAAACCAACAAGATTTTCCTTCAACAAATCCCAATGAAGTCTCCCTTCTCCAATAATCCAAGAATTTCTTCTTTCCCCAAAATCTCAAGAAAAATTTCCAAACCAAATTCAAGAGAGATTTCAAAAAGAATCCTCCAGCTTTCTTCGCCATAATCCTAAATAAGTCTTTGTTCACCAAAATTCCAAGAATGCCATCACCAAAACCAAAATTCAAGAGAAGATGTCCCAAAAGAATCTAAAATCTCCCCCTTTTTCAAAAATATTAATCCATAAATAATAATTCCTCAAAAAAACCTTCTTTTTTCAAAAAGAATTAATAAAAACAAATAAAGCTCTAAAATAAAATAAGTAAAACAAAAATAATGTTTTAATAAAATCTATTAAAATAAATTAAATATTAAAAATAAATAATAAAACAAAATAAAACTTCTCAATAAATTAATTAAAACAAAGAATATTCTAGTAAAATAAATCAGTTGTCCACAAGAATTTATCCATGCATATCCAAAACAAAAATATTAATTTAAATCACCAAAAATAATAAAATTAAATAATTAATAAAAATTGACACAACACATTTACACCACACACACACACACACACTTAAGCCAATATTCTGCAATGCAAAATAGGCTTAGGATAACAGGTTTAACGCATAAAGTTGTTCTTGGAAATATCTCTGAATTCTATTTCCTTAGCCACCCCCTACAAAACTCAAATTTTGAATATCAAATTGTCTTGGTAGAAATAACTGAAGCAACATTAAAGTAAATATACAATTAAAATATTAACTAGTCATTTCCCATAAAAATCAATTTAACTAAACAACATTAATTTTCTCATTTCAATATGTATAATTTAATCTAAAATAAATTCATTCACTCAAACATATAAGTATTATAATCATATAATTACATTAACATTCAATTTTTTAAATCCCATATTTCTAATAATCCACAACTTCAAATTAACACATATATAAAATGTTCAAATCCACATGCACCATAGTCTCCTACCTTATGCATAATAGTACATCACCATAATAATAAAACAATATAGTCCACTAAATAATAAAATATCTAAGTAAATAGGTAGGCCTTACACTCCATGATCCTTGGATACATAACAATTATTTATTGACAATGTAACTAATTAAAACATGTCTAGGAATTTGCAAGTTGAATGGCACCTAATCCTAACAAAAAACAACTTATGTAGTGCATTCTCTCAATATATGTATGGCTAGAAGGTTCCTTCATCCTTCAATTGTACCTCAAATTATACCTCTATAACGTCTTCAAATTATTTCTTAGGTTCATTTTACACCTCTTCTTTCTTGGAGTTGATTTCTAATAGCTCTTGTTGTAGTTATGGTTATGGCTATGACTATTGTAGAAATGTTTGTGCTTGTGGTACTTGTGCCTTAGGTGGTATCACTATGGATGTATCTATCATCTTGGAAGAAAAGGTTCTTGAACATGTCAGTACCTACACAAAAGGGAACATGGGTGCCTACAATGATTGCTCCTACTCTAGATTCTTTGTGGGATGGCTAATGAAGATGCATGCCACTTTTGTTTCTTATGTGCTTATGAAAATGAAGTAATATCCACCCTAGGGGATTCACTTAATAAACCAAGGGCACAACACGTTGTTCATAGGGTAATAATAAACACCTCTAATTTCATTTCTACCCCTCAAATTTATGTTTTTGATAGCCCCCTTTGCATACACTAGACTATAATTAAAATATCTCCTTATTTTCACCAAGTGTCAAATGTACCTATTTTTCAATTATATTTTATATGTACCAATATTATTTATACCCTATAAACCAAGGGAATTGCTCACACCTACATTTGACTCAAAATTGATTTTGATGGCCATCTTATACATTAAATTTTGAACATATAAAAGATAGATGAGTTATAACAAATATTTCATCTTGCAAAAACCTTTGATTTAAATGTGCGTATACATCTAAATCCCCAAACCCTTGCCACACCAAATCTATTAGTGAATTTCCCCTAATAATAGATATCTCAATTATAGTATACTATTAATCTAAATTATAATGGAAGGGTTTTAGATATTCTTGGTGATTCTTTTGGGTAGGGTCATGGCATTATGAAAAGGTATCCAATAATTAGTTTTATGAAACATGGGTAGAATTGTACTAAAGCTAAATGAACTTGGTGTGACCATTGTTTACTTTATTAATTAAATTAGATTTGGTATTAAGCAGGCATCCTTGGGATTATGAGGTTCTAACACAATATAAGAGTATGGTGTAGAAACAAGATAGCTTAATGAACCTAGCAAGAACACCATAGTGAATGGTATTTCCTATAATTCAGCTATGCAAAGTGATTTGTAAAGGATTTAAAAATCCACTTATAAACACCCCAGCTACCTTTGTGCATGCTTCCCAACCCCCAATACCTACCTATATCACATTAATTAAATTATTCCATTTCCCCCTAATATTGAAGAGATATATTGTGTCATATTTTGGTAATTTACAAACCCCCAATATGCATTCATGTGATAAGGTATTGGTTTAGAGGTGAATCCCCAAGGTAGCCACACAATTTATATTTACATTTTTTACTACCATCTTAGCCTCTCCTAGTTCTTCATTAGCCTTTTGTGGCATATCACTTAGCCCATTGTCATCTTGTGGATGAATTACTCTTAATAGAATCACCCTAAAAGGAAAAATTATAGGTACATATATGCTAGTAATCATATACTAGCACCCAACTTCTATATCTTCAATGAAAATAACATAGGGTAAAGCATTAGGCTCTAAATCAAACATGTTGGTCTATGAATATTACCCCTGTCTTATGCTTGAATTGTGTAGTTAGATATGCATGCATGATCTCCTATATGCATCACCATTTATTTGTGCACTGTTATTTAATGGAAACTATCAATTCCTTCATCTTCTTGGTGTGTGCATTCACACTCTTGGTATCTATTTCCGTATGTGATCAAGTGTTGACATCATAGTGTGGGGACTTGATCTATCATGGAACCACATCTTCCCCATAGATCATGCCATAATAGTATAGGGACTTGAAATAAAACTATTTCTTATCATCCCAAGAGAAACACACAGTCTCCACTATTTCATAATTTACACGGGACATGCAATAGTCATATTGAGATCCATTGCTACTAATATTATACCCTGTATATGATTCTTTAATAGGTATTTGATCTCCAAGGTTGTGCACAAATTCAAACATATGCTTGAACATAAGACACTTGAATATTGACATTGGCATTTCATCAATGATGATCCCATGCATGCCTAGTTGACTTTTAACCAAAACATCTAGATATGTTTTCCATTAATTAAGAATTTATCAATATCCTCTCCTAGATCTAAGTAGGGTGCATCCCCATCATATCACAATTCATTACTCAATAATGCGGTAAACTCATAGATGGCCTTAGAATTAATATTTGGTAATCCCTTTGTAAATAGGTGATCTCATTGTCGAATATACTAACTAGGAAGTGCACCAAGGACTCTATTATATCTTCTTATATGTAAGTGTGGATGGAGGCATCCATATTCTCTTTGATTAAAAGAGAAAAAATACAAAATAACATTTGTTTCCTACAATAAAAATAGAAAACAAAGAAAATAGCATGAAAATATATGATGTTTAGAATCTAATGATAATGGTTTTGAGTTCCCATTAGAGCTCTCCCTAGAACTATCACCTAAAAAATACTCCCCACCTCCAATTGATGCATTCCTTAACAAGAAGGAAATGGCATTAATAGTATCCTTCACTGTGTCATGCCATTCCATAAAAAAAATAACCTCCTACTATTATTAAGAAGGGTACAAAAAACCCTAAAGATTCTTCTATAAGCCCCTCTCTAGAAGCCTAAAGAATATCTTTAATGTTTGCTGAGATAACAAAGGTATCCTCCATGGAGAAGACACTGCCTACATCCATTGAACCATCCTAGAGATCATATTATGCAATATGACTTGAAAAGTTTAAAAGATATTATTCATAGATATATATTTGTGCCACTACCTTGACTCAAACTAACCCAACATACTGAACAATATCCATGATATTTGAGAGGAATATTGATGCCATCTCATTGTTGAGTCTCCACTAGGGAAATTCAAAAATTAAAACTTATCATGTTACCTTCTTGATGGCACTTTCTACCAATGGTGATCCAATCACGAATACTTGTTGCAACCTCTCAAGCATGAAGCAAGCCAAATTTCACTTTCCCATTTTCATCGCACCAAATACATATTCACACCTATTCATATCCTCATATTGTAAACAACTCCCTACCTTCCCTCTATAGACACAAAGGCATCCAATAGTGCATCCATAAGCACTATCCAAAAGAAGTATAAAAAGTGAGCAACAACCCCTAACTATGACAATTCCAAAACCTAAGGAAGGGAAAATCCTTCACTAATCTTGGAAGAGAATTCATAAACCTTGGACTATCTATTTTCTAACCCAAATGTCTAGTTTGGGAGCTATATTACCAATTCCCACAATTCAACTACCTAAAATTGCTTAGATATAGCAATTTTTGTTGCCATCACATTAGCAAAGAGCCCTACTTTTCATTTGAGGACAAAGCACATTGATGTGTAGTATCACTTTGTTTATGACATGGTGGAGGATAAGAGGGTTGTGATTGAGAAGGTGGACACATTGGTGAATATTTCTAATTCTTTGATAAATCCCATGAACATGGAGAAGTTCAAGTGGTGCATGACTGCTATAGGAATACTTTATCTAAGTAGGTATTATGTTTTGACTAGGGTTGATCCCTTATGCAATATATACAACAAATGTAAGAATTTTGGAATTTAAATGTTGTACACCTTGCATAGAAATATTTTATATTTGGTAAATTTGTGGTCTATTTCAAAACTAGGCACCACCCTTTGAAGGAGTCTAATATTTTCCTAGGGGGTTGTTGTGTATAACATTGTAAATGAATTTAATATTAGTGGCATATATTTTGGGGGTCATGGTTTATTGGGCTAGAATGCATTTAATTCTTAGTGCACATGTTACAAGCCAATCTTGGGCACTAGGCTTGGAAATTGGGGTACCTTGGAGAATGTGTTGTCACTTGGTTCTAGTGGCATTCTCAGGTGCCCAACTTGGTGCATTGATTATTGGTTATTGGGACATTAATTATTGGTGATAGGAAGCTTTTAGTAAGTTTTCCACTCTTACAATCTCTCTCTTGCCTATAAATAGAGGGCTTAGGTAAGAGGTTACTCATATCATCTTTTTTAATCCCTCCTTGAGTGTAGGAATGGATCTTCTATTAGAGCTTAGAGATTGCAAGTGTATTATAATCTTTCAATTACTAAATAATACATTGGTTTGGAACTTTGGATGTTGGTTTTTTTTCAAAAGGGTTTTTCTAAGGTATATTGATATCTCGTTATCTTATTTGGTTTCTTTATTGTGATATTTCATTCTTATTATTTCTTTTGTGTTAATATTTTGGAATGTTGGTGAAAATTATTTATATTAGATATCTTGTGACACTCTTTTCATAACATTAATTATGGAATTTTGCATATTTCCTTCTATGAAGAATGTCAAAAATCAAAAATTTGGATATTAATTAATTAATATGTATGTATTTATGACAAGGAAAAATATGTTTGAATAATCATATGCAATGCCATTTCTAGAGAATCACTCATATTAGGTCATGATTGATTTTACACTAATCAGTCAAGATGATAGTATTGGATGATTAATTGTAATAAATTGATAATGTCATTATAAAAGTATAGTGACCATCATAATCAAAAACTAATACTGTTACAATCATTGATGATAGTAAGCTAGCAATTATTATTAAGATCTTATTAATTGTACTATTGGTTATGATGTTAGTCACAAACACACATAGATGAAGAATTGCAAATCAAACCTTTATCATCTTGAAAGATATGATGAATCCAAAGAATTCATGATCCCAAGTCTCCGTTGATTAGTTCATAATCCACTGATGTTGCTCATTGGTTTGATGTGCCTTGTTTTTTATTCAAGGGGCCTTACATTTCTGATTTTAGATGCTTGCCGATTTTCCACCAGCTTTCTATAAATCTTTTAATAGACAAGGTTAATCCTACTATATTTAACAGATGATGAAGATATTTTCTAAGTTTGATCAATTCTTCTGATCATCAATTGCTATTGATTAGTTTTCACCTCTGCAATATGAATTTATCTAAATAATGTGTTTACAGGCAAATATTTGCATGATTACTGTTAAGATTTGTATGTATTTGCTTGATATTTTCAATTGTACATGCTATTTAACTCCAATATGCTATGAATATTCAGATTCCTATGGGATATCAACATATTTCATTGTATTTACTTTAGATTTTCCATGAATTTGCAATTATGATGATGATTTTGAATGAACTTAAACCAATTGTATGAATGCTTGGTAAACTTTTATTGAAATGGTTGAATCTTTAGCTATTGGTCCACATACATTCTGGATACTATCATGAAGAGAAAAGAATCAAACTATAGGTTCACCAGGATGTTCCACAGCTAGGTATGGTTGATGCTAACTTTGATGGAAAAGGAATGAAAGCAACATGCACAACATGAATTGCACTCCAAGGGACACAGCAAATCAAAGTAGAAGTCAGGAATTCATCCACAGATTACTCAACATTTATAATTGTATGTAATCTAGATCTTCTTCTTCATTAAGTATGTAATAGACATGTACATTTACAATAAGCTTTAAGAATTAGTCTTGAGGCTTTAGCAATCTAATCTCAATTAAGTTTCAAATGAGTAAAAAGTGCACTCCATCTCCCTTTTATAGAATAAGGGGAGGAGACGGTTACAAAGATCCTATGATCATAATTTATCAATTAAGATCAATAGTTCACATTGCATCTTGACTAAAGTCAACATTACTCGTGGCACAAGTTGCCAGCTGGCAACCATATGGTATTACTTCATGCACCTGATCATGTGCATCATATTCATTCTTCATCCTCTTCATCAATGAATAGGTTTTCTTCTATAGGCACACTTATTTGTCCCCTTATGGGCTCATATACTTGCACTACTCTTTCAATCTCCCCTCCATCTTGGACTTTGGCTTTCTTGACTACATATTCTTGTGATTCAATCTGTGCTTGTAATACAGACCATTTATTCTTTCTACTATTTAGCATCTCATTATACTTTTCTACTTTAGCCTTCATCCACATGGCCTTATTAATTATGTCTTCTGATAGATGATTGAGAGGGTCATCTGCAGCAAGTTTGAAATTGTCTTGGAAGGCCTTAACTGCAAAATCCTCATCCTAGTTTTCAATCTTTCCTTCTACCTTCTCCTCTAGTGCCTCTAAAATTTCTACTTCATCAGATAGGAACTTGTGCAATTTGACACTGATATCTCTTAGTTTTGCATTGTACTTCTTTAGTACCTCACTCTCAAATTTGGCATCCTCATACCATATGTTCAGCAGTTTGGATGTTTGATTATTTAGTATCTTATTAGATATCAGAACATTGGCATCTATATGTTTCATTTTTGTCAGGGCAGTCAGCTGTTTCTCAATCTTAATTAACCTTTGCCCAACCTCCTTTTGCAGTTTGTCTCCCTTGCTCTTCATTGTGCTTAGCAAGTTCTAGTTATTGAGAGAGGTCTTTATCACCTTCTCTGCCTCTGCAATAAATTGGATGAACCAATTGTCCATCATGTGTGCCTTATGCTTCATGTTATCCAATCCATTGACTTCATCCTATGATATAATAGTCAGAGGGGTAGAAGTGCTGACTAGCATATTATTTGGGTCTATTAATCCTTTTTATGAATGCATGCAATTGGGCAATGTGCCCCTTGTGCACCTTATTCTTTTTCTTTTCCCTTTCCACACTCTTCAATAAAGAATCAATAATGTCCTTAACCTCTTGGCCTTCTTGTTCTTCAGTAGAAAAGCCCAAATCAATAGTGGTCATCTGAAATTCATTAACACTTATTTTCTCCTTTTGCTTTGGCTACCATAGGTATAGCTATCTCAGTTGTCCTCCTACCTATTGTTGAATCTCTCTTTATGGTTGAAGTGGCCCTACCTCTTCTCCTAGGTCTAACTGTATTGGCTATGAACAATGAAGTAATATCAAATTTGGGTGCCACATTAGGGGGAGGTGCCCGCACCTCTTGTTGTAACCAATATGGTACCTCATCAATAGACCCCTGCTATCTGGTATGTTCAATTTGAACGTTTTGTGTTCCTATGTCCTGGTCCACCCTTGGTGGTGATTGGTGTTTCTCCTATTCACTGAGCACTTCCTCTTCATGTTCCTCTTCACGAGCAGGGACCTCTTGTGTATCTTCTTCAACTTTATCCTAATCTCCTTGTGAAGGTGATGGATCTGTATGAGCATCAAGATTACTATATTATGTCATTCTTTCTTGATCTTTATAACCTTCTTCATTAATATTTTCTTTCTTTTCCTAGTCATTACCCATCTAAGATCTTTGTTCCCCATCATTTGATATACTTAATTCATTAAGATCTTGGGGTTTTTCTACCTCTATCTTGTCTGGCTCTTCTTTAGGTAACTACTCATTACTCTAACCATCCTGTTGATCAGTTGTTTCTTCTTCCTCCATTTGTACATTCACTTATAATTTCCTCTGTTCTTGAGGTACTTCTCTATCCTTATTTGGGTCATCCTCACCCTGATGTGCTAGGTCCACTACAACTGGACTAGTAACCTGATACCAATTCTACCAGACCAATTTGTTGTGCTACTATCTTAGGATTACCCTCTATAATCTCCTCTTCACCAACCTTTTGTTGTGCCATTGGAGTACCATGAGGAGTCATCTTAGTATTCTTCACTAATACCTCCATAGGACTAGCCGATACCTCATTCACAACATCATCATCTGATAAATCTACTGTCTGATCCAATGGAAAAGGCACACTATCCTACCTACTTTGCCTTTCCTTTCTCTATTCTTTAGCCATTTCTGTCTTGAAATGCACAATATCAAGAATGGGAACCTCATGCTGCAAAGTTCTTTTGATGCCCTCACCACCAACTCCTTTCAATATTATGGTGGGATTCCACTCTATTGGTCCCCTCATTCTAGATGCTTGTTTTTGAGGTGCCTCCTAAACTTTCTTCTTCTTCCTGTGTATCAAGAGATCATCATCATCAATACTTTCTCCTTCCTCTATGATAGTTCGAGTGGGCTTTGGAATAGGCTTTAGAGTAGGCTCTTGTTTCTTTGTAGGTGCATGAGAAGTAGCTGTAGCAGAAGTAGAGGTTGTATCCTCCTTGGGCTGGGTATGATGTATGATTGTCATCCCACCAACTTGATTATTCTTCTTTGATTTACTCTACTGCCTCCATCCCTTTGATGCTCTCTTTTCTTTGAGGAAGTCATCATACTCGTCATCTATTAACTCTTTTATTTTTCTCTTTTTGTCAATTGTGAGAGCCATCCCCTTTTTCTTCAACTTGGTAACATTTGCTTCCACCCAATCCTTGGTTAATGATATAACCCTTTGAGTTTTATGTTCTAATGAGGTCTCTTCTAGCTAGTTCCAGTCAGGGGAGGATATGGTTTCATTATATATTTTTTTAGTCTCATACTCCTGAGACATGATATTCCCATCATCTTCATGCAGTTCCATAGGTACTGGCATGCAATTAAATGTACGAATCTAGTTTAAAGTCAGCCTTTGGAATCTCCTCCTCATTTCCACTTCATCATCACAATCATCCCAATAGTCTTCTAGATGCATCTAATGCATTGGCTTCTTGTTTAATGCTTGCATCCTACCATATGGGTCATATGGCCTAGCCAGTGAGAAAGGTTGTAATGACATTAACTGCAACCCCCCTATTACATCCTTTACACTTTCTTTGTTGAGGCATATGTACCATCCAATCAAGATTGGGAATAAAACATTAGGAATCTTTCCTCTTTCAATGTAGGCCTAAAATGCAGGCAATATTTGTCTAGCCAACTCCATCAAGATGACCTTATCAGTAGGATACCTTGGAAACATAAGAGGATGTCCAGTAAAACCCTCTATCTTGATATATGTCAATGTGGGGAATTGGATGAACCAAGCCCCATGCTTGTATATCATGGCTTGAGCTCAGCTTCTTAACTATGTCCTCTTCCATGGTTCTTACTAAATGCATGGAAAATGAATCATTTACTCTCTGGTAGTGTTGGAGAGATTTCCTCTATTTTAGCTGTGGATAATGGTCCCATATGTTGACATCTCCAGGGTTACTTCCAACCCTACCCATTGTTTGCAATCCACTAAATGCGCCTCTGAATGCACATGCATAAACGACATAAGAGGACATGTGGAACATGTTAGCCTTTCCTCCTAATGTTCACATTCCTTCATCAAGGCTATCACTTATGATCTTGGCCCACTAGGGTTTGTCATTTATATTAGCTACCATTTTCATGAGCCCATACATCCAGTTCTCAAATGTTCCAACATTTGACCTTCCTATCATGCAGCAGAACATCACCATCATATATTGAAACTAAGGTGCAAAATCAAACTTATACATATGCACAGGTAGCTTTGCAGTAGCCTTATACATGTTGTCATTGGCTCTCTAGGAATACATAACTTTCCTGCATTCCTTCTTAGTTTTATTGTACTTCTTCTCCATTTTCTCTAGGTTTATTCTGCAAACATGAGGGTCCTTGGACAAATTGAAGGCTACAGTGATGCCTTTGACTAAAAAATTTGCATATATCTGACCATGTTTCTCCACTTTTCTGGTGTTGGTATTATAGTTACGTGCACACTCAACCACTAGCTCTATAGCTTCCATTGCATAGGGAAATCCTCCTACATGCCACATGCCTCAATTGTAAATGTTGATAAGTAGGGGATCTCCACTTCCCTTTTTTGACCTCACCATCCATTCATCCAGATTAGTATTTCCCATATGAGTATTGTTTATTTGGCCATATCTGAATGCAACTCCCTCTGGTTGTATGCACATGGGTTTCAAAAATTCTCTATTTGATCTGTTCTTGTGGAGCGCCATTGAATCTTGCAATAAAGCACATGCATTTCTTACCCTAACATATCATATGATCATGCAATTCTTCCATAATACGAATATCCTGATGATTTTAAATCTTCATTCAATACATTTCATGCATCATCACATTGATTTACTGTGGTAAAAATAATTTTACTGCTCATTTTAACTATAAACAACAAAAGAGGGTTTTGTCGTTACATACCTGATGTTATCAACCATTTTTACTATTTGATTTATATCTAGATGCATGCACTTACCCTGCTGACACTTTCCTCTATTCACCATTCGAATCCGCACCTGTTCCGTTACTTTTGGCAATTTATAGTAATACAGCTTAATTCGTACAGTGACTATAATTCTGTTTGAACACTTGGTAAATTTAAAAAATGACCTTAATCCTTACTTTTAATCAAAGGCAACAATGAATTTGGGCATGATTAATGTCATTCTATCAGCATCTGTTGATCGATACCTAAGGACTGGAGATGCTAATAGGTGGTGGGCGATTATTCAAAAATTTGAAAGGTTCAACCACCATTAGACTGGCATTTAATGCGGGGGATAATATTCGTAGATGTCAGGGATGTTAGGAAATATGACTGATATTCAGGAACATGATGATGACCTCATCATGAAGATGATAAATCGTTCACCAAAATCAGGTCATCCTACCCCTATTCAACAATCGTGATAATATAAGGTGTTAACATGATCAGGTTGAAGTGCCACATGGCAGCTTCCTATTGGTGTTCGAGGATCCATGTGTTGCATGCCTCAAGTGTGGATATGAGGATATTAAGGAACATGAGGGATCTTAAAAAATATCAGTGATATTTATTTTGCAAAACACCCTCACATTCAAAGATCAAGATGACATCATCGTCATCGCTAATATTACAAATCCTCTTGGGAGATGATGTCATCATCATATTGAATGAAGATCAGGCATGTAAATTAATATGATGGATATTGAGAAATATGACCCTCTCGGAGTCAAGAATATTGATGATGTCATCATCATATTGGGTCTTCTTTATATCAAGTTAGAATGATGTCATCGTAATATTGAGGAAGATCAGGGATCTTAACCAATATGACAGATATTGAGAAATATCTCGATGCTAAGTGTTTACGTTATATTCATCATATTGGGTCTTCTTTATATCAGGTTAGAATGACATCATCATCATATTGAGGAAGATCAGGGATCTTAACCAATATGATAGATATTGAGAAATATCTCGATGCTAAGTGTTTACATTACATTTGAAGGTGATCTGCATATTAACAAATATCAAGGATATTAGGGAAATATGACTCTCCTTGAATGTGCGCGAGTACTTGACGGGCAGATAATCTCTCGCTTTTAACTTTGACATCTGCATATTAGAAAATATGTGGATATCAGGTTTCTCTTCATTAAAACATATATCAGGGATAGTCGTGAATATGACCCTCTTGGGAATATCATGTTTGACTGAACTTTGACCATGCATAACTTCCTACCCTTGAGGAATTTTAGGGTGATCCAAAAGGCAAACCTACTTAGAATTTTGTACTCTTTCACATTATGAGGTTCATGATGATAGAAACTAACTTTGACATTTAACCCTCCTATAAGGACCATGCATACCCGAGGGTGATACTCTCTTTTTGCATCTGAAACATGACCTTTTACCATACCGCCCAAAGCAAGAAAAGAAAGGAAAAGCCCAAAAATGGTTGGGTCCTTGTTTTGCTAAGGTAAAATGGGGTGTGTTGTGTAACCACACAAAATGTACTAATAATGCCATTAAAAATATTAATGACTACATATATTATAACTATTAGTATTAGTATAAGTTCATAATGGTAAATGGTTAACATCTATCCATATATGTATTGATTCAATTAATTGGTTATGTCAAAATGGTCTTTAGGTAAGGCTAATATATCATTGTATTGTGATAGCAAAGTCTTAAATAAAATTTTATTTGAGTGTTACTTTGATTTCCTCTTGGAAAAAAAATGTTAGATTTAAAAGATATTAAATTACATTTTAACCAAGGTTTTTTTTAAACATCTAAAAAAAACTCATTTTATATTTATATATAAAATGTTTCAATATTCAAAGACATGATATTTCCACAATCCATCTGAATGAGTAAATAAATTGTTTCTAGAAAAAACTGTGTAGAGCTTTTTTGCATCACTTTAAATGATTTTCCCTTCAGTGCGTACCAAGGGTGGAAAGGAGGCCACGCTTTCAGTGAGCACAAAGGATATTAGTTTCCACTTGGAGGCCCTACAAGATGAATGAGAGATCGCCATCACTTTAAATGGTCTTTAGTCTATTGTTCCTTTTCTGTATTTGGTTTCTAGTTCTTTTTGCTATTGCTTTTTCTAGGTTGTAGGTTTACTATTGTTTTGTTGTAGCTTTGTTGTTGCAAAGCTAATTTTCTCTTCTTTGGGTTCTATAATGTAAAAGTGTTGGGGCCCTTTCAAAAAACCCTCTTTTATCCTTAATCTAAAAAAAAATCAATATTTTCTTGGGGGGTTTTATATCACCCACAAGATTGTTTTCGCTACCCAATATGGGAGCATAAGTCTATGCTAATACATCTTTGGCTAAAAGCCAAGAATTGAGTGGCATCCATTACACTAAAGTCACCTAGGGCATGATCCCGACCTCATCCCTTATATATCATACCTCCAAGAGTTTGAACCTTGGTGGATGGTGTAATCAAAGAACATACCATTACCCTCACCAATTGTGCTCAACCAATTTAACTATGACACTTTGGTTTCAATATTTTTTAAAATAATAACTAAATCATTAAATACTTTTTACCAAGTAATCCAACCTCTAATAACCAAGGATTTATTGATCTTATGAATTTTTCTTTTCTTGAAGTGTGTCAACCACAGGTTGATAGCCTGCCTTGAAATAAAAAAATCTTTGTAAAATGATATGTTAGTCTTCATTCCCCATCTTTAGTGAATAATATCTTGAGATTTAATGAATTAGTTTTACATTAAAACTAAGTGTACATATTGTATGGTAGCTTCATACTAAGCTTGTCAATTTACAAAACATAGAATTATAGGGAAATTAACTTAGTGGAAATGACTATTCTTAAACATAATCTGATCAATAGTTGAAAGTTTTAAATTTTGTCCAATAAAAATAGAACAAATATTTATCATTTTTTGATATGGATAAAATGTAAAATTGTTGTTTGACTATTTGACCTTTGAAACAAATAATGTTTAACTAGAGTGAACATACATAATTTCATTCTAAATTTGTTCCAATCTGACTTTTTTAATCTAGAATTTAATGGCTATTCTTAAACATTATCCACTTCAACAGTCAAATGTCAATTTTCACCAATAAAAATAGGACAAAGAATTATCACTTTTGATATGGATGAAGTATAAGTTCTCTATTGATTGACCAACCATTAAAATGGATGATGTTTAAATAAAGTGGAATTCAACCAACATAATGAGGAAGAAAGTTGAAGAAGTTTAATTAACCCTTATCCATGACGAAGTGCTCTCAAGTGATATTCAGTGATGTCACCCCTCACATGAGAGGAGATAGTGGAAGTCAAACGAGGGGGAAATGTAAATGGGATTTAAGAAAGGAGTCCACATGGTAGTAGGGGAAGCATAAGAATCTTAGCAGTCCTTTCATTACTGGAGAAATATAATGCTTTGTCATTGTATTTTTGATGGGGATGGTTTCTTTCTACCGAACTCTTCTAATCTGACTATTTATCTGCGAATCATTTTGTTTCACACGATAACTCTAACAAATTAGGAGATCTTGACTAGATTAAATTCCCGAGGTATTTTTTTTAATATGTATTCATGGACGTCTGTGATTGTTCTTATTTTCTTAAGCCATTAAGTAAAAATTACATTAGAATATTCATCTGTGAGGGTGCGTGTCCATTTCAAGCCGAGATTGCTTCGTATGATGGAGTGTTTTATGTTTTGTGTCTGGTTCTACACCAATATATAGGTTTACATTTTGAAATATATTTGAATTCCCATTAGAAACTGAGGTATTGCTAAACTGAGTTTGTTTCATAGCATGTAATATAACATAGATTCTAACGACCTTGTAGGATAAGGTGAAGATTTCATTTGAATTGGGGTGATTGGCTGAGTTTGTTGTTGTTTTCTGGCTTGCTTCCAGGATATATATCAATTATTGATAAGGAACCAGTGTAAGAACTGTTAAAGGTTCTCTACTCAGTATAGAGTGTAGAAATATTAGTGACCAATAAAACTGAAAATGAATTATAATGGATCTTAAAGAATCCATTTTGAATGACTCAGGAAATAATTGAAGAGATAGAATACACAAGATAAGCACAAACTACATTATCTCATAATATGTGAGATCACACTTTATTTCATAAATGCTTGGACAGACATTACAAATATATAGGTATACTTAGGAAACTCATCGACAGTCTAGCTTCTACAAAACGGGATCTAATATTCTAATAATAGATACAACTACTAACTACTAAAAACAACTCACATATGCTAACTATGAGACCTACATACTTTCCATTTCTTCATTATTCCAACATCCCCCCTTAATGAAGAAATGGATTATCTACCACACTTAACTACTTTCTATATTCTTCAGAGTCCATCTTTCCAAGAAGCTTGGTAAAGATGTCAACCACATTTTCACTTGTATTACAATATACCAAGTCAATTTCCTTTGACAATATCTTTTCTCTTACAAAGTGATGCTGAATTTCAATATGTTTTGTTCTAGCATGATAAATTGGGTTGTGTGCCAATTTAATAGAGCTTTTATTATCGCACTTGAGGATAGTTGGTTTTATTTGTTCTTCTCCTATATGTTCAAGAATTCGTATCAACCAGATGGCTTCACAGGTTGCACTTGTCAAGGCTTTGTATTCAGCTTATGTTGATGACAAAGAAATAGTTAGTTGTTTCTTGCTGCTCCATGATACGACCCCTGATCCTATATTGAATGCATATCTTGATGTTGACTTTTTGTCATCAGGATTTCTAACCCAATCTGAATCAGAAAAACTTGCCAACTCAACATCACATTCATCAATATACATAATGCCAAAGTCAGTGGTTCCTCTTAGATATCGTAGAACCTTCTTTGTTGCTTTCTAGTGACTTTCACAAGGCTTAGTCATAAACTGACTAAGGATACTGACTGTATATCCAATGTCCGGTCTAGTAGTGGTGAGGTGGTTCAAACTTCCCACCAATTAATGATACAAAGTATCATCCACCTCTATAGTTCCATCATCATTATACAACTTAGCATTCTGATCTAAAGGAGTAGAAACTAGTTTGCATTCACTCATATTGAACCTTTTAAGAATTTCTCTTATGTATTTGCTTTGTGTGATTAGTGTCTTACCAAACTCCCTCCAAACTTCAAGACCCAGACAATAATGCAATTCACCAAGATCCTTCATCTCAAATGCCTATGGCAGCTGACTTTTAATTTCTGCAATTAATTTAGATGCATTGCCAATTATGATAAGATCATCAACATACAAGGATATCAAAGCAATATTCTCATTTTCATCTTTCTTGATATATAGATTAGGATCACTTTTGCTTTTCACAAAACCTTCTTGACAAAAGAAAGAATCAATTTTTTCATACCATGACCTGGGTGCCTGTTTCAAACCATATAAGGATTTCTTCAATTTACAAACAAGATGCTCCTTACCTTTCTGTACAAATCCTTCAAGCTGCACCAAATAAACTTCTTCTTTCAACTCACCATTTAGAAAAGAAGATTTGACATCTAATTGATGTATTTTCCAATTATGTTTTGTAGCTAATGCAATCATCACTCTAATTGTATTCAACTTAGCTACAGGTGCAAACGTATCTTCATAGTCAATTCCCTCTTTTTGTGAATAGTCTTTAGCAACCAATCTAGTTTTATACTTATCAATACTTCCATCTGCATTAAACATGGATTTGTACAACCATTTGCATCTTATGGGAACTTTATTTTCAGGCAGTTTTATTGATTCCCATGTTTCATTCTTCATTATAGAGTTATATTCTTCATTCATTACATCTCTCCATTCTTTATATTCTTTAGCTTCTTCATAATTTGAAGGTTTTACAACATTCATTACATGAGTCATCAATGCATAATCTTTATACCTTATACGTGGTTGAATTTGATGTGATGACCTCCTTAGAGTTTTACTGCTTTGTGGTGTACCTTCTCCTCTTCTTGGTGTGCCATGACTGCTTGAAGTGTCCATGATAATTTCACCCTATTCTTGAACCTATGCGTATTCTTGTTCATGTTCTTGTTCAACTTTTGTATCTATTTTGACATGATCATCATTATCAAAAGAAATATGTCATTTACCTGTATTATTACCTTCATCTGCATTCTCATGAAACACCACATCTCTACTTGCAAGCAATTTATGTGAATTGGGATCAAACAACTTGTATGCTTTTCGATCATCACAATAACCAATAAATATGCACTTAATTGATTTTGCATCATCTTTCTTCTCTCATCCTTTGGAATATGAGAAAATGCCTTGCATGCAAATATTCTTAAATGACTAACTTCTGGTTTGTAACCATGGAATGCTTCAAAAGGAGTTTTAAGATCTAAACTTTTGGTTGGACTCCTATTCTTTAAATAAACAATGGTATTAATGGCTTCAGCCCAAAAACCATTATAAATATTTTTACCTTGAAGCATTCTACAAGCACATTTCACTAGGGTTCTATTCTTTCTCTTAGCAACTCCATTTTGTTGAGGTGTATGTGGCACTATGAATTGCTGAAGGATCCCATTGCTTTTACAATATTGACTAAATGCTCTTGATGTATATTCTCCACCATGATCAGATCTGAGTATTTTTATGCATTTGCCTATCTGTTTTTCAACCATAGTTTTGAATTCTTTAAAGTACTCAAAAACATCACTTTTCTTTCTTATAAAATAGACCCAAGTATACCTAGATCTATCATCAACAAATATGAGAAAGTACCATGCACCACTGAGTGATCTAGTTTGCATAGGTCTGGATACATCAGAATGAATTAATTCAAGTATTTCTTTTGAGTTTTTCTCTTTATGAATAGGAAACTCCTCTCTATGTTGTTTACCCACATTCAATATGACTATCCTTCATAACTGGAAGACCTTCAACCATTATTTTCCCTTGAAGCAACTTTAAATCATTAAGATTCAAATGTCCATACCTTTGATGTCATAGCTCTTCTGTTTGCAGTGATGTAGATGCCAATGCCTGATGTCCTTTTTTGGTCACATCAAGCTTATACAAACCTCCAACTCTAGTACCTGTTGCAATGACCTTGTAGTGATATTGAGTGTCCTTAACAAAACACTGTGACTTAACAAATTCCACCTTTAGGTCTTGATCAGCAATAGTAGAAACGGATATTAGATTCTTTTTGATGCCAGGAACATACATCACATTATGGATCTATTTCACTTGTCCATTAGGCAAATTCACACCTACTACTCCATAACCTTGAACTTTATGTGATTTGTTATCACCTAGATAGATGTGAGTATCATCAATGTTCTCACAATATGAATCAAACCAATCCTTGTTACAAGACATATGAACTAAAGCACTGGAATCAATAAACCAAGCATTCATATCATCAGTTTCAGTAGATAATGTAGCATTAGAAACAAACAACTTAAGATTTTTAAATCCATCACTAATTGAGATGTCTTGGTCCACAAAATTTCCATTACGCTTTATGTTTCTTTGTTTGGACTCATGATATTTTTTTTATAATAATTTTTAGAGTGATGACCTGGTTTGCCACAATAATAACATTCATCATTTCTCTTATCATGAGTATCAAATCTAGATTGTGTCATACCTTTCTGTATTGCTTGAAACTTGCCTCCTCTATTCTTGTCCCACAGTTTACCTCTATATGGATGTTTATCTCTAGCTACTAATGCCAAATCTATACTATGAGAGCCAGGATCAAAGTTCTTCATCCTCTCTTCTTCTTGTAGAAGAATACCTGTCAATTCATCAAATGAAGGGGGCTTTTCTCTAGCTCAAAGACTTGAAATAAAGACTCGATAATCTTCCACTAAGCCTTTTAATGTGATGGTTACCAAGTCAGTACTGGATACCTTTTCACCAATATCACCTAACTTATCACTTAGATCTTTGAAATGGGAAATGAAGCTACTAACATTTTCATATCTTTCCATTTTTATATACAAAAGATTGCTTTTCAAAAATAAGATTATGTTGGAGTTTGTTGTTTCATATAAACGTTTGAGCACATTCCATGTTTCTTTGGATGTCTTACAATCTCTAATGTGCAAAATAATATTGTCCTTTACGAACATTCATAGCAGCACCTTTGCTTTCATTTCTCATTTATCCCAATCTAGAACAGAGGCAGGATCAGAGGGTTTGGGCTCACCCCCACTCACAATTGACCACAAATTATAAGCTTCCAATATTTTCATCAACTTGAATTTCTAGTTAACATAATTTTCACCATCAAGCTTAGTAGATTCATTCAAATAGGAATTAGCTAGAGGATTTGACATAACAAAAAAAATTTGCAAACAAATTACCTTCAGCTCTTCAGTTTTCTAGCTACTGTCACCACCAGGCAGCTCAGTGATCTCCTTTGGCTAATGCAAGTAGGTCTTACACTCACACAGCATCAATGAAGCTCAATTTCTCACAAAGGTGATCTCAAGCTTTCCACAAATCACCACAAATATGTGATCTCCTTTCCTCAGCTCTAGTACCAACTCAGAAAATAATTGAAGAGATAGAACACACAGGATGAGCACAAACCATAGTATATCACAATATGTGAGATCACACTTTATTTCATAAATGCTTGGATAGACATTACAAATATATAGGCACACTTAGGAAACTCACCGACAGTCTAGCTCCTACAAAACATGATCTAATATTCTAATAATAGACACAACTACTAACTACTAAAAACAACTCACATATGCTAACTATGAGACCTACAGACTTTCCATTTCTTCATTATTCCAACAGAATGTTGTTAAAACAATTATATAATTAGATTCTTTTTTCTTTTGATACCTTCAGTATGTAGAGGGGAATGGGTCAAGTGGAAGGTGGTCTATGCATGTTAGAGGTTAGCCAAATCAGCCTTAATCTATGTGGGCTCCAATGTCTTAGCAAGCAAATGACTCACATTTTTAAAGTTAAAAGTCATTTGATTAAAAGTCTCATGCACAACATACCTAGGGATAACACCATTAAAACCTAAATCCACACCACTAAAACCTAAATTTAGTTTTCTAATATATTAGACTTAAAACATATTAGTATAGTGGGAATAATTTTTTTGATAAAACAATTCAATCAAATTGACTAGATATGTTAAATTAAAACATATTTGATGAACAAATGGACATGAAATCCAATGGGGTTTAATCCTATTAAAACAAGACCTTAGAAAACTAAGTAATAGAATAATATGGGATGTAAATTGAAGAAAACTATAATCTAGAACTTTATCATAAAGTACTAGTAAATAACTAGTGTGTGGTAGCCAATTTGATTTTGTTTAGGTTTGCAAGTAACTTGGAAAGGGCTGCATACCTACAATTTGAAATATAATATAAATTGTTTTAGTTATTAAGTATTATAGTTGTTTTGGGTGTTGACCCCTTTATTCAAGGCTTTAACCTTGATGAAAATCAAAATCTATTGAAACTTAATGATTTGATGTGTATCAATAATTTTAGAGCATTTAGTCCCCTAGAATAGCTACATGCCCCAAATTCTCTAAATAGGATATGTAGGTGGTTTGTGGTGGACGGACTCGGGGAATTAGGTCGAGTCTAGGGATTTAGCATGGTATGAAGGACTTACATATATAGTACAAGAATGTAATTTTGAACAATCTAATTGAGCTATGATAATGACACATGTAGCATGTTATAGTATAAGTTGAATGTTTTATGAATAGAAAAAAATATATATAAGAAAGATAACATTAAAGGCCTCTTATTTATTAACTCAATGTACTAGGTATCACAAAGTATCACTATCATATGTCATGCAAGGAATATAAGAATCACAAATCATGTAGACAAATAAAGTAAATCCTTCTAAAGAGATGAAAAGGTGCTAATAAGGTCCATGAAAGATGAAGATTTCTTATCTAATGAAATAATGCCTTCACAAAACATGCACCACCATTCACATGGTGATAGGAGTGAGGACATGATGTTATCAAAGATTAAAGGATTGGGTTTAAAATATTGTAAGAATATATTGAAATCCTTAATGTATGAATGCACATATGCTAAGAATAGGGGCTAATTACAATCCATAATGAAAGATCTAATAATGTAGTAGAAGACAAGATGGGGTGGGAACAATGGGAATTAAAGAGGAAATAAGAAATGAAGGCCCAAACCTTAGGTAGTGCTTTTGAACAATCAAATCTAAAAAATAATTTGAAAACTAGACTAATGAGATCTAAAATTTAGAATCAATCAAAATTATCTAACCCTATGGGCTAGGCATTTAAGGTTGTGGGTAAGTGCATGAAGATGAGGGACAAAAAGGCAGCCAAAAGGGAGATTTCAAATGAAACACATATGCACTTTATAAAATGTGTAAAATCCATAATCATATGCATTATGGTTTGGACTGGATCCAAGCCATAGCACATGCATTATATAATGTATATGCATTATAGTGCAAACATGTTTCTAAAATTTGCTAAAAATTAGTTTTTAAATAATTTTGTCCATTAGGCTTAGATTTCCAAGATCAAGGGTTGGAACTTGGGGGATTCATCTTTAAAGTTCAATACCTTATCACATGCATGCATGTTGGGGGATTTTAAATAACCAAAATGTCACCCAATATATTGTTTCAATATTAGGGAGAAAGAGAATAATTTAATTAATCTGATATCAGTAGGTATTGGGGGTTAGGAAGCATGTGTAGAAGGGGTGGGGTGTTTATAAGTGGCATTCCAAATCATCTATGAATTATTTTGTATAGGTTAATTAGAATAAATTTCATTCACTATGTTGGTCTTGCCAAGGTCAAGAAGTTGTCTTTTTTCCACACCACATAATCTTGTCTTATGTTAGAGCCTCATAATCCTAGGGGTGCCTACTTAATTCAAACTCTTATGTGGTTAACAAAGGAAACAATAGTCACACCAAGGTCATAAAAGTTCAATACAATTCTACCCAAGTTTTATAAAACTAGTTATTGAACACCTTTTGGAACTTCATGACCCTAGCTAGAAGAATCACCAAGTATATCTAAAATCCTTTCATTAAAATTTGGATTAATATGTTATTATAATTAAGATATTTTTTGTTAGTGGGATTTTCTACTAGAGACAGTGTGGCAAGGGTTTTGTGGTTGAGTGCATAAGTACTTTTAAGTCAATTTTTTTTGTAGTATGACATATTTGTCATAGCTCATCCAGGTTTTTTGTGTCTAGGATTTAATGTATGAGATGACAATCAAACTAATTTTGAGTCATATGTAGGTGTGGGTAGTGTCCTTGTTTGATAGGATATAAATAATAAGGGGATATAAAAATGTAACAAAAAAGGTACATATAATACCTCATGAAAATAGGGGAGTTTTTAATTATAATAGTGGTGCAGGGGCACCATAGTAAAATTTACTATGTTACAATAAGGCCTATTTGGCTATGTCATTTTGTTCATATTTTGTTTTCTAAATCCTAGAAGTCTTTGTATTCCATTTGGCAAACAATGGACACATTTTTGCATCTAATAGAATCTGAAAAGATCAACAAGGAGTCGGTTGGGATTCAGGGCATTTGGCCTTCCCTAACTATTGAGCAACTATTGATCTTCTAACTTTGGCTTAATAAAAGCATAGGGGAGCAACTGAGAAGGGTTCAGTAGATTTGAGGATTGTGAATTAGAAATCATCTGAGAAATAATAACTTATGTCTGTCATTTTCTGTGTTTGATCTATGTTGTAAATATTTCCTAGCTGTTCATCATAGCTTTATGTTCTCTAAATTGAAATAGGTAGTCTAAATTGTCGAAGATGAGTAGCTAACCATTCCACTGGTGGATTTCCAAAGAAATCAGTGGAATGGCGTCAATTTATACATATTTTTGTTTGTTTTTCTTTTCATTTACTTGTTTGGAGGGGCAGATGTTCTAGACTATGGAGCATGCACAGTAGATGGCCTAACATCTCCATGTGCTAGGGTTTGATCAAAGAGTAAATGAGTCGGAGGAGTTGAAGACATTATCGGTGAGACAGAGGCCATCGACAAAACATTTCTCTCTTAGAGCGATAAGGGTAGTCTGGCTGAAGAGAGGTTCAGGCCGTTGAACAGAAGTCATGGTCTAAGATTCATATTGGGATGACAAGGTACATCAGGTAGACGACTTGGTGTTGTGTCGACAGTGTTGGTCTTATCGATCGAGGGTATCGGGGTGACAAGGGACAACTAACACCGACAAAGATTCATCAGGAGGAATCAGTGTATCAACGACCCCAAAGTAAGTCTGACTAATAGCTCAAGTCCCACCGATGAGTGGTTGGTCTGTCGGCGCATCGGTCAGAGGTTGTAGGCATTCTCTGATGTTAAGGGTCATGGCGATGAGAGTTTGGTGACGGTTGAACTGACTGTTAGCCTGAACGAAAAAGGAGTCTCGCTGATAGGAGGTATCGGTCAGACTTGGTATTCGGCAAAACATTTCAAGGGTTTGTCGATAGTGTGGGGTCACAGCGAAGACAATAGTCATCAGCGTGTCAGCGAAATGATTCCTACCATGGCCGATAGTAATTGTCTTACTGATAGGTGAGAACCATAGAGTCATCCATCATGGAGAATTGTGAGATTGGAGAGATAAGGTCGAAGATGACTGATGGTATTGTTCTTGCCGATAGTCAGAGTTGTTGGACCTCACATCAGCATGACTACAACGATCAGAGTGATAAGTTGCAAGGTGGCCGACGGAGTAAGTCTTACCGAGTGAGGCTTCTCATCATATTGGTATCAGAGCCCAAAAAGATTTGGGCGGCAAGTTGAATTGAGGATTTGTAGGAGTGTTGGCGTTTGGGTTTTGTCTGTGAATAGTATATGTCAGCAGAGGAGAGTGAAAGAGAGGCTAGTATCATGCCTCCAAAGGGGATGATAGCAAAAGTGCTTAAGAAGTACCAAGAGATGGAAGAGATGATCAAGATCAAAATTAAGGAAAAACTTCAGGCTAAGTTGAATGCACTGAAGATAGGAAAGAAATCAGATGATGAGTTTGATGGAGAGGAAGAAGAAGAGGAACAAGAAGAGGAATAAGAAGAGGCAGAGATACCGACTAAACAAAAGCAATTGTTGGAAACCATTAAGGCTATTGGCAAGGACTCTTCAGAGGCTCGGATAGATGTCCCCATGTTTAGTGGAAAGATGAATGTTGATGAAGTCATGGAATGGATTGAGGCTCTGAACAACTACTTTGAATTCAAGGAAGTTCTTGAAAGTAAGAGAGTTAAGTTTGCAAAAACTAAACTCAAAGGTGCTTCCCTTACATGGTGGAATTACACCCAAGGAGAGAGGGTAAAGAATGGGAAGAGTATGATCTCTTCGTGGAGTAGAATGCTAGAGAAGGTCAAGTCCCAGTTCCTTCCATCTAACTACGAGGTGCAGATTTATAGGAAAATGTAGAACCTTAAGAAAAAAGATATGGATGTAGCTACTTACACTGAGGAGTTTCAAAAATACACTCTTTGTTGTGGGTACATGGAGGACAAAAAATCTAGGGTAGCAAGATATCTAAATGGTCTGAGGTCAATATTCAAGATGAGATAACTTTATTGACCCCTGAAACCGTGGAAAAATGCTTTCAAGTAGCATTAAGAGTTGAAGAGAAGCTGAAGAGGAAAGGTGAGTAGCAAGGTAGAGGAAGAGGTGGTAGAAATTTTAGAGGTAGAGGTAGTTTTAGAGGAAGAAGTCCTAACCAGAGGCCTAATGGTGAGTCTAGCCAAGAAGAGCAAGTTGGGGACTCAAGTAGTAGAGGAGGCTACTAAGGAAGAAGGCCTAATGGAAGAGGTGGGACAAATGGATCAAGTAGAGGATCCAAGTTCTCCAATATGAGATGTTATAACTGCAATCAGATAGGGCACCTAGCATACAAGTGTCCAGAGAAGGCCTCAACTTCTCATGGTAATGAGAGAAGAACCACATTGACTCAAGAGGATGCAGGGAGTGTGACATCCCCTGAAGTGAATTTGACATCAGAGATGGGAGAAAATCTAATGATCAAGAGGATGCTGCTCAAAGAACTAGTGCAGACTGACCATCACAAAGAAGAGCTTTGTTTAGAGTCAACTGCAAGATCCAAGGTAAGGTTTGTAAAGTTATCATTGACTCTGGTTCTACTGACAATATTATATCTTTGGAAGTAGTAGATAAATTGAAATTAGGTAAGATACCCCATAGCTATCCATATAAGGTCAGTTGGTTAAACAAGGGACAACATATAGTCATAAATGAACAAGCATGGGTAGAATTCAGTATTAGGGGGTATAGAGACAAGATTTTGTTGGACATCCTTCCTATGGATGCTTGCCATCTTCTGCTAGGTAGACCATGGCAATTTGACAGAAAGGCTCATCATGGTGGGGAAAAGAATGCTTGCTCATTCCAAAAGGATGGTGTAACTTATAGGATACAGTCACTAGTAGAAGGGGATCCACAGCATTTAGGGTCTAGTGTAATGATGGTAGGAGAGAAGGAATTCCATGAAATAGTAGAAGAATCAGGTGGAGTAGGTTTTGCTTTGATTATGAAACCTAAGGAGAAGAAAAGAGAAAATATGAGAGAGATATGGCCTAAGGAGGTCAGAGAACTACTTGAGAGTTATAAGGAAGTAATTGCAACAGGTATACCAGACTCACTACCACCTATTAGAGATATCATCCATTAGATTGATCTCATACCGGGAGCTATACTTCCCAATAAGGCAGCCTATAAGATGACCCCTCAGAAAAATGAGGAGATAGCCAAGCAGGTTCAAGAACTTTTAGACAAGGGGTTAATAAGGAAGAGTTTGAGTCCATGTGCAATCCCCACTAATTTGGCACCAAAGAAAGATGGGAAATGGAGACTGTGTACTGATTCCAGGGCTATAAATAGGATAACCATCAGATATAGGTTTCCTATTCCTAGAATTGAAGACCTAATGGACTATTTGGGGGGTGCTACCTATTTCTCTAAGATAGACTTGAAGAGTGGGTACCATCAAATAAGGATAAGAGAAGGGGATGAGTGGAAGATAGCATTTAAAACCAATGAAGGGTTCTATGAGTGGCTTGTGATGCCTTTTGGTCTTTCAAATGCCCCTAGTACCTTTATGAGACTAATGAATGAGGTGTTGCAGGAGTTCATAGGGAAGTTTGTGGTAGTCTACCTTGATGATATCTTGGTGTTTAGCAAAAGCAAGGAAGAACATTTGAAACATATAGAGATAGTCTTGAAAAGGCTGAAAGACCAGAAGTTGTTGATAAATTTAGACAAATGTGATTTCATGCAACAAGAGTTTATCTACTTGAGTTTTGTCATTTCTAAAGGTGATCTAAAGATGGATCCTTCAAAGGTGGAGGCTATTCTGAATTGGCCCACACCTAAGACAGCAGGAGAGGTAAGGAGTTTCCATGGTTTGGCCACATTTTACAAAAAATTCATTAAGAACTACAGTGACATTTGTGCACCTATGTTGGAGACCATCAAGGGTAGTTGTAAGGTGAAGTTTGTGTGGATGAGAGAAGTAGATAGGAGCTTTGAGAGTCTGAAATAGAAAGTTGCTAAATTCCCTATTTTAGTGTTACTTGATTTTAATAAAGTTTTCACAATTGAATGTGATGCAAGTGGGCTGGTCGTTGGAGTAGTGTTGAGCAAAGAAAGGAGACCAGTGGTCTTCTTTAGTGAAAAATTAAATGAAGCCAAGAAGAAATACTCCTCTTATGACTTAGAGTTGTATGCTATGGTACAAGCTTTGAAAAAGTAGAAACATTACCTACTTCCCAAGGAATTTATTGTGTATACAGATAACCATGCTCTCAGTTTTCTAAATGGGCAGGACAAACTCAGCCACAAACATATGAAATGGGTGGAAAATCTACAAGCCTACACTTTCACCATTAAGCATAAGAAAGGAGTCACAAACAAGGTGGCAGATGCTCTTAGTAGAAGGGTGTTGACAGTCCAAGAAGTGTAGTTGCAAAGCATGGGTGTTGATTCACTCAAAGAATTGTATGGAGAAGTTTAGGATTTCAAAGAAATCTACAAGGTATGCAATGAATTTGCTAATACTTTTCATAGTGAGTTTTTAGATTTTACATTACAGAATGGACTATTGTTCAAAGGATGTCAGTTGTGTATCCCTAAATGCTCAATGAGGGATAATATTGTGAAGGAAAAACATAGTGGTGGTTTAGGAGGACATTTTGGGTTGAACAAGACTTTAGATCTGGTAAGGAGATTTTATTTCTAGCCAAGAATGCAGTCTGACATCAGAAAATTTGTTGAAAGTTGCATAGTATGCCAAAGAGCAAAAGGAGTCTCAACCAATGCAAGATTGTCTCAACCTTTGCCAATACCCAACAGGCCTTGGGAATGTTTGAGTATGGATTTTGTGATGGGGTTACCCAAAATAAGGACAGGTTGTGATAGTGTGTTTGTAGTGGGAGATCGATTCAGCAAGATGGCTCATTTCATTCCTTGCAGGACCATTAATGATGCTAGTTACATTGCAGGTTTGTTCTTTAAGGAAATTGTCAGGATTCATGGGCTACCCTTGAGCATTGTGTCTGATAGGGATAGAAAATTTGTAGGACATTTTTGGAGGACTTTGTGGAAAAGATTGGGAATAAATTTTTCTTTCAGTTTAGCCTATCATCCTTAGACTGATGGGCAAACCGAGGTGGTCAATAGATCTTTGGGCAATCTCCTTAGATGCTTAACAAAAGAACATGGCAGTAGTTAGGATGTTATACTCCCACAAGCAAAATATGCTTATAATGATTCAACAAACAGGAGCACAGGTCTGAGTCCCTTTGAAATTGTATATGGCAGTCACCCCAGGGGTATTTTTGAATTGAGAGATGTCTAGGGTCTGGACAAAAGGAGTGGTCATGCCGATGCATTTGCAGAAGCCATGAAAGAAATACACCAACAAGTCAGAGATACTTTGCACCAGAATAGTTAGAAGACAAAGGCTCGAATGGATCAAAAGAGGAGGGATGTGCAGTATTAGGTAGGCAACTTGGTCATGGTTCATCTAAACAGAAACAAGTTGCCAAAAGGAGGCCATAGCAAACTGATGATGCAAAAGATTGGACCTTGTCAGATTCTAGAGAAGTATGGTCCAAATGCTTACAAGATTGAGCTTCCTGATGATATTGCCATTTCACCCATATTCAACATTGCTGATTTGGCATTGTACAGAAGTCCTAATATAGGGGAGAATGTAGAAGAACCTGTCCAGGAAAATGAAGACTGGCTGAAGCACTTACCTTCTAGGGAGACGCCAAAAATGGAGTACATTTTTGAAAGCAGAGAAGCCAGGAAGACAAGGCACAAAACATATTCTGAACATTTGGTTAAATGGCAAGGGCTTCCAGATTCAGAAGCTACATGGATGCTGGAGGAAGACATTTTGAAACAAGGCAGAGATGTACAAGAATTGGTCTCTAAGAGGACTTGAGACATTGGTCTCTAGGGTTTGATCAGAAAGTAAACGAGTTGGAGGCGTTGAAGATGTTATCGGTGAGACAAAGGCCATCAACAAAACATTTCTCTCTCGGAACAATAAGGGTAGTCTAGCCGAAGAGAGGTTTAGGCCATTGAATGGAAGTCATGGTCTAAGATTTATATCAGGATGACAAGGTACATCAGGTAGATGACTTGGTGTTGTGTCGACAGTGTTGGTCTTACCGATCGAGGGTATCGGGGTGACAAGGGACAACTGACATTGATCCATCAGGAGGAATTGGTGTATCAGCGACCCTAAAGTATGTCCGACCGATAGCTCAAGTCCCACCAATGAGTGGTTGGTCTGTCAGTGCATCGGTCAGAGGTTGTAAGCATTCACCGATGTTAAGGGTCATGGTGATGAGAGTTTGGCGATGGTTGAATTGACTGTCGACCAGAACGAAGGAGTCTCGCCGATAGGAGGTATCGGTCAGACTTGGTGTTCAGCAAAACATTTCAAGAGTTCACTGATAGTGTGGGGTCACAGCAAAGACAATAGTCATCGGCATGTCGGTGAAACGATTCCTACCATGGCCGATAGTAATTGTCTTACCGATAGGCGAGAACCATAGAGTCATCCATCAGGGAGAATTGTGAGATTGGAGAGATATGGTTGAAGATGACCGATGGTATTGTTCTTGCTGATAGTCAAAGTTGTTGGACCTCACGTTAGCGTGACTACAACGGTCGGAGTGATAAGCTGCAAGGTGGCCAACAGAGTAAGTCTTACCGACTAAGGCTCCTCATCAACTAGTGTATTGAAATGGTATATCAAAAACATATATTTGAGGGGTAGACATGAAATTAGGGGTGTTTATTAGTACCCTACAAATTCATGTGTTATGTTGTTGGTTTATGAATGCCTTGGTTGTTGGAACTCCATTTTGACTACCAAATTCATGTTTTTAACATAAAATATCATACAAAAACTTCATCCTCATTAAAGTTTTATGCATTTTATGACAAACACCATCAAAATGTCAAGCTATTTCCTAGCTTTCTATTCATATACATGTTTGTATATTTAGAATTAAATTAAGGTATTTATTTTTATTTTCTTTTAACATCTTCATATTCCTCAAATACACATGCATTCCTTTTTCTTCATAAAACTTGATCCACTTGTCTAAATTTGAAAAAAACAAATAAGATTGTTCTATGCTTCATTCTATACACATTGAAAAATATTGTATTTTTTTATTATTTTTGTGAAAGTTATGTGATGTGCATGCTTAGAGATACTATTTTCAAGATATGTCCAATTCAACAAATTATAAAACTATAAATATAGATACTATTTTCAAGATATGTCCACTTCAACAAATTATAAAACTATAAATATATATTTATAGTTTTATAATTTGTTGAAGTGGACATATCTTGAAAATAGTATCTCTAAGCATGCACATCACATAACTTCCACAAAAATAATAAAAAAATACTATATATATATATATATATATATATATATATATTCAAAAATATTTGACATAGAAAAAAAAACATTTCACCCTCTTAATTTAATCCATTTCTTAAAAGCTTTGTTCTTGTTCTTATCACATCTTCAAATTTTGAGTGGAAGTATTTTGAATTACTTATCAAAGTTCTAGTTTAGTTGATGTTAATAAAAAAAGGTGGCTTCTTTTAATCCCCTTGTTGTCCCCCATTTCCATGCACTTACCCATGGATGGGTTCACCAAAATATAAAGATAAAACCACACCCTAAAAATATCTAAGGTTAATAAATTAACTTTAAATGAAAGCTCTAAACATATGGAATTAAGTCTAATACATAAATTGATAAATTCTTACAAAGATAATAAAGACATGTGTTTAATTGAAATAGAGGAGTTATTTTTTGTGTACCTTGAAATGTGAACTTACTTGATTGCATGTCATGATAGAGGACTACAATTGAGAATTTGGACATGGATTACTAGACAAAAGACTAAGACAACTAAATCCTAGTAAAATAAGTTTAGGATAGAATTGTAATAGTAATCATATGTTGCAAAACCATGATTTTGTCCCAAAAACTATGATCTTCTTCTACCAACATGCAACAAAACTAGGTCTTTGATACCTACAAGAATAGTTTGCATTTTATTGTTTGACATAAGGAAAATACAAGTGGTGCTAAGAAGCATGATAGGGAAATCTATGCTAGTGTTGAAGTCCGGGACTTCCTAAATCCTTAATCAAGCCTTCTAACTAAGTTAATGGTAAAAAGATAGATTGACTATGAAGGTGGATGTTGAATGTTGGTATAAATGGAGGAGACCATTGTGTTAGATCTACAAAAAGTGTTAGAGATAGATTTCCATATATGTTTTCCTACTTAGATTCTCTATGATTATATGATGTCAATTACCTAGGGATGATTCCTTTAAATACATGCCCTAAACATATAACTCAAAGCATTTTAGGACTTGGGGCCTCGTAAGATTATGTTTTTAAATTGGTTGTTTATAAAGTCCCCTATAAAACATAAACACATATATAAATTGTTGTAAAACAATTTGTAAACAAATGTTAAGGTATGGGCTGAGGCACAATAGTGTGCCATAATTTTGGGCCAGCTCTATTTTTGACCTAAAATCATGTTTTTATCAAAAAATGCATGGGGTTTGATTTAATGGGGTTATATTGAACCCCCATAGGCTTAAATAGAACCCCTAGTGGCATCTCATATGCTCCTATCAAAATGCTAATAGAAAATCTATTTTGTATCACTTTTTGAGGGGTCAAACGAAGTTATCCAAATATGTCATTTTGTAGGTACATAGTGTTGATGGCCAAATTGATGCATGCAACATAAATAGAGTGAAAATCACCCCACCTTTCCTAAAAAGGTAACTAATTTGAGGATCAATTATCTAAGGTCTTGGGAGTTGGGTCACAACTATGTTAAATAAGCTAAGTGGTCAATATGGTTTGTTTTTTTAAGGGGCATGTATTGGTTCTATTAGTTTAAATAAATCTGAATGAATTAAACCATTTTTTTATCTTTCATTACTATTGTTCTATTAGCCTTAATGCTATATGATTCCTAATTTAATCCTATTCTAACAATTTATAAAGAAAGAACAAAATAATTTAGGGTTTTCAAGAAATAAGATGAGTTAGCTTTGAACTTTCAATTTCAATTCTTGTGATAAAATTTTGAGAAATTCAATTAACATGTAATGCTATAATCAGTTACAAGTCTATCATTCACACTACATATGCAAGGTTTTGAGGAACTTTTGATGAGAAATAGAAATAACCACATAAAACTGCTATATTCCACACAAGTTTTATGTGTTACATCCACAACTCAATTATGTACAATCTATCAATTAACATCCAATAATATTTCAACAAATAATCAACTTCCAAAGAGAAATTTGGGAAATCCAACACTCACAAGTAGAAAAATTCAAGAAGCTAGAACCATTTTATTGATTTGGAAAGACTGCTGCAATTTTAGCAAGAGTGCTACACTAAAAATTGGTTTTCTTCTTTAGAAATCTTCCTCTAAATAACTACTAAACTTTGAAAGGAAGTATAATGCTAAAAACTGGTGAAAATTCTAAGAAGAAGGATCCTTATTACATGTTAGGCATATACATTTTATAGAGCCACAAAAACCCTAGTACCTTATCTCTAACTATCATTTAGCTTCTTGAAAGCATCTCATACAACCTTTTTATTTATATTTCATCTTGCAACAACAAGATTTGTTTTTAACACCTAGAGAGAGTTCTAGAATATAAGTCTTATTTTAGACAAGACTCATGCAAATATCCAAGTATATTTCATGCAAACTCCTTTCCTCACTCAAAAATAGGAATCACATTATGATTTCAATAGGACCCATTTACATCAAAATTTACATTTGCAAGGTTTATGTTATTAATTCTAAAAATTAATCAATTAAATCCAAAAATAGCTCATGTCTTACTAAAAATAAAGATAATGCTTTTCTTTTATCCCAAAAATATCAACATTAGATGTATCCTTGGCCTTCTATCTCTGCTTGTACTCTGTAAAAGTTGTCAAGAACTTGTTCAATCTGATCTCATCTAGCCCATCTAGTCAATTCAACTTGAACTTGTAATTTTCAAAATCCTTCTCCATATATTCTACTTGCCTTCTCATATCAAGTATGTTCTTTCAAATAACTTTGAAGTTGTCCGTGGTCTCCAAGCACTTATCTAGAGTGGAACTATCAAACTCTATAGCTTATTTTAATTCTTCCTCCATTTTCCTCCCGATGCTTTCCTTGATGATGTCATCTATGCCAAGACTTTGTTCGCCAAGATTTATATGTTCATGGCTTATAACATGAGCCACAAAATCTTCAAAGTTACTTATAGCTTGGCATACCTCCTTTTGTGCTTTAAGTATTATTACCTTGTACTTAGCCATTAAGTCTAGCCTAAAGGCTATTATATTAATACATTTCTTCACAAAATCAAGGTCTTCATCCTAAAGAATTCATTCATCCTTTATTTTTTCTAAGCTCATTTTATTTATAGCCTATAACTCTGGGAGATTTTGCTCATGGGCACCTTCTTCATTTTCTAGTCCCTATGTAAATGAATGAATCTCCTTGTCTAATAGTGTGGCTTGCTCATATAGATGACATCTTTGGTCTAAGACCTTATTGTCTTCTCTAAAAAGTTACCAATCCATTTATCTATTGTATTTTACCTCCTCTTCATAACTTGCAATGAATCTTCCTCATGTTTGGATATCAAAACTAGGGTGTTGGTAGGAAGGGTCTCCTATTGAGATAGAGGCTTGTAATAAGTTCTTTGATAAATACTTTCATTTGTTCCATTTGCTCTTATAATTCCTCCTTGATATGCTTATCCTTTTCCATTCTTGTTACCACTGTTTACACTGCAAAACCTAAGGAGGCAATTTCTTATATTCTAGTCTATTTACCCAAATTTACCCTTGATATTTGATAGTGTCTAGGAGTAAGATCTCTGTCATCCTTCTCTACTATGGGGGTGGCTATCTCTGGAATCTTATTCCCAAACTCAATCTAATCTTATAGCGGAAAGATTTATAGGTTTATTAGGTCTCCCTCTCTCTACTTGGGTAGTGATGGCTTGAATGTCAAGTGGTTTCACCACCACTTTCTATCTTTTCTCCAAATTCAACTTGAGCCATGTAGCAAGGGCAACCTCTTATTTAGGACTTTTCTAAATCTACTTAGGTATCTATTCTTGTTGTTGAGCATCTTTCTAAGGAGTTTCTTTCTCTAAAATTCCTTCCTCTTCATGATCATCCTTTTGAGGTACTTCTTTATCATAAGCTTCTTCAAACTTATCTACTTTAGGCTCAATTTTTCTTCTATAGGTATATCCTTTCCTTGTACATTTTTTCTAGAGCCTCTTGCTCTGATGTCTCTTGTTGTATATCTTCTTGTTTAGGTTCCTCTTTAGAAGTTCACTTGAACTTATTTTCTTCATGTTCTTCTTGTTCTTCTACATGAGGCATCACCTTAGGAATTTCTTCATATATATCTTCTTGAGGTTCCTCTTTATGGGTTTCTTCTATAGACTTTTCCTTTTCTCCTCCTCGTGATTTTTCTCATTGCTCCTATTCATCTTCATCAATGGTTGCCTTCACATTTTTCTTGTAGGAGTATCTTTTTAGCTCCATCATTCTTGTGATTAGTGGAAGTGACTAGAGATTGAGGCAAGTCCTTTTGTATTACTATAATGGGGAGTGGTAGAGGACTTTGCAAAATTTTCTCACCCTTTAAAAGTTTCTCATATGCTCTTTTGACCATCCTCATAGCTTCTTTCCTATCTTTTTTGTCAATTTCCTTTTCTTCCTTTTGTATAGAAGGTGGCTTGGTGGAGGATGCATGTGTAGGGGAGGGAGTTTTCTCTAAAGAAAATCTATGCTCTTCTTCTCCCTTTGCACCCTCTTAGAGATCTGTCTCCTATAATGATATTGTGCTTGGAAGTTGGCCATGAGAAACTTGAGTTGGAAGAATTTTCACTATTGGGGTTGCTCCCAATCTTGCTACTACTCCGGTTGAATATACATTATACAATATTCTAGCATTTTGTAAGGCTTTTGTTAATTTCTCTTGAGTCACCTCACCTAGAGCAATCTTGCTTTTCTCCCTCTTGATTTCCTTCCTACTCTTCTTGTATACCTTAGGTTCTTTAGAGGATTAATCATTAGAGTATTCACCTTCTTTCTTCCTCTTCTTATCTTTCTTTTCTTTTCTCTTACCCAAATGTGCAACCTTTTATTTCAACCAAGATGTACTAAACTCCAAGACACCTTTGCTTATTTCATCTATTGACAAGTTTTCTTTGATAGACCAATTCAGATTTGGAAGGGTTTGATTGTCTATCTTCTGAAGATCATAAATTGGATTGAGAACATTATCATCATCTAAAATCTGAGGGAATTTCCTCTTCAATTTGAATGCCTTCATCTAGTAAGCAATCAATTTGTAGTATCTTATTTTTGTGACATCAAAATCATCCTGGTAATTTGCCAAAAAATCTTCTAAGGTGGGATCATGATTGTAGCCATATCTAAAAAATTTGTCAATTCTACCCTTTGGATCATAATTGGGTCTAGCATAATAAAATTTGAAGTTCATTACAGCTAATTCCTCATCTAATGCCTTAGCACAACTAATGGTTGTATATGTGTAGAAACCAAGAACTGATATAAATTGAACCCTGACCTTGTGCTTATCTATTAGTTTCTTATGAACTTCTACAATGCACCTTGAAAATTCTAGTAGCACAGCCTTATCAATAAAATACTTTTGTAGGAGGTAGGGCCATTTAGTGAACCCAACTATTCTAATTTATGTGAATTTTGTGAACTAGATGAACCAAAGCCACTAGCCTAAAATTAAATTCATTTCCTCAATAGATAGTTTGGAATTCAAATCCCCTAAGATCTTCCTAATTTGATTGAAAAGATAAAAGCATCATTGACTCTCTTATAGTACTTATATGCCTCTTTGAGTTGCAGTTGTGGATAAAAGTTCCACACTTTACTTTGTCCTTCTGTTTCTCCCATTACTCCCTTTGTCTCCAAACCAAGGAAATAAGTTTTCCTAGCTAATAGACTTAGATTATATAAGAGGTCATTGAAAATCTCTTATCTATCATTATAGATGTCATTTGGGCACGTATTCTATCACTTACTAATTGATCCTAGTCAAAGAATTATTCATTCTTAAAGATGACCTTAATAAACTGGAATATCTAGTGTTGATAAATCCTTGTATCTAATTTTTCCATCACTCTATTTAGTAAGGTGATCATGTCTCCAATTTCTAAAAGGAAATTTACCCTAGTTAAATTCTTTGGAATCTTGGTAATGGAATTTCTTTCCTTGAGGAGCTAGTGCATGTTTATATGCTTTGTATTATTAGCTTTATTATCTTTAAAAGTAGTTAGATATTGTTCTTCTACTAGTATTACCACTATTCCATGATGGGAAGGTCAAATGTTTGCCTTATTATTCTTGATGTAACATCCACAATGGTGTTGCCTTCTGCATCATACACCTTCGTGTTTACAGCATGGTAGGCTTCTGTACAAGATAAAATTAGTTTTGAGCTTTGTACTAAAGAAGGGAATCCAGGTACACCAGCCAACCCTGAATGTTCCAAAATCCTAACTCTACATGTTGGTGCATTTCCAAAAACATTTTTCTAGAACTTATTTAAGTTCACATGATCTAAATCTATATCTATTATGGCTTGTATTGTAGAGGCAATCTTGGATGCTTTGGTAACTTCTTGAAATTCATACTTCATGGTCCTTGGTAGATTATCAAACTTTTTAGTAATCTAGATCTCTACTTACCAAGTCACAAAAATCTATAATAAGTACACATTCATCATTAAAATTCATTAAATTCATCAAATTATAAGTGTTCTAGGTGTGGCAGGTTTTTGGCTTCCAAGAGGACTTAGTAACTTGGAACTAGGTTAAAGGTGTAAGGAAAACCTATTATCTTGGATAATTAGTAAAGTGGAGAAGATAAGAACTTTAGGATCACATTACAAGATCTGGGAAAGCAAAAGATCTTAGGACATAGGGACAATGGTTCTGAGTTTAAAGAAAACTTTGGAACTCTGATTTCATCAAGGCATCATTCATTCTTTGTGGGCTTTCAAGGAGCAGGGGGATACAACAACTTGGAACTAGGTGAAAAGTGTTGGAGTAATCAACTACCCAAGATCAAATCTGTAAAACCAAATAACCTTCTACACAAGAGAGACAAACAACAAATAATGTTATTATGCCAACAATAAAATAAAATATATAGGATGTATAATGCAAGAGAAGCCTGTTGGTCTCCTACAATGATTTAACAACTAAACCCATAAAGTTGTGACCTAGAGATTAGACATCTAACTTGAATAGATGTCTTAATCACTATGAAGATGCATTTAACTTTTCAACCCAGGGACATGAACTTGAAATGGGTCAGCACAATATGTGCACTAGGAACTCCAAAGTAGCCACATTCATTCTATAGCTAAGAAAGACATAATGCTAAAAGTAAATTGCTTGGAAAGAAATAAGATAAATGTTAAACATCAACCAACAACTATATTAAGATGAAGTGCATAATAGAAAATGAAAATCTAGGCAACAAATAGGAAACTACTGTCTTCTTTGGCTACAGGAACAGACACATAATGGAATTCTAGTGGTTGCAGGAACATACGGTGCTAGATTTTAACTAACTGCTTGATAGAAAATAACAACTAAACTAAAGGATGGAATGCTCACCAAGTGGGCCCCCTTGAATGAGTATCCCTTAAGACAAATGTAAACTCAAAGATGAGAACTTATAACTTTATTTTATTCATTGGAAAACATGAGTACAAACGAGCAACATAACTATATTGCTAAAAAACTTAATAATGCGAGTACAACCTCAGATTAATCAACCCCCTAGAAGGAGCATATGAGTCTTATTTATAGAAAGAAAAACTACAAACCAACTACCTAGCAAGGCGGTCAACTCCAACAGAATAGGAGGATGCCACTTTAGGGAAAGCATAGAAAGTGGAGAGGAGGTTATGCATGCATGGAATCTGGTCAAGCATGTTCACTTTAACGCAGATCTAGCACAATAGAAATTCCTATATTTTCTCAACAAGCAATTAAGACCAGTTACAAGGCGGTTATCTTCCCTCTATTTGACATTTGAACAACCACCTTGTTTGACTTTGATGGCGAGTAACCAACTGACAGAATCTTTCTTGACTTTATAGGCTGCTAATTATATCTACATAACAATATTAGTATGCACAATAATTGCATATTTGTAACTATCTTAGACTAACATTCATTAACCACATGTAAAATTAACATAGACAGTTCATAGAGCATGTCAATGTCATAAAAGATTATAGGAAATAACTTGTATCCAATATCTTATGGTTTTGAGGAAATATCATAAAAAGATCAAGATCTAGGTACCAAAGTCCATAATAACTACAACAAATGGATAATAAATTCTAACAAAATTGAGTCATAAACTAGACTCATCATTCTCCCCAACCTAAGACTTTGCTAGTCCTCTAGCAGAGGAAGGGTTATTCTTTTGTTTGGTCAATGCCCTGAAATTAGCAACTACCAGTTGTCCTATATCAGTTTCTACAGTGCGTGAATTAGAATCCCAATAGAACCCTTGATGTCTATCTAATCTATTCCATCTCTATCTCTCTTCAGCAATATCATACTGGTAGTACCTAAAATTTTGGCACAGACCATAATAGGATAGGTGGTTGGAAAATTAAGGGAAGCCAGAATTGCCCCTTTGTCCTCCCAATCTGTATATATCTATCCACTCTTTTACATGTTGCAACATAGTTCTATAGAGAGTGAGGCTCTACTTGTTTTAGTTCATCAGACAAACTATTCCACCTTTGTGCCAAATATCCCTTACAGATTCTCCTATAGTGCTTGCTACCTTCTCATATTCTCTGTAAATTGCTTCTCTCTCAGGCAGGTTTCTATTGCCATAGCTTGGTCTATAAATCATTTTGTGCCAATCATTGAAAATGTTCCTAGGATTTCTAGGTTAAGCTCATATAGACAGGGGGTGTTGAATTTTGTTTGCCTATAAGCCCTAAACTATTGTCCCCAACTAATCTCATTTTGTATCTAGGACATAAATGTCCTTAATGGAACATCCCCAACATACAATAAGGGATTCCAATCATGATCTTGGGACATAGCATAATTATGTAAATAGAATTCACACAACAAATTCTTCATTTTAGGAGGAGCAATCAGATAAGCATTGAAAAATTCAAGAGTCTCAATGGAAGGAGTCAAACCTAAAACAATCCTTGCAAGTTTAAAAGAAAGATACTTCTCCTTCAAATATAGAGCATAGACCCTTGGAGGAGTCCTACACTCTAATACCTAAGGCACTAAGGCTGCCATATTATCCATTCTCTCCTTTAAAGTCGCAATTTCTACATTCTTATCTTCAATATCTTCATCTTTCTTTTGAATTTCTTCCTTCAACCTATGCTTTTCCTTTTTCCATTCCTCTTCTCTCCTCTGCATCTCATTCTATAAATTCATAGCTACCATATGCATTAAAAAATCAAAGGGCCTGCATATTCCTACCAAAAATTTTCTTGGCACTGATGGTTGCCCTTCATATAGCACTAATTGCAGGGTTCTTGAATGTTCAGCCAATTCGGGCTATAGGGGTTGTCTTCATGTTCCTGACTCTCAATTTGTTCAGTGGTGGTAGCAAGGTTTGCCAATGTTATATTTGTTGCTTCCTCAAATATGTCCTTTTCTTCAATGTTCACATGCCCCATTAGAGCCTTTGTATCTTCCAATGACGTTTCTTCAGCCCTAGGGCTTCTCTGTGGAGGCACACCAAAGGCTAGCTCAGTAGGTCTTGATTTTCTAGGAGGGCTCTCATATTTTTCTTCGGCTACAAGAAGAATAGTGTCAGCCTTTTATTTCTTAGAGCTTGGCACTCCCTTTCCTACAGTTTACTTTTTAGCTTTACCCTTTCTTATTTCTACCTTTTTCTTCTGTGCCCTAGTTCAAATTAGGTTGGTAAGATGAACATCATCATCAAAATCTGAAGAACTCTCTTTGTCTGGATGCTCTATCTCAGAAGAACTAATCTCTATAGTTTCTTCAGCTGCAAGAGGGTTTACAGCAGAAGTTGAGGTTCTAGGAGTAGCTTCAATAGAACACACTTTCCTCCTAGTCCTATGAGGTTGAGGCACAACCATAGGTCGCAAATTCTTTGGTCTAATTTGATCAATATTTAGGAATTCTTCCCAAGTCATATCCGACACATCATACAGAGACTTTTCAACTAACAATGTGATCAAATAATGGTGGGAAATAGAATTAGCCCTACCTCTTTGGGTCTCAGCCACCATGATTGAGAGAAGGTGGTATAGCACATATTCATTATTCTCCCATGCCTCATATGATTCAGTAGTTTGAAATGCACAGAATGAAGATTTGACTAACGACCTTCACAAGTAATGTACCTCACAACATGAACAACTACTTGCTTCCATGGCTCAAGCAGAGAGGTTGTCTTGGCTCCCTATTTGTCCACAATTATTGGAGGGTCACCAGGTTCTGTAAATTCATCCCTAGCTAACCTGGCGTCTCTAGCAATAGGGTAATTTTCACCGTTGGCAGGCAACCTTGTAAACTTTTGTAATCCTTTCTTCAGTAGCCAATACCTCTAACCCTTTTATCGTGGCCTTACCTTCAGACAATGTCTGGGCAAATTCCAATGCAACATCTTTATTAAAACCATTCAACTTCAAGAAATAATCTAACTACCCACAATTTCTAAACTCAGCCTAGTTGGGTGCATCCTGCAGTAATACCTCATGTACCGTGGGTTCATTTCAAATTAATCCACCTCCCATTGTTTAGTTGTTTGAAAATAATCACTCTACAAAGTTTTTCTCCTGCAATCTTTATCTGAAAGATGAACTTTGCCTTCCTGCAACACTGCTAAATTTTTAATCACCAATGTCGTCTAAATTTTCAATCACCAATGTCGTCTAAATTTTCCTCTAAATTTTTCTTATTTGGGGACTCAAGATTATGACAAGAGTAGTACATGTAATAAGGAGTAATCAATGAAGGCTATCACCTCACACTTGCGAGCCGTCATCTCACTCAGAATTCAAATCAACTCAATTTTAAACTTTGATGAAATGCTGGCATAAAGCAACATGGATTGACATGTGGACATGCCTCCCCAACCTAAATTTGAGCATGTGTCCTCACATGTAGAATGGTGATGCTTGATTTGATGAGGTAGGGAATAATTACATGCTATGGAGAACATCAACATTAATGTATAGTAATTAAATGAATGTACTAAAAGATAAGTAAGATATAACAAAGTGATGCACACGTACCTTGATGTTTGGAAGATCAATTGCAAAAATGATGGAGAAAGTACTAGTCATCTTTTAAGAAATTCATTGAGCAATGAATGAAAGTGGAGTGGAATAAAGTGAGATGGAATGAAGTCAGATCATGGCAATGTGACGGAAGATAGAATGATGGATATGGATAGGCAGATGGGTGAATGGATGAAGAAGTGGACCCCCACAAAAGTGGAAGTCTTTATTATGATAAGTGTTGTACCTTGGTTAGTCATAAGGAGGGACACTAGGTTGTTGCCTTCAGCTGTAGGAAGTTTGGGAGTTGCATGCTGAGTGAATTGTTACAGGAATTTGTCCTTCGAAGTTGGCTTGTGATACAACCTGAGGCGATGACCATTGACTAGTAGCTTAAATCTGACAAGGTCAATGGTGGTGAGTTAAACAGTACCATTGGGGAAAACTTCAACAACCTCATATGGTCCTAGCCATCTTGTCTGCAACTTCCCTACATTATCCCAATACCTTGAGCCATAGAGCAGTGCCCAGTCACCTAGCTGGAATTTCTTGTCTTTGATGAATTTGTCATGCCACTTTATTCTTTGATTCTGCACTACCTCTATGTGATGCAAGGCTAATTTCCTCATCTCATCCAAAGCATTGAGCTGCATGATTATGTCCTTTTGTGCCTCAGAGATATCCATCTCCAAGTCTATTGCAGTCCAAAGAGTCTTATGTTTGAATTCAATGGGCATCATAGTTGTCTTTCCATATAGCAACTCAAAAGGGGTGAAGCCTGTGGTTATTTTCCAGGTTGTCTTATAGGCCCAGATAGCTTTTGGCAGCCTATTTGTCGAATCCTTCCTATGGACAGCCATAGATTTGGTCAGAATGGATTTCCCTATTAGTCACCTCAACTTGGCCATTGGCCTGAGGGTGATAAGGAATAGATTTCTTGTGCCTAATGTTGTACTCATTGACTAGTGTTGCAACTAGGGTTGAGGTGAATTGAGCTCCTTGATCAATCACTATTTCTCTGGGAACCCCATACTATGTGAAAATTTCCTCATAAAGAAATTCTGCAACCTTGTTATCTCTTACATGCTTCATGGCCTTAACTTTGACCCATCTGGTTACATAATCAGTGTATTAAGATATAGGATTTACCATTGGATGGAGGATCAATGGGTCCTACAAAATCTAATCCCCACTTATCAAATGGTGTGATCATTAGCTGAGGGTAAAAGGGCATCTCATTAGATTTGGTTGGTCTTCTCATCCTCTGGCATCTATCACATTTTCTTGTATATCTCCTTGCATCCTTGTGGAGTGTTGGCTAGTAATAACCTATATTCAAAATCTTCATTATTGTCCTCTTGGCTGCAAAATGCCCTCCACATGGTTCATTGTGGCATGCATGAAAATGTCATATGTTTCATCTTCCCTCACACATCTCCTCATGACATGGTCTAGTCCAATGTAGAACAAACATCCAACAATCATGAAAAAGGAAAAGACTTTTCAATGAACACCCTTCTCTCCTTTGGAGAGAAATGAGGAGGGACTTTCCTTATGACTAGATAATTAGTTGTGTTAGCATACCAGGGTGTTTGCATAGTGATTGAAAACAAGTGTTCATCAGGGAAAAAGTCATCAATGACTTGGTTGTCCTCTAATGTAGTCAGACTTGAAAGAAAGTCTGCAACAACATTGGCCTTCCCTGGCTTATCCACAATAGTGATGTCAAATTCTTGCATTAGAAACACCCATCTTACTAATCTACCTGATATCAAGGGTTTGTTCATAAGATACCTAATGGCTACATGATTTGTGTGCACAAAGATTTGATAGCCTATTATGTAGTGCTTGAATTTGTTGAGGGCATAGATCACTGCCAGCATTTCCTTTTCTGTCACTATATAATTAAACTCAGCTCCCTACAAGTTTTTGTTGACAAAATAAATAACATGTTCAATGGTTCCTTCTTTCTGCCCTAAGACTGCTCCTATGGCATAATCTGATGCATCAGTATGAATGTGAAAAGGGAGCTCCCAATTGGGCCCTTTGAGTATAGGACCATGAGTTAATGTTTCCTTTAAATTAGAAAATGCCTTGTTACAGTCTTCATTCCACTGAAATTTAGCATCTTTCGTGAGAAGAGTATACAATGGGACTACCATTTTGTTGAAATCCTTGATGAAACTTCTATAGTACCCTGCATGACCCAAGAAGCTTCTGACATATTTTTGCTTTGCAGGAATGGGCAGATTCATTATCACTTCAATCTTTGTTCGGTCTACCTAAATTCCTTTTGGAGAGACATAGTGGCCAAGCACTACTCCTTCTTGCATCATCACTAAGCACTTTGCACTATTCAGGGACAAATTGTGGTCTTCACATCTCTCCAACACCTTCCCTAAGTTTTCCAATGCCTCATCAAAAGTAGCACCATAAGTAGTGAAATCATCCATATAGATTTCCATGCAATCATGTGAGATATCAGAAAATATGCTAATGACTGGCCTTTGGAAAGTTGCAGGTGCATTGCATAAGCCAAATGGAAGCACTGAGTAGGCATATGTCCCCCAAGGACAGGTAAATGTTATTTTCTCTTGGTCCTCTGGTGCAATCTGTATCTGATTGTAACCACTGAACCCATTCAAAAAGGAAAAGTATTGCGTTCCTGCAAGTGAGTCCAATACCTAGTCTATGAAAGGAAGGGGAAAATGATCCTTTTTGGTGGCAGAGTTTAATTCTCTGTAATCAATACAGACTCTCCATTTCCCTCCTTTTTTGGGCATGAGAACTAGAGCAGACACCCACTGGCTATCTGAGATTGGGTAGATAAATCTTGCATCTAATAGCTTCTGTAATTCTTCTTTGACAATCTCTCTTAATGCAAGGTTGATTCTCCTTTGTGGTAGTCTTACTTGTGTACAATCTTCCTTTATGTAATACCTATGGGTGCATAATGTGGGATCAAGTCCTTTCATGTCATGGTAATCCCATGCAAATGCATTTTTGTGTTTCTTTAACAAGTTTGTCAAAGATAGCTACTATTTTTGAGTCAATTTGCTGTTAATATTTAGATATCTTTCTTCTAAAATTTCCACTTGAGTTGTTAACTCTACCATAGTTGCTTCACTAATGCTTGGTACCTTGATTTCTTGTGGAAGCAATGTATGAGACATACCTGTTGCTGCAGGAAAAGTGGGAATAAGTGTCTTCATTGGATCAACAAAATGAGAGGATGATGCTTCCTCTACTTCACAATGATTCTGAATTATGTTAGACAATACCTCATCTTCCTCTTGAAGCCACATGAAAGAGCTTCTACCTAACATCATAAGTTGTACCACATAATTAGCTTCTTCGGCCTCTTCACCAACATGTGGCCAAATAGGATTATGCATATCATGATATGGCTATGCAGGTGGGTAAAGAACAAGCTTTTTAGTGTTTCTCCCATTAGAGATGGTCATGTCTCCTGACCGGCATCTAATATACATCAGATGTGGCTAACCACAACCTTCCTAGAATTATGGGATACCCTCCCAATGTAGCTTTAGGAGAAAGTACCATGAAATCAGTTGGATATTCCCATGAGTCCAGGGATACCACAAGGTCCTCTACTATCCCATTAGGTTTAATAGTAGAACTATCAGCAAGCTATAGGACAGTAGGAGTAGGCCTCATGTTTGCAACATTTAGTTTTTGTAGGATATCCTTGGTCATTACATTTATTGTTGCTCCCAAATCAATTAGAGCATTCCTTATTTGGATCCCATTTATAACAACTCCTACCACCAGACTCCCTAGATCATTATATTTGGGAACAGTCACTTTCCCAAGCATGATATCAGCCAACTATCCCACCACATGAACTATAGTGGGGTCTTTCCTCTTTCTACCTAGCTTCTTAAGGCATGCTTCCTTGATTGGTTTGCCATATATAGGAACATCTTTTATGGCCTGAAATAGAGGGATCTTGACACATACATGTTTCAATTATTCTAGAATGTCAAAGGTGGGTTCCTCTTTCTCTTCCTTTTGCTTTATAGTCTCCAACCTCTATGGAAATGGTGGTTCTTGTGCAGTCTACTTGACTGGGACTGGGTCAGGATTTTTAGGTGCATTTGGCCAAATGGGAGCATTTAAAGACTCTTCTCCTCAGGAAGCTCAGTAATGATGGGTCTAGAAGGAGCTGCCAAGGTAGTTCTTGAATGCAGGTGTATGTCACTTACATTCACAACATATGCAAGGAATTGATTTGGATTAGCAGAGTATACTGGCTACTGCTGTGGTCAGTTATTTGGGTTAGGTGAGGGCTGAGCTGGTAACTGAGTAGGTTTAGGTGTATTTGAATTTGTACTAGCAGGAGGAGGCATTATAGCGGGCTTCCGGGGCTGAGAAGGTGGTTGCATGTAATTAGTTGTCTGGTTTGGCCATTGTTGTCCTCCCCTCCATTGAGATGTTTTTTGCCAGTTTCCTGGAGGTGATTGCTAATTCCCCTGAGGTTGTTGCCACTGGGGTGCAAGGTTTTGGTAATTTTGCCAAGTGTTTGAAGGGTTATTCCAAGGCTGAGGTGAATATCCTCCATAGTTGGATGGAGATGGTTGTTACCATTGGTTACCAGATGCATAAGTATTAAAAATATGGTCCAACAAATGATAATGGATCTGGTGGCATACCTTGTCTTGGAGCCCATGGCCTCCTTTGTGCAACATAGTAGACTTGATCTTCTTCAACCTGGATTGGCTTGAACTCAAGTGGAATCTACTTACTGTCAATATTAGCTACCATCTTGCATCTACGGTCCCTCTTCTTTTGTCTGCAATGAGGACAATATTCTGTCAACATTGCCTTTGCCTGAACTTGCTTCTTCTTTGCTTGAAGTGTGTCTAGTTGGGTGGCCATATTATTTTTGATATCTTGCTTAAAATTAGACAGCAAGTGACTTATCTCCATCCTTGAAACTCCATTGGTAGGGGTTTTGCCCATAAGGGAATGGTAACCTCTTCCTTTCTTCATGGCTACTCTGGAATAATTCTGGCACATCTTCTTAATATCCTCCCAAGGCACTTGGGTAATATCTCCTCCTCCCATCAAATCCAAGGCATCTGTGTAATGCTCACTTATTCCTCTGAGGAAGAGTAGTTTCTAAGACTCCTCATTGAGTGTATGATGGGGAGATTTTTGCAAACAAAACAGGAACCTTGAGATGTAATCCTCCAAACCTTCGTCCTCTTTCTGTTGCATTCTAAAAATATCATTTCCTCTCATATCTCCACCCCTACAATAGTCTTTATACTTCTCAAGAAATTTCTCTTTCATCTCATCCCAAGTATTGACAATATCACTACCTAGACCCATAAACCACCTCAATGCAACATCTTTCATGGTAGTAGGAAACAACTTAAGTCTATGAGCATTAGTGGTGTAGTCATAACTTTTGTAGAGGATATCAAATTCAAACAAGAAGGTGTCTGGCTCCTCTGTTGCAAGTCCATAGAACTTGGGGAGAATTGAAGCAGGGATGTTCTTGAGATTATCCACTTCATTTTGATGAGCAATGGGAAATGGAAAGGTTGGTTGATCGGGTCTCTTTTGGGTAGCCATAGTTGCTTGGCTAATTATCAAAGCAAATGGATTGTCAATCAAGTTTTGGGTAGCTTGTTCTTCAAAGGATGTTTCAGAACTATTCAAATGAAGGAATGCATCAAGAAAAGGATTCACTTCTACTTCTTCTGCTAGGTAGTTTGGATACTCAACTAAGTTGTCATCAGGAATAGGATCATTAGGAAGGAATCTCCCTAAAGCATCTCTTCTTCTGCCTCTATGCATGCAATATATACTCAGTATTAGCCAACTCACACAAAGAATGTTGTGAACGGATTGTGGATTGTTACTTCCTTAATGAGGGGTATACGAAGAGCACACTTCAAAAATACTTCTGCAAGAAATTAAAAAAATGACTCCAAAGATCTTCCTAGTTTGACACCATCCCCAGCAACAGCACCAAAATGTTGGTCTCCTACAATGATTTAACAACTAATCCCATAAAGTTGTGACTCAAAGATTGGACATCTAACCTGAATAGATGTCTTAACCACTATGGAGATGCATTTAACTTGTCAACCCAGGATGTGAACTTGAAATGGGTTAGCATACTATGTGCACTAGGAACTCCAAAGTAGCCACATTCATTCTACAACTAAGAAAGACATAATGCTGAAAGTAAATTTCTTGGAAAGAAATAACATAAATGTTGAACATCAACCAACACCTATACTAAACTAAAGTGCATAATAGAAAATAAAAATCTAGGCAACAAACAAGAAACTACTCTGTCTGCTTTGACTGCAGGAATAGACATATAATGGAATTCTAGTGGCTACAGGAACATACGGTCCCAGATTTTAACTAACTGCTTGATAGAAAATAACATCTAAACAAAAGGATGGAATGCTCACCAAGTGGTCCCCCTTGGATGAGTATCCCTTAAGATAAATGTAAACTCAGAGATGCAAACTTATAACTTCATTTTATTCATTGGAAAACATGAGTACAAATGAGCAACATAATTATATTGTTGAAAAACTTAATAATGTGAGTACAACCTCAAATTAATCAACCCCCTAGAAGGAGCATCTGAGTCTTATTTATAGAAAGAAAAACTACAAACCAACTACCTAGCAAGGTGGTCAACTCCAATAGAATAGGAGGACGCCACTTTAGGGAAAGCATAGAAAGTGGAGAGGAGGTTATGCATGCGTGGAATCTAGTCAAGCATGTTTGCTTTAACATAGATCTAGCACAACAGAAACTCCTATATTTGCTCAACAAGCAATTAAGACTAGTTATAAGGCGGTTATCTTCCCTCCATTTGACATTTGAACCACCACCTTGTTTGACTTTGATGGTGAGTAACCAACTGACAGAATCTTCCTCAACTTTATAGGCTGCGAATTATATCTGCATAACAATATTAGTACGCACAATAATTGCATATTTGTAACTATCTTAGAGTAACATTCATTAACCACATGTAAAATTAACATAGATAGTTCATATAGCATGTCAATGTCATTAAATATTATAGGAAATAACCTATACCCAATATCTTATGGTTTTTAGGAAATATCATAAAAAGATCAAGATCTAGGTACCAAAGTCCATGATAACTGCAACAAATGGATAATAAATTCTAACAAAATTGAGTCATAAACTAGACTCATCAAAGCCTTGCTTATAAATACAAGGATGAGAGATACGATTTTGTAGTCATGTGACAAGTGTCACATTCCTATCACATGTGACAATTATAGGATAAGACAACTATCAACACCTAGCAACAACTAGACACAACTAGAAACATCTAGTAGACTCACTAAGTCAACTTAACGTGTGAACATGTGTGTGAGTATTATTTAACTAATAAATAGTTAAATAATATGAAGTATCCACACAACAAGGGTTAAACTGGATAGGCGATAACCTTGTTCACACCAACAAAACATTTTTAAGAATACCCAAAAATTCAAAATATTAAAACACACTTTACTTTCTAGGGACTCTGAGTGGAAGAAAGTCTTAAGGACTTGGAACTAGGTCCAAAGTTCTAGGAAAACCCCAAACCTCAAGACATTTAGGATCTATATTCTATGTGGGATTTCATGATTCAAAGGAAACTAATGATTCAAAAGCTATGGTTCAAGCTTCCAATGAATTGTCAGATCTTACAATACTTAAGGATTTGGACAAATGGTGTAAATGGTAAAGATTTAAGCTACAAGTTTGTGAGGACCAAAAGGATATATGGAACAAGAATCATTTTAAATATTCAATTTTGGGAGCAAATCCTACAAATAAAAAGAACATGGAATTTAATGGGATATTACGTTTGAATCTACCTAAGAAAGACCTAAAGATCATATTCCCTATTTTATTAATAGCTAAATCTTAGGAAAACCCTAAAATGAAGAACAAATAGAAAAAAATGAAAACCAAAATTAAAAACCATAACCAAATCATAGAAAAAATTAAACAAAACCAAGAAAAAAGAAAAAACAAAACCAAGAAAAAATAAAAAACAAAAACAAGCAAACAATAAAAACTTACATAGAAATAAATGGAAAACCAACTTGGAAATCATTGGAGGAGAATGAGGGATGTAGGAGAACACCTAGTTCCATGATCCTCACAAACCTCAAGACTCAAATCTACTCCACAAATGCAAAAACCTAATCTAAATCTAAGCTAAGAGTGCAAGATCACTTTTTGGTGATCACGCGGAGCTCAAGAAGACAAAAAAAGAATGCAAAGTGAAGAAAAAGGATGGAAAAATCCAATATATAGGGGTCAACTACCCCATATGTATTCCATTAATAAATTTAGGTTAGGTAGGAAATAGGGAGTTGGAGGAAATTTAGAACTTGGAAACATGTTTGTAAGTTCCCGAGTTCTCTAGTCTTCTAAAGTCTTAAAAGAGAAACAAAGACCTGTGGGAGGTAGGAAGATGTGTGGACCTAGAACTTGGTTCCAAATTCCAAGAAACCTATGGAAGCCCAAACTTCTAGTAAAATAGACTGGACCGTGGGATTTTGAAGGAACCTAAGACTAGTTCCAAGGTCCATGAAAACCCCAGAAACTCAGAAAGACATAAAAAGAAGGGAAAGTCCCAAAATAAAAATAAAGCATAAAAGGAAGATCCCAAAGGGATCAAAGGTACACAATAAAAAGTAAACAAAGAACAACAAATGAAAGATCAAAAAGAGAGAAAAGGAAAGAAGACAAAAAAGTGGGGGTCCTCATTTGCAAGCAAAAAGATGGGGTGTGTATGCAAGGCATAACACATATACAAAACATAAAGAAAACAAAGAACAAGAAATGAAAGATCAAAAAGAGAGAAAAGGAAAGAAGACAAAAAAATTGGGGATCCTCATTTGCAAGCAAAAGGATGGGGTGTGTATGTAAGGCATAACACATAGCCCTCAGTGTCAGCTTTCTAAGAAGTATAATATGTATAATGCTTTTAATATTATTTTTAATTTTATAATCAGTGTAGGTCCATATAATGACCTCTATTCAAAACACTAGGAAAAATCAAAAAAACTATGCTAGAAATATCTCAAAAAATGCACTACAATTCACATGGATCTCCTTGATTCAATAAAAAATAAAAAATAATTTTAATATATATGCTACGAAAAATGCATTATGGTAAAATATAGGTCTAAAATTTTTCTTAGTACCAATTAAAAACTTACTAATAAATAAAAAAATAAAAAATTACCAAACAATATTCCTATACTAGATATTAATGATCTAATTCCAAGAAATTATGGAAAGCATTTATTTGTAGTGAAAGTTATACATTATAGTTAAATGCGAATAAAAAATAATTTTAAATTTTTATTGAAAAACTAAAAATGGTAGAAATATTTTTAAAATTAGAAAAATTATTAATTGAATCTAAATATAAAATTCCATAGCTTATTAGTTTATATCATCCTTTAATTCTTGACGGTTTGTTCAATATAATTAACACAATGCATTAATTGCTTAAGAATGTTGATTTTGATGGCCTGATAAGGCTGAAAAGTGGGACACTATTGTGCTTTTATCCATATGCACTTTTTTCTCTATTATGATTTTGAAAATTTTAACATTGTTACTTGTTCTCCATCTTCTTATTATTCTTCTTCAACTAGTTTGTAACTGGTGCATTTCTTCTTCTTTCATTTTCTTCTTCATCACTTTCATCATATCTAGGATTATGACTCCTATCTTCTTTACTAGCATCCAACTAGATTTATATATTTATTTTATTTCAAACATTTCTTCTATTTTTCAGTAATATTAACAATGTTCACCTTTGCCTCTACTCACTCTCTATGGAGGCATCTTGACCTAGTGATTTGTGATGCAAACTACCTCAAATTTAGTGACTTGTTTATAACTAGATTCCCTTGATACCTTTGTTAGGATTAAGGTGCCATCAACCTTGTAAATCCTATGTAATTAATTAATCCTGATATTGTTTGTAAATCACCCATAAGGGATGAAAGGTTTCACCAGTAGCGATCTTGTTTTAGCCGTATGTTTATATCTGGTACACGACACTTGTAGGGGATTTCCCCTTGCGAGGGGTCCGGGGAGATCATCACCTCGATGGGCGTTTGTGGGCAACGCCCCTGAAACCTCATTTTATTTATATTTTATCATTGTGAATCTAGACCATTCGTCATTAGGTCACAGATCTAACGGTTGATATTTTGTCAGTTATCTTGCCCTAGAAGGCAACCCCCTTTTATAAGGATATTTGTACTACATTTTTATTAGATTGAAGAAAAATAGACGACGATGGATTGAAGACTGAAGGAGAGAGGAAGTGCATGTATTGTAATCTCATATTTGAAGATAATACAACTTGGAGCCTATTTTCTTGGTGGAGATTTTTACCCGAAAGGGTTTTCTCCATGTTACATACTGTGTTACGTGCATGTTATTTCTATGTAATGGGTTTTGATTTCTGTTGCAATCTCCATTGATTCTAAATTGTTTAGAGGATAATAAATTTTGAATCAGATTTCCGTTGTGTGGTTTGCACCTTCATTTCTAACAACCTTA